>CM040758.1:4853233-5505279 GCA_022829145.1 Albula goreensis
TATTTTTCTGTCAATCCATTTTTGTGACTCTTGGAGGTAAGACTATAGTCTTATGTCTTTTTTGGATTTTCAGCAATACATATTGACCTCATTTACACAAATTCCAATCATTTCAGACAACTTTTTCTTGCATGGGAGGTTAATATAGCTCATTTACTATCAATAATAGGAAGAAAATCAAATATTTTTCTGTCAACCCATTTCTTTGACTTTTGGAGGTAAGACTATAGTCTTATGTCTTTTTTGGATTTTCAGCAATACATATTGACCTCATTTACACAAATTCCAATCATTTCAGACAACCTTTTCTTGCATGGGGGGTTTATATAGCTCTTTAACTATCATTTACAGGAAGAAAACCAGATATTTTTCTGTCAACCAATTTTTGTGACTTTTGAAGGTAAGACTATAGTCTTATGTCTTTTTTGGATTTTCGGCAATACATATTGACCTCATTTACACAAATTCCAATCATTTCAGACAACTTTTTCTTGCATGGGGGGTTTATATAGCTCAAGGAGAATCATTTAAAGGAAAAAAATCAAATATTTTTCTGTCAACCCATTTTTGTGACTTTTGGAGGTAAGACTATAGTCTTATGTCTTTTTTGGATTTTCGGCAATACATATTGACCTCATTTACACAAATTCCAATCATTTCAGACAACTTTTTCTTGCATGGGGGGTTTATATAGCTCATGGAGTATCATTTAAAGGCAAAAAATCAAATATTTTTCTGTCAACCCATTTCTGTGACTTTTGGAGGTAAGACTATAGTCTTATGTCTTTTTTGGATTTTCAGCAATACATATTGACCTCATTTACACAAATTCCAATCATTTCAGACAACTTTTTCTTGCATGGGGGGTTTATATAGATCATTTACTATCATTTCAAGGAAAAAAATCAAATATTTTTCTGTCAACCCATTTTTGTGACTTTTGGAGGTAAGACTATAGTCTTATGTCTTTTTTGGATTTTCAGCGATACATATTGACCTCATTTACACAAATTCCAATCATTTCAGACAACTTTTTCTTGCATGGGGGTTTATATAGCTCATGGAGAATCATTTAAAGGAAAAAAATCAGATATTTTTCTGTCAATCCATTTTTGTGACTTTTGGAGGTAAGACTATAGTCTTATGTCTTTTTTGGATTTTCAGCAATACATATTGACCTCATTTACACAAATTCCAATCATTTCAGACAACCTTTTCTTGCATGGGGGGTTTATATAGCTCTTTCACAATCATTTACAGGAAGAAAACCAGATATTTTTCTGTGAAACCATTTCTGTGACTTTTGGAGGTAAGACTATAGTCTTATGTCTTTTTTGGATTTTTGGCAAAATATATTGATCTCATTGCCACAAATTCCAATCAATTCAGACAACTTTTTCTTGCATGTGGGTTGTACATAGCTAATTTTTTACTTTTTCCTGTAAAAAAATCTAATATTTTTCTGTCAACCCCTTTTGTCACTTTTGGAGGTGAGACTTTACTCTTATTCAGTTATTTATTCCTTGCATTTTAAACAGAAATTATGGGTTGTATTTAACCTGTTCAAAATAATTTCTGACCAGTTTGTCTTGTATGGGTGGACACTATTGTGATTTACATTTATTTAGAGTAAAAAAATGAAATATTTTTCTGTCAACCGTTGTTTGTGAGTTTTAGTCTTTTGTTTTATGTTTTTTTCTGGATTTTCAGCAAAACATGTTGATCTCCTTTTCTCACATTCAGTGGTATGAACTCTCAGACAATGACATAGCATTCATAGTGAGTTTATTGAGATGGAATAGAAAAGAATGAACTTGGGTTTGAAGTCAAAGGGGGGAGGAGTCGTCACATCCTCGTGGAGAGGGAGTCCCCCCTGCTTTTCTTGTGGATGAAAGAAATTGAGATAGTAGTTAGGATTGTGAACCCCCCCAATTAAAGAAAGGCAAGGATGAAGGTGGAAATGGGGAGGAGGTGGGATGCTGGAAATGCTGAGCATGATGGGAAAAAGTGTTGTTTATGTTGTATGTGTTGTTTATATACCTGAAAGGGAATGGAAGAAGCGTGATAGGTTTAGGGGTTGTCTGAGAGTTCTTCTCCCGAATCTCTGTTTTCCCAAATTACAGTTCAGTCGTGTGACCTCTCAGACAATGACATAGAAATTTATAGTGAGTTTATGGAGAAGGAATAGAAAAGAATGAACTTGGGCTTGGAGTCAAAAGGGGGAGGAGTTGTCACGTCCTCGTGGAGGGGTGAATCCCCCAAAAGACAGCCAGCCCTGTAAACAGAATAAGTGATTTCGTGCATGGCTATGGAGGAACATGTCCAGGGGTCCTGTGAACTTCCGGGGACAAACTGAAGAATTTTTGAAAATGAAAACTAGAAAGACTGTCAGCAACATTGTTATGGTGACCGGGAATATAAGCTGCATGTAAAATGAACTGATAGAATAGTGACACCTAAGGGAGACGGCGGAGGAGTGACATGGTAGTGTTGGATCATGAACGGCCTTTATTCATTATTGCAACAGTTGCCCTGTTATCTGAATGGATCAAGATTGTCTTTTTAGTCCATTCCAACCTCCAAAGGACAGCTGCCGCAACCTCAGGATACATTTCAAACAACACAGGGGACGCGGAATTAGGTGGGAGAGAGGAGAATTCCACTGACCCTGGAGACAATATCAGCCCAACAGCGTCATCGACAGTACGGTACTGCAATGAGTAATCCTGAGAAAGAATTAAACTCGGGATGATGCTGTCGTGTGGGGCCAAGAGATCAACAACAACATGCTTCTTCCCAGAATATTTGCGGGTGGCAAGTGCGATCGGGTTCAGCCGGAGTTGACAGATGGGGAAATAGTCAAGCAGTGTCCGAAGGGGCATTGCGACAGTGAACAGGACAAACTGTGTTTGCATGGTTGCTGGCGTAAAAGCTGCACACATGAAAAGTTACACCCACTTTTGAAACATCTGGCAGGGTTAAAATTATTACAATTGGACTCCACCCTCAACGAGTAGAATGGGGCACCCTCTGACGTCGAGCTCAGGGGTGTTATTCTAGGTGACAATGATGGAAACAGAAGCCGTGGGGACAGTGTTGACGAAAGTAGCAGGGGCAGTCGTAGTGGGTGCTGCCGTGGAGCATAAACGAGTGGAGTGTTCGGTGGATTGGCATATGCTGCAAACTGAGGCTCTCAACCCCAGGAACACCTGGCAATAGAAATCTGAATCCAAAACCCCCAATAATGACCCATGTTAAATTGCACAACTTTCACAGCACACTTAGCAGAAAACAGTTTATGGTATACATAAAAATGGGAACCCCTGAAACGAACAGCCATATCCACCACAATAGGGGAGGAGGCATCATAGTGGCCATAGACAGGCTGTAGGACTGGACTCTGGGGGTGGGGGGAGCCAGGCAGCAAAACTGGGGACCTGTGAGAGAGTAAAAGATAGAGAGCAGCAGAAACGGCAGTGGTCGGAGGATACCGGAATAGATACTGAGAAGGATACAGGGAAGGATATGCAGCGTGAGCTGGGGGCAGCTGAACCGGTCCGCGGGAAGCCAGTGATGGCAGGTGAGAGGGTGCATGGTGCATCTGAAGGAACCGCTGGCTCCGGCTGGCAGCTGGGGGATGGGTCCACAGCGCCTGGGTCCCAGAAGTGTGCAGGGGCTGTCCGGCAGGCACGAGGTGCGCTGACCAGAACTCACCGACTCCGGGAGGGAACAGGGCAGTCGGGGGAAAAGAGGACCGCAGCGCCGACTCCTCGGGAGAGTGCAGGGGCAGGACAGAGAGCGCCGACAGTGCCGGCTGGAGCCCGCCATCTCCGGCAAGGGTGGCAGCAGAGGGGAGAGAGGGCCACAGAGCTGTTTCCCCGGGAGCGTGCAATAATGGGACTACTGGCACCAAAGGCACCAGGAGGGGCCTGCCAACTTGAGGGCACCAGGTGTGGCTCATCTGCCCCGGCAAGGGCAGCAGCAGCAGAAGGGAGGAGAGAACGCCGTGCCGATTTCCCATGAGCGTGCAGGGGCAGGTCGCCAAGCGCTGAGGGCACCTGGCGGTGCCAGTCGGCTCTAGATAAGATGACAGCAGCAGCGGGGGGAGACGACCTCATTGCCTGGCATGCCCGGGAGCATGCAATGGCAGGATAGCTGACGCCGAGGGCGCCAGGTAGAGCCTGCCTGCTCTAACCCGGCCAGAACGTGAGGGGAGAGAGGGGGAGGGAGTGGGAGAGAGTGTGACTGGGCACGGGCTGCAGAAGCACCCATAGCAGCAAAACCGCTGGAGACAGGCGCAGCAGTGGACTGACCCAGAGTCCGACGGAGGTCTCCTGATGCCAGAGCTGTGTCAGACATCGGCCGACGAGAGAGGGTGGGAACTTTCAGATCGTTGGAGCGGAGGGCCTCGATGAACAGCCGGAACAACTCTCTCTTCTGCGCAGTCCAAGGAAACGCAATCCCGCGGACCCTCAGCATGTCTTGGAGGCGCGGGACAGTCCAGTCTGAAAGCCGGAACCCTGGCTGCTGTGGTCCCCTGGTTCGTGAAGGAGCTGCTGACTGACAATGAGTGATCGCAGTGGGAGTCGCACGGCTGCAGGAAGGGCATCTTGGTTGATGAGAGCCGAGATATGAGGAGGAGGGTGACTGCCGAGAGACGGCCCTGGATCTCAGCCTGTGTGAGAGGAAATGAGTTGGTCATTGACTGTGAGTCGGGGATGTCGGGTGACTTTCCTGGGAAACAACCCGTGGAGAAGTCGTCCTGTAGCCGGCCTCTGGAGCACAGGACAGGTCATCATCCGAAGCGTAGAGTTGAATATCCATTGTTTCAAAGTTGTGCGAGCTAGGCGATACAGAAAACACAGAATGCCAGAAATGCTGAGCACAATGGGAATAAGGATTCCTAGAATTCGGGTTAGGGTTTCTAGTGTTAGGGTTAGCGTTTTTATGGTTAGTGTGAGGGTTTCTAGGGTTAGGGTTCCTAGAATTAGGGTTAGGTTTTCTAGGGTTAAGGTTAGGGTTTGTAGAATTAGGGTAAGGGTTTCTAGGGATAGGGTTTCTCACCTGAGGGTTCCTAAAATTAGGGTTAGTGTTTCTTGAAAAATCTGGGGTTTCTAATATTTTTCTGTCAACCCATTTTTCCACTTTTGGAGGTTCGATAATAGTCTTATGTCTTTTCAGGATATTCAGCATAACACATTTAGTAGGGTTTCAGTTCCTTGAAGTAGTCTTAGGGATCCTAGAATTAGGGTTAGGGTGTTTCAGGGTTAGGGTTCCTAGGGTTAGGGTTTGGGTTTCTAGGGTTAGGTTTCCTATAATTTGGGTTAGGGTTTCTAGGGTTAAGGTTAAGGTTATGGTTTCTACAGTCAGGGTTAAGGTTCCTAGAATTACGGTTTGGGTGTCTAGGGTTAGGGTTTTGTAGAATTAGGGTTCTGGTTTGTAGGCTTAGGGTTAGGGTTTCCAGGCTTAAGTTATGGTAGCCCTTGAATGACTACCCCTGATTGTAGGAACCTTATCCGTAGTAACCCTAACCCTAATTATATAAACTCTAACCCTAGAAACTCTTACCCTGATTCTAGAAATCCTAACCTTAATGCGAGCCCAGGAAACCCTAACCCTTGAAACCTTAAAGCTAGAAAACCCTTATACTAACCATGTAAACCTTACCCTAATACTAGCAACCCTTAGCCTAATAGTAAGTTCGTAACTGACTTTAAACTCAAAACTTGAGATTACACATGAAACCCTAACCTCAGAAACCTCAACCCCCGAAATCCTAACCCTAACCCCAGAAACCATAACCTAGAATCTCGACTAACTTTAAACTCGAGACTAAACTCAAAACCCTAACCCTACAAACCCACAAACTATCTCTAGAGAATGGAACCTAACTGGAGACAGACTTTAAACTCAAGATTCAATAAATTTGAAACCCTAACCTTACAAACCCTACCCCAAAAACCTACTAGAAACCGTAACTTTAATCCTTGAAACCCTAATCCTAAAAACTCTACTCCTAGTAACCTTAACCCTAATTCTAGAAATCCTAACCCTAACCATTCTGGAAACCATAGAAACCCTAACCTCAACCTTTGAAAACCCTTATCCTTGACACCTTAACCCTAATTTCATAAACCCTAGTCCTAGGAACCTGAACCCCGAAAACCCTAACCCTTATGCTAACCATAGAAACCCTTACCCTAATCCTCAAAACCTTAACATTAGAAATCGTAACCCCTGAAACCCAAAACCTAACCCTAGAAACCCTAGCCCTAATTCTACAGTTTTGTGTTTACAAAAGTTTGATCACACCTGATTAGCACATCCTACAGTCAAACAAACCACAGAGACAAGAAACAACTCTGCCGTTGTCTGGCCCTCAAGATGAAAAGATTATCTGCTTCCCTGCATAATTTCTTTTATTTATGATAGACAGCTGTCATGTTACAAAAAATCAATTACGTATTATATCATTCACCTGGCTAATGTTTACGCTACTGTACAATAAGGATGAAAAGTAGTTTTTCCAACTAAATGGCAAGTAATGTTGAAAGCACTTCACTGAACTGCCTAAGATGGCCACACATGTGGCAGAGGTGAGAGGGATTATGGGTAGGGTCCAGCATTCTGGCCACAGGTCGACTCATGATTATCTGCATTTCATATTTTGTCTGTCGGGGAAAATCAAATATCCATACTAGGAGGGTATTATTCCCCAGCAAAATACATGTGTACTTACAATGAATAACTTAGTATCTTTCATATCGCTGATATTTTCTTTGATAACTAGAGTGAAATTTGGAGAAAAAAAATTGTGCAACCCGTATGGAACTGAAATTCACTTTACTGCTCTGTACCATGTTTTGTTGTTTTTTTTTTTTGTACTGTTTCTAAGGTTTTTTTAAGATTGTGTTCCAGGCACAACCTTAAAATGTCATGTTTTTAAATGTGACTACATCAACCTTAAGCTGAACTGGGAAAAAAGGCTTTTATTTTGATGGTAATTTTTGTTGTTTTTCTTTCACATTATTGAATAAGAGTTAAAATTCTGCAATTTGTTGTTGATAATTTGACATTTTCCTTGAAACCAAATGATTTATTGTTTCCTGTGAAAAAAGACAATGAGTTGATACAAACTTTTATTCTGGCCTTCACAGCTCTCAATGAGGTTTTGAAAGCATACAACAACAAGAATATAATTATTAAATATTAAAATCTAAAAATCTATCAGTTACATTTACCTACATTTACCTCTGTAAGGATGGCATAAAATTAAACTGTGTTGTAGATTTTCTCAACCAACATTTGCCATTCAGACAAGATCTTTCATTTACATGCATTTAAAATCCCAGAGGACATCTTAACATTAACATCAAGGTCCATTTTAAAAGTCATTTTCTATTGAAAAGCATAATTTTCCATTGAAGGTATTGAAAGTAGAAATGTATAACTCCAGAGCAGTGTAGGCAAAGCCCTGTGCTTTGGCCACAGGTTTTATTTTGAACATGGGACATGTGCCGCCTGTTCTTTTTCCGTCAGCAGCTTTCATATACATGTGTCATGCATGGCATTCTTTAATCCAGCACTTTTTGTTTGCTGGACATGGACATGTCCTCTCTTTTTATGACCGATCCTGTTCCACATTGTTAGTCCTTCTCCTTATGTCACTTCCAGTAGCTGCAGCAAAATTGAAACTGTGGGTTCCTCTGTGGACCCTTATTTAATTTTGTCCTGTTTTAACCCCAGCGGTTTGAATCAATATCATGACCTTGGGCAGAGAAATCATCTGAAATATGATAGCACCCAGTGTGTATTATCTTCTCTCTCTCTCTCTCTTGCTCTCTCAAATTCAAATAAAAAATGTTTTACTGGAACGAAATACATGAATAAATATTGCCAAAGCATATTGCAATAAAGTAAGAAGAGTTATAGTGAATAGAGCACAGTGCAAAATATCATGCTAATTGTACTAGAATTAACATTACTACTACTACTACTACTACTTATACTCATAGTAATTGCAGTACTAATGACAATATTATCTTCATCTCACCGACTATGGACTATAACAGAAACGATGCTCAAGGACAGCTCTTGGTGTGTGATTTGGCTGTACAGGCCAAAGGCTCGACCAGGAAAATGTAAACCCCATACCGAGATGTGGAAGAGCGTTGAAAGCTATGGCTGTGGTCTGCGTGGGGGGCCGTTTAATGTGGGGGACCCTCGGGACCATGCTTGACCCTGGGCTGGAACGTACTGACCGCATGTCTTGGCAGAGTTCTTAATTGTGTTGTTCAGAGTCTGGTTTGGAGCCTCAAAAGTGTAAACAGGATACAGGCCTGTCCAAACCCTTGCTTTCTCTGTATTCATGACCCCTAAGGCGGTTTGGAGAAGGGGCGCGGGGGGGGGGTTATTGGTTAGCTTCAAATTGAAAGCCTTCATATGTACAGTTGACAATACTGTGCACTGGATTGTGAAGGAGGGGGTGTGTGTGCGTCTTTGTGTATAGATGTGTATGTGTATGTGTGCTTATGCATGTTTGTGCAGGGGTGTGTGTGTGTGTGCAAGTGTGTGTGTGCAAGTGTGTCTGTGTTTGTGTGTCCTTCCACAGTTTCCTGCTTGCTACTTGTGACATCGTTTCTCTTTCACCCTCTACAGCTGCCTCACTTTCCAACCTCAACCCTCCTCCACTTTTAATGTCGTTTAAAGGTGTAGACAATGTTTTCTCCCATACAATAAGGAATTAAGGGTCTGCTATACGAAAGCATTTAGTGCTTGCTGCACTGTTTTCCTGGTGTAAAAGGCGAAGAGAGCATATCGTTGGTTAAGGCAGTTTGCTCCAATCAGAAATCATGTCACTGAAATTCCATGTGTATTTTATTGTAAAATACACCCCATATATGTGACTGAATCAGTATGATTTTAGCAATTAGTATGAATGGCTCAACTGACAGCCAGAAAAATGTTTCATTTGCTCTAGTAACCTAAGTAGAGTAGGTGTCAAGGGCAACCAGGTCTCTATCTGCTCCTCCCATTGGAGGATAGCTAAAGGCACACTTGACCTTTAAGCATGACCTTGAAAAGGTATAACAGTCCCGAGGGACAGCTTCTTGCACAGTTGCGGTCAACCCGATGCTTTCAGCGGCAGGGGAGGATTTTAATAAGACGGCAGGATATTTGGAGTTTCCTCATGCGATGCAGATGAGACGAGAGGAGATGTGGCTGCAGGAAGGAAGGGGCCTTACGCATCATCATCATCATCATCATCATCATCACCATCGCGGCGCAAACCGAAAGCACATCAGATGACATTTCTGAGTGTGCCAGCAAGCCGCTGTGAGATCAACACCCCCCACCCTAACCCTGCCCTCACACCCTCCCAAGAAATGCTAGCATCGGCGGCTGGGGCCATGGAAAACAAAGGAAGGTTTCAGCCCTGCCCAGCTGAGGGAGCCGGCCCACAAAGGGCGACTTGATCACGTCCGTACGAGGATGAGGACAAGCATTTATCCCTAACGGGCCCAGACACAGAAACGGAATCCTGCCTTCAAGTCTTGGCCCATTTCTGAGCAATAACAGTACAGCTACATTTGTATAATAACTCCTGAGAGTCCTGCTGCTTTTGTTCATCAAACACTATGGCTCCTCTTCAGTGTCACATCACAGACAGATATTACTTGCATAATAACTAATTTATTTTGCAACCGCTCTTGTGCAAAGTGACTTATGAGGCTAACATGGTGGAATAGATACACATGAGTCATTTCGACACTCTTACCTGATCTATCGCATCCTGCGGTTTGTCAATGATTTTTTGCACAATGATTCAAGCGGTAAATTGTTGTTTCTTTGAAAGAATGAGTGTTTTAGCCAGCAAATTAAATGTTCTTACCACTTCCTAAATCTGTTTCTCATTTGCCATAACAGATGTTACTTGCGTATTTCACAGATGTGATGTAGCTACCCTGTTTGCAAAATTACCCCCCTGAGGTCAAACGGAAACCCCAGGCCATCCTTTATCTGTCTCTTACCCGACCAAGCCAATCACTCTTCCGACAAAACATACAATGAAATTATGAAATCCGGTCTGTTGGGAGATATAACTTAGCTATCTAGTGGCCAGTTATAGCAAGAAATAAAATCTGAATTTTGTCAAAAGAAAGCTTATTGTTTTGCTTCATTTGTGCAACCAAATGGTTGCTAGCTAGCCAAATTGGTTACTGAAGTATCAAGGTATATCTGTAGCTGGCTAGCTAGCTGTACCATTCAGAAACGCATTCACTTGGGCCCTTTGCTGAGACCCCTCCCTCAGGTCATACTCTGATTACCTGACTGTTCCCCAACAGGCGTGTAACCATTTCAACGACAAACCCCAAGGGCTCATTTGTCACTACAGTGTTATTTTAGTTTAGATTTCTTATTTCTTTAAGGGAAATCAGGAAGTAATATTTGGGCTCTGGCCAGGGGGGGCCACCATGTACCATAAGAGTGACATGGACTAAAACAAAAATGCTACAGATGATCCATCACTTGGGCAAGTACTTACAGTCTCAGGCAAACTGACCTTGCCATGAAATTCTCTTTCTTAGTTGTCTTTAGATATGAATTGTCAAAAAAAGAGAAACTACCCAAACCCCTTAACCCACAGGCCTCTGACGTCCTGCCCCCAGTGATTCCTGCACACACCTGCTCGGGCCCTTTCTGGGGGGGGGGAGGGGTGTTGAGAGGGTTGGGGGGGATGCTGATGGATTTATAAATCACGGCAGGGGGTGGGTGAGTGGCGGGGCAGGCCACAATGCTGAGCTGGGCAGTCCGCTGCTCTGTTAAGCCTTTAGTGTGCAGTATTTACAGTGTGTGGCCAGACGCCAGCTTTCCATTATGGGCTGTATTAGCGGGAGTCAGCCCCCGGAGCTGGAGATATGTTATTGGGGGTGGGGGAATTAGCAGTCAGCAGACCGACCGCATGCTGCGTGGCGTACAGTCCCTCCTGGCTTTTGGAGGTTCTCTCCATTTCTATGTACCATCATGCTTCAGCTTGCACTTGTTGAGGTTTTTCAATTTTAAAGGAGAAATGTACAGTGCTTAGATCAGTCATTGCCATTGTATCCCACAGTAACATTTCATACACAACACATCAGTTATATCTCTTTTTAGAAAGTAAACATTGGGGGCAGGGTCTTAATGTGGCGGTGTGTGCGCTAGTTAGTGTTCTTAGTGGAATAGTGGCAGAACTATGTAATTTACTTCCTCTTTTTTACATTACAGGAGTGCGCAAAGCAATTAGAAGGCTAGCATCAGATTTGGTTTTCCCGCTGTTGTTGGGGTAAATGTTAGGTAAAGTATTTGCCCCTGGCCAGCATTATTCTGTTGCTATGCTACCTGGCAAGACCATTAAACAGGAGATACATGCCCCACGATGACATCTTCAAAGTCCATTTCGGGTACAATTGCTCTCTACTGTAGGTTGCTGATGAAGCTAACAGTAGACAGTAATGTATCGTAGAGCTATGAGCACAAACATATTCAAAACCTATTTCATTTAACTTACCTAGCTACTGAGGTTTGTTGACATAGTAATAGTAGTATATATGTATTTTTCTGGATAACAGAAAAAGCTAGCCATAAAGTTAGCTAGCTTCATGGCTGCTGGTACATATAAGCCTTGGCAAGCTAACAGATAAACACATTTTTTCACCATGACAGCAGGTTAGTTTTTGAGATCGTCATACCTCTGGGGAACCTTTTTGCTCCAGACTCTACTTCTCCACTATGCATACACTTTGAACTACTTTTCCTGCTCTAATAACCTTTGTCGTAATTTTTCTGTGATGACATTTTGCAAAAAATGCTCTGTCTTGGAATGATAGTTTTGCACATGCCTAAGTGCCTAAGTGTTGTCTTGCTTTTTTCAATACACAACATTGAAAATTAAAATTACAATTATAATTACAGTTAAAGTTTGCCATAAAACATTGATTTAAAAAAAACTCAGCTGAAACCAAATGCTAAGTGCGAAATTAAAAAATGCGAAGAGGTGCCATCCAGGAGTCTGTCAGCAGTCAGACAAAGAACTCTTCTAGGCAAAGTCTTTCTTCCGGAACTCAATGAGAAAACCCAATTTCCTCTCAGGCAAAAGCCCTACTATACTGTCTGTACATGTTCACCCTCTCTCTTTAACTCTCCCTTTCTCACACTCACACACAGTACATACAAAAAAGTAATACACATCACTCACAGAAATGCACACACAAACAGGACAACACACGTGCATACGTTAACGTATGAGCCTGTATACATATGCATATACAAATGCGCATCACACTAAGCATGCACTCAAACAAAAATGCACAAGAGAAATGCATTAGTCAAATGTATGGCAGCAGTGCCAAACCACGGCGGGAAGCCCGAGGCCACTGGGTCTCATGCCCAGCTCTTTAAATGGGTCTCTCACCAGCAGCGGATATCCTCCCATACCTGACGGCATGACAGCCGGATTAAAATTTCATTATCCTCAACGAGACAAAGACGGCAGATCCACCAGCCTTGGCAGAAAAAGCCACGGCTGTAGGCGACGGAAGGTTGAACTTGCGCCCAAGTTGGCTGAACTTTCGCCCAAATTAAAGATCTCAACCCTTTCAGTGAACCGCAGCAATGTGGGCCATGTTACGGCAGAAACGGTTATAGATTTGGTTGCAAAAATTGATGACGATGCGTCGCTTGTTGGTGTGAAACTTCAACAGGTGCTAAATGACTAGACCGGGAATATTAATTAGGAGATGTTGTTGGTATAGCTTGCTAACTGGTTCAACAAGTATGTACCTTACATACATATAATACTAATAGCTAGCTGTAGTTTTGGATGGAATTATAACAGTTGGATAACTGCTTTGCTCATGAATGTATTGTTTAAGTGACAAAACATTTTAATTTTAACATTCAACAGATATTTAACATCATGTAATGACTGCATAGCTAGTTATATCTCTTTTTTTTTAATTTTCCCCATTTTTTCCACTTCAGCTCTGTTTGGTCCACTGCAGTGTGCTCCAAGAGGAACTCAGGAGGACAATGCCATGACCTATGACCCATGACTCTTCTGATTCACATAGAAACCACACTGCTGACGCACCACCAGTTTCAAGCTGTCCATTTCATCAGAGGATGACAAAGTCAGCTATGTTCCTGGTTCATGCATCTGCAGGCACCCAATTGACCAGGAGTGGCCGCTAGAGAAAAGAAAAGAACAGCAGCCTTTATTGACTTACCCCTATCATTCCCTGGTGAGGCTGAGCCAATTGTTGCCTCGCTAGTGTGGACCTCTGGCCATAGCTGGCAAAGGCATGACTGGACATAAAGCCTCAGGCAAAGGGCTGCTTCCTGAACAAGTGTCTTTACTGTATGCGCCACCCAGTAGCCTTGCTGGTGTTTGCTATTGTAGCCATTTTTACTAGGTATTACAGTTTACAGCCATGTATTATCAACTTGAATAAAAGTTATTCAGTTATTACTGAATGTAGGTTTTGAATGTATTTTCATTTGGTTGAAACCTGTACGAAAAGTGGAAATAAACCAGGCTCCCCCATAATTGAGTTTTTTGCCATTGTTTTTTTTGTAAGAGTACACAATCCCATGGTAATTTTGTCATGGACTGCCACCTTGCTGTCCTGCATATTCATGGTCATACTGCACTGTTTAACGTTTTACATTCATTGCCGGTGTGAAGGCAGCTCTAGTCACTGTACCATTGGCATAGAACGCATTCAACGAATATCAGTCTTTAACCAGATGGCATATTTAGCAACATTTGCAAAATGTCGGTGTAGTACTTCTGCTCAAATTAAGGGCAATATTATCAAGATATTATTTGAGAGGCGTTGGGGGTAGGGGCGGGGTGGCGAGCGAGTAGTCCATGTTTGTTGTGATCCTGATGAGCAGAGGACAAGTGTCTCATTGTGCAATTACAAACAGATGGTGGAGGTCAGCGAGAGAAGTTGAGTTCCCATTAGAAGCCCCGCGCTGCCAGGAAATGTTGAGGGAGCTGAGACAGAGCAGACATCCAGCTGACAAGACGCAGCCCAGGATGTAGCGATGCGGTGGGAGTGGCTCAATTTTCCGCTGCGGTACTTAAACCTAATCTGGGGCAGCCATCTTTGGCCCGAGACAGGCTGAGCTGAGCTGTGCAGTGTAAGAAATTAATTAAGAAGGGGGGGAGTTGTAATGTATTCCTGGCTGTCAACAGAGTGCAACTGGGATGGGAGATGGGGGTGGCTGAGGTGGGGGGGGGGGGGGGTGGAATGGGGTCTAAGGGAAAAATTGTGGCTTTAACTTTAGCAGTATTTAACCAAACGGGTGACCTGAGTGTTTAACCACTGTTTGATAGGTCTAAACAGACTGCATTCTTGAGTGAGATTGAGAGCATTTTTTTTGTACTGAGAGCTGTTCTTAACATTTGGATTTGAGGAAAATGGTCTGTATTTTGTCAAAAGGCTTATAGTTTGACAACAACAAAAAAAAAAAAAGGGCTACGGGCCTATCTAACATGAAAATGTGCCGTTTTTGAACTGGAATGGACTCAGAGTGTGGAGGAGAGGAAGCAGTTATGTAACATTCACTTCCTGAGAGGAAGCCATGGTTCTGTACCTCTCAAAGGGAGTGTTTGTGTGTGTGTGTTTCTGTGTGTGCACAAGTGTGCATGCATTTGTGTGTACATGCATTTGTGAGCGTGCTATCATGTGCATGCATGTGTGTATATGCATGCATACATTTATGTGTGTATGTGCAAGTGTCCGTGTTTGCATGTGAATAACAAGCCATTTCATACAAGGTCAGTTTATGAGATGCAGATCCATGGAGTGCTTACTTGGATGGTGAAAATTACTAATATTCTGCTTGTATGTCCCCATAAATACTTTAGAGGGAGTGCAAATCCCTTACTGAAGTTTATGGCCAGCCCATGGTCATTACAAAGTCAATCTGCAGTCATTAAGCAGTGAGGGAGAGGGACATGACTGCCCCTGCAGCCAGTGCACGACCAGATATGACAGATAGAGCCCGTTTCGCTTCCACTTCCCCCCCCTCCTCCATCTCCTTATCCCTCCATCTCTCAGTGAAGCTTCCTGGGCCGCCATCAAAAGATCGTACAAACAGTCAATGAAATAGGAGTGCTAGCAGATGCTTTGATCCGAATCTGGCTCTCCTCACGCAGAAAAAAGAGCCGCCAAGCTCACGCACGGACATCCCTTGTCTCTCCATTTCGCTCGCGGCCCTTAGTCCATAATAGGGAATAAAGGTGGAGGACTTGTTGCTGTGCAGTTCAGCGTTCGTTAAAAAGTTGGGGGGGCTCTCGCGGACTCTCGTTCACGAGAGGTGAGGAAATGCTGGTTCCGTCGAGTGACCCTGCACGCCTTCTGTGGGTTCATGAGGGGTTAGCCTAAAAGCAAAAGGTGGCTGGTGGAGGCCTGGGCATCCACGGAAAGAATGATGGACAGCTGATGTGGGGGGGCCTTAACCGTGCTACTGTTCCACCCACTGCTGTCACTTTAAGGAGTTAAAACACTCACCCTGTTAAAAGAGTGAGGGCCGCTCCAGAGGGGCATGCCGGAGCCCCAGGGGGCCCCAGTGCTGGCCCCAGTGCAGGAAGTGGCCCTGGCAGCTGAGAAATCAGATTATTCTGCACCCCCCCAACCCCTACGGGGACCTGATTTGAATGTCAAACACATTAGCTCTGATGGGAAACAGAAGCCTGCGGACAGAGTGTTGCATTAGGGACCCCCAACCAGCACCCCAGGGACCCCCCGACTGTCACCACATCCTAAAGAGAGAGGGAGGGGGAGGGGGGGTGGAGCTCTCCTGCTCCCTTCCCCAAATGGGTCATTTACACTTGAATGCCAGGATACGATGAAACAAATGAAGATTAATGGGACGCCTTGGTGTCAATTTACTTGTGGGGACAGATTGATGCCGGGCAGGGAGCTTTTGGTGGCTGGTTTATTCCATGAGTCAAAAAGGAATCGAAAAGCGTCTCTCTATTTTTTCTGGAAGGGAGGAGGAGTTTTGGGGGTGGGGGGTTAGATTTGATAGACTTTAGGGAAGCATGCCAAAGAGTGGTGGCTCTTTTTTATGGCTGCTATCGGAAGCGAGCGTTTACTTCCTGCTTATCTACCTCCCCAAAGCCTGCGGGGAGGGGGGGGGGGGAGGGGGTGGTGGCAGTTGAACAGAAGAGCCTTTCATTTCAAATCAGGAGAGAGAGGGAGATGGCCACAGACTGAAACATGACCAGCTCAGAGTGGGAAATCCACTGCCTCGGCCAATGGGAAACACAGACCTCATCATCATCGTCCAACCATAATTGGCCAATAGTCTAGAAACTAAAATACTGATGCATTCACTCTCAGAAGAATCCACAGTATCCACAGTATCTCAATGTGATTTTGGTAATTATTGTTAATGTACTGAAATTATACCTGATATCTCTCAATAAAAGAAATAGCCAAGTCATGTACATATACTGTATAAGCCATATTTTTCTATGCACATGCAAAAACAACCATTCTTCCGAAGTGCTTCCAAAGGCTTCACATGCATGCTCAAATTCGAAAGTAGACATTTATCGGATACACTTATGTAGCGCCACTGGTACAGCTTGCAATTTTATACACATTTATACAGTTCAATTTACAGTATGCTTGCAAGTCAGGACAATTGCAACAGCAGAGGGACAACCGTGTTGTTGTTCCTGGGAAGCATCCTTCGAGATTCAAGGCCATTTCCCCAAACACTGTACTACATGGCCTCATAATTAATTCCTGTAACTAGGCCCTGCGTTTCCTCCATCTTTTTATCTTCTATCATTGTGTGAGTCCAGAATTATGATTCTTAACTGTGAAACTTCTAATCAAACTTGGAAACCACAAGTGGGCAGTATAAAATATAAAATGTGGGAGAAAATGGAGGATAAAAATTCCTTGAGGTTATTATGGAACCTTCTACAAATGTAGTGAAACCTGGTCCTTCACCTACGGGGTACACTTCCCTTCAGTGCACCCCCGCTCTCGCTCCATTGGCTCTCAATAGCATAATAAAAAGGTGTGTTTTCCAAAATGCAAGCTTGCAATTGCCCGTCCTTGTAATCAGGTCTTTTCTCCCTGTGCATTTATTTAGAAATGCCCCTGCGAATAGCCATCTTAATAACTGAAAAGTATTTATGATTATTTCTCAGTCAGCCAAATGATGTATTTAAAAACATGGCTATGGACATTTTTCAAAATACTGTGTTGTACTGATTTTCTTGGCTAGCAAACATGACCTTAAACATATTACTTTGGGAAAAAAGCACAGCAAACATTTGCGTGATTTGGAATTTGGTGTTAAATAAAACATTAATTTATCCTGAATTATGTTGACATTTTAAAATAATAATGATGAAAGATGAAAGGTATAGAAGACCTTTTGCTGACATTAGAGCTTTTGCTGACACACAAGCCACTGTCAACATGTAACCCAAGACCCGTAATTTCAAATAAAAAATAAACCAGAAATCTTTAAAGTGCACTCAACCCCAGTTCATTGCAGTTCCACAGCTTAACATCTCATTTAACTCTTTCATAATTCAAATTTTTTTAACAGCAACTTCAAAACATGTCAGTATCCATTTTATTACTGAAAAATTAATTTCCGCATTTGCTTATATCACTAAATCGCTTTGATTCACTCATGTATAAACTGTCCCTAATCTTCCCCACTGGCTCTGGGTCACTGGCGAAAGCATTGCCCTATAATTTAGCCTTGATATACCCACATAACTTTATACTCAAAGTCCAACATGCCTCGTTTCCTCTAGGAATGTTCTTGTTTCCTCTCAGGAAGAGTCGTAAAGGTTTAAAAAGAGTGCATCGACGCAGTTTGAGCGTTTCGTATGGTCAGGTGTTGGGACGGTCAGGGCGGAGTAACCGTAAACGACAGGTGGCTGAGTCCCTCCCCTGGGGTCTGCCTCCCAGGCCTGTCACCGTTCACAGGGAACAGGATGTGAACCGGGCAGGAGGATATTGTTCTCCCTAAGCAGGCGTCAAACTCAGAGAGCCGCATTAGGGTCGGGTTTCACAACACTGCAGGTGCTTCTCACGAACGGCTCTATGAAAACAACAGCCTTGGCTGGCGTGCTTTCATTCAGTTAGAAGGTAAATCTAGGTTGATCATGGCAACATCAGAAAAAAAAATCACCAACAAGTGACATTGTAGAATATTATTATTATTATTATTTATGATTATTACTATTATTATTATTATTAGTAGTAGTAGAAGAAGAAGCATTACTATTATATTACTTGCAGAAGTAGTATGTTCAAATTTTATTGTATTTGTTAACCTAATATGTGGGAAATTATTTGACTGTTAATGCAGGTTCAACAGTGAAAAGTTTACACTAAACAACCATTAATCTGCCGGTGCTTGTTACTTTGTTCCCTGACTTCCTGTTTTTTGTGCAGGAGACAGGGAGAAGAGGCGGAGTCAGGGGCCTGCGATGCCTGGCAGACATCTGTGGCGTGTGTAATCATGTCCCTCTCTGAGACATCGAAACGAAGGGACCGTGCTTTGCCTTCAGTCCAGGAAATCTGCCCTCTCCTCAGACAATACGCCCTAAACCCCCTGAACAATCCTGTTCTAAGAGAATCGCTGTCCTCACCTGCTGGCGGTTGTCATCTAGACGGGGAGGTGTAATGGTGAGAGATTAAGCTCAGTGTTGTCCTTTTTTTTTTTTTGTTCGAACTCATACACACTCCTTAGCTGAGATGTCAAATTTCAGAAGGGCAGGCTTGGATGGTCATTGTTCTGGTTATTTCAAAGGTCATTGTTCTGATTATTTGACCATTTGTGATTTGCTCCTTACATTTGCCTCTGTTGTGTGTGTCCATGACATAAATAACCATGCAGGCTGTAAATGTGCATTAAAGGGCATTGATTATGTGACCTAAACTATGTCACAACAACTATGGTTGTCTGCACAAAACTGATGTGCTTGAGCCACACACAATTAATGAACAATTTCCCTCATAAAATGGAGTCAGTCTTCACAATAATTAGATGTTTGCAGCTTATTTGATTTACCAATATGCATACCTCCTCTCTAGGTCTGATGTGCACTGTGGCAAGATGATTTGGGATTGGAGGTGTATGTAATGAGGTCTGATAAGGGTAGATTCATAATCAATCTAAGACGCAACCTCTTTCAACTGAAGATTTTACATTGTCTTCACTAATCAATGCAGCCGCTCTCCAAAATATACCTGGCAGTGATCCCTTACCTACACCAGGTGTAAACAGGTGTCTCCTACCTGGACACACACTCCTACCAGCTCCCAGTTTAAATTCTGGTGTACAATCACTTAAACCATCTGTACATTACATTCATTTAGCTGACACTTTTATCCAAAGCGACTTACAGTTCAATATTCTAACCAAGGGCCAATCCCCCTGGGAGCAATGTGGGGTTAGGGGCTTTGTTCAAGGGCCCAACAGCAATGGTGTTCTTGTTGTGACCAGACTGGGGCTGCAGCCACCAACCTCAGGGGTCCCAGTCATGCACCTAGCCAGTATACTACAGGCTGCCTATCTCACCAATTGAGCGACCTAATGCCTCTCTTCCTTCTATTGCTATATCTGGTAACCACACAGCCCACAATTTATCACATGACCTACTGTGGTAGGGACTGGGTCATTCTTGGCATCATAAAATAGAGCACCACAAGAAAGTTACAATGCAATAACATGCCTTAAAGAATAGCTCAACAAATCAAACACATTTCTTCTTTTTCTTTTGATTATTATCATCATTATTGTTATGAGTGCTACACATTCATTTTATATTGTAAAACGATTCCGATACGTATGTAATGTCTCTAGCAACTTTCAGAACCCTTTAAAAGGGTAATGTTATGACAACTAGCTGGGTAGGCCTATGCATTTAGATGTAATAGCATAGGTTATTTCATTTAAAGCTGAAGATTCCTCTATTACTTCAGGGAGTTTAAAAAATAATATAATCTTTAACTGTAATGTTGTAGTATGAAATATCTTGACTTCAGGACTGAGTACAGGCGGAATACAAGGGTGAGGTTTGAAAACCACTTTGATGGAATTCATTTATGTTACAGGGATCTTCAGGGCCTTATGATGGACGGAACGCATTAGCATTAGCGGTTATTCAGAGGCCTTCCACATGACCCACAGAAAGATCTTATTTCGCATCTCAAATGTCAGACAGGTTCTTCTTTTTTTACTAACCCCTCAATCAAAACCATTGAGTCGACCAAATGGAAAGTACAATTCAGAGTCGAGAAAAGAATCCCTTCCTATATTAATTTAGTGGTGTATTATAAAAAAAAGCGTAAGGAAAAAACTGACTTTTCGTACAGTACTGGTTTTGGTCCAGGAAATGTTTTTTTTTCATGATTAATACCACTTTAGCTTAAGATGCCTTGGTGGTTTTGATTGAATCCAGGATGAAATGACAGAGTGTTATCAAGCTGCTAGTGAAAACGAGCACACGAGCTAGCTCCGCTCGCCAAGTCTGAGTGATGTATTTTTTTTTTTTTTTTTTTTTTTAAGAAAATGGAGACGAATTTCCTCCGTAACCCCGGCTGTGTTTTCTTTCTGGCTTCGGATCGTTGAAAGTTGAAGCATCTTAGAGGCCGAGGGCCTGGGCCGCGGGGGTCGGCTGGATGTCTTTGGAGCGAGCGGTTAGCCGCGGAGGGAACGTTTCCGATGGTTTTCCCAAACCTCCCGGTGCAGCCGCGTGCACCTGGAAAAGGAATGTACCCGCAGAAAAACGAGAAGATGGAAAAAACAGGGGAAAACTGCAAAGTCAATGTTTTATGCAGAGTTTCCCCTTGCACATAACGCAGGGATATCAAAATGTATTAAGCACTGGAAGCTATTCTCCCCAAAGAGTGCAGCACCAATGTACATCTTCACAAAAAATGTAACAGTTACTGGGAGTAATTTGGATGAAGCACTGTGATGGAGTGACTAAGCCTGGGTTTGTTACCAGGAGTCCGGTGTGTGATGTTGACATTAAGCCAGGTACTTGCTTCAGTCCAGCCGTTTAACTGGGCAATGTGTAAAAAAGTAAATAATCTATTCTGAGGGACAGCATACCTACAGCATGGCTCAGTACAATGGGTACAATTTAAAATAATAAACACAAGCACTACGCTAAACTGATTCTGTTACACAGATGTACGTCAGGGAATTGATAAATATATGGACAGAAATATCTCAATATAAAATATAATGTGTGGGTCATTCTTTCAGAGATCAATCAAAATCCCCACCCAACCCTTTCTGATTTTCTAGGTTTTTTGTACACAGTTACTACTATTCCTCAAAAAAGATTCCTCAATTTAAGTTCTGGGTATTGATATCTTTGTGTTATGCCCCTGTGAACCCATGACCTTTTCACCCTTTTTCAGGCAATGAAATAAAAAGGGCCAAAGTTGATTATTCATAATTTCATCATACACATAGGAACCATGCCCAAAAGTGTGTGCATATCTCAGGAGGATGGTTAGGGACATCGACTGATTTCTGACAGAATAGCGCATTTATATCTCATGCTTCTGTGTCTAATTATTATCATTATGACTCAAAAATGCCAAATAAAAGACATGCAGCCTTCAACTGATTCACTGAAAAACTGGTGTTTGTTGATGATAAAACTTTCAATCCCATGGCTGTCGAACTGATGCCAGCTATAGTGAGATGTCCACATTGACAAGGCAACAATTGGCTCAGGTTTCTTAATGAATAATAGCAATTAAAACATAACATAGTGAAAATAGTTTAGTTCCATAGGGGAAAAAAGCAACAAGGTTGTTAGGTACATAACAAGGTATACATGGTACATATGATATATATGAGTGCAATTAAAAGTCGCGATACCACTTAAAGAGAGAAAGACTCAGAGTGTGGGGGAGAGGAAAGAGAGACAGAAATGGGGGGGAGGAAAGCTCCTGAAAAGAGGAGAGGAAAAATAATGGGCTGATGTCAGTTTTGTCACAGTATTGTCAAAAATATACACACACACAAGCACGTACATTTGTTCTTTGAAAGGCCGCAGTTTCCCTGCAGAAGGACATGCTGGCGAGGTAAAACATATCAGATGTGACAGAGGTCCATGGGGCAGGTCCAGAACTAATGGCTCTCATCCCCATGTGCTTGGAGGGAAAAAGGGGACTCGCCCCTTTCAAAGCCCCCTCTCCCCTTTGGAGTGCTCCCTCTGTGAAACAGATCACCTTTGAGGTAAAGGGGGAGATGGGGAGGGGCAGAGGTATATGTGGGGGGGGGAGGTGCAGCCGTGCCTTCTGCCTTTGAGCATTGCAGACCCCCTCCACCCCCAACCCACCCCGTCCCCCCAAACCCCCCTGGCTTTCCCCTTTTCCTTCCTTCCTCTATCCCTCCTCTAATGGCTCCCTTGTTCCCGAAGAGCGGAGCCGCCAGTTTCGAGGCGACGCGGGATGATTCATGGGGGTGAGGAGGAACGGCGGTAATTGTGAACAGACAGGGCCGGGTGGAGAGCTCGCTCCCGGGCCGCGGCGGGTCTCGGCACGGCCGACGAGGGGCCCCCGGAGGATGTTCGCCGGGGTTCTCTGCTGCCGCGCGAGGCCGTCCGGGATCCCATACGCAGACGCAGGGTGATTTATTTACCATCCAGGGTCAGAGCTGTCACGGGCACCACGATTCTGCAGGATTTTTTTTTTCGTATCCCGGATGTGCTGGAACAATGACCTGTGCCAGGGAATGACTGAAGTTTCTCTTGGGAACAGATGACTGTTCGGCTCCTGCTCTGCGGTTCCCCCGACAACACGTGGGAATACCGGAACATTCCCCTCTTCAGTGAAATATGCCTCCATAATGCAAGCCTGCAGATGTCAAATATGCGCAGCTTAGTGGCCCGTACATACGATAAGTTTCCCCTGTACGATTCCTAGAAAATGGGGGCTCGAGGGGACATGGGCGAGGAAAAGGAAGTCCACATGTTATTTTGAGGCTGGGAGTAATTATGGGAAGCCTAAAAACTGTGCTGAGATCCAGTATTTGCAATATATAACCATGTTCAAAAAAGTGCATTAATGGAAACAAATATAAGCTATGTCACTATGTCATTTTATTAAAATAGTTTCAAATATTTGGTACATAGTTTCATGAAGTTCCATGACATTCAATATGTTTCAGATTTGCTCTGACAAATATTTAACCTACAGAATTTCACTCATGCATCGTAAATTACCCACTGAGATCTCCGAACAATAAATCACTCATAACAATAAACAATAAATCACTCATTTTCTAATGTTCTCTAATGTAGAAACACATTTTAAAATAGACATTTCTGATTTTAAGTCTGTTTCCTCATTATAGGTGATATCCTATTGATGGCCTAGAATGCAGCTATTCAAGACAGCTCACTGAAACGGAATACGGTGGTGTACTTGAAATGAGATATTCACTATAGATAACAATAGTTCAGGTATAATAATATAATATAAATGTTATAGTTCAGGTCATTAAAAACAGATCTAGTACATAACCCAAGTTTGTTAACCCAGAGTTGACAGAAATCTGGGTTTTCTATTCCAAAAACCAAGAGAAGGTCAGCTACTATGACAATTTATGCTAATCTTATTAGCTGCAGATTTACTTCTGGATCTGTAATCTCTGAGTATGATACGTCAGATTCATTAAACCTCCTGTCTGAAATACCCCCAAGATCCAAAGTATCTGCTATAATGTAACCAGTAACATAGTATGGTTAATTAGGCTAAGCTCTGTTCCTTTTTATATTTTTCATATTTCCTTCTCTCTCAACTCAAATACATCAACTTACTCTTTCATAAGTTTATAATGGTTACCACCGCTCTACCACGGTCTTCCCCCATGAAATTTCCCACATAACATTCACGCAACATGTAAACAACATTTCTATAACGTATACTCCACGTTCTCAAAGTGTGTACACAAGGCCGGAGATCTTCCGGCCTTTGTTTATGGGGTGATTTATTTGCAGACAAACAACTTCCCCGCTCGGCAGGTTCACAACAAATCAACCCACCCCCTGGCACCGCCAATGATGGAAATGAGAACTCAGATAGGCTTTTTCAGCAGTGCGAGCATTAACTTATAATGAACGGAAACAAGGGATTTAAAAAAGGGGCTTTCGGTTTTTATACATCCAGTCTTACTGACTCCGAATATACACTCAAGGAAAACATGACGTGGGAGAGTTTATGTTGTGCTGTCGAGAACCTCTAAATAATTCCCAAGTGAGTTTGCATTTGTGGTATCCTGTTATTTCCCGTATTGTTTACCTTTTTTGTTGTGCTTTTGCTTTTTTATGCGTCTATAGTGCAATGAAGCGTTTGTGCTCATTCTCGAGATGGCCCCGGTAAACTATGATTCTGTGAGATGTACCAAGAAAAAAAAACTGCTGCAACAGAGCACACTTTTTCTGGGTTATACTATGTACAGTATTAAATTAATCAAACCCACACTGTATGTCAAACTGTACTCAAAACAGCAAGAAGGCCATCGATTGCCATAGGTTTTTAGGTTTCAAGGAACGCAGGTACTCTGCAAGGTATAGCTATTTAGTAATTGTATTAAACAATCATGTCACCATATGTATTGTCATCTGTTGCTTCATCCTTAGATTGATAACCTAGTTTCATGAAAAAAAAAATCTGGTTTTGACAGACAAGTATTCAATACCTGACACCACAGGTTATTCATTAATGCAAGTACTACAATAGTAATATTCTCTTTATTAGATCATATTCTATGATCATCTTCCAAACCAGATCAGATTGTTTTGAGCATACTTATTAGCTGATGACATCACAGCTGACGATTACATCACCTGACTAGAAACAGAGACATATCTGTTTCACCCACATAAAATAATATTGTGTCCTGTTTATGGTGTAAAATTTCTCCCAAAACAAAACTGTTTCCGTAAACAAATGTGGTCAAATGAATAGGAGTGGTTTGTTGAACAGAAATAAAGAGAGACAACGCAGTTCAAGCCACAACTTGAAATTCACGCACTCTTCATGTTGTGCTTTACTTAGGAGAAGGGGAATTGTCAAAACCTTTCCAAAAATATTGAAATTGGCATGTAAATAAAAGCAGTGTAATTTTCCAGATATGTTAGAAATAGACATGCATTACCTGTTTTAATTGGTTGTATATCACCATTTTTGACAATTTTGTGTTGTTATAAATTTTATAATTCATGCAAGACATAGCAACAATTAATGTTCACAGTTTTTTGATTCAGTGTTAACTGAAAAAAAAATCCACATGCAAATGATCAACTTTGATTTATACGCGGACAAGAGCCAACGTGTTGTTATGAATTTACTGAACTTGACCGCGCGAGTGGTAAAGTGGTTAGCCAGAGTCGTTAGGTTAAAAAGCGCCGAGAAACACAAGCTACCTGTGAAAAGCCACAGGTTTGTAAGACAGGCAATAAAAAAGCCATTTTATTTTCAGATTAGTCATGCCACACAATTGTAACGAACTGATGCAGGCTGTTGGCTAACTGATATAGGCTTGTGGCTGACATACTCAAGTCATGTCATCTGTATTTTCATGGCACCCATGAAAGTGATGTTTCCAGCCATTTTCACTAATCACTGCAGGGTCTTATCCATACCTGGCAGTGATACAGCTGACCAGGACCATCTCTATGGTACCCCTGTAGAATGTGGTGCAGATTCAGGGATCTTGCTTTGCTCAGACAGCAAAAGAGATGGAGATGCTCTTTCAGCTACAAGGCTGGTTTTGAGAGTCCAGATAAACTCACACATCTTTAAGCTCTTGATTGACATCAACAATGGTGGAATAGTAACGTGTAATAATGTAATGGACCGATAATATGCAGTTGGGGGATGCACTCAGTCTCGACCACTATCAGCATTTTTGTCTTCTTCACTCTGAGAGCGATAGTGATTTCGACTACATAATTAAGATTTACCATTTCCCATTACATTTGTATCAATATTTAAGTTTTACCTGTGCTGTCTTTTTGTCATAGTTATTCTGAAATGTCAAGAATCTCCTCCTTCCTTTATCAGGCAGGTTTTTGGGTGAGCGATGTTTCTCTTTGGTGTATCATCAAAACTGACACAGGCAGGTGTAGGTTTACCGTCACTTCCTTCCTTTGACTGGCTGTGGCCCACCACCCCCGACCCCCTCCCCTCCCCCTCCCCCAGAGCGGAAAAAGAAAAATCAGCTCTTAAATGTGAGCGGGAGGAAGAGGAGAAAATGAAGACCTTGTAATGTTTCTTTCATCCCGCGGATAGTTTTTCCAGACCTGAATGCACAGTTGTTTTTTTTTTTTTTTTTGGCCAGACCAGGACTTTCCCATAAAACTGTGCCTCGTTCGACAGGAAATGTGTAAAGCAGACAAAAAGATACAAGCAAACATCCCTTTTCCTGTGTCCTTATCTCGTTAGGTTACTTAATAAATTCATCGATACCTCTCGGCAGTTGGTAGGGGGAGGTGTTTTATTAGAACAGATTCACATAGGAAATTAACATATAATAGATTCCTGGGTAAGTCCGTGACATAATGGCAGAGCCCAATACTGTACTTCTGTTTCAGGTGCAGCATGCCCTCTCCTGGGCCAGTAGGGCTGAATTAAGGGAGCATCAAATCCATTCATGGCATTACTTTTGTGTAAGTAGTTCATTCATATTCACTGTACCCCTTTTGGAGAAACACACAGAAACGTGTTTAAACATTTTTGTCCATGTTCAGTAATTTAAGTCCTCAAAAGTGCGTATATTTAATGATCACTCTTTTGCCTGATGTTCTTTGTTTTAATCTTGGTAGACCATGATTTCTAATGTCTCATGAATTATGTAAAGAGTCTTTGAGTATTTTGACGAGAATAAAAATTAAAGTGTATTATTTTTTCTGCCTCATTTTGAATGTTTAAACGTTCATAACGCAGCACAGTTGTGTTGTGGTCAGACCACTTAGTTTGAAATTGATGGGGATTTTTTGGTAATGTTGGTTCCCACAGACAGTTGTATGTAGTACCCCCCATGCACACTGCTGTGAAGGCTGGAAGGTCCGGGTCTTTGCCTTCCATGTGGTTTTTCAGAAGCCCACTCTGCGTGCTCAGTCCCCCGTCCCCAGCACGGCCTGGGACGCCTGCTGATGGATTTATGTGCCCCCTACCCCTCCCCCTACACCCACCCCCATACTGGTGGGCGGAACGCTCACCGGGAGGGGGGGGGGGCCCAGATGTGGTCCTTCAGTGAACAGGGGCCGCAGGAAGCTCCCAAAATTACCACATGTATCTCTCCGGCAGCTTCCCTTGTCTCCTCTCTTCACATGTGAAGAGTTTCAAAAAAAAAAAAAAACCTTCGCAGGGAGGCGACTGATTTTAGCTCTGCCGTGGCGGACCGCTGTGGGAAACCCTCAGGGGCCCTTTCACAGCGGGGGGGGGTGGATGGGCAAGGGCGGGGGAGGAGAGGCTGGCAGAGGCATGGAAAAGCAGGTCTGTGGTGAACTTCAGGGTCGGCGGTCACTCTGAACAATCCCGCCCTCTATGACAGAGGCCGGGCCGTCGTGAAGTGGTTTTGCTGTGGCTTTTCTTCGCATTTGGTTCTCATCCACCGAACTGACACACCCAAGCCCTTGTACATCTTAAACCCATCCTTCAGTATTTAAACAA
Organism: Albula goreensis; assembly: GCA_022829145.1. Lineage (NCBI taxonomy): Eukaryota > Metazoa > Chordata > Actinopteri > Albuliformes > Albulidae > Albula > Albula goreensis. Next base: position 4,880,974 of record CM040758.1, read on the forward strand.
ACTTCTTGCTCATCTAAATATTGTACAAATACCAAAATGTCTGGGTTTTTTTAGTGCAGAATTAATGGTAAACTTACAGGTTTTCTTACTAGGAGCCTACCAGATGTAATATAGTATTGATTTGACAACAGTGCATACCAATGGACATTAAATTAAATACTCATATTATAGATAAAGATAATGCACTATTAGGATACACTTGGGGGCTTCAGTTTGGTTTCAGTGTTTTCACGACAAACAGTTAACACACTGCCTCACAGAAAATGACAAAAATCTTTATCATTTGAAACATGACGTCCAATAAACACCAACACCATATAACACATGCTGTTCCACTTCATTGTAAATAGAAGTTTTGGTAAGTATGATTAATATCCATTATATAGTGACAAAACAGGAGAAATCAATTACATTAAGTTGTGTCTTTATAATTTTGTTCTTCAGACATGCTACCATGGCCATTTAAAAAAAACAGATTCTCCTTTTAACTGAATTACTGGGTTTTGAAACAAATCTCTACTGGTACAGCTTCTGTCATCATTTAAGCGACTTCACATGTTGCTTATTGTTATTTTTGTGAAAATAACTCCTCTGAGGCATTTTTTGTTTCCCAGAAGTCTTCTCTCTCATTCTTGCAAGTGCGGGGAGTCCGGCAGCTGTAGTGGGCGATTGGTTGACAGGGAACGATCTGATTGGTTATGATAACACCCATCAGATGTTTTTAAGACACAGAAGTTGTATTCAAAGAGAGGGTGAAAAAAAAATGCTTAACTATTGCAATCAACTCTTTTTTTTGCACCAAAACTGTTTTGCACATATTAAATGTTTTCAGAAACCACACCTTTAATTATATATTAATAAAAATTATGTATTAATGCAATTATATAGTTACTACACGAAATGCAACCTTCACTAAAAGAGTATGCGCTGAATAAGTTTCAGGTTTGGAGTAAAAAGAGAATCTCCCATTTGGATCCCATTACAAAATTGGCTATTTATTTTGTTATTTGTTTATGCAAAGTGTAAACAAAAGCTGAGGCTTAGTCCATAGGGAATTTCTCCATGGGGTTGCTAGTCTTCTGTCTCTGGAGTCTCCCTTTTTTGGAGTTTCTGGATTGTTCTCTGTATTCAGGGGGTTTGGTTTTAACAATTGTTGGCTTGCATTTATGAGTTTGAATTTGTAAAGAAAACAGCTTAAACTTTTCTAAAGTTTTCTAGCGACCCACTAACTTTACAGATTAAGAAAATTATCTAGCTTCATGAGAAGTGCCCCAACATTTATATGTGTGGGCAGTGGACCCAGCATAGATGCCAGTTTAACTCATGCAGGGTTTGGTGTTATGAAATATCATAACACCAAAATATGGATATCCACCTTATGTTAACGTCACATATTGTTTTTAACCATTATTTTTGGTGGTAAAGAACAAATCCTCTGCCCTTTGAATAAAGTTACGCCCATTTTTGGTTTCATGATACCTCATTCACCCAACACTCATTAACTTTTGTCTTTGCGGGTGGTGGTATTAACTTTTCCGTGATTGCGTGCGGCTGTCCTGTCATTACTGTTTGTCGAGCCACCTGGAAAGAGGCTTCTACGACCCTCAAACACTGATGTCATTGTTGTTTTCCTTGAATACTTTTAAGTTTGTTTTGGAAAAAGTGAGACGGCTTGGAAACATTTGAGCAATGGTTTGTTTCACGATGATGGCAAAGGTTGGTTTCAAACTTTCATTTGATAGTACCTAATAAATAGAATGCACACCGGTCACAGTTCATTTTCAGTCTCTTTCCAAATAAACCCCAGTTGCAGGAATATAACATAATGCTTTAGAATTTTCTGCTTCCTTTTTTCATGTGTCAGACTCTGACTGGGTAATGCTTCACTCCATCTCCTCCATTTTTTATTGGGCCTGAAGCTATTTTGAGTTTTCCATAGATCCACTACAATCACAAAACCTAGTCTGTGGACTACAGGTTAGGATGTTCTGTTTAAACGGAACATACTTCGGAGCTTGGGCCAGTGGGTTAGTAATCTGTAACATCGAAGAAACAGCTTGTCTTTATTTTACTGCTTCAATGCCATTTAATCCAGTGCAATTAATACTCTGCTTTAGTGTAATGTGCCGCTAAGTTGACAGCATGGGAAAGTGAACCATTAACTGAAAAACACTGAATAAACAAGCTTCTTATTTCCTCACAGTTCTCTCAACGCTTGTTGCAGTACAGTGTGGAACCACCACAAATTCAAGAGACATTAGCACAGATATAATTGAACAAACACCATCATTTAAAATTCTGGGTTATTACAACCGTTGTGCAATCGTTATACATGATTTTTATATGTCCTTAGAAACTGCCTTTTTGATGCAAAGGTAATTACTTTGCTCATTGGTTCCTCATGTCGATCAAAAGTGGCCATACTGCTTTACTCCCACCATGCCATTACAAATACTTATCTCCAGGTTTGTAAAAAAGGCTTAAAAACCAACTGAGTAAAAGTGGTAAAAAGCAATCATTGATTTTAAACCCACAAGCCCAAACTAGTGGTACACCTTCCTTTCTCTCTCCTTATCCATTGCCACTTTTATTGCTAGGCACCAGTTCAATTACACCTGGTCCCAATCAGACACAGGTGTTGCCAACTTTAATTGGTTGCAATTAACAGATTAACTGGTTAACAACGGTAACCATTTGAGAAGGGCCTCTTTCACAGGGTTTTAATATGTTAATTTCACACGACTCGGTATTGGCAGAACACTGCCAGGTTTTAGCAAAGAAAAACTATATTCTGAACCATGCTGTGTGAGTATTTGCAAGGGTATTGTGACGACTGCTTGTGCTGTTCCACCACGGAAGTAGGGCCTATGACTTTCTAAAATAGAGGGGTTACGACTATTCAGACATTATTTCTTATATTTTATCATGAAATCAATAATAGACCAAATTCTCCAAATTACCTCATTATTGCATCGTTCTTTTCTCAACTCATTTATCATGAACTTTAAGAAGTACAAGTAGTTAAAAGGAATTACTTAATTATTGGTAGTTATTATTAATCAACTGACTATGTAAATTTAGTGGTAACTACCACTTATTAGTAAAAATAATCATTGCATAATTACTCCCGCTCGATTTACCATGGAATACAATGGGAATAACGTTCTAAAGAGGCAGGTAGGTACAACCTGCTACAGCTTGTTTCCTTATCTTTACCATATTATTACTCATTTATTCCAAGGTAAAGTAAAGTGAGATCAAATTATCTGTGCAGCTAAAAAAAATCAATGTCACCAGAGAAGCAGAGGAAGAGAAGGTAAAAAAATTATCTTTGTTCTTCTGACAAATCCTATCCGCGAGGCAGCTCTGTTTCTGCAGCCAATAATTTGATACTTCCATTAGCGTGAGGTGGATCGTGCTCTCAGCTGGAGCTTGTCTTGGCAGATGTCAGGGCGTAGAAGAGGTGAAGTCTGCTGAGTCTGGAGGTTTGGGAGGGGGGGTTTGGGGTGGGCGGTGGACTGGAGAGTATCACCCCCTCGGACGGGCCCAGGCGTCACCCAAAACCCCACCCCCCACCCCCTCATCACCCCAAAAGAGGCTGGTTTACAAACGCTCTGGAGCCAGACGGTGCGACGGAGCTGGGGTGTGGGGGGGTTTAGACATTGCAAAGTATTTTGGGGGTTGGTGGGGGGGGGGTGGTAGAGCAGAGGACCTTCGCCGTGGAACAGCGCGGTGACGCTCTGCAGAGAGGAGTCAAAAGTTCACGTCTCACGCCAGCGATTACTGCTGGAAGCCGAGCGTCTCGGCTCCTGCGGGCTCTTCCCCTGGACCCAAGCTGCACCGTAACGCTTCACCTGGGACCTCCAGAACCTCCAACAGACCTTTTTCTGTTGTCCGTCCCCTCAAAATGTCTTCTGCATGCCTCCATATATTTGATACTGAAACTCATAAAAGCGTATATTCATTAATATTAAATCAAATGAATGAGATAGATATCCGTGATTCCTTCTACATGCTTCCACACATTAATCCCCATGTTTTATAATGAAAACTGAAACCACAAATTTGTTGCTATGCCCTAAAATTAGACTGTCGTATATGCTCGTGTATAAATTTTCTTTGTTGATAAGGATTATTATCTTATTACATTAGACATCCGGCAAATTAAATGGGCACTCCACAGACACCTTAATAATAAGTACAATGTAACGGAATCAACATCATACCAAAACCACTCTTCCTGAAACACTGAATACACTTTTTTCTGTAAAGCTTCTGAAAATTGATACAAACGTATGTAAATATACAAGAGATGTATTGAAGCTCCTATACATGCCAAAACATCATGTGAAATTAAAATGAATAAATATGAGTAGTACAAATTTGTTTCCATTTCATTCATTTATGATTGCTGGGAACCAAATGTGCTGCCATGTGATATAAATGATTTTCTGCCATACATGAAAGCCAGTAAATACAAGCTATGTGTCCCGCTCTCTCTGTCACCAGAGCTAATTAGGCACCACAAAGTTCCTCCTCCATAATGGCAAATGTGTTGTGTCCTATTAAATTCTGCGAGATGGACAAGATCCATTTTGTAATTAAATAAAAAAACCGTTAGACATTAACAATCCTTTTGGGTGTTGACAGTGTGAATAATACAAGTAGATACAGATTTCCTCCCTCGATGACTTTCCCCAAGACCACAGCCATGCATTGTACTGCACAGTGAAGGATTGTGCCCCTGGTTCTCTGCGAATCTGCAGTTACGGGAAAATAGCCGTTCTTCCCCCTCCTCTATAATGCAATATGAAACGGCCCCGCAGAAATGTGCTGTTTTTGTGGCCGAGCTCTGTGCCTCGTTTGTTTCTGGGGTTCTTTTGACCTATTTCTTGTGGAGGAGGACAGAGGAGAGTGTCAATGGGCTGGCATTCCACGTTCCCACCCCCCCACAACCCCCCGTCCGAGTCGGGCGTCCAGTCAGTAGCTACACAGTCACAGGCTAATGCCCTGTGCGTCGACCCTGCCAAACGTTGTGTGTGCGCCTTATTGAATCAAGTCCTTTCCCCCTCTGTTTTTTCTTCTCTCCAAACTATCCGCTGAAAGAGGCCTTTTGGAGATCCTGAAGTTGCGTAGCAACAGCAGGCCGTCAGGAGTAAATAACCAACAAATCAGCTTTGTTCTTATTTGCTCTCTTTTTCTCCTTCCTCTGTAGCGGTAAATTCTCAAAGATGCAGCTGCTTCGCCCGGCCCGCCACCCCCTCTTCTCCCCCCCCCCCACACATACACTATAAAAATGAGTTTTTCTGCAGAACAGCAACTCAGGACTCTGAACCCATGACCGAGGGGCTGTGCGTTTGAATCCAAGACGAGACACAGCGCCTCAGACTCATCAGTCCAGTATAAATCCAGCTGTTTTTCTGCAAAAAAATGTGTACAAATGTAAACTCCTCTGAGTCCCCTCTGGAAAAGTCGGTCTGCCAAATATATGGAAATTTAATCCGATGTCCCTTTTTTGCTTTCTGAATCCATCTGAAGGTGGATTTCTTCCTACATTTCCAGTTAGTGACCAATAACTCATGCTGTACATTTTCATTTTTTTGACTGCAATTTGGACCCAAATCCTTGTCCTGGATGACCGACTACACTGTTGTTTAGTCTGAGGAAGGAGATGGAGAGCTTCATCATTCGGTTTATATCATGCCGAATATCTGGTGTGCAATTTGAATGACCATATGGCCAATGCTGGAGGATGTTCTCAAAAACTGGGGAGCTCTCCAAAAAAATGTTGACAGCTCTATTGTAGAGCCCAGGCATGGCTAGCTAACCCGGCCCATCCTTTCCTCTTGTGCAGAATCACCCAGGATGAGTGCTTATTTTAGGGTGGAAGTGCGGTGAAGTGGTTAAGAAGCTGGGCTTGTAACTTGGGTGAATGAACAAATTGCCATAGGGAGTGTCCACCCATATAACTGGATAATATGTAATCTACGGCAGCCACCATGGGACATTCATAAGTAAACAAACAGCATATGAAATACTGACTCTCAACACAAAAATTATGGCTCTGACTGAACCTAGAGTTACCATCCACAAATGTCCACTCAAACCAGGACGTATTGATGTATGATCTTCTGATGTGTGAGCTACTATTAATAAGAATTTTGTTATTATGGTCTTCAAATAAGAAATGGGGGCTTTGACCATTTAAGGAAATTAATTTCTTCTTGGGATTTCATAGTAGTTTCAGATTTTTCCTTTTCTGTAATCCCCATCATGGCTTTGTTTCCAGGGATGTTTTTAACCCATGTCAACAATGTCTGCAAATTAAAAAAATGACAAATTCAGTAAATAGATCCTTCTCCAAATACCTTATTTTTCAAACAAAAACATTGTCAAAGTGTGATATTATTAATAAAGCTCAATTCTCCATGCAATGTTGTAACCAAAATGTAATGTATTTTAATTGGAGAGCTCCCTTTTCCTACAGTAGTGATCCACTTCCCAGAATTCAGCGGTAAAATGGAAACAGCAATGGGCCAGAGCCCTTTGTTTTGTTTTCATTAGTATTCCCTTCTGAGATAATCGAAAACTATTTCCTTATCAAAACACTCGCTGTTAATTTAAGGATGTTTCATCTGACTCTAGGCCCAGCTGCGGAGAGCAACCGCTGTGGAGCTAACATCTTTCTTCACTTTTATGCCTGCCATGCTCAAATAATTTGTTTAAAAACATCTGGCTAGAAATCCCTTGTGTGTACACATCTCTTATGCCAGCCAGCACTCAGCGCTAAGAGGCAAAATGGTGTTCCTAAGTGATTAAACTGGTAAGGTTAGGCCAACTGTGAGAATATAAGATGGGAGCTTGTCTCAAGTTTGGGTCTCATCAGTGGTAATGTTGTTTGTAGTAAGACACAGTTGGCCTAAAGCCACCGAGTATGGGTTTTAGGTTTCCTTTTAGACTGTACTTCAGCAGTTTGAATTGACTGAAATCCGATTTATTATACAAATCATATTCCAAAATGGTCTTTTCTTCTGGTCCGAGCAGGCGAAATTCACATGGCATCCGATTTTTTTTCCCGTCGTTCAGAGGTGGTTTGACTTTCGACACAGATCTGATACCCTGACTTCTGTCTGAATGGTCAAGTTGGATTTTTTTGCCTTCAAGTTAGTTTTTCTTATTTAATCTTTTCCCATATTGTACAAGATGTCATCACAGCATACCAAAAGCAATAGCAACTGGCATCGCTATTGACAATGAATGACTACGAGCCAGTAATGATTTAGCCAGCTTGTCTAAAGATACAAATTTGATTTGGTCACTTGAAATTTGTGGGTTGGAAAGGGAAATGTTTGGCAGTCACTTGGAAAACAGAATTGATCTGAGCTTCAAAGCCCACAATGGGAATGTATTTCTCCCAATAACGCACAAGGTGTCCACAGCCCCCCAGTTAGCTTCGCTAAGAGATGGCCTTCCTTAGATCAGCACTAGCTTTTTTTAGTATGGTGGTAACTCAACATACCAGGGTCGGTAAGGTGCTAAATCAACATTCTGGATCACCATATTACTTTATGGCTTCCAGATCTCTCACTCCTAACATTGTCAAAAGGTACCATCCTTCCTTATGTTTTTGAAATAGAGGAATCAGCTCCACCAGTACTTTGTAGGGGCCATAGCTTTGAAATCTACTTTGCAGATATTGTATAATTTACACATTAACCCTTGCCTCATAAAGGCCTGCATTCTAAGCTGCCATCCAAGCAGGGTCCACAGTGTGAGTGGATCGTATATCGCAAGGGACCGTCCATAAAATGCCATCATAGTGACACAGTTTTCATAGTAGAATTGTAGGTACTGGGAAGGGAGATACACCTTGCCAGTGAGCCAAACCCTAAGCACTGTTCATTAGCTCAGCACACACGGTTAATTACTGGTGTTTGCCAATGGCCCCACAGCCTAAGGAAAGCGGGGTGTGTCTGTCAGCGACACGTGGCGGCCTCATGTTGCTCAGCAGCTAGCCATTTCCCATTCAATGTTTGCTTTTTTTTTTTTTTTTGAAAAATCTGTAATCAGGGGGGAATTATCTGCTTTCCGGAAGGAAAAAAAGGCAGCCACTAATTTTAGATCAGCCTCTAGGCTCAATCAGGCCAGCCCGGGGATCAAACCCACATCCGCGGAAAACCAAAGAAGCTAATTCTAACCATTACACCATGTGTTTAGTTCTCACTGCACTCTGATTGGAGGCCCAGTCTCCTTCTAGACTATGTTCAGGTGATTTGACTTGTGTGGTACACTGTAAGTACTGAGCACAGGGGAAGAGAACAGATTTAGCTCAGTCAGGAACCTGGAAAACGTAATGTGATCTTTCTAGAACTAGTAAAGTACAGTGGCTGTATGACTCTCAGGGCTACAATTTGACGCTGAGCATATATGACAATTATTTGAATCAACTGTTCTTCAAAACACTCTCTTATACATCTGTGAGTATTACTAAGATTTCCAATTTAACTCAAACAGTTGTGTGTATTCTCTTCAGCATAACCAATATGAACTGTTCTGCCATAGGTTAACTGTTGCAAAACATTCGACGTGCAAAGAGATCTACAGTAATAAATAATAGGAACAAGAGTCAAAGCAAGTTGCCAGACTGATTCTCATGAAATGTGCGCATCCCAGTTTTAGCCACTGTAGCCGTAACACCGAGGAAGTGTGACAATCCGAAAAGCCACCGGCCTCACTCTGGCCATTCAGCATCGGGCCGTGTTTCTGGACCCTCTCCATGACAATCTTCTCCCGCCGCAAATTAGACGGCCAGCTGGGCCAGGGAAAACCGGGTTTGTTGTTATTTGGGACAGAGCTAGTTTCCATCATGTTGCTCTGAGTCACATTTGGTACATCGATCATGTGCATTTTTCAGCTTGTTGTCTGGCACTTAGCACTCCCTTTCTCAATCAAACGTCTCACATCCTCAGGCGGTTTAGGACAGAGCCGTACAAAGACACAGCTTCAGACTCCGACACTTATTCAGGAATGATTTCATGCAATGTTGATGAAAACTTATGAAAATCTATCACGTGAAAGAAAACTAGACTGACTTTTAGGAGGCAAATTTCTGCATTTACAGTGCTTTGTCTTTCCTTGGGAAGCGTGGTCTTTTCCGGAGTAATTTACATACTTTTTTGAATGCACCAGTACAATGTCCATCAAAACAAAATGTTTTGGAGGAAACACCTATTTGATTAACACGCAATTTCATGCACATGTTAATTTAACCATATCTGGAATTATTTATCGGGGACATGCCTCATTCCCATGAACTTCAACCGAATCTGAGCAAGGTACCGAAAATTGACGTGATCTATTTCCTTTATTTCCTTCACCAATTCCAGATGGAGGGTCACAAAGCCAATAAGCAAGCTGATTCATATCTGCACAGACCAGACACACCCATTTCAGTGACCCCAGCCAATGGCAGCGAGGTGAAAACTGGACGTAACTCGATGTTGAAAGGGACGGATAATGACAGCTCTGTTATCACAGCATAATCACCCTAAATCATTACAGCTAGCTGTAATTTGTCAGCCTTACTTCATATTCCACACAATGAAGACCCTGGGACTAGAGATCTACACTTGTGTAATAGATTTCAGCAATGATAGGGAAGAGAAGTTTAATTTAATCAAAGACAGGCAGAGATACCATACATTATCAGTGACTTCATTATTTTGACCAATGCTAGCAATATTCTAGCCATTCCAGCTATATTCTAGCTAGCATCTAGTGTCTGCGGTCTTACTGACCGGACGGCTTGATTGTGCATATGTTTTGCTTTGACCTATTTTTGTTCTTGACTGGTTTTTCACATATTACAGTTTCTTTGAAACTGACATGCTACTTGTCACCCAAACATAGTCCACAGATAAGGTCTCCCGCCTCCCTTTCTGTATTGCCAGGTACATTGAATTTACTTTCTGACTTTGTAAATAAAGGAAGCAATGATTTGATCATTCTGTGTATATAACCCACATGTAATGTGTGGGAGTAATGATCAGTTTCACCCATGAAATAAACCCACTAGCTACATGGGAGTGAGTTTGTGTCACAGTAAACTGACCTACACAAAATTAACAGCCACAAACACACATAGAGTAGATACATGTACATGGGGCTCAGCCCCTCCTAAACCCCCCAAATTGAATAGATGAGTGCCGGTGTGGACATGGTGTAAGTGAACGGACAGTCTTTCAACCTCTTTTCACCCTTGTGCCCTTTTAGTTTGTTTTAGAAGCTGCCGTACTGTATGTGTTAGCCAGCATTGCTAGTGAAAGTAATGGTGTGGGTATGTGTTTATACATGAATGCACAGGCACGCACACACACACACACACACAACACACACATTCAAGCACACAGAGTCACACATACTCAAACTTAATCACACACACGCATGCAGACACACGCGACACCGCCCACGCATACACACAAAACACAGCCGAAAATAAGAAAGAGTAAAACACAATCAAATCTTCCCCCAATATTTCCTTAATTGCTACATTAAAGTCCTAGATCTCTTATGTGGTTCTGCTGCTCTGTAATATACTTTTAATTTTACCTCCTTCTTGCCAAAATCTTTCCAACATTTTTCCTTTCCCGTTCGTATTCGGAGGCCGCAGAAACACCCTGACGTTCTTTCTGCTTCGCTCTATGGTCTGGTTTCCCTGGTAGCCCGCCATGGCCGGGGGTTGGGGCCTGGCGAGGCAGCGCGATGTGCAGTAGGGCAGAGACAGAAGGTGCCGGTACAGGACAGTCTGTTCCATGAAGCCAGAACCATTGTTAGGTTTTATTAAGGGAGCCTTGATGGATGCATTGTCGCCCTGGATCTTCTGACGCAATAAAAACCTGCACTGAAAAAAAAAAACTTGCCCTTTGGAAGGGCACCCGGGGAGGGACGTTTCGTTTGTTTAAATTACGAGAGGAGAGATTCCTCCGAGCGAGGAGGCTTGTGTGCCAGTGATCAGTTCCTCATTTACCTGCTGTGACCCTGGGCCCTCCTGGTTCCCCTCACCCTGGGAGAGAGTCACGGACCCCAGAATCTCTGGACATCCACTTTTTGGACCCGGGCCTGTGCCGGGCCTGCATCTGTTGGGTTAAGAACCTGGGTACCTTACCTCACATCCACCCCCCGCCCCCAAAAAAAAAAACAAAAAAAAAACAAATTATTCAGTTGTGCATTAGCTTTGATTGGAGATCTTCCCCTGAGCACCATGTGAAAGCATAAAAATGTGCCCATACAAAGTGGTAAGCTTTCATAATCACAGAATTACTTCACCCGTCCAAGCGTTTCAGTGCAAAGCTAGCTATTTAGTTAAACAAGCTGACAATCAATTCCTATTGAGGGCTATTGTATGAACCTAGCTACTGAATTCAGAAAGTCTGGTCCAGCTGACAGCTTACAGCTGACTCTTGCTCACTAATGAATTAATCTGGCTGAAGGTTGACAGTGCAAAGTTAGTATGGTCAGCCAGACTGGTTCCATCTCTACCACTGAAAAAAGGGTAAAAGGAGCCAGTCTGGTACATTGTGGGATAGAGATATAGTGAACTCTGCTTACGTTTCTGAAACTTTACAATGTGCAGCCGCCTGCTAAAACTTGGCATTAAGACTTAAAATTGATTAAATTGATTTGTATCATGTTTAAAGTCTTTGCGATGTTTCACTTGAATTACTGTGATCCATTACCTTAGTTTATATCTTTTCGCATAGGCTAACATTACATTCTGAAATACAATAGCTTGGTATCAAATGCAGAAAAGCATTTTGGGAAAATGGCCAGACTCAACTGCGCTTGTTTATCCAGGTCAGTTTTTTTTTTTTCTCAATGCTTCACAGTCTACTTCACAAGTGAGGAAGGGGTGTCTGACGGACCAGAGCCTTTGATTTTTACTGAGCCGAATAAACAACCACAAATGTCATGGCCCCTGGAGTGCCGTCTCACTTATAACCCCAGGAAGCAAATGCCAGACAACAGCGCAACACTCAACACATGGTCACATTTTGTCAGGGGCGTGTTCACATTTGTCCTCGGGGGTGAGAGTCGTTTGTGCGCATGACACATTTTCTATTAATAATATTATTTTGACTTTGGTTACGCGCATACAAACACAATTACTCAGTTATGCAGCAATACAGGAAAAAAGGAAAAAAACATTTTAATTGTACTAATTTGCATGCTAGAAACACAAGGATGAGTCAACATCGAGAAAAGGAATGTGAAAACGTACGTGGATGGGTGGAGGTTGAAAAGAACTGACAGATGATAGATGTACATATATATTATTACAGTCTTGTTTTCATGGGAGCTTTGGAATCAGATTGCATTGGACGCAGAATGAATGGGTTTTTTTTTTTTTTTGTGCGTCTTGCGTTTGAATGAGCGGGCCCTGCAGTGATGGCGGTCGGAGCGTCGCTGTCGGCCTGTCGGTTCTGAGAAGCCGTCAGCCATGCATTCCTTCGCCCTCCGTGGCGTTTTCTACCTCAGGAAGAGGCCCCCATCCCAGCACAAATACTGTAGCAGTGGGGAAGCTCCAATTAGTGCCATTTTCTAGCCGCCTGTCTGCCCCCCCACCCACCCCCACCCCCAGTCTGGTCGTCTCAAGGAAGGAGAACAATATCCCAGTTGCAACATCCCAGAGTACGGTATTATTCAACAGGGTTATGAAAACTCAACAAGTGGCATTTATTCATCATTATTTTTAAAATGCCAGTACTCTATGTGCGAGTTTTGGTTGTTTTGGCTGCTCTGGAGTACAACCAGTGCAGGATGGTTACGGGATAGTTGCATTTGCCTGGTGGTAGATGCATTCTGTGTTACTGTGTTACAGTTAGGGACAATATAGCATGTTTGTCTACCATGGGACTCTCCTGCCCTGTTTCAGAGGACTCAAGGAGTCAAAGATTTCTTTTATGGCTTTGTCACTAAGTTGACAGACAAGTGACCCTACACACTGTGGTTGAAACAAACTGCCAACTGATTAGTACAGATTAGATTTTACAATGCACGTATGCTTGAGATTCTGGTTTTTAATCCAGCAGAGTTAGATCAAAGAATCTGAATCTGAGTAGCTACAGTTCTGGATGCTGCAAAATACAGACACAATTCTAGTATCTCTACTGTAGATGGTAGATTCAAGTCAAGTAAAGACTTTTATGGTTCTCAGTTTGACACTACAGCCCATCTGATCTTGTCTGGTTTGTTTGTTTCCACGACATGCAAATCAAGCTCTTTTTGGTGTGGGTGTTCAACATTGCTTAATTACTATACCATCCGAATGCCAGTATGAAAGGTCAGCTAGTTTTAGTTCAGCTTATCGTTTATATGTACAACACACAGGCATTTCAGCATACACTTGGAGAATGAATAAAATAACCCTGCGTGGATTTGCTTGGGGTGGAGGGGGGGGACCATACAAGGAGAAAAACAAAACAACTGTTGTATTCACAACCTCTTCCTGTTTTTCACAACGCTGCTATTGAGAGCGATACATTTCCACCATTTTAGCGTCCCCTGGTCTCTGAATTCCATTGTGCGTTCCTCCGCTTGACCTTTCGGCCTCCCGCGTGCATTCCCCCCTTTCGTTCCGAATCGACTCCGTTTTTTTTCCACATGGAATACAGGAGGGAGCACTGTTGACTGTTTTCTTTTAAAAGCCATTTAACTGTAGGTGGCTGCTGGTCTCCAGGGATTGACTGGGTGGCATCTGTATTTTGTTAGCTGTGATTTACAGGTGACAACACCTTTGGGAGACACATCACTGAGAGTGTTTTTTTTTTTTTTTTTTTTACAACCGAGACTATTCCGAGGAGTGTGAATGGTCAAACTGGTGACCCCAGTCTAAATAGCCCGCAATTTAAGGAGCAGGATGTGAGGACAGAGGTGAGAGCAATGTCACCAGCTGAGACTAGGGCTGGGGTGGGCCTGGGGACAGGGAAAGGTGACTACTCTGCCTTATAAGGACAGATATGTGCCACTTAAATCTTTATGCTTACCTGTTCATTATTGGTGCACTATAGGCCTCTTAATAAATACCATTATTATTGTAATTTTTGTTGTTGTTATTATGATAGACTATTTTATTATGATAGACCTTTTATTACAGACTATTAATACCATTATTGTGACAGTCAATTAATATTATTATTACAAGATATAGGATGTTTCAAGTACTCATTCTTATTCACCATATTACATTTAGTGATATATAGTGGGGTCAAAAAGTCTGTGACCATTAGTGGAAATTCTTCTGTTCTGCATTCTTTTATAATTTAACACAATATTTTTATTATAAATTGTATTAACAATCTGAGTGAAGTGTGTGTATGAGTGAAGGTTGAATCTTTGAAAAATGTACATGAATTTCTAGAATGTCTTAGTTTTCAGTATGTCCCCCTTTTGCTTTAATGACAGCGTGCCCTGGAGCTGGCATGGACTCCACAAGTTTGTGCAAAACCTGATGATCCATGTATCCCTTGGTCTTAAATTTTCAAAAACTTTCTTGGTCTTTAAGTGCCCCAATAAATGTTTGATGGGGTATGACCTTCAGTTAACACGGTCAGTGTCACAAATTCACTTAAATATGAAATAGAAATAGTGCAGAATCATTTCAATATTTCTTCTTTGTTCTAAATTTCATAACTTTGACATTTTTCAAAATCCTTTTTTCTGTTGATTTTCAGGTTTACAGGAAAAAGTTTGAAAAAAAAAAGTTTTGTGCGGTCTCAGACTTTTAGCTCCCAATGTACCTCTGCATTTCTATACTAATACACAATAATAGGTTCAATTGTTACACAATTTATTTCAATGGGGAGTCCAATTGATTTACGAATCTATTGAATCAAGCATCCGAATGGATTTGTAATACTGTCTTTACTTCCCACTGCCAAATGTGATATACAGCAATTTTTCTCCTCCCTGTCATTCACTTAAAGAATTACCAGACAGGAAATCATTCCATTCTTTTTTTTTTTTTTCCAAAAGGAAATGTTTGTTTGCAATTTTCCATATGGCTGTCATTGTACTTGATTTATGGTTCTCGGCCAAAATAAGAGGAGTTACACGCTTAACTGGAAAAACGTTTGACTTGTTTTATTTGGTTGTTTTTTTCCTTCTTCGTTTTTCAGGAGCGTTCCATGGTTGTTGGATATCTGCTAAACATGAGTTATTTACTCCTGCAGAAATGGAAATAGCTTTAGAAATATGCCAGCTCGATTTAAGGTAAAATGCTTTAAACAGAATTAGCGTCAGACTGTGGAAGACTCTTTGGAACCAGAGTTTTCAGGGTAGCCTCATCACTGAGAGCTGAGATTATTGAAACGTCTCTCTTAATCTGAGCTAACTGTCATCATGAACCTAAAACGAGCCATCAATGTCAACCAAAAATAAGATTTTGATTTTGAAAGGTTTTGGTTTTTGAACACAATGCATGGATGAAAATGACTTTGATTTGAGGAGAATGCAAGCTGGTGTTTAAGGTCAGCTCTACCTTGCTGTGTGTGTGTGTGTGTGTGTGTGTCCGAGAGAGAGAGAGAGAAAGAGAGAGTGTTTGTACGTTGATCATCAAAGTTTTTCTCATAATAACAATTAAACTGACAATATATTTTCCAAGCAAGCCAAAAAAAACCTTGAGCTAAGTTTTGACCTTTCCTGTACTCTATGAATGCAGACATGTATTTGTTGTCTTATTAGCACAATTCATTTGTTCCATTTTATGATGTATTCTGATAACATAAGGAAGCAATAGGTAACTCCCATTAACCTCAGGTAACAGTCACGGGCTGTCTCATGTCACACTCTGTCAGGTTTTCACTTCATTAGCTACCTGTTTCAGCTTGCATCAATTTCACAACTTGGCTCTCGCCAACAGGAAAAATGATGGACCAGCTCCAGTGGATTTCTAATCAATGTTGAGTGTCTTAAAGCAGGCCAGGTCACTCTGTTCCCCAAGCTCTGAGCTGCTGGCCATCCCCTCCCTGAATGAGGTGTGCCTCCTACTTATGATGAATGTCTGTGCCGACTAAACGTGGCCAAAATGTCAAATAACTCAGCTGACCGATTCTAACCAGTTTGCTGGATGACCTACCAACCTTATGTATGTGGATCTCCTGGTAAGTGAAAGCACATGAATCAAATCACTGGGTAATGCTCAATAATATACAATTTAGATATTAATATTTTTTGGCTGGTGTTGTCAGCACATTTAAAAAAGTGTACATTACTGTTATCAACATAACCCTGTGGCTCTGCTTCAAGGCTTAGGCTAATTACCAAGTGAAGCTGACTTCAATCTGTAAAGGTTTAGTGAGCAGTAACAAAAGTGATTGGTCCAATGTCAAAGAACCTCAATAGCTATACATAGTACATTGTTAGCTCACCAATATTTGATTAATGAGTTTATTTTAAAATAATTTGATTTTGTACACTTCCTCACCCTTCAGGCCAAGCAAAATTAAATTGTTAACATTTGGCCTTTGCGGTCCCCTTGAGAGTAGCATTTATCCTGTGTCACTCACAGGTGAAAACACTGGTTTGTTCACCTGGAGTTTTACATTGAATAGAGCAGGCCCAAAAAGATGGAAATAAAATACATAACGACATTCAAAAAACCCCTCCTCTGCCCCCGCCCCCCGCCCCCGTTTCCAGAAGCCTGCATCTCCTACAGTCTGTCGGTTCGTATGCAGGTACACTGCGGTTGATGCATTCCCTGATAACGTTAGCGGCAGGATGTATTGCCTGTTATCGACATCTCAGCTTTTGGAAAAAAATAATAAAATAACTAATTTTATTTTGTATCAGTGTAGTCCAGGCTATAATTCAGGGTGAAATATAAGGCTAGTGGCAAATGAGAGACCATCACTTTTCCCCCCCACTCCCATTAGTGGAAAAAGCACAGCAGAATCACCCTCAAGTGTAGACTGACAACTCTGCTCTTAAAATTTAATCTTGGCCCCCCTTCCATGCTTTCTATTTGTAGTGTTAAAATAGTATTCTAATAACATCTTTTAAATTTCAAAGTCTGATGAAAGGGAGGTGAGCCAGCAGTAAGAATGGAACACACCATTTTGAATCGTTTGATTCTGTTCCGCACCTTCTTTATACCAAATGCCGTTCCTTTGGAATGGTGCAAAGACACGTCTGTTTTATCAATGGAAAGTCTGATTCATTCAGACGCTGGAGATAATAAAGGGCTTGATTCTGATTGCATTTGCCACTTCCATTCATTCTTCATTCACATCAATGAGATTATACTGCGTATAAGCTTCCTCTTTTTCTTTATACGGCTCTTGTAAAAATGGTAGAACTAGACCCATTTAATTAAGGGTCATATCCAATACCACTGGAATGTGTCTGGAAAAGGACCTGAAAGAACAGGAAAATGAATTAGTGGAATTTACCCCAAAGCTGCAGAGAAGTACGGTCCTCACAATTCAGTGTAACCTGTTGTAAATTTTTGTGTTCGGTTTGACGCAGGAAAAGACAATCGCATGCTTTTCAACGGCCAGCAAGGTAACAGGGCCGCATCCAGCGCTTGGCCCCGCGTCGCGTTGTGTCCGCAAACAAGGCTGAGAAAGAGGGGCTGAAATTCCCTTCGGAAGATTTACGGGCCGTAAGTACGGAGGAGTGACATTACTGTGGGACTGCATTAAGAGGGGCTGAGCCAGCAGAGAGAGGGCCGCGAGCGGTGGCTTTTAAAAATAAAAAAAGGTGCGGGTTATAAATACTTGCCCTGGCAGTAAAGCTGTAAAGCTGTCACGTCCTTCCTGCAACACAAGCGTGATGCCTTCAGGAGACCCCGCGGACACCGCAGAAACAACAGGTCGCTGTTTCGCTTGTAAACAGGAAGCTGAGGGGCAGGAAGAGTACTATCTTCAATAACGTGATGGGGGATCGTTTGGGGGTGGGGGGGGGGTTAAGGGGGGGTCAGTGGATGGGCTGGCAGCTGCCAGGTGTTGTGTATTGTGTGGTCGTGTGCCTGCATGGATGTGTGGTATGTGCGCGCGAGAGAGCGAGACGCACGCATTTGCATGCGAATATTTTGTGCGTCTGCGTTTGTACGTGCATGTGTACGGTACATGCTTGCATATACCATACTTTCATGTTTGAGTGCAATTCCCTTCATTTCAACTTCAAAAGTCTACATTCAGAAAGAAATGGGAAGAGTGGGAAAAGATGTACGGTAAATTAACTTTGCCCCAGTAATGAAATGGAATGCTGCGAGAGTCGAGTCATCCATCGACACTGATGGCAGTAATGTGATACTGGAGGAGAGTGCAGAAGAATACATTTGGCAGAACAAGGTACACACAATATGCACTAAGACATTCCAACGGGCATGGACTGAATGCAAATTAGCCCATTGTTCCAGGAGAGTCTTGAGCAGAAGTCTTCCAGCTTCTGTTGATACATACCAAGATATGAAGGTATGGGTAGGATGAGATCCAGAGGTCTTTACAATAGCCCTTAATGCAGGAATGTGTGGAGGTGTCCCAAATTTTCCAACAGGGGATAGTGAGTGACAGTTTAACAGAGCTCAGTAAAGAATCTGATCTTTTATACCTTTATACTATTGTTCCATGTGGGTACTTACAGGGGGCAGAGAAGACCATAAAATCACCAGAAATATATAAATAGGCATGAACTAATAAGAAATTGGGCTACCATTTGCCTTCAGGTTTTGGAATGCTGTTATACAAGCCCTTCTAGTGTGATATTTAATGATTCTTTCCTGAAGGAAAGCCCTTAGTTTTCTGAGGTGTGAAGAAGGTGGAAATGTACCTCACACTCTGCATTCTAGAACTTCCCATGAAGTTTAGGTTATGTTTTATATTGGGCAATAAGGGCAGGTCTTGGACTTCGTCCTGGCCTGATGGCGAATGCTGTTTTGGAAATGGACAACATATCAACATACCACCTCTGTTCAGCTAATTCATGCATAATGCTAATTAGCATTTAACTAAATATGACTGACTTGAATGGCTGCCTTGGTAATTTGTGAAGCCATTTTTCTCAGACATGGTGCCCTGAATGGTAATAAAACATACTTTAATTTCTACATGCTGAAACAAAAATGTAGAAAAATACACTTTAATAAAAGCTGAGAATCTGAATTTATCTATCACGTGTGAATTGTTTGATTACACTCAAGACAAATCTAAAATTGTCACCTCAAGTTTTTTTTTTTTAAAACAACACGTGGCCTTATACTTTTGGCCAGTACTGTATACACACATTGCTGGGCCAACATCTTGATATTCAGAAATGATGAATCTGTTTTACACCCTTCTTTGCTCAGACAAACATCTCTTAAGACAAAGGGGAAAACAACAAAGAAGAGATACACATCAGGGCTTTTGAGAGGGGTGGGGGATGGTCTGTCATGCTTTAACAAGGTAAAGACAGACCCCCCCCCTTTCCTCACCCTTCAGGCCAAGCTAAGTGGAATTGTTAACATTTGGCCTTTGCGGTCCCTTTGAGAGCAGCATTTATCCTGTGTCACTCACAGGTGAAAACACTGGTTTGTTCACCTGGAGTTTTACATTGAATGGAGCAGGCCCAAAAAGATGAAAATAAAATAAATAACGACATTAAAAAAAAAAACCCTCCTCTGCGACCCCCCTCCCCCGCCCCCGTTTCCAGAAGCCTGCATCTCCTACAGTCTGTCGGTTCGTATGCAGGTACACTGCGGTTGATGCATTCCCTGATAACGTTAGCGGCAGGATGTATTGCCTGTTATCGACATCTCAGCTTTTTGGAAAGGCCTGTGCAGAGCTAGCTTTTACAGCAAGAGCACTGGTGTGTGACAAGAGGAATCTAACTCCAGGTCTGAGCCATTTCCTCCTCCTCCCCCCCTCTTATTTTAAAAGCACCTCAACAACGGAAACTTGATTCCATGGTATGTTTTCCTGCTTTCTTCTTTTAGAAGAAAAAAGCGGAAGGTGTGCGACTTTGCTTTCTAAAGACTTTTTTTTTCGTTAAGCAGGACTAGAGCATGCCAGGTAGAATGTGTGTTTGCCAGCATCGTATGCGGTGGTTCTGCTTTTATTTCTTGTTTTAAGCCAACTGCTTATACATTTTGAATGCCAAAGATTTGTACTTACAAGTTCATCAGAATTTTAGACTTCAGTTTAGGGACTCAAATGAAATTAACGAAAAAGACTTGGGAAAATTAAGGACATGTTACAGTTCATTTTCTGAACTGACTTGTTTGAAATGGAATTGACTGATCTTAAACTTGCTCATTGCTGCATTCACACCTCCCAAAACATTTCTGTGTTCACTGTTGCTTGTTTTCACCTCACAGTACACAAGTTGAGCTTGCATGAAATGTAAGCTCGCAATGTTTTTCAAATGGAGGAGTGCACATCAAAATTACCCGGACAGACCGCAGTTTCCCAGGCGATCAGAGGGGGTCGCTGGTACAAGATGAGACAAAGTAATCCTGCTGACAAGATTCCTTCCTCCTGGGTGATTCTTTGGCTAGTTAAACATGATACAGAGGGGTTTCTGGCCATAGTTAGTACTAGAATGGTTTTGCATATCCCATTCACATACTTGAGCATTGTCATGACAACAGTCAACAGACAGCAGACAACAGTCAACTGAAGTTGTATTATGACTCATGATCCAGAAATAAATATTGGAGTAGAGCACGGGGCATTGAAATGAATTCTTTTACATGCAGATGGGAGATGCCTGACTTGAAAGGTCACCGTCATGGTCAGTAAGTGTCACTTTTACAATCATCTTAACATGTTCACCAAGAATTAAGTTTTCTTTAGCTGTGCAGTTTTCTTTCCTGATGAAGATCAGTTCAAGGGTGTTCAGTTCAAGGGTTTGTACTTGTTCTCAAAGACACCATCCTTTCTATGTTTAATTTACTGCTGGAATTTTTAACTGAATCGCAATGCTTCCACTGTGCAACATGAGATTTTGCATAGACAACTAAGGAGAATAACTTGGATGAGGGTACAACTGACTGATTTTGGATATTTTAAGAGAATGGCACTCGCCAAGCCATATACTAGTGGCCCTTATGATGTTGAATTGTGGATTAATTTGCATATAGATTAAATATGCAATGCTACTCATAACACCGCTCATAGATGCATGTGTACTCTATAAATGTGCCTGTGAACCCATTAAACCCCTCTGTCATCCAGACGCAGCACATTTGAAGCAATAAAAGGCAATGTGTTTCTCATTGGTGCTGACGTCGACCAATAAAAGAGCTTGATTAAGAGAAATTGATCTCACACTTGTCTACACATTAGAAGTGGTAAGATGATGAGGTGTGAGAGACTGGGATTTTCCTGCTGTGTGGTTTTTTTTTACCCTCTTGGGTTTTCAAGGAAAATTGATTACAGGAGGGATTATTTAAATTTGAAAAGCTTGTGTGTGTGTGTGTGTGTGTGTGTGTACACACGTGTGTGTGTGTGTGCACGCACGTGTGTGTGTGTGTGTGTGTGTGTGTGGGTGCACGCACATATGTGTGTGTGTGTGCATGCACATGTGTGTGTGTGTGTGTGTGTGTGTGTGTGTGTGTGTGTGGGTGCACACATATGTGTGTGTGTGTGTGTGTGTCACAGATAACCAGGGTGAATGTGACGCTTGCTTGCTTCATGCTAGCATCCTCTTGCTAGGACTGGGGACCACACATGTAAACCTCCCTCTGTGGGACTCCTGCTGAGCCTCCTCATGGTGGTACCCGGCTGCTCCAGCCCAAACGACAAGGGGTCTTGGAGCAGCAGTGGGCCCTTCAGATGCATCCGCACAGGCCCATTCCCATATGGACACACCCTGATGTCCATTAACACAATCACACGACCTCGTGGATAAGTCTGCTGGCACAATGGCTTGAGGACTCCAACGGAGCCGATAAAAATGACATACGCACCTCCAGGAAGCCTATCTATGACCCGAGACGACCATCAATCACAGCCCTGAAATCAGCCAATAGTTTTACACTCCTGAAGGACCAGACCAATATCCCGTTGAGGAGGGCAGAGCACTTTGAAGCCCTAATCAACCAGCACTCCACTTGTAGGGTTGCCGTGATGGTATGATGGTCCCTTCATCCAAAAACCTCAAGCAACCGCTCGCTTTCCCAGACGTTTTCATTAAGAGTCCATTTCCCTCAACAGCAAGTCTCCTAGCATTGACAGCCTCCCTACTGAGCGACTGAAGCAGGGAGGGTACCTCTGTATTTGAATGCTCCAGCAGTACATTACCGAGATTGGGGATAGGAGGATCAGCCCCTTCAACAGCATCATCACCATCTGCAAGACCGAGGGTGGCAAGTCCATCTGTGTATGAGGGTGTCTGTCTTGCTGTTGGTACAACAAGCCCCTGACTAAGGTGATCGTAATACAGGCCGATGCCGCCAGAGAGATACTTCTGCCAGAGTCACGATGTAGCTCCAGAAAGAACAGAAGCGCGGCTAACATGATGATTTTTTTGGGCAACGCCAACTCCAGGGCGAGCTCCGTCAGCGACATCTCTCCAAGGTCTTTGACACTACGAGCAGGGAACTGGAGTTGGTTACTCGGATTTGGCCGCCTTCTACTTGACAAACGTTACATTCTTCAGTGCTGTCCCGCTGCAGACTGCCAGGGCACACAAACCGTCAGCCAAGCCTTCACATCGCTCAAACTAAGTCCCTGTCCAGTTAGCAACAGCTCATTGTGCTCTCATCGTGTGTTTTTGGCTTGTGGCATAAAATACAAACTTTAATGTCCAAATAGCAATTGTTACACGCAAGCGAAAAAAACAGTATTTTTAAACAGAAAAGCAGTATTAAATTCTATGGTCCAGCCCATAGTATAACTGCAGTCTACACTAGTGTAGACATAAGTCTTACAAGGGCATGGTCTTAAAAATTCTATGCCTGCGAACTATGGTATGCACTACATTTTCATTCTTTTTACAGAAGTTGTCTTAGTAATGAAAACAGAAGAAGTTGTAGTTCCTACCAGTTGAATACAGGCATATGCTGTGGTTTTTTGGTGATAAATATAGAGTTAATGGGTAAACAAGAGTGTTTGTCTGTGTGGGTGTGTGTGTGCAAGTGGTATATGTGTGTGTTTCTGTGTGTGTATGTGTGTGTGTTAAATGTGTGTGTTTGTGTGTATGAATGTACTTGTTTTAGTGTGTGTTTATGTGTGTGCATGTGAGTATGTGTGTGTGTTAAATGTGTGTGCGTATGAGTATGTGTGTGTGTTAAATGTGTGTGCATGTGACTATGTATGTGTGTTTTAGTGTGTGCACGTGAGTATGTGTGTATTTTAGTGCATGTGTGTTAAATGTGTGTGTGCGCGTGTGAGTATGTGTGTGTGTTAAATGTGCGCGTGAGTATGTGTGTGCCGTGGCGTGTGTGTGCGCGCGCGCATGAGCGTGTGTCGCCGCTGCTGAGGACATGTATCTGCAGCTCCCTGGTGAATGGCACTTCCTGGCGTGTGAAAGCCTGGGACTCCTGAAAGCGGTGTTTGGCATTCCTGTGGCGGGGAAGGGGGAGCCCAGGCCCTTTGAAAAGATGCTGATTGGGGAGAGGGCCACATCCGTGTTTATCCAGGTGTTCCTTTTGTGATCTTCACCTTGTGCTGGCGACGGGATTGGGGCAGGGGCAGTGAGGGCGGTTGGGGGTGGGGGGGGGGGGGCTAAGATCCTGCTATTCTTCTCTGAAATAATCTGTGGCAGAAGAGAGAGAGAAAAAACTGCACACTAGGCTTGACTGTGCATCACATTTGCTATATTTTTAGGTGATAATGACAGTCTTCCCTCCCTGCCACACACACACACACACACATCAACCTCCATATGCACCCATCACAAAACAACTAATTCACTTGATTTCTACAACATATAACCCCATTGCCCTTGTTTTCTATTCTGAGTAACACTGTATTTCTTTCTCTCTACATTTTTATAATACTTACAGAGTTCCTCCATCAGTTCTGTTGGTTATGCTTTCAGTTAACAGTGTACATGTATTATTAAAGGCTATTATTCATAAAGTGGGAATAAAAAATGAGGTTGGATGACATAGGTATGTGTAGAAGATATACATGTATAGTGTATGTTGTGTATGTAGTCTAGTACCTCGAGAGAGTAACTGTTATGCTCTTTTTGTGTTGTAACATATTCTGCCCGGTGCAGACCAAATGTTTTTTAAGTACGGTAGACAAAGATATGGACTTTTATTAAGAATACAGTGTTTGTATCAGCTTTGGGCCTCATTTTCAGTGGAGTGCCTCGATGAAAACTATAAAATTATATATTACAGTTGTAACCGTTCATGCACAATACAATGTGGATGAACCACTTATACTTATACTAAAATCGTGTAAATGTTGGCGGTTTGCCAGAGTGACAATCTCAATTACAAATTGACATCAACGTGTAAATGTGTGCATTGGTATGTTACGTATGCAGGACAGAGGGTAAGAGTCTCTCTCACTAGACTGTGAATCGAGAAACACATTGTGCAGAGGTATACCGACGTCGAGAGTGAAATATGATTGGTCTGTTAAAATGTAGCTTCATTGTGACATCACAAATGGAGCCAATAGTTAAAGTGCTTGTAGAGAGATTGATCTCAGACTGGCCACTTATTCTGTGGTTATGTAAAACCTCTGTGCAAATACCTTTTACTATGCGCAATCCAGCTAATTGTAATGTTGAACATTTTGACCTTAGGTGCCTTTAAGAGACCTTTTTAAAATCGACTGTTATTTGACTGCTTTGAATCAGTTTTATGTTCGATTATGTTAGGGCAATTTTCGAGGCTCATAATTTGCAAATATATCATCTTTACTGCAATTTCTGGGTGTGTTTCTTGGTGTGCTGTCTTGTTTCTTGTGAACAAAAATAGTTTCCAAAGAATACCTTGGGCAGTGTAATGTGAGTTTGGTATAATGTGCTTGTGGGGCGTTGTGATATTATGTTTGCGAAAAAAAATGTGTTGGCAGAAAACATGGTGGAATATTTTTAGAAACAAAAGGTTGTCATTGGCCAAAGCAAATCATCTGTATCTGCTCTGAGAAGGTGTTACACAACCGGGCGCGGTCACCTGGCAGGAGCATTGAGAGTGCACTGGAAACGAGAGTTAAAAAATAGCGTCATACGTAACAAAGGCACCTTCTAAACAACAAACTGTTTTTAGCACCGCAGTGCGCTCAGCCCTCTTTCTTTGTGATCCAGCTATCTGTCTGTCTGTCTGTCTGTTATGCGAGTGATGTATTCAGGTTTCATATTTTGTTGCCTCATATCTTGAAATCATTGCACCGTTAAATAGAAATTAATATTATATATTATAATATATACTATATAATATATAATTAATTATGGCTTTGTCGTCGTTAACCTAAAACTTCAAGGCATTCCACCTATGTGCAATAATAGCAGCGAACATAATTTCAGAAAAATGAATCAAATATAATACATCTCCTTGTGAGCTTTGTCTCTTTATGTGAGGGTCTAAATCTCTCTGCACCTGGAAAGACAGGGGTACACAAAAACAATACGCCACCTCTTGCACTGTGGAGACAGTCCTGCTCAGCCCCCATATCCTGTCATTAAAGAGTGCCACTTACGCAAGTACAAATGGCTCAAGCGGAGAAAACGGGTGATCCGCTATTCTTTTATTTTCACAGCTCCCATAATCATCTGAAACATGAGGGTTGTTTGAACGTTTGCGCTACTATGTGAAACGGAAAACGGGACACCTTGGTGGCGACTTTGACCCTTATTTCCGATTTGATAAGGGAATTACAAAGACTTTCCAAACATGTTACTTCCACTGAAGTAATATAAGATAAGTATTGCCTTTGATGTATTTCCCATACAGTACATTACTGCCTGACCCTATATTCAAGTGTTAAACCCAGGTTCCATTTTGGCTCCAGTTAGTGCAAAATATAAGTCCCAGAATTCTTTGTATAGTAAGGAAGTACTCATATATTACCATGTTATAGTCTCCTCTTATTGGCTACCATTTTCTTTTAGAATAGATATTAGGATTTAATTCATTTATGCCCCTACAAAGCGAAATGGAGGTCCTTGATCATCAAACAAGGTTCTTCTCGCTGTTCCTACTGGCTAAAAACTAAAGTTTATCTGATCTGTGCAAGCTCCTATGCTATGCTATCCAAATCAACAATCTGATAACATTTTCAAAAATACAGTTTTAGACTTTTTTTCTGTGACATCAGTGTCTTATTTTGTTTCTTCTATTTTTATAATTGGTACCTCATTACTCTTCTATAAATCTTTCTCTCTAACTGCTGTTTTTATTTGTATCTTTTTAAAACAAGGGCCAAACGTTTAAAGGAATATAAAACAATTCATTGTAATTCCTAAATATTTGAATCCCACTATAAAATTTCCGTCCATTTTTAGAAATTACAGGTTACATTTTGTACCAAGTATCCAACATTTTTAAAAGATAATGCAATTTTTTTCCACCATTAGGAGAAAGATGTTGGAGATTTCCAACTGTTTTTAGGAATATGCTTGGCATGACAAAACAACTATATTTTCTGAGTTTTAGAGAAACAGAAACCTGAGAAAAACCTAAAAATATTTCTTTACACAGTCTCTACTCCATCTTTTTCTATGGCTGCCATGTGAAGTCTGCACCATGGGTATTGTCTGTGTAGTCAGCATACAGAATGACAGTCACTTAGTAGCCAACAAATGCATGATTTAAACGCTCGGAGCATGTAGCAAGAATGGAACACACTCCATGGCTGTCTCCCAGTGTAAGGTTACAGTTTGGGGGCCTCTGAGGTCAAAGAAAAGTGCAAATTGATCTCCCACTTTAAAATGGCCAATATCTGTCATTGTCAAAGTCTTCTTTGAGCTCTATACCTACAAGTAAAACACAATATTTCATATTATATCCTGCTGCTAGATACAGAATTTTCATAAACATACATTTTAAAATGTTCTCATATCTGTCCTCATGTCATTTGTCATTTATTCAATTGCGATGCTTACGATTAACTCTATAGTGCGTTGTTTGTAAAGGCCACTGCTTATGTTGAGGCCATCAGCATTTTTCATAGAAATAATATTTACCTGACTGGATTTATGTGCTAATCCAACCATATAAGCCTTACCTCAGTCAATCAACACTTCAAATGACTTCCACAGAAGCTAATGACTTTGTGTCCGAGCGGAATTAGCGCCGCACTCTGTCACCGCTCGCTAACCGGCTTTCCGGTCCTCTCGGCCCCCTCAGTCATCACCATGGCGACAGTCTGTCTGACCCGGAATGCGGCTCCTAGCTCTGCAGGTCTCTGCTCTCCAAAGCTCAGAGCGTCAATTAGCCGTTTTTCAACCGCGCTGCCCCCCGACTGGCTACATCTCCTACCGTTTTCACCCGCCCGGCCCCTTGCTCTACTGTCGCATCTCCGACAGTTTCTCATAGCCCCCCCCTCTAAAGTCGGGTTCCTCCCAAGGTTTATTCTTCTTTTCCACATAGGCAGTTTTATTTTTCCTTGCCGCTGTGGTCTCTATCATACTCTTGAGGAACGAAGACCAGGGTTTATTGTAAAAATGTTGTGGCAAACACACTATACAAATTACATTCAGTTTGATTTTGACATGCCCAGCCCCAACACTGCTGTACAGCCTCCATTGTCAAAACTAAAAGCACAGCTGATTCAACAGTGACTCCAATACAGCCCCCGCAATCAGAAATGAGACTTTTTTCACCTGGACAAGTTCCTGTCATTGGAGAAACTAAGAGGCGTTTATCAGCGCAGCCTTGTTGAAACACCTCCAGTGGTTTTGAACACCTCCACCAAATGTAGATATTGGCCTATAGTGGTTTCACCCACGTAGACAATGATGTTGCAGTCAGGCGCAGATCCCTACTTTGGGTTATTGTTCACACGCATTGTCGTACCCACAGACTGCCCCGTTCCCTATTTTCAGGCCTGGGTCAGGCAAAACTTTCCCCGTGGCTGCCTCCATATCCCAGGATGCCAGAGATGACCTACAGATGGCTGTAGATGAATATGTAGTTCTCCAAACTGGCAGCGTACACTATGAACGCAGGCTACCACAAGAGAGAGGTGAACCGCTTTATGGATTAAGTGTAACTGCACGCAGTTTTTCTTGCGTTCCAGCTTTAAACCAGTGGTTGACCGTTCAGCGAATAGCTCTTGAGTCCATCCCATAAGTTTGGCTGCACCCAACGTGCTTCCCCCTTTCGCCCCACACAGAACTATCGCTTAGTCCTCCTTGTACATCAGCAATTCCCACAATATTATGGCACTGAACTGGCACTGTAAAAACGGGAAGCCTTTAATTTTATGCCTATTACTTTTCATTGCAATAACTGACAACTGGCTGAGAAGTCAGAAGGCAGAAACTCTTTTTAGTTTACGCAAATGTCAGGCTTATTTGCTGGGTAAGGTTTTCACGACAACTCACTTTCAAATAGATCGTTTGACATTTAGGCAACTCTATCCGCATAAATAAATAAATAACCAAAATAAAAACAGAGGGTTATGTATCACCGAAGGTTTTTGACTTTATACACCATAAAGGCCATGGGTTAACCGGTTCTGCCAGATGTAAGAAAGTAGTGAGTTTTTTAGAGTTGTCAATATGGATCGAGTTTTCCTGCTATAAAACCAGTCCAGGATTCATTGGTTCATTGGTGCGGACAGTTTATGTTTCGTAGCGGGTTAATTTGCCTTGTGATGGTTGAGGTACTTCTGAGGAGAGCCAGAAGTTTGTAAGGCACTGACATGTTTCGGAATAACGGGATGCCGTTTACATGGGGAGCACGCTAATTACTGGCGTGTGAAAAGAATGATGCGCCCCCGTCCTGCCTGCTGCCAAGCCGCAGATCCAGCATGCCCTCTGTTTATCTCTCAGGGCGACAGCATCGCGATGCCGCGGACGGCGCTCTCTGATTGGCCACGAGGCGGGGAGCGGTAATCCGAGCCGTGTCTGGAGACGTCCCAGCGCCGCATGATGTAATCCGTTTTGTAGTTCCTTTGCTCTAACGACCCCCTCGCTGAGGTTCCTTGGCAGTCAGCCATTTCCGTGAATATTTCGGCGGTTTTGTAAGAAAACAATCCTGATTTGGGATCGCTCCTCAGGTCGGCTCCTCTCCCCAAAGTACCGAGTACATTCCTGCATGACTTCACAAAAAAGCATTTAAAAAGAGATTTTGGGTGGGAGGGGTTTGGTTGGGTGGGGGGGGGGGTTAGGTCTCTAAGGGGGAAGATTCAGCAAATGGCCCTCACATCCTCCTTGCCAGATCTTCTCACAGCTATTTCTCAATCTTCAGTGCACTCACAAGTGGCTCAGAAAACAAACAATCAGGACTATATCACAACTAAAATGCATGTATAATCTCTCAAATATTCTTCTGAAATTGACTGACAACAAAAGGGCAACCGTGGTGTAGGAATATTAAATTCCTTGATTGCATGTGTGACAGAAATTTCTGGAAATCTTTTCCCTGGGAATCTTTTCCCAGCTGAAATTGGGCCTTAAATTCGAGGAAAACCCGACAGTCACAGCGAAGCTCCGTCTCTGATATTTGTTAGAGGTTGTGTGTGTCGAAACACCAGTGTGCACCCCTACATGTTTAGGTGTCAATCACTGGGAGAAAACTAATTTTGATTGGCCGGAACCTACAAACTCTTTGTTTTTAGCATAATACAATAATGTTTTTATTATGATCGATAGAAGTACTAGTAAGAACATTTGAACAAATCCCGGTTGACATACGACTCTGGATGAGCTACACGGTCTCAATGGGAGTTAGAATGAGAGAAACAATTTTTTAAAAAAAATCAGTTGTAGAGTTGATGAAAATTCCCCCGTTTACAGAGAGGCAGAGGATGTCGGCTTTGTGGCCGGACTGCAGAGCCGTGTAATCACAGAGGGCCAGGCTCTTCAGAGGGAGCGCCGCATCCAAACACAACGTCCCCGCGACCCAGAGCGGTTCGCCTCCTCCTCATCCGTGACCTTCTCCGGTTGCCTGTCTCAACAAATCCCCTTCCAGCGTCTGCGGGGGATCACTTCCTTCCTCTCTCCTTTATAATTTTAATACCTGCCTGTCATTTTTTACTGCCCCTGCTGTGCATCCAGTAATTACCACCATGGAGCCCTTTCATTTCGCGGACCAGCAATTACCTCCACCAAAACACATTCAAATTGCTTCCAGTCAGGGGCGGGGCCGGTCTGGGGAGGGGCCCGGGAGTAGTGCTTTGTCGCGAAATGCGGGCGGGGAGGGCGAAAAGGGGAGAGACATGAAAGACTCAGAAAGGAACATTCATAAAAAAAAAATCAACCTGGAATTAATGGAGTTTGCCATTTGCCGTTCCGCGAATTCCAGAGACACAGTACCATAATTGCCTCAAAAGTTTCTCACTATAATCCCAGACGTATCAAAGCCTTCCTTTTTTTCCCTGTATTTTTTTTTTTTCAAAGACAGGATAAGACAAAGAGAATACCAGAGATGATTACCCCCACAAAGTATGCTGTAAGAGTGATGTACAGATGTCCTTATGTTAACCTGAATTTCAATGGAAGACAATGAATCAAACGAACTTGGTGCTTTTATTAAGGGTCTATACTGTTCCCTGTTAGAATGAGCGGAACTCATTCTATAGGCATGTTTGCTTGCCACCACTAAAATGGAAAACACTCAAAGTAATGTGTATTGAGACTGAACGGCGGACACGCTTTGAGAGACATTAATTACAATAATTAAAGAGACATAATTACATTTGATTGGATCCCAGCCAAAGGTAAAAGAAAACACGAAACAAAAAAGTCAATGGCCTACTTCACACTACAGCTGCAAGATATGTTTTGGGGAAATTCTCAGTTGCTTGGCAGGAATTCCTCCTATCGTTAAAATCGTTACAAACGTTTTCTCTTTCGCTCCACTAGCATGGTGCAAAAACATGCGCATAAAAGAATGGAGATGGATGTGCAGACACTGGAAATAATTGCGGAGTGACAGATATGTAAAAGAATGGCGCAGTGAGCCTCACTCTGTGAAGGACAGCAGAATCTGACCCTTGACCCCGCAAAACACCCAAGTGTAATTTCTGGAGCTCGGGCGCTTTTCAGAGCGTTGACAGGCTCCGAGGACTTCAGACGCGCGTCTTCGCCCAGACCGGAGACACTTTTAAAGCACTTTAGTGTTCCGTCCATCTCATGTTTTGACATCTGAGTACCACTTGAGCGCCTTGCAGGAAGAAGTCTGCGCAGAGCGGAGGGGTCGAGGCTCAGTTTCCCCCTGCGTTGAGCGCACCTCTGGGGCCGTCTGGAAATTCCACCTGTCATTTGGGAACGGCGGTAACCATCCTGAGGAGAGGCTTAAACACACCTTGATATGCGGTGTGGAGCTTTCACACTCTGTGATTGCTGGGATACACAGTGTCGAGCAATAACACACTTTAATCCCTGTGTGATAGAGTAACAAATGCCCAGCTCAGAGCAGTAACACACTTCAGTCCCCATAACACCCAGCTCAGCGCACTAACACACTTCAGTGCTCATAACGTCCAGCTCAGAGCAGTGACGAACTTAAGTACCCATAACACCCAGTTCAGAGCAGTAACGAACTTAAGTACCCATAACACCCAGCTCAGAGTAGTAACAAACTTCAGCACCCATAACACCCAGCTCAGCGCACTAACACACTTCAGTGCTCATAACGTCCAGCTCAGAGCAGTGACGAACTTAAGTACCCATAACACCCAGTTCAGAGCAGTAACGAACTTAAGTACCCATAACACCCAGTTCAGAGCAGTAACGAACTTCAGTACCCATAATGCCCAGCTCAGAGTAGCAATGAACTTCAGTACCCATAACGCCCAGCTCAGAGCAGTAACACACTTCAGTCCCCATAACGCCCAGCTCAGAGCAGTAACACACTGACTTCTCTGTGACATGGCAGAGCAGAGCAGCCGTGCACACAGTTATCCATATCTGTCTGACGGCAGGATCTGGGACATTCCTTATTATCTGGTTACCATTAACACAGGGTCAGGTGTTGCAAGCTCCTTTCCAACGTCAATCCCTTTGCCAGAAAGTAAAAACTGCTTCCATATCACTTCCCCCTCTTAATCATGAACTCCTTTTGTGCTCATTTTAGCACAAAGAGCAGAGGAAACCAATTGTAGGGTTTTGGGTCTGTAAAGGTAATCTCTTTTTTCTGTGTTTGAAAGGGAATACTGTGTGTTTTCAGCATATAAAAGGCTTGGCCCTTTCAACAGGGTGTATCCACTCTGGCTTGTGAAATTCACTCATAGCTGCGTTATAGTTTCTCAGTTGTGGGGGGCTGGTAGCAGAGGAGGATTGTGGGTAGCAGATGGTAGGGATTACCAGCCAGTTTGATCAGTTTTGTGATTATAAACATATTTAGTGCCTTTTTTGGTCGGTCTGTGAATGATGTGTTGCTTCAAAACTGGAACAGCGTTTGAAGTGGTAGTGGTGGGGTTGGGGTTTGGGGGGGTAGTTTGGAAGGGGAGGGGGGCTCACATTTACACACAATGGGCCTGTAAACCAAGTGGGTGGTTCGCTGGGACAAAAACAGGTCTGCCGACGGCTGCCCAAGCTGGTGGCACGGGAGAAACCATGGTGAGAATCTCCAGATGACAAACGTGGTTTCTCTCGCATTTTTAACATGAGCAAAACCCAGCATGGGCGAGAGGACCGGTGGCCTGGATGTGCCGTGTATAGAGTTAGCCCATCGGACTGTCGTGAAGGACGGGATCCCGTTACCCCCATGAGCCGGCTATACCTCCTCCTCCACCCGAACGGTGTTTCTGATCCCCGGCCAGATTCGGCCCGTCGGAGGTGGAAGCGGATAGCGGACGGGGAGACGGGATTATCGCACCATGCGAGGAAAGGAGAGAGAGAGCGTGCTCCTGCCGGCCCGGACCCAGGCTCTGACGCGAAGCCAAACGGCCCCTTTTAACAAGTCCTGCCCTCACAGAATGCCTGCTATGCGTTTACACATACCCCTCTCTCTCTCCCTCCCTCACTCCCTCCCTCCCTCTTTCTCTCACTCTCCCAACTGTCGATGCCGGATGCGTAGCTGGCCCGGCCACGCTTCGTTCATATCTGGCGGAAATGAAAACTGATACGCCTCCCCCTCCCCCGCCCCCTCTGCCTGTCTTTGAGCCATCCTCGTCAGGCAGAGGTAAGGAGCTGCGGATAAGCCGAGTGGAAGAAGGCAGGCTGTCCCTGGAAGGTGTCTCTCACCACAGTACCTGCGGCCAGGCCTGGGAGGGTGGACGGAGGGGGGGTGTGAGGATATGCCAGAGGGCAGGCTGCTTGGCGTAGACTTCTGAATGGAACTCCCTATCTCTGCTGTCTATGGCTAAGCCCAACTCTCCACATCTCCAACAGTAGTCAGTGTCACCCACTGGCATTGTAGTGACACTTGTCTTTGCTGACAAGCTAGTTTGAGCGAGCTGTGTCTTCTGAACCCCACTACCCCCCACCCCCACCCCCACAGTAAGGTTGTAAGATTCAGACACATTCCCATGATGCACTAGCACCCAGACGCAAGCTGCCAAACAGTGGTCAATGCAGACCAACCCTCTGCAGACCAACGGAGGGGACTCAAACAGCCGTCTGACAAAACCGATGCACAACCCCAGAAGAGGCCATAAATATAACAAATGAAAAGCGACGATCTAATAACCAGACAATAACTTCCGTGACCAACTTCAGAATCCCTCCCAAAAAAAGGTCCTTATTTTTACCAAGAATTATCCCATTTGATTAGATCATGTTTTCAGAACATGAAGTCAACAGTAAAGAACTGCTCAGAAATTCCTTGGCCTCTTTCAGCCAGCAGGTGCAACTTGGTGTAGTCTCAAAATGCATGAACCATCAAAACTGGACTTTTTCCAATGAGTTTTTTTTAAATGACTGATGCACTATAAGCGGAGCCAAAATGTACTGCCAAATATGTGCTGTCTCTCGCTATGTTATATTTTTTATTGTCATTGCGGTAAATCAAACAGAAACAGTTGTTTTATTTACATTCTGACACGAATGAGGGCATTGCATGGCATCGCTAACTCTGACTAGAGGACAGTTAATCACGTGTGAATGATCAGCATGTCCCCGTGTCAATTCGGCGAACCCAACAGCGCAATGGAGAGATAAATAAAACGCTCCGCGAAAAATGCATTTTAAAATGATGCCAGCGATGTGTTTCGCCGCATTTTTGACTCATTGAGTTACACTTAAGAATATTCTGTCCATAATTTACAATAATAAGAACAGAAGCTCATATGCCCTCCAGTTTAAGAGACCTGAATTTATTTCATTGAATGCTATTTACCCTCAAGAGTTGGAAAAGTATGTTTCATTAAGTCTAACCCGCAATTTACCCATGGTATATGGATATTGTCTAACATACAGTATGTACATATATCTCCAGATAAATACACATACATAGGTATACATATCAACCATGACAGTTCCTTAAGTCCCCCATGGGAAAAATACAGTTATTGTACTCTAAACTGACAATAATAACACATTAGGATGAGAGCACAGCTTGAATGAAGCCATCTCTGGAAGCTATGAGAGAATCACAGTGGGGCCGGGGTTGCGTGTTAGGGAAGGCCCGACTGAGTTACTGGGTAATTGGAACTCTGCTGGGCTGGGGGGCTGTGAGCGGAGGTGATGGGGTTGGGGTTTGCCTCCCCCCTTTACTTCCTGTTCCTGGGGGTGCCCATTACCATGCACAGTCAGACGGCCCCATGGAGGCATCCCGGGCGGATCTCTGCATTAGGGCTGGAATCCAATAAAAAAACCTTTGACCCACTAATTATAACACAGGGGGAAAAAAAAGGACAGAGAACCCAACGCAGAGGAGCAAGGCCTGAGGGCTAGCTTCTACAGTGTTTATATAGTGGGTGGATTTTGATTGGCTTTTCAGCCATAGACCATACGATATGTGACAATTCACTGTGTTCACCATAAAGGGGGGAAAAAAAGTGTTTTGTGTATGAACAAGAATGTAACATGAAGCATGGCGTGTCCTCTTTGTTCATTCTTTTCATGTAACTGAGAATCTCTCCCCGTGAGATAGTTAAAGAAACATCACCGATTGAGAGGAAACCACCAGTCGGGTAAAAAAATAAAGCTATTTCATTTTTAATGCTGCCTTTTAGAAGCATTTTACATGTTGTTGAACGGCGGCTAACCCTACTCGAGGAAACAGCAGGTATGAGGCGCTTGATTTTAGCCTGAATTAAAAGCTGCGGAGAGCACAGACAAATGGAAAAGCGGGGGTAGAAAATAGAAAAAAAAATTAATTTTGTCCTGCGGCCAGACTCTGGGACCTGACAGTTCTGGCCAGGGCGCCTGCTGCCCACTTGCTGTCTGGATTGGCAGTTTAGTAATTAGTGTGTGGAGGGGGCTGCGAGGGATGGCGTGTGACGGCCGGCCTGCGCTCGCACAAACGCCTCTTTCTTTCGGTTTATCATGAGGATGGTGGCGGCGGGACCAGGGCTCTGAGTTAGTTACGGCACATGTAGGAAGGAAGGATGCCTGTAACTACGCGCGGCTGCCATGGACACGTCTTGGGCCGGTCCACAGATCGGGCCCGATTGTGATGTCACAATGCCCTACTAATCCCTCTGCCTCCTTCTCCACACAGGTCAGCTTTTCGCACTGTCTTGAGCTTTCTGCTCGTTAAATATAAACACCAGACCTGGAAAGCGTGTGGAAGAATGCTCTTGCTCTCTCTCTCTCTCTCTCTCTCTCTCTGTCTCTCTCTCTTTTTCTCTCTTGCATAGAAAGAGAGAAAGAGAAATTCCAAACATTTCTTTTGTCCCTGGATTTTTTGTTGTGCCCGCTCGCCTCAGCACTGGCCAAGGGCCCAGCCTAATGGAATGTGACGGGTTATAGAAAGCAGACATTGGTAGTTTTCAGTGTGGACTGTAGGCCCTGTGCATTTAAACTATGAACTTCAAACCGCGTTCTGGAAACACCTTTTGAGCAGTTTCCTGAAAGTAGTCAACATACACATATTTGTACTAATCTAAACAAAGTAAACACACACACATAACAGGGACTGTGTGTGTGAGTGTGTGCGTGTGTAAGATTTCAGCCTCAGAGAAGAGAGGTGTGTGCAGGTCACAGTGAATTATGTGTGTGTTTGTATGTAAAGTAGAGTATTTCTTAGATAATAGAATGGTGCTGTGATTTGCCTTCAGAACAGCTGGAATACTGGTAATACACATTCATAACTGATTCTACAGGGATATCAGATCATTCATCGAGAAGGAAAGCCTTCTGTTCTTCGAGAAATTAAGGACACAATGAATGTTAATGGTCCAGCAGCTTTTGAAATATGGGTTGGTACTAGATTCTCAAAATTAGTAAAACTCTGCAAAGATACCATTCTCATTCCTCATACTTATGTTTTCCTGTTGCTGTGGGCTACATTTGGAAAACTGCATGTAAGCCAACTAGCGTAAATAAAACCACGGTGATGCTAGCATCAGCAAGATCAACGGAAGCACCAGTCACAGTGTGAGCAACGTTGAATGTGTCAGGTTTGAATTGTGCAGCTTGTGGACATACTGAGCAATGCTTCAGTTAAAAATATCATTCAATTTTACAAGGCAAGCATTCAGATATTACACTAAGGCACGGCAGTTTACAGACATAATTTCCTGGGAAAAGAACATGGGCTTCGCATGTTTGCTTCCAGCATGATGAACGCAAGAGAGTGTAGCTCCGATTATACAAAAGTCCAACCGTATAAATGGATATTTCATGGAGAAGTACACTGTGCAAATCATAGATAAGAACATCTACTAAATGCCAAAATGTAAAATAAAGAGATTCCAGTTAGCTAGCTTGAGAACTTGTCAATCTTTCCAACAGGGCGTCTTACACTTCCTTCACTGAGGGAAATGGGTTCCCGTGCATCCAGACTACATCGTTTCTCCACGTTACCTCCCCAGTGGTGGAACGGACTCCCCGTCCCACTACGGACTGCTAAATCACTGCACACTTTCTAACGTGGTAACACCCATCTCTTCAGACTATACCTGGTCTGACCATCATAGCACTTGTTGTTCCCATTTTAACACTTCAATGTTGTATTATGTTTATTACTTGCAACATAGACTTTATTTTTAGCTTTGAACTACTGTAACAATGTTTAAATTACACACTTTCTTTCCTGTATTTTCGTTATGCTGGCTGTATGCACTCCCTATACGTTGCTCTGGATAAAAGCGTCTGCAAAATGAATAAACGTAAATGTAAATGTTTCCTGGACAGACCATTCACAGGTAGATTTCTCTGGATCTTCCACCATGAATACACTGGGGTGCTTATGGGATCTGTTTCCCAGAAGGCCTCTGGTGTCAGCCCTGCCCAGCTCTCACGAGCCTGTCCGAGGCCCCTGGCCTGCCCTGCCCAGCTCTCACGAGCCTGTCCGAGGCCCCTGGCCTGCCCTGCCCAGCTCTCACGAGCCTGTCCGAGGCCCCTGGCCTGCCCTGCCCAGCTCTCACGAGCCTGTCCGAGGCCCCTGGCCTGCCCTGCCCAGCTCTCGCGAGCCTGTCCGAGGCCCCTGGCCTGCCCTGCCCAGCTCTCACGAGCCTGTCCGAGGCCCCTGGCCTGCCCTGCCCAGCTCTCGCGAGCCTGTCCGAGGCCCCTGGCCTGCCTTGTCCAGCTCTCACGAGCCTGGCGAGGCCCCTGGCCTGCCCTGCCCAGCTCTCGCTAGCCTGTCTGAGGCCCCTGGCCTGCCCTGCCCAGCTCTCGCTAGCCTGTCTGAGGCCCCTGGCCTGCCTTGTCCAGCTCTCACGAGCCTGGCGAGGCCCCTGGCCTGCCCTGCCCAGCTCTCGCTAGCCTGTCTGAGGCCCCTGGCCTGCCCTGCCCAGCTCTCGCTAGCCTGTCTGAGGCCCTTGGCCTGCCCTGCCCAGCTCTCGCTAGCCTGTCTGAGGCCGCTGGCCTGCCCTGCCCAGCTCTGGCTAGCCTGTCTGAGGCCCCCTGACTGGAGCATCTGCCGCTGCTGCTGCTGTCAAGCTCGGGGAAGAGTGCCAGAGCATGCTCAGTGTGAGGGTACATCGGAACAATGAGACGGCAGGCACCAACCAGCCTCTCTCCCCCTCCCTCCCTCCCTCGCTGTTTCTCTCCCTCCCTCCCTCCCTCACAGTTCTCAGCTCGCTGTGATCGACGGGATCCTTGTTTTCGCTTCGGCACGGCCCCTAGTCGCAGCGGCCCTGAGGATTGCGGACGGACAGGTTGAGAAACCGCATACAGCGGATGCCGCACGGGGACGGAACAGACTCGACTATCGCGCCCGCGGGCAGGCAGAGAGAGAGACAGAGAGAGAAAGAGAAAGAGAGAGAGAGAGAGCTCCACTTTAGAGCCGCAGAGGGGGAGGAAGCCAGTCGGATGTGAGACTTGCACAATAAATAAATAAAGAAATCGGTC
This sequence comes from Albula goreensis, assembly GCA_022829145.1. Classification (NCBI taxonomy): domain Eukaryota; kingdom Metazoa; phylum Chordata; class Actinopteri; order Albuliformes; family Albulidae; genus Albula; species Albula goreensis. Next base: position 4,919,482 of record CM040758.1, read on the forward strand.
GAGACCACAAAGTTCTGTGCGAGGCTCCTGGCAAACCCCTCCAAGAGAGGCTCCTTGTGCTCTGCATCAACTTCTTGAAACATATGTTCATTAAGTAAACACACACACACACACACAGAAAGATTTTAAGTGTTAAATCACAGTCAGTTTAGCTCAAACTGAATTTAAATGCATCTTGTGGGGATTGAAAGTATTCTATTAGCAAATTGAACTTTTCCAGAGTTGATTTCACACTGAGGAGTTTGTAGTTCTACATTATATTTTTTTTTTTTTTCACTCAGATCCCCTCAGAGATAGTATTACCGTACAATTGAATGACTACATCACTATATGACCGTGCTATACCAGTAAATCCTGAGCTATTTTACAGTCAGCTCTGTGTGCACAGACTGCAATATATCCTGGAATTTGCAATGTTTATTCTTTCCTCTCTCTCACTCTGTCTCTCCCTCTCTCTCTTGTTCTTCCTCTCTCTTTCTCTGCGTAAACAGCCAATGCATTTTCTACGCATATAGAACATTTTGTTTGTTGCTTGCACTTGTACGCGAAAAATTGAAATGTATTTTTTTGTACATCTGTGTTCGTTGGTGTTGAGAATGGAAAACGATTACGAGACGAAGATGAAGTCATGTTGCCGTACCAAACTTCTCAAGGACACGCTCATTATGATAGCGCTGAAGTACACAGCTGCACCTGGGACAGCAAGCGTACAAAATCGCAAGGCATTTCGAGATTCACCATGGGTGCAGCAGAAAAAGAATGTGTTTCTAACAACACCACACAGGCGCAAACATTTTCACTCGATAAGGACTGTTTCATTAACCCTTATTTAAAACTTTACAGACACCTTAATCATTTACATAACCTACGCAATACAAAATGTAATAGTAGGCCTGAATACATAACAAAAACACCTATTCATAATTGTATTAGATTAAATAAAATTTACTTTGAATTATAATTTTCAAAGTGTCCCACAGACACAATATATATGAACACATTGCTAATAATATACACACATATGAATTAAATATATCTCTACATACATGAGAAAACAATTTTCTTTATATTTTTTTCTGTTCATCAAATGTTAAAATCTTCATTGGTAAACAAACTGACTTTGATAGGCAACTTGTTCTTTCTCTTTTTGCCCCCTCCCTCAGTGAAGCTTCAGTCCAAGCTGTGAAATACCAGCATGGGGTCAGGGGGCAACATCTGTCAGAGGTGGGAGGGGTCCTAAACCCCAGCTGTTTCTATGCAAACGGCTGTCCCTCCCACTGCCTGACTGCACTTTCAGGTGGAATGAAATGGATATAAAAGTGTCTGTCAGCGGGATCCTGGGCCTGCCAAGCCAAGTATTTGTGTTGGAAGTCCTACCTCCTCACAGGCTTGAAAACAGGAAGTATCTCTGTTAAGTGATGGATGGCCCTGCTTTACAGAGAGGAAGAAAAGCCTTTCTTTGCCTCTGGGCTGTTAAATGAGTTCTGCAGTTATTCACTGTCTTAGGGTGTGTGTCTTTGTGTGAGGGTATGTGTGTGTGAGTGTGTGTGTGTATGTAGGTGTGTCTCCATGTGTGCGCAAGTGCATTTGCGTGCGTGGATGTGCGTGAGCATTCGTGTGCATGCATGCGCCCAATTTTATGTAAAGACGTTGATGTCAAAGTTCCATATTTTAAAATAAGAACGGGAATTTAAAGTGTTGTCTCGTTTGCGCACATTTGGTGGAGCGATTCATCATTCATGCACTGGAATCATTAAAATCTACTTTAAATACACTTAACAGCCAGGTGAACATCATGCAGTGATGTCATGAGTGGGGAATTATGGGTATTTTCCTGGCAACATTTTCATGGTGGTTCATTAATTATTCCAATTTTTTCCCTACCCTCTTATCACATAGCATATTTCCATGAATTTTATACTATTACAAAATGTTTACGTGTAATAAAAATGATAATGTTGTTTTCTAGACCTACAAAAAAGATTGTGGATGTAAAAGATTAAAGAAGATGGCATAATCAACTCCTTTCATCCACAAAAGAGACGAGCATTGTTTTTTGTTTCACTCAACACCTGTCAAAAGCCTACAGGATTGTCAGCTCTAGTGTGAAGACAGTTTGATAGCAGAGATTCCATTACTTTTTTCTGTCTTTCTTTTAACTAAAGAAACACCTTTTTGTCCAGTTACGTTCTCTTCTGCATAAGAGCATGCTAGCAAAGATCATTCTCTCATTTAAGACGCCTTATGTTTTACCTTTTTTTACCTAGGAGTGTAACTGGGAGATAGCAAACAGCTTGTAATGACAGTGAGAAACAAAATCCTCATATCTCCAAAAAATGTAATTCTCACACGTGGTTACATTAGTCACGCGTGAGTCAAACCATCTTTATTGTTGTTGATTGGACAGACATTTATAATACAAAGCCCTAAACAAAGCTGAACATTCTTTAATGTTTATGGAAAACAAAAATACAAAAAAGGACATTGAAGCCTTTCACATGTCATTATATCTATTCAATATTTATGCAGTATTGACCTCCAAATTTTTATAATCTCTCTGTTGCAGTGGTTCATTTTCCTGTATTGTGTTTGCTTATTTAAAACGCTCTCGTATATTGGAGACTGCGTCTGAAAAGAGAGAGGGTCAGCATGTTTATAACTTTACCAGCCAATAGGGAAACAGCAGAGAGTGTGCCTTGTAGACCATTGTCTATAGATAACTGTCTGTACTGTACTGTACTGTACTGTCTCAACTCTGGTACAATAAATATGGTGTTGTTTTTTTTTTGCATGTTATCTGTAAGAATAAGAGTGTGTCACCTAGTAAGAAAATCAAGTCAGGGAACTGGTCTATTCTTGTTCTGTCTTAGTATAACCACAGACACATAGCTGGTCTCTGTACATGTTCCTGAGGAAACGCACATCCACAACGAAAAAAAAAAAACCTACCCTTACATTTCAGTTTCATTTTACACACACACACACACACACACACACACACACACACACACACACACACACACACACACACACACACACACACACACACACACACACACACTTTATATACAATACTTAAGACAGAATCAAGAGTAAACACTTATAAGTTAAAAATATGGATTTGGCATATCAGTTGAAAGAACCTACTTTCTTGACTAAATGACTTTTTTTTTTTTTTTAAATCTTGACAGGAGGGCCCTTAAAATGTGACGCCCTCCTGAGGGGTGTTGGCAGTGACATGACAGGGGCGTAAACAAGCCTCGGCGGTTCACCCCCTAACCAACCCCCCTCCCCCGGCACTTAAATAATGACTTCCACCTTTATTTCTACAGCTTAGCTCTGATCCGTGTGGACGCCTGGCTCTTCCATGTCAGGCCTTTCAACCTCTCGGGTGACTGACAGCCATGGCTGGAGGCCTTTCCTGGGAAGCAGGTGGAGCCATCTTATTGGACTCCACCCCCCACCACCACCCCCGCACCCACTCGCTCTCACACACACAGCTGGTGTGCAAGAGGGAATGTTGACTCTTGACAGGAAGGCTCATGCTAACTTGAGAAATGTGCTACCCTTGTCTTTTAGCAAAAGAGTAAAGAGTCCCATTCATGTCTTACACTGGGATTCAATCAAACACACTTAGTTTTGTTTAAGAGCATTTGGTATTCAATCAAAACAGACTGCAACAAAATAGACCACAGCCTTCTTTAGGGGGAATATTCTGCTCTATTTCATAATGAAATGATCATATTTTATATTATAAACGTATGTTGTGGTACAAAGTCTTTTGATTGATTTACATCAATCACTTTGGTGCGTGCAGTTATTTGCTGATCTAACCAAACTTATGATGGAAATAAATGTTACATCTGCCTCTACTTGCATTTGCAGTTTGTACTCAAAATCAAGGAAACATTTTGATTGAAAGCAGACCAATGGCAAACACTCTGAGTTTGATCTTTGTGACTCAACCACCATTCCACCTGCAGCAAAATTTATTCAACTAAATTTCCCTGTTGCCAGGTACTTGATTCCATTTCATGCAAAATGTGGAAAAAGACCTACGTCTTCTTAAATATATACCTTTCAGTTTTTGAAAGGACACCTTATATTTTAATATTCCTTCTATCCAGTCTATTTTACTTTATCCAGACTACTGAGAGTGTAACCTAGATTGGCATTTAGGTATACAGCATATTAGCACAGGCTAAGCTCCAGCTGAACGGATCCAGAACTTGTCGCACACAACATTACTGAAATACTTTTCCTGACCTTTTCAGATGTTTGCTGCTGTGTGGTTTTCCTGATTGAAGCTTGCGATTCGTCTCAATGTAAATAATGCCAGCAACAGAAATGTTTCTATGGTGTTGTTTGGATTGTGCTGCAGCCATTTGCTTTCGCATGGGCTAAAAGCTTAAGTAAGTGAAGCATTCAGAGAGGTCCACTGACTACAGAGATGGGTTTGTCTGGTCATACTGTCTATATCTGCTCTGTATCAAAGCTGACATAATTTTGGCTTCCATTGAGGTCCAGGACACAGGGGTAATACTGCCTGAGAATATACAATCTCTCCTGGGTCACTCTAGGATCATGGTCTCATATTGACAATGACATAGACTACGTTTTGAGTTTGCTTAATGTCTGCCTTTGTCTTATGTAGTTTCGTTTTATACCTCAGCTAACTCTCATTACCACAAAACAGATAAGTAATAAAGTTGTACAGCCTGTAGCATGGCAGATTATCACTGGCTTTCAGGCAAGAGCATGGAGGGTGGATTTACATCTGTCAATCACTGACTTGTTTGAACCAATCAAAAGTGTTTTCTCTCCACCGTCAACGCAATGGTTGATCTGAATCCGAGTTGGTGACACCATGCATCAGTTCCTCCCATTTTTGGTCCAATGAAAACCTACTCCCTAATAATTAGTCGCAGGAGGCATGGTGGTGACACCCAAAGCTCAACTGATTACTATTAAATGTGCAAGAAAATAGATATATATATATATATATATAATAAAGAAAAATAAATAAACAAAATAAATAATTTGGAGATACAATGGGAAAAATTCTCCTTAGCTCTCTAAATATAACTACGTTAGATTACATTACATTTCAGTCATCTACCAGATGCTTTTTTTCCAGAGCAATTTATGAAGCTGAAGAACATTCAGCACACCCACCTAATTAAGAGTAATAGAGCCAGACCTCAGCTAACCATGTTTCCCAACTAACAGATACTTAAGTAGCATCACTCAGCAGATGCAGAGTTAGCGGATAACAAGAGATAAACCGTAACGGCAAGCCTAATGCATCTGGTTGGCTGGAGGTGTGAGTTAGCATTAAGGAAGCGTGAGTTAGCGTGGAAGGAGCAAGCTGATTAATAGGCAGTGTGAGAGCTGGGGTAACAGGGCGCACCTGCAGTGGTTTTGTAATCAGTGTGTCCTTGAGGGAACCCCTTTGGGGAAGGAAAAGGGAGGCAGCTGGGAGTGTAGCGCAGCAATAGTTGAAATGAGGTTTCATGAACCCTGTTGGGATTGAGCTACGCTAAAGATAGATCATTGACTTTTTTTAACCAATCAAAAATATTTTTCTCTTCACTGCCAATATGGCCATTGGTCCAATGATACTGTTTGGTACCTCCTCCCATTTTAGAACGATTATTCCTCACTTCCCTATCACTAGTGTAGCTGAAACAGAATGCAACACAAGAAAAAAACGAGGACGATAAACTGGAGGTGAATGGGATACAGAAAGTATACAACTAAAGATGAACGCACTGAGGGAGGAATTAAGTGCACCTTAATGAGAAAAATGGCTTGGTCCTCTAATATAACAATAATTTACCCAATTTATAACAATTACATTATGCCCTGTGACTATTACTGACCCTTAGGTTCAAGCAAAACTGAATAGTCATGTTAAAGATAATTGACACTGAAAATAAAATATATTTTTTTATAGAATAATGCAGTGCTGTGACTTTTGCTCTAAGATGATTTAATGATTCTGAATTGAATCTAGGAGTCACTTTGATCAAATACATCCAGGAATTTGTATTATTTCACAGCATATTCTCTTAGGATGACTAAGCAGGTTTGATCGAAACCAAGGGTGAATAACAAAAGGGAAACTGCATGCAAATGACCAGAGTAGCTCTAAAAGTTTGTCATGCAGCTGTTTTGAGCAATTATTTCTGGTGGCTGGGGGTGGGGGGGGGAGATTGAGAATCAATATTTTACTCTAATGATCGTCTGCTGTGAGTGAATATTGATGCCTTGTGTCACTGATTTCGCGTTAGAGGTCATTCATTGCTGATGCCGCAGTTGTAATGAGTCATGTGATTCCTGCGTTCGTCCCTGAGCTGCAAAGTAAAATCAGACCTGGCTCTGACAGTCATTCGCAATGGAAAAGTAGTACGTTGAAAGAACAGACAAAAGGAAAAATTATATTATGAAGTTGAAATTCAGTTCTAAAATCATCTTTTCAGTGACTACTTCATTCTTAAGCTCATAGGAAGGAGGTCTTATGTAGCACCCTTAAGGTTTAAGGTTTCTTTATTTCTACCCCTGGGGGAACCCATAAAGGTTATTTATGGGTCTTTGTAGAAGATTCAGGACAGAACCCAATATGACGGTTGGCCCATAGGGTAAACAGATAAGAACCCATAAGAAACCGTTTCTTAAGATTGTTGGGTTAAGCCACCACCATTGGAAACGGGGGTAGGTGATGGCTCAAAGGCTAGTTACCAGACCTACCAGCAAGCACAGAGTTTGTTCCCCCTGCATATTAACTTTGAATTTTGCATACAGGATCCTCTCTACACACAAACCCATGGCATCGTACTGCCATAAATCGCCAGCGGTTTATCCTCAGAAACGTAACCCAAAATCGACAAACTTGTTTAGCCTGTTTCTTTCCAGAGTTTGCAGAAATGTATAATCAGTGCATACGAAGACTTGAGCAAAAAGGCATTTACCTGATGAAATGCCATCACGCAAATGGGGCTGTCAGTCCGTAATGAATGCGGTGGTAGCATATCAACGAGTACATTACAGTACAGTACGTTTCAGACATTAAGCAGATGCTCTTACCCGAGGTGATTTATACAGATTCCTTTAAGAGCACTGAGCAGCGGAGGGAAGTAAAATGGTCCGATGAGTCGGCTTTTACTCCTTTCCCTGCGTCTGGACAGGTTTATGTTTAGAGAAAGCCGAAGGAAGCTGTCGTACCACTTTTCCTATTCCCATTATTGCTATTAAATGTTGTGGTGAATCGGGCAGCGGGCAGCAATGTCATATGGGCCACTGTGTTTGAGTCTTACTTTGAATGGTGGAATTAATGTCAAAGAATAGGAGGCCATTTTAGGTGACCAGGCTCACCCTATGGTGCAAGAATAGTTTTTCCCATGTGACTACCTCCCAAAACTATACCATCCCTATATACACACTACTAAACCAATCCAACGGTGGTTTCAAGAATGCCAGGATGAAGTCAAACACCTTCCATAGCTTTTGCAATCACCAGATCTAAATACCGTGTAACTGTTATGGCAAAGTCCAGTCTGGAGTGGATTTCCACCTCTTTCTGTTCTCAAAGAATATGAACGATGGTCCAATATTCCTCTAAAAACTGTTCAAAACTCGTATAACAGCCTACCAAGAAGAACTAAAACTATCCAGAAGGCTAAATATTCATATATTGTCTGGTAATTATTTTGTCAAACCCCCTGCACTAGCCTAGTCATTGATTTCTTTAAAATTATTTGTTCAGGCAGTTTAGGTTCCTTTAAATAAGGACAACCAAATCATCAAGCAATGGGATTTTTTCATTCTGATGTTCACAGCTGTAGTTGAAAGCACTTTTTAAAATTTTTTGTATCTGATTTTATTAATAACTTTGACATCATTATGAACTACTAACCAAAGCTAATAAGAGATGTTTAGAAAATCGGCTCAGACTAAATCAATATTTCTTCCAAATGATGACTCACAATGACATGCAGATGTTCTTTTCCTCATCTTAAACTTAGTTTGGCAAGTTCAGCAATCACCTAAAGTTAAGCACAAATATTGACTGACTCCAGGCCAATAACATCATTGTATGATTCATTCAGTAGCAGCTTTATGCTAATAATCATTATATTGCTTAAAAATCAAGACACAAACATCCCCCAGCAATTGAGTTACAGCTATTTTTATGCAAACATAATTAATTTCCACCCACGTGTTTGGTTGGCACTGTCATCATTACATACTGAATTCATACTTAAATTTGATGTATAACATTCTTGTTGAGCGGACATTCTCTTTATAGGAAAATAATGTTAAATCATAATCAGACTCCAACACATTTAGACTGCAGAATTTAATACTCCTAGTAAAATGAGACATCATTTTTGGTCTTCTCCTTGTCAGGTGACGAAGGGTTTGATTGGCTGGCGAAAGTTGGCCATCACATATATGGGAGTTTGTTTTGGCAAAGCAGTGCGCGGCCGCACGCACGCAGGCAGTGGGAGGGGTGGGGGCATGGGGGGGGCTTAGCACAGACAGGGCGTCGGCCGTATATCAGCCCCACGCTTACAGGAAGCAAGCGCGATGACTGGCCGCCGTAAATCTCGGTCTTCTATTACTGAAATTGGAGGCCTATCCACAGGCAAGTAGAGCAACGCTCATATTTCTCTCTCCGGCCCCATACGAGACGTACAGTTGAAAAATGAGAGGCTGGCTTTAACTCTGCACACTTCTCAATCTTCAGAGTGAAGCCCACCACTTTATTACCTGTAGAATTGTTATTAGAGAGCTTGGAGAGCACCTGTTTTTGAAAACGGTCAGTAGTTTACTTTGCAATTATCGTGTTACCCCTAACACAAAATCAAAAAGGGAACTAAGTGCTATAATAAAACGAAACAGGCTAGTTTTGGCCAGGGTACATTTAAACAGTCTTCCCTGATTGATAATGTTATGAAGACAGTTAAACAATCAATGAGGTGGCTTCTGGTCCTAAAGTACTGCTTGCAGTCTTGGTGCCATTATTTCTTAGCTTTCCTATCATAATTGCAAGTGTAATAGTGTAGATCCTCAGTTTGCATCTGGTTAGCTGCTTTCTCCTGCCAGAACGCCAGGTCAAACGGAAACACCAACCATGAAAAAGTGCAGCTGCAAGCTGACAGATCTGGAGTCAGTTCATATAGGCTCTAAGCTCTTTATTTCAGTTAGGAAGAGGCAAGTTGTTGGTCAGTGGTCAGCTGAAGATGATCACACATCACTCAACCCAGAGTACACTGCAGTCCCAGGAACAGGCTAGCTAATCCTTTAGCTCCGGGGTCCTTTTCTCAAAATCAACTCTTTTCCTGCCGGAAAGAGAGAAGCCCTGTTGCAACATCTGCTCATCTGCGATTCTCTCCATCTCATCCATCTGTCCAAAAACTAACATCTGATACCGTAATTGCGCTATGTTGTCATACATAGGGGTAGCTGCCGGGCAAGATAATTTTAGGTTTTATGATCACGTTGTGACAGGAGTTACCCCTCTGGATTCACCAGCCAATGACTCCTGGAGACACATGAGGGAAAGTGGCCCTTTCCATTACAGAGAATCGTATTGCTCCAGTGGCTCTGTAAAATATGTGACAGTTTAGTCAGTGCGGGAATTGAGTGATGGTTTAGGTTTTGGTGGCCCGGAGCTGTGGAATTGGACCTATGCCATTCAAGGTGAACCTGACGATTGTGACTGATGTATCTTGTGATTCCGGAGGTTTTGTTCCGAGGCCACCTGATCATCTCAGAGAACAAAATAGGCCAAGACCTCAATTCATTTCAGCCGCAGTACACTGTGATCTTAACTCTGAGGGGTTCAGTTGAAGAACTGTTGCTTCTTTAAATTTTCAAATGTACATTTCCATGACGTATTACCAATAGTATTGACAGAAGTAATTAGAAGCATACAAACCACTAAGCTTCGCTGAAAGATAAAACACATCGGGGCTAAATTATCAAACATTCAAATGACCAAGACCACAGGCGCTGTTGATTAATTTCATTAAAATGTATTTTTTATTTCAAATGTATTAAAATTTTTTTCATGACTGCGCCACACTTTCTCAAGAGCAGCACTTCGGATAATGTGGTATGTTTTGGTTAAATAATTTTTATTTATTTCTAAATTACAGAAAAATCACAACAGCCGTTTGGAGAGGAGGAGCTGGCATAATGTTTATCTAAGTGCAGAATTTGATCTGCCAACTTTAGTTTCCTGTTTTTTGAGCACTTCCACACTGTAAGAGATAATTTGACTCCGGATATCTCCTCAATGCTTCCCACATTGTTGTTCATGATACATTGGTATCTAAGACCACTATAATCTGCTCAGGTATACATTTCAAAAAGTCCTCTTTAGACCACAGCAAAGTATGAAGTCACCAGTGTCTTTACTTTTAGAATGGCAAGATATTTTAAAAATGAGGTTGGAAGAGTCAAAGATCATCAACATTTTGCTCTGCACAAGAACAAGCTCGGAGGAGTTTGCGTTGTTGATAAAAGAGTAATCCATATTTGAAAAAGCATGATGTAATGATAAAGTACACTTTCCCACAGGGGTTTAAGAATCTCTGAGGGTGAAATTCCATACTCGCAAAGGAAGGAACACGGACGAGCCACTGAACAACCCTAGAAATAACAAACGTGGTTATACTTGCTGCAAGAATTATGCGCCGAGATACACGTACAATGACCCAATTTTCGAAAACAACTATGTACAGGTGTTGTACAGTGTTTCAGGTTCACATGCAGTACGCTTACTTTCATGCCTAAGGTGCGAGGAGTATATACAAGTGAAACTCGCTTTCCAGGTACTTATAAAGTGGATCAGTGGCCTCCAGGGCACATCCTTTACACTGGAACATTTAGACAAGGAGAGACACGCCAAACCTACGACCCTGTGGTTTTCGTTTGCCAAACAAATTTAAAGATATTTTCAGAAAATGAACCCTCCCGCCCATTTTCTGTAACCATGAGACCGAATGTTTTGCGCAGACACTGGAAAAAGGCAGCTCTCCTCAGTTTTTGTTCTGCCAATAATCTTCAATGGTGAAAGACTGATTACACCCCTGGATTTTGAAATCCTTTGCTTTCAGGTGAGCCACTTTCATACCAGATTGATGGGAAAATGTCAGTGTTTTCCTTCCCACAAACGCCAGTTCACACCAGCCAAAAAGGTGGCTTTAGTCATAAAGGAAACAGTTTGGACCAATCAGGAAAGGATAAGGAGTGACAGCATTGTGACAGCATTGTTATTGACAGGTAGGTAGATATACTGTTACCCCAGACCAGCTTACCAAATCCCATCAGGCCAGTCTGTCCTGCCAATACCTTTTTAGCCCATTGTAGTTAGAGCTGTGACTGCATACTTATTTGTTTTCCCTGAATGTGTTGTTGGGCTTCATTTATTCCAGTGCGCTGCAGAATGTTGGCTTGCACTTCTTGTATAAATCTGAATTAGCTTAGCGGGCTAAGGTGCAAAATAACTAAAACCAATTACAAATAAAGGTGAATGAAATGAGATAGTTAGTTAGCTGTGGAAATCAAGCTTTTTGACATGACCAAAATCAAACATTAACCTGACACTGCCATACTTCCCATTGATAGCAAAAAGTAAACCTAAGAAAACGTAACATGTTGTTATCTCAGTTTGCTTCAGTGTTAGGGGGCTTTGGTTTCACATTTCAGGGTTGGAAATATTACTGTCATCTATCCCCTAGAGCAGGGGTCTCCAAACGTGTCCAAGCAAGGCAGCAGAGGGTGTGAGGTTTTATCTATCCCATCAATAAAATGTCCCAATGAGCCTAGGCATGGTTTTTAGGGACCTTGATGAGTTGAATTAGGGGCTGTAGTACCAAAACACCACGCTGCATTCCCTCCAATTTTTCTAAAGCATGTTTGGGGACCGCTACACTACAGTTTGAGAGAGGAGGCTTCTCTTAAAAACCGTCTGTGGCAAAGCTAGTGTGTCACATTATTGTTATTATTATTATTATAGCATTATATCATTCTGAGTACCCCAAAAACAGCACTGCACACCCTCTTTCCCCCCCAGTTAATCTCTGTCAGCACTCATTATTTGCTGAAACCTGTCACAGCTCAGCTTTATCTGGCTGTGTATGATTTATTTAGTGTTCCATAGGTTTTTTTTTTTTTTTTTACCTCTAGGTATGAGTATCAGGTAGCAAAAGTGAAACACCTGTTACTCATATATTATTTGAGAAATGGCCTTATTCAGGGTTACTTCAGTTTGTGGCTCATTTGTATAATACGGTGCATTGCTGAGTAAGGGTGTGAGGATTCACCGATACGAATCGGGGATCCGGGCCATGTGGTTACGATACGGCTGCACTGATTCAAACGGTGCAGTATGGGCCAAGTTTTGGAGTTAATCATTTAAAGACTGATATGGCAGTCATGAAGTGGGAAAGTCTGATGTGACTACGGTAGATCAGATCTGTCGACAGTAACGTAAACCCGAGCTCCGACTTAACTTTCTTAACATTGCATCAATTCGTGCTGATTTAAATTGTGATTGCTAAATTTGCATAAACATTGACATTTATTGCATGCATATTGCATGCAAAATGCATTTAAACTGTACATCAGCACCCTTTTACTTGCTAAACAAACTTCCAAAGAACCTAATAGCCATTTTCAGAATAAAAAACCTTCCCTATCCGTCATGCGAACTGTGATTGAGCTCAGTTTTGGTAGATGAGATTCAATACTTACATGGACTATGATAATAATCACACCAAAGGGCTTCTTTGATTGTACATTTGTCTCCCTTTGCTGTAGGATGCTGATTAAGCAAATGAATAGTGTATTATTGACATCATTGTTAAGTTTCATTGAACCATACCACATTGTATCAAACCATATCACTCTGTACTGAATCAAATAAGAGCTGAATCATGTATTATTGAATTGTCACATGTTGAAGAGTATCTTTCCTGTATCAGATCATAGACCATGTATCTAGATACATATGAGATTGTTCCGAGAGGGAGAGAAACACAGCGGCATTGTTAAAGCAGTCTGGTTTATAAATGGCTTGGCTCTTCGGTCTACCTGGGAACCAAACCTGCAACTATCCAGTAACCAGCTGAGGACACTGAACACGATATCAAATTTCAGCGTTGCAGTAGTTTCCTGAGCAGAGAATGATTTTGGTGCAGGGTGTGAGGGTTGAAATCTCGTTTATGGCATGGGATTACTCTGCAGAAGATAGAATGAATCTTTCCTTCCACGCTGTGTCTTCTGTTCATTTGAAGACCTCAACTTTCAGTTTCCAAAAGCTAAGTCAGTCACTCAGAAGTCAGTCCGCCCACATCGGCGAGCATGCGGCCTCCCTCTGGCCCGATTCTACAAGGGCTACGAGCCTTTTCACAGGGGAGAGGTGGTGTCTCAGCGCCGCTCCATTCAGCCATGTGAATCGATGAAAGGTGTCTTAAGCACCAGCTCATTAAATAAGGTGCGGAGTGACGGTCAAAAAAACATACCGTCTAGACCGATGGCAAGGGATGGGCTTCACCCCACTCGCTAGTGATCATGGGCAAACAAGGCTAATCTCCACCCATGTTTCTGCTGATCCTGCCTGTGGTGGCAGGTGGTTTGTTTTTGCCCTGATATCCTTGATGAGAATGCGAGGCTTTGTAACCCCCATAATGGGTGGAGCCATCGTATGACCAATGATATTTATTAACCAGTGGACAGAGGGCGCAGTGTGGAAAAGCCTTTTGCATTTGTGGTCGGCACTGCCTAGAAATGTACTTACCACAAGCATTGGCTGTGACCTGAAACCACTGGTTCAAACTCTGGGCTCTGTCCTTCACCAGTAACTCCCTAGGAGCTCATAGTTTCGGGACACAGCTTCATTCTGCCAAAGACACAATGGCTTTAGCTCAGCCAGGGTTCTTCAGGGTTACCTCTGCGCTAGCCCCTCCCAACATTGCCGCAGGTCCCTACATGCAACCCGTGAAAGAGACGCCTCCTCTTAAATCAAGGTAGCTTTCCTATAGTATTGTGTTCCCTATAGCTTGTGAAACAATAGACAGCTCCGAGGTAAAAAAGAGGTCTAAAAAAAGTGTAGTGTGGCAAAGGTTTAAGGAATAAGTTCAGACTGAGCTTCTTCACTGACATCGGACAACCACAATACAAACTATGTACCCACTGGGCCTGAACATGACCAGCACTGAGAGCTGCACTGTCATAGGTTCTCCTAAACCTTCTCAGCACTGTCGAATATTCAAGGCTGGGTCCCTGGACACATATTAAGACTAGTCCTATACCACAGTGCTGGTCGAGGGGTCGAGATTGTAGCTCCTGGCCATTCTCCTGGACAGCGATTAAGCCTTTCACATGTGAATGTCAATGTATTTATCCCTTCATTCTTATTTCAACAAATTGTATCTAGAAATGTAAGAGAGCATATTCAATGTTTAACCTACGTATGTTCAGATTTAATCTACTTTCTTTGATTAATTGATATTATCAAGAGTCAATTCCTTAGCAAATGTTTTTTTTTTTTTTTTTAAATCTCAATTGTAGCGCTCCGTGACACGTCAGTGCTCGGGTTTCTGCTCCCAGTGGAAAGAAAGCGGCTCAAATTCCCGAGCATCAGTGCTGGGACACGATTCCATGGTTACAAAGTCAAACCTGAAGCTTCTTACCTGGCTTGTTTGGAACGAATAGTAACATGACTGAAATGCAATACAGGTCCTGTTCAATTACCGAAAGGAATGTTTGGTGGAAAAAAAAGTTTCATAATTTTCAAATATGTCTGGTTATACAACAGCATAGGAAAAGGATTTAGTGCTGTGAAGATGGGGAGCTACAGGACAAGTCATGACATCTTGGTTTAAGTATATTTCACGTGTTGCTAACGGGGATCACATTTCAGGTAAAGAGTTATATGCTATTGCTTCGATGATTTTGGATTGACTTTTCAAATATCCTTTTCTTACGGGCTATGACTCAATTCAAGCAACTTACTTCAGGCTTAGCGAATCAGAGTAAATCATTACTCTGTTACTTGCGGACCAAAAAAAATCACTGTGCACTTAGGGCCATTTTATTGCCATTTTAATGCCATTTTCAGAACACTTCAACACGTTTCCTCTTCCTTCTGATGAGAGCTTTATTATATCTGCTTTGGGCTTCTGTATCACAACAATCCAGACATTCGCTGACTTTGTATATTTCAGTTTACACAGTGAATGTATTTTTATGTGAAAAGGGAGTTGGTGTGTTGGATACAACACCTACACACAACTCTGCTAGCTTGTCATCTGTGGGTGAGTGGAAATGTATATATTTATAGAATAGAATAGAATAGAATAGAATACTTTTATTGTCATTGCACAGTTGTACAATGACATTTTACAGTGCAATACTCCTTCGTGCCAGAGTACAGAAGTATAAGTAAAAAAACAGAGTATAAATATGAAAGAAGAGCTAATGTAGCTAGCCTTTCCATTATTGCACTGCTGTATTGCACATATTGCACTGTTACATGTATGAGACATAAAAAATACAACTTTTTATTGTACAAATTTTTACATCAAGAAGATCCTGACTTAACAAGACAACAATGGCTAAAGTCTATGAGACTTTGAGTGGTCCTAGGTGCTAAGAATATCATATCCAAGATTCCAAGTATCGTACCCTATAATCCTGACAAAACTGGGCTATCATAGCACAGTATTTTATTTTTTTTTTACAAAAAAAAGGCAGTTTTTGTATAATTGCATAAAAATAGGGTTCACACTTATCAAGACCCAAAATGTATGACATATAATATTGATATAATATAAAAGTAATTGGGCCATGCTTGACGAGTTTAGAGAATAGAACAGCCAACACTGGCGCATCGTTCATTCATGAAACTCATTCCTGACCATGAAAATGCATGTTTTCACTTACGATCCTACTATTCATTCTGATTCAGATTTTTTTCTTTTTCCAGGAAAGCTAAGATGGGTAGAAACGTGTAGTATAAGCTTGGCGTTAGCAGTAATTTAAGCGCCACAAACAGGACCTCAGTGAAATGAAGACTGGGAAATACCAGACTCAGCTGCTCTAGCCATTTGAAAAGATCGAATTGCATGAAAATGTAAAGTGGAAAGTAATGTGACCATCGCTGGCTGAAAATAAATGTGGACATTGTGTGCAAGGTTCAATGTCATCCGTTTTTTTTTCCTCCAGTAGCAGAATGGAGGGCATCGCTGCTTGAGCTATATCTCGTGACTTTTTCCCTTGCTCACTGAAAATTGATATTCTTTCTGCTGCTTGTTGTCATGCTTCCTGCATGTGGTATCCGCTTGCAGCAATTAACAATCACTGCAGTCATCAAAAGAAACGCCGTCTGAATTTTGTTTTTAATAAACCTCTGCAAGATGTAATTTACATTTGCTAATTTTGGGAACTTTAAATACAGTTTGAACATTGCATATTGCAGTTTACAGTAAGTTGTATGAACAGATGTAATTAACATTATTTATTAATGTATTTCTCTTAGGATACAGTGAATCTTGTCCTGACACAAGTACACCATCCTCAAACTTCACATCTTGGGCTCCACACATATTGCTAAATCCCTTGTTTTGTCATGTAGAATACGGTTTGTCAGTGCTAAGGTCAGTTATTTCCGCCATGCTGTAGGCTGTAACAGAGGCGGGGCCAAGGGCCCATGCGAATCATGATCCCGCCCCATCTCTGACTATGATAGCCAAGCAAGATTCAAGGTGCTTACTTTTTAGAATCTCATCTTTAGGTTTCTCCCTCTGTTACAAAAATGGATGAAAAAAATCTGATTCGATTGGTTAGACTGGGGTCACATGGGCAGGAATTGGATGAAAATGATGATGATGATTTGCTGTTCAGATCTCAAAGAAAAGATCAGATACAAATCAGCTATGAATAAAATCTGATGTGCCTTACTTTACGCTTTGGCCTAGTACATTTCTATCTCAGATGAGTCGTTCTCTCTTCCATGGCTTACCTCCTACCACTATTCTCTTACTACAGAGAGGCCCTAGATCCAATTATAAAACTCATATAACTACGTTTACACAAACATTTATCATTTTCTCCTTGGACATATCGCTGAACAGCACTGCAGAATTCAAATACACTCAACTGCTACTATTACTGCACCTTACAGACCATGAAATTGAATTATCCAGTTCAAAACAATCCACTCCCAAGAACCTGCAGCCTATTCCCAAAACTGGGAATTTTACTGTAGACTTTTAATAGCATGTGGCTCTGCCAAGATACTCACACATCAATTTGACTGAAGAGGCCATAAGTAAGGGAGGGAGTTTAAGACAGTCTTTTCTCTAAATTTACCTTTATTATTTTAATATTTTTTAATGAAAATCTGGTTGTCTGAGGATGTTATGTTGATGTATATGAATGCCTTTGTTCCTCTGTGCTCTCCACAAAAAAACAAACTAGCTTCTTTGGAAAAAGTCAGAAAAACGGTACTTTGGGTTTTATGGTACTATGTTGGGGTTTATAATGTTACTGTTGTCACGTGGTATAATGCGGTTCTCTATGTGAAAATATTAGTGTGGAATGAACCTTTGTCCCTGGTGTTGGTAGAAGGGGGTCACCACAGCTTGTGTGCGTCTCACTACAATGCCCCATCGCAGGTCTGACCACAGACTTGTTAAAAGCAGAGATTAAATCCGAGATTGTGATTCCCGACAGAGCCGAGAATGTAGCCGGCTTACCTTGAGGGTGTGAAACAGTGTTTGAATACATTGGATCCTTTCACACCCAGCGTGTACCGACCTGGGGTAGACAGGCAATTCTGAAACCAATGCAAATAAAAGGCTTTGCACTACAAAGCTGCCTGTTGTGAAACTGGAACTGGAAAGAGACACTGATTAATTAGCAAAAAAAAGCAAGGATTCAAAGACTTCTGGGTAACTTCTGCTTTACACTGCCTGTGACACTGAATACCACTCTACTGTGTAAGCGATCTAGATCTAGCAGTTTATATCACATAAGAAAGAAAACAGTATTCTTCCATGTAGTGTTAATACTGAATCTATAATTTAAATGCACTTTTAAAGCCTCAAACAATGTGATATGGATTTGTGAAGCAATTATTTCAGAACAAAAAGGGTTGCCAATAGCTATATAACGTTAATGTTCATCTCATGACTTTGAGAGATGAAAGGCAACAATCAAACAAAGCAGGTATTCCTAGACCGCAAATGTCAAACCCATAACGGAAGCTTGTGAACAAGACAAGGCTACCCATAGATGACTGACCCACAGTGAACTTACATGAAGCTGCTGGGAAAAAGAGTTGTGCAAGTGTTGAAGATCGATGGCAAGCGACAGAAACCAAGCTTTTTCTGAAACCACTGTTTCTGTAATATTAAGAGTGGGGTAATTATGTTATATTAACTGTAAGCGGAATATCTCCCCTTATCAGTTGTATATAAAGGCTAAAATGTATCTTATGTCAAAACTAAGTGTAATCACGATTCACAGATTACTGGGTAAGTCAGAAAATTAACCCGACAATTTTTAGGATGGACAGTCCTAAGAGTTGGCCACATTTGGTCCAGCTCTTTATTGTTGCTTTGTCTTTTTTCACTCACTTTTTAGCCCCATATATATTTTCACCCAGGTGATCCGTTTAGAATTCCCAGTTTTTAACCTCACCACACGCACTAGGAAGCACATAGAGCGTCACGCAGTGATGTCTAGCCAGATGGACGGCAGGGACCTGCTTGACCAGAGAAGATGCTCATGCTTGATGAGACAAGGACGACCCCCCCACCCCGAAACCCCGCCCAGCCAAAGTGACGGTCGAGCCAATCACGAGCTGCCCGATTGGGCTGCCAGTCACAGCTGGTACTGGCACTGGCACAGTGAGGATTTAGTGTCACATCTTGGGGGTTTCTCCATCCACCAGGAAGTGCAGCGATTCAACAGGATTCTTGTCTTCAGAATGAAGAACAAGTCTAAGCACATGCAAACAAACATGAGGTCAGCAATGTGCCCTTGAGTTTGTCTGTCAAATGTAAATACTAAGCAAATTGGGGTTTAGAGGACCAGGATTCCCTACCCTATAAAACACTTTGGGCTGTTTAAAATCTTCTGCACAGAATGCATGTCAAAATTTAAAAATGGCAGAATATATGCAAAAATATGACTTAATTCTGCATACTTGTGAGTGTGCAGGCTTAATTCTAGTTGTTAAAAGTGTTGTAAAGTAAAAAACAAAAAAAGGACCAACTGACAAATGAAAAGTGGGAAATAAAGATATATCTGACACTTAAAAATGCTCATAATACATTTTATCCTATTTCAGACACAGCCAAAAGCAGGTGAAGAAACATTAATTTGCGGTAGCCGAGAGACAGGAAGTGTTATTCCTGCGATAATGAGCGTACAGATAGCTGGTTTCCTTCCCGGGTTCTGACAGGGGGAATTTAATTAAAGGAGCGGGCGCCCCAGGGGGGGTGTGTAGTTCACACCTGAGCGCCTGTCAGCTGGTGGGCTTTTGTTTAAATGGCCCCCACGCAGGAGGTTTGTTTTCTCTTTAACACCTTGTAAATGGCGGCAAATAAAGTCTTTCCTGTGTTACTTCCCTCCACCCAAAGAAACACACACAGTACTATTACAGAAAAACACACACAGTTGTGTCTTCACTGCAATATGGGGACAATTTATTCCCGAGCTGATGCATTTTTTTTGTTTTGGCCCATGTGGTGCCATGTAGCAACAGATTTTTCAAAAGACAAAATTGTGACCGCTCATTTCTTCATTATACCTTTTTTCCATTCTGCACAATCCCCTCCTTGGTGTAGTACAGAGTTCACATCCTCTTGCTGTTTTAAGATTAAACCTGAAAATGACTGAGACAGAACCCACAAAAATTCATTTACATTCTAATGATGATACATGAATATAAGATAAAGTGAGACAAAAGCATTTTCTTTTGTTGTACAAGCTTAAATCAGACCATAGAAAGGGCAGAATAAATGATGTGTGATAATTATTAGCAGTAATAGTAGTTCTACAAAATATAACTTGCAATATTCTACTACCAGCAGTGTGGTTTTGTCTGCAGATAAGCGAAGAGGGTTGAGATTGAGTGGAGGTGAGCATGATAGCCGTTTAATCTGTGTGTATCATTTCATCTTAAAACGTCAGCGTTTCTGCCCCTCTAACTCATCCGAGTTAAACCCCCCCAAGTGATCCTGTCATCCGAAAAGCCGAGGTGAAGAAGGATTCACCCTGGGAGCTCGGTGGAGAGCTACCCTTACAAATTGTTCGGCAGGAACGGCCATTTGTTATAGGATCTGAAAGTTAATTGGCCAACTGCGGCGGCGAGCGAGCCTGTTTCACGGGAAACAGTCTTGTATGGGGTGGGGTGAGGGTGAGGGTGAGGGTGTGCAGGGGAGGGGCAGGGTGGGGTCCTGTTTACAGTCATCTTTACTCATGGAGCTGGGGGACCAGGGCCGATCCTGCGAGGGAAGGGGCACGTGCTCGCGGAGAGCGTTCTGGGGGTGGCCTATTCCAGCGTGAGCTTGTTTAGTAAACACTACGTCTCTCCCTCACACGATATTCATCCCGCAGATTAATAGGTGAGGACAAACGTGCCCTTAGTGTGTGCCCTGCCAGCCACACCCCGCCCCCCCCTCCTCCCAAATGTGCCCTTAGTGTGTGCCCTGCCAGCCACCCTCCCTCCCTCCCTCCCTGCTCCAGCGAACAGCAGGTCCTGCTCGGGGGGGAGGGGGAGGAGGGGGGGGTTTAGCACCAGCTGAAAAGGCCCCATTCACGGACGACTGCAACCGCCTCTACCGGCCTTTTGGACTCGTGGTGGTAAAATCCACACACTGTTGTCATGATTGGGGACGTCACTCCGGCTCAAAGACCCACTCCAGTGCGAGGTCTGCTGTTTTCGGGTTTTTCTGTCATGAAAAAAGAAAAGGTTTGGTGTCTGTATTAGGCAGCCTTTTTGTTGTAAGTCCCCTGTGAATATGTTGGTAAGTTGGTGCAAATTCAGGTGTGTGCTCGAGGTCTTTGTAAGTGTACTCGAATGGAAATAGCAGACCAGAGCGGGCATAGGTCACAAATTTACTGTCTAGTCCAGACTCAGGTACTTTGCCTTTGACCTTTTTTTCTAAATAACCATTTATGCAGACTAAAACCCCAGGAATTCATGATTTTGCCACTGTTGTTAACAGGTCAACCCATGTTACAGACCCATGCCCCGTGCATGCAGGGTTGAGTCCCAGGTCCGAAATTTCTTGGCTTCAGTTTACCTGGGTTAAGCTACACCTTGGGTATCATTGATGGATCATACAAACCGTTTCAATAAAAGTGTCTTGTATGAAGATTGTGTTCTGTGTAAATGTAAATCAACCTTTAGATGAAGCATGTTAGAGAAAAGCATTTTAAAAAGAATTACATTTCTTCACAACGTCACACCATCAGTTAGACCACAACATCAATTACTAGTTTTGTTTTTCTGCTCAGATATTTTGTGTTTGTGTGTTTCCTATTGTGCTTTTGCATTTGGTTTCGTCTGTTTCTTAACAAATGTGTATTTTTTATTAATCTTTGTTTAGACTGCTCTTAAAACACACAAACAAATAGAGTATCATACTGTGATTTCATGCATAAATTGTCTTAGCTGACTTTCAAAACTTTGTACACTAAACAAAAAACTTTGATTGTAAAATATACTTGTTTTTAATACATGGCTTTCAATATACTTGTTTTGAATACATGGCCTTCAACCATTCTATGGTTATCCAGTATTTCTATTCATGATTATGTTTGTAAGAGATACTGAATGACAGTCCGTATGTGGCCTAATTACATCCAGGTAACATGATCTGAAATATCAATTCTCGTCAATGGCTGAAATTATATACGGTGCTGATGTCAAAATCAGTGTTTCTGACCACTGATCTTCCTCAATGTCACCAAAATAAGAAGAAGGTGTGAACAAAGACCCTGAGATACATTGGCTCTCAAAGCTGTGTCCCACTTGCTCTGTTGTTCCCAGTCTATTTCTACTATACAATCTGGAAAAGGTCATTCCAAACAATCTTGGCCTTGATACTAACAATCAAAGGTCACTTTTATTGCCTCTCATTCAACACCTGTCTCCTATAATCCAAATATATACAGTTCTTTAGTCCTGTTGTTCTTAGAATATGATCATATAATATAATAAAATATAACAACGGCATAGAAAATGTTGCAATCATTAAGCAGACTGTAAATATCAGATCTAAAAAAAGTTGTTTCAATTATAATATTATTGTGACTCACTTTAAGACATACAAATTTTACTAAAATAACGCATCTGAAAAAAATTTTATTATTGAATTTCATATATTTTGATTTTGTTATAACAAATGTCTTTGCATGTTCTGTCATTATTTTTGCATGTTGCATGTCTGTTGTACTGTGTTAGTTGTTGTTGCTGTATTCCAACACTATCTATCTAACCAAGAGGAAATAGCCCATCTTTTTTTGCACTGCAGCAGTCAGGCTTTGGCCCAGCTCCTCTCGCACTTCCACAACTCGCTGACTGTGAGATTTGTTCATCTGCGGTGGCGCGCTCCGCTGGACCTGTGTCTATGCTGCGATTCAGGGTCCCTGCTTAAAAGATCCGTGTTCAGATTTAGGGTTGTATCCTGCCCCGCGCGGCCCGGCTAGTCAAAACACTCCCCGGTCTGGAGCGTCTGAAGGCCGTCTTCATCGCACGAGCTCCGAGCACAGGAAGCACACGCTCTTAATTACTTTTATAGCCTCGCGTTTCCTGTGGATTAAGACCCGCTCAGGCGTTATAGCTTCCTGTCATTTTCACCACTGCGCCACAGCAAAACTGAATTCTGACTGATTTTTGACACATTAAATGTTCTGTTATTGCACATTGAAAAATATTGCATAGATGTATTAACATATGTATACACAATATTGTGTGTGTGGCCGTGTGTGTGTGTGTGTGTTTACCCTCAAAACGACTGCCAGGTGCCTGAGTCAGTGTCCTGTTTGGTCAGGGTCTTGTTGTTGTGTTGTGCTCGTACCAGCCCCCATTCCCTCACACCTCTTCATTGAAAGTGTGCAGGGTTGTTTCCCCATTTGTTCCCCCACAACACACACACACACACACACACACACACACTAACGCATGCATGCAAGCACGGGCATGCACAAGCACACACACACGCATGCAAGCACGGGCGCACACACACACACACATGCAAGCACAGACACACGCACACACACACACTTTATTATCCTAAATGGCTTTCATATGGGACTGAGGTTGGGCAATGTTTCCTTGGCATGTCCTCGTTTCTTCAGACACTTCCTCTTTGCCTTTGGAGGATGAAACGTTTTACTTCTGGCTGGGCCCCGGTGGCCACTGTTTGATTTATACATTATTTAATTTCCTCCCGAAAACTGGAAGCAGGGGTTTCAGAAATGGAGGTTGGTGGTCATTTGTTTAAGCCTCTCTTTAAGGCTGGTATAATCAGCAGTTCTACATGTTACGAGTTTATTTAAAAATAATAAATAAATCTCCAAAAACATGACACATTGGAATTCATTTCAGTGCCTGAGAAGTATTAGCATTTATGAATGAGAATTTATGAGGGCAAATATAGAAAAATCGTACTGCAAAAGTCTGCTAGTTACTTCAGTAACACTCCCTTATCCAGGCCAAATTATTCATATTAACACATTAAACAAACATCTGAAAAGTTAAACCACAGCAACTAAGAGCTAAAGAACATACTAGGGTTCAGTATGTCTAGTATGTATCACAGCGTTATTAATAAAAACAATCATAGTAAAAAAACGTTTTGGTTTTCATATTTGTGTTCATGTTGACTGAATGTTTAGTGTCACAGGGACCATGGGTTCATATCATAGGGTTCATAGAATGTACAGTGTCTGAGTAGCTGAAGGTTTGGTATTTGAGAGAATGAGGACTAGCTATCACAGTGACCGAGGGTTTGTAGGGTTTATAGCATAGTTTCGTCCTAACTGTAATGGCTGAGCTTTAAGATGTCACACTGTCCAAGCGTTTGGAGATAGTACAGTTTCGTAGTAACAGTAGGTTTGGTATCATAGTGACACAGAGTTACATATGACAGTGAGTAAGGTATGACAGGGATTGGGAGGTAGGGACCATACTGAAGGGATTCATCTCTAGTTTCCCAGCCACTGTGCTGGATCACTTTTGTTTTGTGCTCTCAAACATCCTAATTAAACTTTTAAAGTGCTTATTTTCGCACAGGAAGAAAAAGGAAAAGGACTCATTAGCAAATCTAAGAGTGTTTATTGATTTGTCGTTATGTCACTGCTGTTCTGAGTGACACATGTGAGCTAATAGAAGGCAGATACTGATCTTTATTTTGGCTGTTATGTGTTCAGGCAATGATGGAGAAACACCACAAGCATGAGAAATGCACAGTGTTGTTTTTCCTGGCCGTTCTGAGAGAAAAATAGATGTTATCAGTAAAATGTAATGCCTCATTGGTTTCCTAATTACTCTAGCTTCAAAATTTGAATTTAGGATCCCCCACCCTTTTCTTTCTTCACATCCGAGCCAAACTTATCATTCCAAACACCTCTCTCTCCAAATCTGATCACATGACTTCCGTCAATTTGCATGTCACCAAGCTGGCCTATTTTCACAGGATCACATTCTGCTTATTGTCAGAAGCTCTTCGGAGGGGCCTTTTACTGTGTAATCCACCAGAAGCCCACATGAGTATTTCAGCTATATGTAAGCACAATACTTCAGTATAATACAATTAAAAACCAGAAACCTGCATTTGAAATGTACAGTCCCTGGCTAAATATTGTGGAAACAACCAGTGATAACTTTCAGATAATGTTTTGACTTGACTATACAACAGTCCTTGGTCAAGGCCATACCATTCCTTCACTCAACAGCTGCAAACAGTTTTACAAATGACCAATGCTTCTGCAAAGTTTGCCATTATTCTTTAGGTCCTTCATTCTACTGCCAATCTGTAATTACTCTTTACAATCTTTATGCTTTCCTTCCCGTAGGACTGTGGTAGGTCATCCCTTACTTACCCTATGGTAGTTTTTATACCTCAGCTCAATGGAGACATTGCATGTGACCAAGCTGGTGGTAATCAGTGCTCAGCCAAACCTGAGTGCGGATTCCTTCCCTGTCAAACACCACCCCTGCCGCCAACTCCCACAACGGCTATATTACACCCTCCTTTGTATTTTCAGGAAGGGTCCATGGATTTACATATCAGCAGGGTTTTGTTATGCTGTTTCCATTTCAGTTCGATTAAAACCTGCAGATTATTGCCTTTAGAACCCTTTCACATCATGAAAATGTTAAGTTTCCATTGGGGTAAGTTGTGCCTGTGATGTAGGTGTGGGTTTTTTTTTACATACTGTCTCCCATTCCTCATCCACAATAGTGGATGTACATAAACCCACAAGTCTTTCCAGTCTGGTTAGTCTTGCGGAAGGGGCAAAGGGCACTTTGAGCATGGTTGCTGGATCCCGCCCAGCGGATCTGGGCTCAGGCTTGCGGCCGCCTAATGACCGGGATCCACAGAAGAAGAAAAAAAAATGGCCTCAGCCTCCGAAAGAATCCACCCGCGCGCGCCAGCCATGATGTCACCCAGCGGAACTCCACATCTTCCCCACGGAGCTGGCAGGCCCCGTCGGAAGACGTTTTCGCCCGCGTCGAAAGTTGGATTACACTCCTCTCGCTCGCCCCACTTACATTACCAACAAAGAACAGAAGCAAATGTGACTTCCAACCTGCTGAAACGTATCATTATGGTCACAGAAGGGCCTCCATTTTCCTGTCTCACGACCGGAAAAATGATGACAGCTGGTAAATCTTCTGTGGATTCGTCTCTTTGGACTTTTTTTCCAACAGGGACAGTTCAGCTGTTTTTCAATGCGTGACCAATCAGTGGCCACTGGAAACTAGACTTGTGTGGCTTAAGTTTTTATAGGTTCTCAATGTCTTAATCAGTCCACTTCACTTTGGAGCTTCTTTGCAAGTGAATAGCGTAGCTCTTACAATAAAGCAATACCCTCCCCTTCCAATCCCAGATTATAACATGGAAAATAAGAAGCACACATGCTAGTTCTAATATCATTTAAATGAACACTTGTAAGATTTGTGGGATGGAGAAATAGAACCAGTTCGAGTCTGACCACCTCTCATATGTTACAGATGGGGAATTGAAAAGAAGACATGCATTTTTTTTTTTTGCCAAAAGTGTTCTCATATGTACAGCTAAGTCAGCTATTGAGAGCCATATATTTACATTTTTTTTGTCCAGCCTCTTCCCAGACCTCCAAAAATATTGGCCAATCACACCACATGCCTCTGAAGAGCTAACCAATAAAACAGAGCACAAGGGTTGCCAACCACCAGGAGCTAAGCTTACCTTTCCAGGGAGGAGTTGGAACTCTGAAAGAGACATTCATTAAACTAGAGTCAGAATACACCTTTAATTTAAATACTTTAGGACTTTATTTATTGAACTTGTTGCATACCTTTACATACCGTTTAGTATTTAAATTGACAACAGGTAAAAAGTATCTGCCCTTAAAATGAGTATCAAAAATGTTTTTTTTGTTTCCATGTTCTCACATTTGTGCTTATATGCTCTGTGTGTGTGTGTGTGTGTGTGTGTGAGTGAGAGAGAGAGAGAGAAGAGAGTGCCTATAGGAGAGAAACAAGTGCATCGCCTATTCAAGCTCTCAATTCAACTTAAGAATAACCCATCATTTTTACCCTGGATTGTCTTTATCTCATTTCTTCTACGTTACATGCATCTTTTCAAGGCGGACCATGCAATCCCTGACTAATAAGCAGACAGAGGAGCAGAAATAGCTATCTTCGGTGTGTTTACAGTCTGTTGTGCGCTTTTCTGCTGCTCGCAAGAAGGAAAAGCCATTTCCTGACATCTGGCTCGCACCTGCGCAGGCAAGACAGCCGGCTTTGTCTCGCAGTGATGTGTATCATGCTACATGCTGATTAGGAAAAATGTCACACTTGCAGAAGCCCAGTCCAAATTTGATTAGCACTCATGCCAGCGTTTCACTTCACCGCCGGCTCTGCCCAAATGTCCTCTTGTGTTTCAACCGTCTCTCCTTAACCGCTGAAACTGTGCGGTTAGCCTTGCCTGGATTGATGGGTGTATTCCAAAATTGCAGATGTATACTTTAATGTGTGGTATGGAAAAGGACCATGACGTCTCTGAACATTATGCCATTTTAGAGTCTCCTTCACACTTAGGCTGTAAATGGACTGCGGGAACAAACCTTAACTGAACCTATGTAGAAATGCCATTCTCTACATAGCTAGCTGATTCCAACACACTGTGTCAGCTATTAGCCAAACATAGGGTACGTACTCGCAAAGAAAATTGACAAGATGAGGAGATTACCAGTAAGACAGTCCTCCCAACGGAATAATGAGGTTTCACTAACCCCACAGTGGGTGGATCTAAAAGGACTGTTAATTACTGACTTCTTTTAACCAATCACAATGTTTTGTTCATAGATAAACACAATGACTGAATCTGTTACAAGTAGAATATTGTAGCTGACATGACATCTCATTCCCATGGTTACTCTAAACCAGTGTTGTCAGACTCAGATTTTCAGAAGTGAAATTATGTTCTCTGTAATAATAATTTACATTGGTCCTGTAATAAATATGGTCAATATACATATACCCGAAAATGCAATTTGTAAAAAATTAATTGACCTTTATTTGTTTCAGTAGGTAAATAGAAAAGCAAAGTCCTCAACAACTGCAAATGGTTCGCATGTACCTCAGCTGGTGAAGTGCAGGCTGGGATATAGTGATATCTATGGTCACAGATGTGCCTCTCCTCATTAAAATGCTCCTTGGTAGTACTGAATTATGGGAAATCAACAGGTGAGGGCTTTATGGGGGTTCACACGGTTTAGCTTCAGTGTTTTTTGCATATAGTACTGGTACCTCAGTAGGTTCAAGGATGTTGGTAGCTCAATGGCTGCAATTGACGGTTTCAAAACATTGAATAAAAACAGTGGTGAAATATAACTCCTGTGTCAATGTGACAGGTTCTAACAAAAAAAATGTGTTAATAATGAAATAACTGAAGTTTGGTCGCGTCTTGTCTTGAAGAAGGGCAAGTCGACCAATAGATAGCTCTAGTGAATTAGGAGAAGTTGTCATGGAGCTAACTATATTTCAAAACCCAGACATTTAGGGGTTGTTTTTCCCTCTGATCCACATTCCAGATCCAGATCCATTGGCGTTGTTTCTTTCATGGAGGGGGCTTGGGCCGGTTTTTTTTTTTTTTTTTGAAATCGCTGTCTGGCTCCTTCGAGCTTCTTTAAAGGTGGCGGGTGCAACGGGTTCTGTTTTAGTCACGCTCGATGAGTGACACTATCTGGGCCTAGCAATGCAATGCTGTGAGATTTGGGAAATTCTGCCCCAAGCTCTTGGGTGTGTCACTTCCGAAGGGTTGGAAACCGTGGACACGAGCCAGGCATTCTTCAAGTGGTGCCAATCTCTCACTCTGAGGCAGTAAAATGAAAACCTCTGCTCGCAAAGC
Organism: Albula goreensis; assembly: GCA_022829145.1. NCBI lineage: Eukaryota > Metazoa > Chordata > Actinopteri > Albuliformes > Albulidae > Albula > Albula goreensis. Next base: position 4,948,134 of record CM040758.1, read on the forward strand.
GAAAACTGGAAGAGACTGTGTGTTTTAATCATTGCATTAATAGTAAACTACAAATTGGCAAATATTTCACAAACATGTTCATCACAATGTATTATATAACAAAATACTTAGGCAGGAACAAATTACATGTATATCTGACGGAAACAGAGTATTTTGTGTATGAGAAACAGATCCATTTATAGTTGTAGGCATGCAGCAGTTACTGAATTTATGAAGGAGAGCTTATTGTTTTAGGTTATTTTTAGCCTCTTTGGGAGGGAAGGCCTCCACCAAGGTGAAGACCTCAAAAGCGTGGGTGTGTTGCGTTTTGGATTCTTCCGTAATCAGTATGAATGTTTGTCTTTACATGCCACAAGACTGTTTATCATTGCCAAGTTCTCGCAGTGAACAGGTTTAAGTGCTAAACCCAAGAGAGTGTGTAATAACATAGGCATTCTGACGAGAAAAGAGCTGCGAAGAGAAAGTGGAAGCTTCATCCGCATAGGCCTTGTGTTTGTCATCAGCAGTCAGATCTTGCCACTTTCATGCAAACCCTGATTTCAGCTGTTGTTGGAAGTAGCAGTGGTAGCACAGTCATAGAAAAAATACATTTATGTTTTTTGTATTATGTAGAGTCATGTTTACCATGAAGTAATTGGAAGAGGATGATTGACCTTCAATTACAACAACATCCATCATCATCATCATCGTATCTTTTATTTACATATACATTTTTGTACCATATGGCATTGCAATGTTCCAAAAAAAAAATCACAAAGAATACTACTTTACATAAAGAATAAACAAGTTCTATTCATGTTTATTGTATGGACTGAATAAGTCCTTGTCTTGTCTTCTGACCATAGATAACTACAGCCCCCGGAGAGGATGCAACCGTGGCACAGAGCATGCTGGGAACACATTATCAGTGGGGTGGAGGACTAAGAATTCCAAGATTCCCTCATCGAGTCATATATCACTAGGTGCAGATCAGGATCAGCATTCTATGGGCTCTGCTGAGAAACAGCAGCTTCTTTAGAGCTCTAAGTGAACTACACTGTTTAGAATGCAGATATTTCTTTAAGCAGTGACTAAGGATGAAATTACAGCTGAGGACGGATGAGAGAGACAGATATGTGATAATTCTATTCTTCCTGAGGGGTATAAGGTTATCCGGATTAGAGAAGAACGCTGGGATGTCTGTGTGTGGCTCAATGACCTCCGCTAGAATTCCCTAAAAGTGACGTTAAGTTGTACCATTAGGAATGCCTCCAAAAGTAATTTACAAAGTGCAGTGGCAGCACAGCAAAGTATAATTACCGAATAGCTTTATCGAACACTCGCTTTCCTGTTTTATGGCTGTTATCATGGAAGAATTCTTTTTCTGTCGCACACATTATCTATGACAGTATGTGACAGGTATTGCGCTAGTATTGTGTCGAAACATTCACAATTTTGCACACGCTAACTTAGTTTAAAGGTTATGGAAATATTTGGAACTTAGGTAATTTGTCAGAAAACGAACACATGCAAGGGAAGCAAAGAAAGCATTTGGGGGATAAGAATTCGAGAATATTCATTTGGACAAACCGCACGTGAGTTTGTCCTTAACTGCGTGACAGTGAGACCTCACGTGAGAAAATACATTTGTGGAAATAACGTGCAAACTGCAAAAAGTGTACTTATTTTAAAGTCAGCATGTTAATGAAGGATATACACCTTTAAATTGTAAAGCCTTCGTCTGTGCTGAGTAGAGAAACTGCGACAGCCAGACGTTACATTGACTGCTGACTGTGATGATTAACTTAGTTTTAGTTTGATGATAGGTGATAAAGTTGCTAATTGATGGGTGATTTCCTTCCTTACTTCAGACGAAATGCACGTGACATGTGATTGTCCTCTGATGTCGCCTTCTTTCCCCTCAGCATTCATTGCAAGTCATTATCAATATAAGGAAGCAGTTTGTGAATGCAGCTTTGAAAATGACACGCTTAAAAAAAAAAAAAACACATCTGAATACATATCAACAAGCATTTTGTCAGAATAACAAGTAAAACGTGTGTTCACGAGGAGATTACACGTTTTTATTACCCTTTGAAAACAGGTTGTTTTAGAGCTTTGGTGATCTTAAGGTTGTAGTAAAGGTCAGTTATCTATTTACTTCCCATTTCAAAAGGGGAGATTGACTTTGTATTGAACTTCCCATTGTCATGGGTCCGGATGTAATGCATCCTTGACACCAATCAAACCAGACAGTCAAGAACAGAGCGGGGCATCTTTTCTTTCTCTCTCATGGGTTTTTTAAGGTAGCCCCGAAATGTCATATTTCAACGTGCGGTGAATGCGGAGAATTAGAGCACACACAATCGTCCGTACCAGCAAGAAGCAGACGCCACACCATGATTTTTTTTTCGAAATAATCCCTGCTTGCATGTTTTTTATGACATTTTTGTGCAATTACGCTGTATCTTTTAATTTTACCTAATTGCTTGCGGAAATGTTGAGAGATGTGCAAAGTTGTGTTATTTGTATTATTTGTTTTCTGTTTTTGCTGCGTCAGAGTGAAAAAAATAACAAACGGCATAATATCAATTGCTGTAATTAACTTTATTTCGCCGGACGAAACCTGCTGAAATATGAAATTCATGTGCGAGATTACGAGAAGGAACTGTTTGGACATAATAAACATAATGTTCCCTTTTCCCTGTTTCATTGAATTTTTCCGCTTCTACATGCTTTGACATGAATTTGTGATTTATTCACCAGAACTATGCATGTGATTTATGATAAGCCTAAAACTAGCCTTATGGACATAGTATGGCTTTCATATTTCTGATAAGCGCAGACGTGCCTAATGCATTTTGATGTCGAAGACATTAAAAAATGAGTTTTATCTCTCAATCATGAAATATATCTGGTTTATATAGACACTATGTCCAGACGTTAATATTGCCAATGCGGTGGAAACTCATTGTATAGCATACATGAAACACTTTTGAAGAAGTTCACGTTGTGGACGGAACATTAACCTATAAAGCAAGTTACTGTGTAATAAGAACATCGGTGTTCTTGCTCAAAATGTTAACAAAAGTGTTTAACATTTTGTAAGTGTCGTCTCTCTCTAAAATTCAAGTACTGGACTAGATTGGCGCTTTCATACACATAACTCATATAATTCATTTGTGCAATAAACGCAGAATATCCTCTGATGGATTTGATACAAGTATGAGTATTATAAGCGCACAAGCTTGTATAGGGACAATACCAAAACGCCGGAAAACTTATCGTAATTATTTGACTGCGAACGGCACAAGTGGATCCACCTTAAAAGACTGAACACATCTCTCCATTGCCCAGCCTCCTACAGCTGCCCAATGAATTAAGAGCGGATGCGATGTATCCTTTCTCAGAGGAGTGAATGGCCAATGGGAGTCGGTCAGTTTAACACAGATCTCGAGATTCCCATTCATTCAGCGCGACAGACAGCCCTTTGCAGCGCGCAGAGCGTGACAGCCTACCACAGAGGTCCGCTGTTGACGGAACTTACTGCGCAACAAACAAGAACAAATCCTGACACCCTCCGCAAAAGCGCAAAAAAAAGCAGCAAGAAATCGGATGTTTTCTTCTTAGATCTGGAGTGCATTCTCAAATGAACTGAAAGCCGAAACGGTGTACTAGAAGCTCTCAAGATACTCCACTCGGCTTGATAAAAAAAAAAAAAAACTGAGTAGTGCGACTTCAGAATCGTCGCCGCGGTTCATCATCTGCTGTGTTTGGTGCACATTTCTTCTTCTGTTAGCTTCGTTTGAGGATTTACAACTTTTGGAATATAATGGTACATTTACGCACGTGTTTGGGAAGACTCGTCGTTGAGGAAGACTGTTTTCCCACTTTGGATTTACAATAATCTTTGCGAGTGATATGTACAAACTTTAAAGCAAATCATTTCATTTATTGGATGGATGTGTCTTCTTGGCTTATTGGTTGATGGATTTGACGTGGACAATTGCCTTTACTGATAGGTGAGTATTTTTACTCAATATAAATTCTACAGTCGCTACCAAAATATGAAACTTACTGCGCAATATCCATATAACGAGTGGAATCAATGTTAATGCATCCTTTTGCACAGTATATAGTCTTTCGTGTCCATATTGACAATTCGCCAGCACAGGGGGGAAAACATTTTGTGCTGCAGGCTAACAGTTAATGTCATTTCAAGTTAATGTAGCTAGCTGAGATCTACTATCTCTAACTATCCACATCAGTGCGCCAATAAACTGATACATTGCTCACTTGTGTTGTAACTCTTGTTGGGCAGATTATCTACTGCTGTTACGATGAAGGTAATGGTTCCATACTTCTGAGAGAAGGCAAAACCGACTTACTTTTATCGACAGGGCGCTTGCCCTCCTGTGGTAACTAACAAACACCCCTCCCCCACGGAGCTTGTTTTCATTCATAAGTTTTTTTTTCTCTTCCTCCGCTCGTCTCCGGGATATGTTTATCAATCAGTTCTCCGATTGCCTTCACAGAGGGCGCAGCAATACCATCTTAGCCCGCTGGTGTACGGCCATATGTTCGGTGACTGAAATACGATACAGTGTATCTAGAAGTACAGCTACAACACGTTACATGCTATCGAGCTATGCGTGAGTGGAATGGGCAGCTTTTCAGAACCCATATTTCAGCAGAATTGGTTCGATCAGGCTTTTTTTCCTCCTCTTAATTTAAACGCAATAGAAAAGCGACTTTAAGCTGTTTCAACGACGATTTCCCAAGCAAGGAATGTAATTTTTTTGTCGTATTGTTTAAAGCAATTCAATAAAGGTAAGGACCACCGATGGCCTTTCTGTATTCTTCGACACGAGTTTTTAAACTTTCTTTCGGGGTGGCTTTTCTTTCAGTTTTATCAACTCAGCAGACATACCTCACAGAGAGATTTTTAAGGTCGGAAACATGCTTCTAAACAAATCAAGTTCTAGCTTGTTTTTCTTAGTATTTAAAGGTACAGTGCCCAAAAGTCTGTACGCACTTATTCTTGTTGATACGGTTTTGACGTTTTTTTTCTTTCTTTATGTTGGCGCACCCTGTTCTTCATGTGTTAGAATTTATTTTTCGTATTTTTTCTGCAGTCCGTATCACGCCATTATCAGAAAACTGCCAAATGTATTCCGCTCGGTTGTTGAAGAAACAGCCCACATTGTCAATATAGATTGTGCTCTTGCTTTGCTGCTGTGATGCATTTTAATGTTAACTAGCTTTACATATGCAAATAAGGACGGGACGTATTTGTACTGCTCTCTATTTGCCTGCATGGAGGAAAGTCTCAGCAATAGTTGCTTGCTTGTATTCCTTCACTTACAAGTTAAAAGAAATACATTGGTACTCCATGCACTCTTAAATAAAATATAAATAGGGAAATGTTTAGTTATTATGTAAATATTAAAATGGTATTGGAGAATCACAATGTGAGTGTTCATAGATTTCCCTCATTCTTGTTTTTAACAGGACACTGTTTTTCTAAATTAAATACACCTCAACCATCTCAAATATGGCATCTACAAAAGGGCATGGATTATCACTTAGCCTCTGTGTTTAGACAATGCCTTTTATTTTTGTTCTCATTGTCTTTTTTTGTTGTTGTCTTGCCCTGGCCCGGCCCCTGCAGGATTTCAGATGCATGCCAAGTCCACAGTGAATGTCGGAAGTGGTGATCACCCCAGATGGAGCTCCAGAGTCAACATGGCAGCGGTGGACCGATAGTTGTGATCCAGCAGCCGTCCCTGGAGAGCAGACCGCGGTTGGATTATGACAGGGAGCTCCAGCGCACCGCCATCCTGTCGCTCGACCAGATCAAGGCCATCAGGTCCAGCAACGAGTACACGGAGGGCCCCTCGGTGGTCCGGAAGCCGGCTCCCCGTACGGCCCCCAGGCTGGAGAAGCAGGAGAGGACTCACGAAATCATACTTGTCAATGTGAATAACAATTACGAGCACCGGACAACTGGTCACCCGGGGCCCCTGGGACCGCAGCACGGCGGTCGGCTGCCGGTGCTGAGCAGGTCCACCAGTACAGGGAGCGCCGCCAGCTCAGGGAGCAACAGCAGCGCCTCCTCCGAGCAGGGCCTGCTGGGACGCTCGCCGCCAGCCAGGCCCGGCCCGGCCTACAGACCGGACCGTGCCGTCCGGACTCAGCCCAAACCCTCGGCCCTGCCTGAGGAGGTGCTCAAACCCTTGGGGAAGGAGGACATCTCCAAGCACCAGTTCATATGCGAGCAGTGCGGGAGGTGCAAGTGCGGGGAGTGCACGGCCCCCAGGACCCTCCCCTCGTGCCTGGCCTGCGGCGGACAGTGCCTGTGCTCGGCCGACAGCGTGCTGGAGCACAGCACCTGCATGTGCCTGGTGAAGGGCGTCTTCTACCACTGCTCCAACGACGACCAGGGGGACTCATGCGCCGACAATCCCTGCTCCCTTTCCCGCTCGCATTGCTGCTCACGGTTCCTCTGCATGGGTTTCATGTCCCTGCTTTTCCCCTGTTTACTCTGCTACCCCCCAGCTAAGGGCTGCGTGAAGGCCTGCCAGGGCTGCTACGACCGGGTCAACCGGCCCGGCTGCCGGTGCAAGAACTCCAACACTGTCTATTGCAAACTGGAGAACTGGTCACCCAGAGGCCTAGAAAAGCCTTCCTGATTCCTATCACCAGAGAAGGATCTATAAACATTGATGATAAGAAATAATAATGATAATAATAATGATTATTATTAATGTTTATCAGAATCTCAGCACCTCCCTTCACCTTCCTTCTCCACAGAAGTTGTCTATATTTTGGAGAGCGAGCATGGAGCGTGGAACCACTTTTTCCACTTGTGTGCGAGAGGACCCTACTACAAACCAGTGTTTGCCTTGCATTCTCTTTGTGTCTCATTGAGATACTCATTAACACTCTTGACTCATTGTAAAGGATTTTCTTTCATTAGGGGAGAGTTTCCCTCGTGCTTAAAGCTTGTTATGAGAGCAGCCTCTTACCGAATCTGTGAAGGACTATCTAGACAATATGTAGCTGTTACCAGATATCCATAGCAACCGAGATTGTTTCTTAAGTAACCAGTTGACACCACACCAAGGCTGGGTTTAAGTGTCTTATTGGCAATTTTTGAAACTTCATTTATCTTACAGTCTATTTGTCGGATGTGTTTCCCCTGTGTAGAAACAGTCTTTTATAAGTTCAGTTGAAAGACCACAGCTGTTGCATTTTCTTACTTTCCCCAGTTTTTTTGTTTTTGTAAATTTTATGTACAAATCATAAAGATGAATTCTGGCTATTTTTAAAAGAAAAATGTCTGCTAAAACATTTTTTGTTGTAAAGAATATTTATTATGTGAAGCTCTATTATTTTATGATATTTATTGCAAAAGACAGTCTTGAAATTTTACTCATGTCTGAATATAACAAAATATCAATACTTACTGAAAAATTAAAGGGTGGCACAAAAGAAAAAAACTATGTTAACTATAATGCAGAAAATATATTAATTAATGAACAATATTTACTGTCTTGTGTCTTAATTTTTCAAAATGCCTTTCTGTTTGTCTTTGTGATTCATAATGCCAACCACAATGGTGTGAGTTCAAAAGTCTTTATAAGATTAAAAAAAAAAAAAAAACGAAGACATACTGAGAAACATGACTAAACTTGTTCTTGATATAGGTTTATATGAAGGGTATGACCATGCTCACATGTGGATTGATTCTCTTGGAAAAGTACAAATATGTTTTCATCTGTGCTGCCAACATGGAATACACGAGAACCATAGCATGTTGCGGCTGTGAAATTTCTGTTCATCAGCGGATTGGAATTCTTTACTTTCTTTGCTTTCTAAGGTTTGTATGTTAACCATGTCACAGGAAGTTATTTTTAAACTTTCTTCAAGAGCACTGATGCACATGGAAGATTAAAAATATCTGAGATAGATGTAGCTTGTTGTAGCCTAACATTATATCAAAAGGCTACATTTTTATACCTTAATATTTAAGAAAGAAGACCCAACTCTCTTAGCCTCAAGGAATGTTGGGTCTTATGTCTTTGTTTTACCCAAACATTTCATATTTTGTCTAGACCTTCAAAGATATTCACGCTCGTATGAAGGAGCATCAGGAATAGGAGTGAAATGGTTTGCTTAGCTGTGACCAAGCCTTCTGACCACTAAACCAAACATGGAAAAAGGTCAACTTGAGGACTGGCTTGAAGAGTTTCCCTCTGTGGTTTTTATGGCATTATGGGGGAGCTGTCTATTGACAACAAACGGTCCAAACTGTGTGTCCATATATAAATCACTGGCCACCTGGTCAAAGATAATAAACTCCTTGCAGCACTCACATTTTATAGTATGGCTGCTACAGGCAATGGGGAAAAGCTGGGTTTTAGATGCCTGCCTGGGCCAACATGAGCCAATTTGGCTACCTTTTGTCCCTCAGTTTTATCCTTCCCTCCTGAGAAGAAATTTAGCAATGCTAAGGAAACTTTAGTCCCGTATTCCATTGAATAAAACTTAACGGGGGAAAAAAAAACCCTGGCTTTGACTGAGAACAAGAGTAACATCTATAAATACCAGGCTCGTCTTTGAAAAGCCACATTGAGTAATTAACCACAAGGTATTTTTAGATCGCGCTGGTTAAACCCTTGGGCCAGTGTAGCAGGCCTACCCATTCTTGGATTGTGTGTTAATAGTATTTTGGATAATTGCAGTTCTTGTAACTGAAGGTGAATAAAAAAATACAGAGGCAACAGTTCAGACGTTTTTTTAAAAAAATATATTAGTATATTGTCAAAGCATTAGTTGTGGTACAATATATAATTTGTGGTTTTTTGCTCCATTTTTTCCAAGTTTACCAGCACAGGGACAAAATCTGTATTTATTCCTCTCTAAAACGAAAGGAGGTGGACACTGTTGAGGAGGCCTGGTTTTTCAATCCAAACAAGAATGATCAAAATGCTTGGATCAGCTGGTTTTAGCAACATTACCTCCTCCTCTAATATGGATCTATCCTAAATTTCTGTCTTTTTTTTAAAAAAAAAGGGGGGAGAGGAATGTAGCTTTTGTTGCTATGAATAGTTGAGTGCAGATTAGCGGTTTGCCAATTTCCTGTTACTTTTCACAGCTGCAATTCGAGCTCGGCTCACGTCTGCCTGTTGCACAATTGAAAACAATGGAAGAGTTTTCAGGTTTCACTTTAGAGCCTTTAAACAGATGGAAAGAGCTAAAGCTGCACTTTACAGCTAATTAGCAGCAGATAATGTGTGGGATCCGGAACACTGACAGAGGTCAGAGGATGTCAGTTTCTCATTGCCAGATTTTACAAATAGAGTATTTGTACTGGGGGGCCTTGCCGATGTAGCTGTGACTGAGTTGCTAATGCACTTTCAATCTTGTCACTTCTGACAAATCATGACCAGTTCAGTAGTGGATGCTTGCGCTCTGAATTTCATACCTCAAAAATATGAATATTCGTTGAATCCTTGAATTAACATTCTCCCTTCATGATGCACTGAGGAACGTCTGAGTCTTGAGCAGTAAGCTTGACTAGCAGGAAGGAGGTAAAAGTCCTCCACTGTGAAAATTGGGAAGTCCTGTCATACCGTATGAATCAGGAGTACGAAATTTGTTCATTCCTATCGGGCCACACATTTTCTCTCCCCTTCTCGATGCGCGTAAGAGCATTCAAAAGGCGCTCCATCACCGACACGTCACTTATTACAGATCCCAGTGACTCGTAGAGGTATGAAGTAATCCTGTGGAGGGGGTGCAGGGTAGGGGATGGGGGTTTGAATGTCTAATAGTTACTCCGTGCTGTGGGATGTTGTTTAAATTTAAGTGCCCCCTCAAACTTCCCCCAGCAGCCGGGCTTCTCTCGAAAGAACGGCGGCGAGTGGAAACGCTCGGGGGGCCCCGCCGCCCACCTCTCTCTCTCTGCTGTGACGCGGCCGGCCCACGAGCGCAAACATTGGTGATTACCCTCTGAGTCACAGCGGAACTGTCCCGCTCCTTCCAGGCAGCAGCGAGGAAACGGCACCACCATCTGAGAGCTTTCCATAAACATTCGCGGAGAGAATTAATCACAAACAGCCGGGCTCCACTGCCCCGCTTCCCTGCATGTGTTTTTCATTACTTCCTTAGTACTATATAAATTGAAATTAGCAGTGGGGATGGTGTTGGGGGTTTGGGAAGGGTTGGGGGGGGGGGAGTTGCGGGAGAAGGGGGGGGCTCCGTTTTTGACTTACACTTGCACTTACAAAGCATAGGGGGGATGAAATAAGCACGCAGCAAAGTCCTCCTTCGCAGGAAGCAAACAAAACATACGGTTGCTACGTTGCTAAGCAGCACATGCAGTCCGTATCTAAGGAAGTGTGGACGTGCATTTCAGGACTTTTAATAGCGTTGACAGGCTGAAACTGTGCAAGTCATTCTAAGGGCAAATCACTAGTTAAATTATTCCTTTACCATTCCTTTTTAATTCCATATCTCAATACTATACATTGACACAGATTAACAGATAACATTTTACAGTTAGTACATCATGAGAGAGAGAATGAGACAGAGAGAAAGCCACCGTATCGTGCCTACAATACAAAGCAATCTCCAGCTGTAACTGTTAGTGTGGCTGACTTGCCAAACTCTTGTCTGATCAAAATGCTGTAGCAAGTTGACGCAAAATAACCAAAACTGGCTGTCTTTAAGCACCTGAGAAAGCAGTGCTTTCAGTCTCTAGCTCACATAGCGTCTGTGCCCCTTCTTTCCCTCCCTCCCCCATCCTCCCTCTGATATTCACTGAGCAGAAGGGGGTCACCTGTGTGTCATAAGACTGCTGTCCCATAGAGTGAAATACCCCCAGGTATGGCCTCTATTCTGGGGGTTCTGGCTACAGTAAGCACTGGGACAGTTTGGATCTGAAACCAGGCCATGGCACATTGTCTAAGCAGGACATGGAACCCAGCAGCCCTTGGGAACCTCTTAACATTTGGATTGGAATCTGAAATAGCATCAAACAGGGGTTGGCCAAATGTTCTTTATCTCAGAGGCTCTTTAAAAGACCATCCCGTTTCCAAGGACTCCCATGTCAATAAGGATACCCACCACAGATTTCAATAATATGGCCATTTCATACAGAAATTCATGGAGCTATCCACGTCTAAATGATATTTTCACACATATAATTGACTCACAGCATGTAGATATAATAAACATACAATAATTACAATGATCCCAGTATTTCCAGTAAAAGGTGGTTTATTGAATCCAAAAGTCTCAAATATATTAATAATGAAATATGGACTAAAATATTTTGGATTTTTTCCTCCTATATATGTGACAGATGAAAGCATTTTCCTGTGGGTCAGATTACCTCCAATTTTACACTTGGCAAGAGCAAAAAATGTACCATATCCACTATCTATGACTTATACACATTGTTATTCTTCTAGTCTTTGTATGCCATAGATGTAAGGTCTTTGGCCTGCAATCTTATCTTTAGCCATCACACACCTCAAACATTCATACATCTCATTTCACACCACATAGAAACTACAAGATATCACCTGAACAAAGAGTGGCCCCTTTTGTTTTGCAAATGACGGCCTTCCCTTTAATCAGGGACCTTCACATTTCCCTGGTACGCATTCTCCAATTGTCTTTTAAAGAGGGAAAACAATGCTACTAGATGACATCAAGCCACTCAACAATGGGGTTCCTCTTTCTAGCCCAGAGGGGGAAGTTGTTGCAAAAACAAAATGCAACGTTGAGTCGCCATTGGACCTTTTCTGGAAATACCTGAGCCTCCAAGTTACATTAATTTAGGGCTCAATCACGTCCTGGGGTCTGGATGGAGCGCTGTAATCACAGACAGTGAGTCAGAGCCAGAGAAATGTGTTCTGAATTGGCTTTCCGCTTGAACTCTGGAGCACATCGGCTGTGTGAGTGAATGAGATTCCTGCTATGTGCGTGCCTGCGCTATGTTGATGTGAGCTAACATTTGGCCGCTCGGTCTCACAGTGATGACATCATGTCCTCACTTCTCTCCGAGGCCCCCGTCAAGAGTTCAGGTCAGGCTTGCTGCCCCCCCTCCACCCCCTCCCCAAAGAAACGCAGTCTTTTTTTTCTTAAAATCCTCCATTTTAAAAACTTTATAACCTAACCCCTCCCCCAACTTTATTTGCAAAAAAAATGGGAACAAATGAACATGAAGGCATTAAAAAACAAGCTGAAATATGTATGTTTTGTGGAAGTGTGGAAGGGGGAGAAAGAAGGGAGTTGTTTTGGCCACCGCCCCCCTTTTTTTTTTTCAGAAGATTAGACCCTGCATCCAGCCAGATGGTTCTCGTCTGCTAGCTTTTTCTTTTTTTTTTTTTTTTTTTTTTCAATTCACTTCACTTCCTCCCACACAGACAGCTCCGAACACTGCCTGCCACCCCCTCCAACGGCCTCTCTGCTCTGTGGCTGGAAATTATCTTTTACTGCCCAGTTGTTCGGAAGTGACCCCTTGCCCTTGATTAGATAGAGCAGGGTCCTATCACAGCGGTTCTGTTTGAGCTGCCGGTCGCTTTTTCACCAAGCTCGGTGATCCCATGCAAAGAATGACAATAGGGGAGGCTTTGCAGACTTTTTAGTGTGTCCAGAGCTCAGCTGGGGGTTGGGGGACGAGGGGGGAATGGGGTTTGGGGAGGGGGCGGTTGATGGGTGTTGGGTGGGGGTCACACAGGATGTCGGACTGGGGGTAGGAGGCGGGACCCAGGCTACAGTTAACCTCTCCACTGCTAGTTTACCCTACCCCCCCACCCCAAGCTCTTATTCCCACCCCCTCCCATACCCACGTTCATTACAATAGAAGTCTGCACTGAAAGCCCTCTTCTGCTATTGTTAAGGAGTAGTGGACTCTTGAGTATATGGTATGAGAGGTCAACAGAAGAGAAGGTCTCATTGAGGCTTACTCAGATAACCTACTTGGCATGTCAGGGGACCTGTTTACTTTTGTAAAACTTGTTTGAAATAACTTTTCGTGACAGTCACAATCAAACACAGTTGTGTAATCTGTTTGCTTAAACATTTATTTATCCCTTCCTCATTTCGGTTGGGCGTTTTCAAATACATGATACATTGCCTGCAAAGTGTGCTCATTTGCATTGAAACATGAATACTTTTTAGCCACAAATTCTCACAAAACATTTCCAGTCTTACATGTAATATTACTAATAAAAAACCCCACATTTTGTAAACTTTAATCACCAACAAAGTTTGCTTCCTGGCATAAAAACTGCTATATAATAGCTTAATTTCATTTTTATTGAAAAAACATGAATGCTTTTGTTACCCTCAAAAACAAACAACAATAATATGTATCATGCATAAATTACATTCCACTAAAAAGGACCTTGTATATTTTTCCACATTATTCTTCTTTTCGTCCCTCTTCAATAAATAATTTGACCACTGTACGTTGTTACTTGGGTTTCTGCTTTAGCTTGAATAGTTGCTCTTGTAAATGCCTTAAAAGGCTAAAATTATTTTGCCTCAAAATTCTTAAATGCCCCAAAAAACTGACTCAGGCAAAAGAACTGATTCTGGTACACCAATTACAGGGTCCTTCCTGTTTCTGACTCCTGTTCCTGTGGTATTATTAACCCCAACAAAGAGCCCTGTCTCCTATTACAGCCAACCAATTCGGGCAGAGGATTTCAATAGGCGAGAACAGACAGGAAAGTGCTCTGATCATAGGCACTGAGAGACAATGCTGAAATCCTGTTTTTCTATCAGGCTTCATTAACACTGACAAGCCCTATTTTGAGCCTGAAAGAAAAGGAAAACGTTTAGGGTTACATTGAGTCAGAGCAGTATAATTCAGCCAGTGCCTCTCAGAGGATGATAAAAACAACAGCAGCAACAAAAACAAATAAAAAAATAAATAAAAATAATAATAATAAAAATAATAATAATAATAATAATAAAATAATAATAATAATAATAATAGTTTGTGGAACTGTCTCAATACACAATGAACCTTCTTACAAAACATACCATGCTCTGGTAACCAGATACCTCAATCAAGTAATACAGCCCACCCTCTTAATACCATATATACAAATAGGCATTATTCATTTTGGACAAAATATTAATGTAATTTAATAACTTCAACAATGGCTTGGATTAACTCTTAATTCTTGTTTATGTAATTGTCTTGAAATACCTCATTGCAGTTTTGAATCACTGTGAATGAACATTGCAAAAGTTAATATTGTCGAGTTACATTATTTATAGCAAAAACATAACATTAGATCATCAGCATTAGATTTAGCAGACAGTATATCATGTCCTTTCATCTTTTCTGAAATTTTCATGTCACCATTTGGTTTGTTACTGAGTGAATTGTGGCCAAGACACATTGTTAACATAACTGAATGTGTAAAATTACGCTACACTGCTACCCATCACCATTAAAGCAGTTGTTGGGTAACAGTGTAGCACAGTAGATAGGGAGCTATGTTCTCCTCTCAGAGGTCAGGGGTTTGATTCACAGATCAAGCACTGCTTTCGCAAGCAACCCAAATGGCTAAAGAGTAAATGCTAATGGCAAGTGCCCCGAAATCTACACATTATATGCAAACAGCAGCAATAGGAGAGGTGCATAGTCGCTTTCTTTCTTTCAAGAACAGTATCGTTTGCTGATAGCTGACCAGTACGTCAACCTGTTGCTCTCTGCCAACAAACGCAAGAGAAGCCACATAGCTAGCAAGCTAGCTACTAATGCCATTTCACAATGTGTAAAAAGTAGTTAAACTCTAGCAAAATAGCATAAGATAATTCACATGAAAATTTTCACCAGTCCAACTGTTGAGTATTTACCTCAGTTTCAGGTCATGAATCAATTCCCTTTTTTGGTGCAGTGGAAAAATGAAATGCCAATTTTAAAATGATCTTTAATATTTTGCCAAGCAAACAAAAGGAAAAAGCACAACTCATGGGCCATGTCTGCTGGGAACTTAATCAGGACTACAAGCAATTGCCTATGGTCAACTCTTAAACAAAAACACATGATTACTGTACCCCATATAATACACAACCCATGACTGATATCAGTGAGGAAATATGTATCTGAGGAGAGGAGAAAAGGTGAATCTGCAAGATCTTTGAAAATCTCAAATGTCTACATCATCTTAAAGTACAGTATATCATACACCACACCATAAACAGCAGCAGACAGTTTGACACGTGGTTCATGTTTAGTTTCACTATAAGCTGGAGTCTCTTATTCTAAGGTTATTTACTGTGTATTGGCCTAGGTCCATGGTGATAAATGTACTTATGACTCATAACCTTTTTCACATACTCTTGAAAGGTAAAGAACACAACATATATACATGTGTGAATGTTTTACACAAGGTGTTAGATACACATAGAAACAGTCTAGTGGTACAAGCAAATATCGGAGCAAATTGTATTTTAAACAAATTCAAGGTAGTCACTATGATCAGATGATTGAGTTAGCTTCGCAATCTGACGGTATCCCTTGAGGGATGAGCAGACTAGTCAAAAAAACTCGCTCAGGCCAACAAGCTATCTTGTCTGAATGTAAAGACAGCAGATACGGTTTAAGGACAACGCTTACAACTGGAGGTTGGCAAACATGTATTTCCCAAGAAGTCTTCATGGTGAGGTAAAAATAGGGCCATTGAGCTTGAATCACGCATTGCAGCAAAATGTAGTAGGAATCAGTGACTAAATGGTCCAAAATAGATTTAAGTACAGATCAAAGGAAGAAACAAAAACAAAATTCAATAATTTACTGCTTAATTGGGTAGAACGAGAAAAACAAAAAAGGTTGCCTGTTTGACAAAGATTAACTGAACATCCTGTTCAGTTCCTGTCTAACTACCGTAAACGATACATATGTTTGTGTGTGATATTTACATGACTCTCCTTTTCAATATTTTGTTTCAATCACAGTAAGCTAGCTACTTAATCCATATAAATTTTATACCTTGCTGCTGATTAGCTAAATGAAAACACATTAATTATCCATAACTATTCAATTCTCGATAACTTCACTGTGCTAGCCATGATTCTGATGTCATGATAATAGACTGTCTAGCTCGATCATACTACTTGTTGACAGTCAGTCGTTCACTAACTTTAGCTGACAATGATGTCATCCAAAGAGTACAAAAGTTGCAATAAAGAGCCGTATTTGTACTCGTTAGCATTGCAAAAGGGAAAATTCATTCTGGTTTTAACCCAAAATCATAGGAGCTCTATAAAATTTAACATACTAGATCTGTGGCCATAACCGTGAGGACGGAAGGTAGCCGAAGGGCCCCCAGGAGACAGGCATGAAAATTCAGACCTGAAACCAATGTGACCCTCACTCGCACATTGTTTGGATGTGTATTCTGAAGACAGCCCCCCAACCCAATAGACTAACCCCTCTCCAGGTTTTTCTGTGGAATCACACAGCTCAGGACTGGGGGAGAGGGGGGTGGTCTCCTGGATCAAAGGGAACACACACAGAAGAGACTTATCAGTTGTTGACTTTGGTTTCTACATCGAGGCACAGGGGTTTAGTAGTACTTGGGGGATTTAGAGAAAGACAGTCCATCTGCATCTGTCTTTTCATCTTTCTCCATCAACAATTTATCCTAGGATCCCCCAAGTGTATTGGCAGTTTCTGCTTGGCATTTTATCATAATTATTTTAGTTTATGTTAATTCACTTTCATAAACACACAGGAAATCTCACCTGCACCATTAGCATGAATAAAATAAGAAATAAAGACATGTTTTCTTAAAGTATTCGGAAGTATGCTTTACATTTCACCAGCAGCTATAGTAAAGAGTTATCCGTTACAGGGATAGTAATTTCTTTTGGGGAATAACAATTTCCAGTACAAAGTTCCCTGCCAATCAAAGCTCTCGGTTAGGATGACTGACAGCTCTCGTATTGCAGGGGATGATGGGTATTTACAGCCTTCTCAGTTCTTCCAAATGAATGGCTCTTCAGATGTAGGTGTTAAAGAGCAGGTAGTGCAGAAATGAGATCCTTCCATATAAAATATACAGAAGTCCTTGACTGATAGAGACTGATATTGTCTTTTTACAATGTCAAGTAAAATAAAATAAAAACCATATAGCTTTCAAGCTATTAGCAGACTATGGGTTTTGACATAGAGTCTGTGTAAACCCATTTTTGTAGGCGTTGTTCCCCATCTCCATCTCTGACAGTGCGTACAATATTTCATTCACTGCAGACCGATCAAACGCAAACACTATTGAGAGAATAAAGAATGGAAGAGTGAAAAGTGAAACCAGCTGTTCGGAAATGCCTTTTCTTTACGACACTTTTGCCACGGCGACCAGTAACGAGTCAAAGTCTTTTCTCCCTCAATCAAATGCTTCATTTATTTTAACAGGAATATTAGAAAAATGTGATGTGTAGATCTTTTGAACCATAAAATGAAACGAAAAGGGCCTGTGTGTAATTGTGCGAGTGCGCACGCACACACACGCACACACACGCGCACACACGCGCACACACGCACACACACAGGGGATTTGAAGAATTATTTCTCCATATTGATGTATTTGTGTTTTGCATTTCCTAAAAGCATCAGTTGACAGTGAAACCAGTGGTGTTATTTCACTTATGGAAACACTTTGCCAAACTTTTTATTTAACATCATTTTTTGAATATAATTATATATATTTTTTACATCTACAGACCTCTGAAGATGGCTGAATTAAGTGGACAATTCACTTGTTCACTTCTATCAAAAATATGTGGCCCATTTTATATTTACTAAAAACACAAGTTGAAGATTTCAAAGTGGATGTTCACATGCCAACAGAATAACACAGACCAGTTTTAATATGTAACTACATGCAAAATGAATCTCTTATAATTTAAACATTATATTGTAGAATTGTGAAATAATACATGAAGTTGCATGAACAAAAATATGGGAAACATATGCTTGGTAGAGTATTTCTGAGTACGTGCGCTTAGCATTGAGAAATCACAGGTCTAAATCAAGGCCAAAATGTTTCGCCCCCCGAACCATAGAAGGAAAGATGCACTGCTTTCTGCATACCTCTTACAATCTGTCCAAACCCTTTTTGGAATAACCTTCCAAAGATTGATATAACCCTCACAAGGATATAAAATAAATGTAATAGGAAATATTCAGCATCTGTCACATTGTTTTGAAAGGTGATAAATTGCAGACCTTTGAATATTAAAGCCAAGCCATTGAGTACATTAGTCAAAACTGTCTGAAACCGTATGAAAATATATCATGATAGTCAGTTCTTAAAATGGAGTGTTTACTACATTAATTCTGGTATCATTTCCATATTGCCAGAAGGAAACAATTCTAAAAAGAGCCATGTGACTAAAATCTCTCTGCATTACATCTGCACTATACAAAAAAAGTCTATGCAACTGGATTTATCTTCAGCAATGTGATTGTTTTACATTAGGGTGAAAATATAGACTTTAAAATACATTTTTCTTGACACAGAAAGGAAAGAGACTTGGAGGTGTGTCATCACGGACAAAAATATCACTGACAGAAACATCAATACTTCTTCCCTTTCCTCGAACAGTAAACACTAGTATGAGCACTTCTTTCCATTCTTGGGATGGTAATGAATAGACACGTGTGTGTTTCTGTGTGCATGTGTGTGTCAGTTTGCGGGTTAGAAGACGTTCTACTGGTAATAGTGCAGAAAAAAACCATTTGATGATGTCACAACATTTTAGCTACATGTCAATGTATTCTGCTTGTTTATTTGGTATCTGGTAGCTACCTAGGTTCCCCTCCCCAATCAGAAATATGTCACTCTGAGTGTGTGTGTGTGTGTGTGTGTGTGTGTGTGTGTGTGTGTGTGTGTGTGTGTGTGTGTGTGTGTGTGTGTGTGTGTGTGTGTGTGTGTGTGCTGTGGGCGTGAGGGTTTGTCGTACGGGGAGAGTTGGTAGGACACATTGAGTTTGTTAAGTCAGGCAGAACACTCAACAGGAAGAAAGGAAGAAGGGAGCTCTCCTCAGCGCCATTGTCTGGGCAACGGATTTATGCAGCTAAAATAAGCGTTTACTCTGGGGTGGTGTTGAAGAAGGGCCCACTTCACCTCCTCGCCAAATCCCTCCATTTCCACCTACCTCATCTCCCGCATATCACCAACTCTCCACAACTTCCTGTTTTCCATCGCTCTGCTGCTATGAGTTTTAGCATGTTTCGTCATGGAAAGAACTGCTTAAATTGATGAGTTACAATACAACTTAGAGTTGGACAATTTGCACTGGTGCTTGGCGATGCTGCTTGTGTGCTTGGTGGTCTGGAAATGAGGTTACCCAAGGTCTGGTCCAACTGCTCATATATGTTCTTCCACATTTATGTTCTTACTCTGGAATAGGAGAACCTTGCAAGTGAATGTTATATATTCCCTTCATCTCGCCACATCCCCAAAGACAACAATGACTGTTACTGAATTCTACAGAGAACTTACTACAGAGGATTACCAATTTCCTTGATTGTTTAAAATCTAATACCCATAGATTTTTTCATGTTTCTTAAAAATATGCAAAACCATGTGTTTTTTGGAAAAAAAAACCCCAGCAACCATTGGATGTGGGGAGCCGGTCACAGTGATGCCATCTTCAAAGAGAAGCCAGTACATATTTAGAAAAATCGAAGTTGTAAACAAATGTTTGTTATCATCATGCCAACAGGAAACAGCTGCTTCCTACGATCTGTCCATGTTTCCTGTCGAGTCACAAAAGTGAATTAGCTATGGAAGAGAGAGATAGAATGTTGGGCTGAAGCAGAAGTTATTTAATGAGCCTTACGATGAGGAAGAGCTTGAGGGATGAGTGCTAAATTAATGTTTCCCTACAAATAATGGGTGGAAAAACTGGTCATGCTCTTTGATAGGAAAAGTCTGTGATGTTGTGGGCGCTAGAGGTATAAATAAGCACTTTATTACCATATAAGGAAATAATTTGGTCATCACTGACTGAATCATTGTTGAACCCGGAGGTGGGGGCGCCTAGCAATGTTCCAAATGTTCAAATATTCAAACTCGTGATGTGTCAAACTCAGCCCGAGTACTGTAGCAGATTTGTAATGTAGACCAGGCTCAATTGCAATGTAAAGTTGTATCACATGTACATGGTTCTAATATTCTAGGACCACAACTGCAAAATGGATGTTGGGCATATCACAATTATTAAATTTAATTTTTTCAAATGTTTTTTTACAGAAAACTGTGAAATCTTACATTCTTGTTTTGTCTTTTTGTGTTTATCTCATCTTTAAAATGTCTGCCCGCAAGCATGGGATTTCACATGGCTAAGTGTGTATCGAAATATTTATAAACTACAGTTGCGCTTGGAATTCATTCCAACTCTGGTATGACAATTGTCAGCTAAAATATCATGAAGACAGTAAAAAAAATTTTTTTAAAAAATACAGTGAAGATGAGACACTCTCCCTACAACCCAAAAAATCTGCACAAAAAATGTAAAAAGTGAACTAGGACACATTAAAATAATATATGCCAGGACAATGAAACTAGGGTTAAGTTTTATTTAACGGTATAAAATAATATAAGAGAGTTTGACAAGGGCATGTTAATGTCAAGTCTTTGCATGAGGACCGTAACAGCCTGCAAACAGCCTGACCGGGTGGTTTTTGAGAGGACACAGACACAAGAAAATAATACAGGAAAACATATCTGTAAATAATCAAAATTGTATGGGGAATTTTTGAGAAACGTCCAGTTTTACTCAAGCACAAATGGAACATACTTTCAGCATTAACATGTTAGATGCGGGAGAGCCAGCCCGGGGCACTGAGTGATGGAGACGAGGCTGGCTTTCATTGGTCCTCATTGGTCAGCTTTACACCAATTAAAACAATCCATTAAAGAGTTAACTTGTCTCATCTGATTTTGATGTGTAAAAACTCCCAACTCTGTTATTGTCCAGGACCAATTTTTTAAAATATTTAAAAATGTTTTAAAAAAGGTTCATTTTTAACCTAAAAAAAAACTGAATTTGGTTTATGTGACATCCTTTTTAAAATTAAATTTTAAATTAAATTCATAAGATGTCATATAAAGACACTTAATAGGGTATTGGACCAGCAAGGCCTACATGCATATTCAATGTTGCTATGGAAGAAGATGAATGTACAATCCAATGCAATGTATTATGACACTTTCAGCGCTTGTGTTTAGATTAGTGTTTAGCTTTTATATTTATTTATTGATTTTATGGTTGTTATATGTATTCCACCAGTATCTGAAAGCATAGATATGTGACACCACTCAAATCAACTCATATTTAGAGGTGGAATGTACCCATCTCAGATGTTATCCCAGAATATCCCATAAATATTCGGTTTGGTTTAAATCTTGTGTCTGAGAGGGCTATGACAACTGGCTTTGTGATCATCATATTCTCCAAACCAGGGTACCATCTGCGTACGCTCTGAGAGCAGGTGCATTCTTCTTGAAATTATATTCCAGTCTTTGTCTGAATCGCTGTAACATGGGGTGAAGGTGATCATAACTGACATACGCTGACCTTGTTTTTTTAAGGGCAGAGGAAAATATGATCTAGACTGCCGAGGAAACAAACAGAACTCCTCACCGTCGGAAAGTTGCTGCATTTGCATGATTTGTCACCACCTGTACATCACAACTCTTTCCAGATACGATCGACCCCTTCTCGCCCTCAACCATCAACCCCCTAAACCCAGCCCGCCCACCCCAAAAACCAGAGATTCTCAGGAGGACAACAAGAAGAACGCTCCCCACCGTACATCTGCGGACCAGTCTGCTCCTCTTTGGATCCCGTCTAACGTTCTCTTGGCCCTCTCCTTGCCGACTGAAGATGAGCCAGACAGACTCATCCTCCGACAAATCAAAGTCCTGGAATTACTTTCTTTCCCACAGGTGGGCCTTCTGAAAGAGCCCCTCTACAAGCAAATCACTATCGAATGTTCTTTCATTAACAGCCAACACAAAACATCATGTTGTTAACCCTATGGAGCCCATAGTTCTTGTCTTATACCGTTACTCCTCAAAAGGTTTTTTGTACATATTTTAGCATATTTGCTAATCACCTACAACCGACGAGCAGGCTCTTCATTAAATCATCACAATTTGATTTCTCCATTTTGGTTTTATATGTACTTCTCTTTTTTATTTATTTTTTGTCAAATTTCTTTTCAGTTTCACCTGCAGTTTAAATATGTGAAATGAATTCTGCAGTTTGAAGTACAGTATATGTGCATGTGGGAAAATGTGATCTGTACAAACAAAGAATTTTGTTTTTCTTTTTAGTTTTTATTAAATCCTCCAAATTTTCAGTGCAAGAAAAACAATATCTGTGCTTTCCAATCCTGCAGCGACCACCCCAAGCCAACTCCCATGCTGTTATATTGGCGGTAGTTATTCAGGTGAATTAGTTTGGATTTCATAATGTGAACAATAAAAGTGTAATGGTGGAAAACTGGGCAAAATTTGTCTTTCTTGAAAACCATCTGAGGGTTGTTGATAGAATATTCAGATTGTTCCACAAAGATCGACTCCTTTACATTTTGATAAAATGGGTTATAAAGTGAGTAATTTGTTGCACAGTTATTACCAGGAGTCATTTTTATGCTAGGTAGAATTGATCAGGTTCCCAGGACTGAATTGGTGTATTTTGATATCACTTTTGTCATTGATTACTCAATAATCCAAACATGGTGGAATAAAATGGAAGAGGAGAATGGCCAATACAACACAGATGATCACAAGTCTTCAGGAAATGCTATATAAAGGTTTTGGTGGAAGGGGTGATTTTTATGTATTAACATCTGAAAAGTAAATATCAGAATCTATGTTGGCTCCAATAGTGATGGCCGACAAGAGGTTTCATGGACATTCGAAGGTTGAAGGTTCACTCAGCTGTCAGCCATTGACTTGTATGAACCAATCAAAATGTGTTTCTGTCCACCACCAATGCAGTCATAGGTCCATATCCCTGATATTATATGGTAGCTCCTCCCATTTTTGACTCAATTAAATCCCCCAGCAGTAGTGTCCACCCTTTATGGGATACTAGGAGAAGCTTCTTTATCTCTTTTTGTCATTTCAGGTTCTCAGTGGACAGAACCTTTTTTTAATCCCAGACCCAGTAATTAAAATGGCATGCTGTTTTTTGCGCCCATTAAGACACACAACCCGGTTGAACTTAAACAGAAACACATGTTCGCACTTTTATGTCGTCTTTAGGTCCTTAATATGCACAATTTTGCATTCATTAGGCTGTAGTCAGACTGTAGGGGAAAATGCATAGCATTTATACCCAAATTGCTAGCCTTAAGGTCTCGTTGCTAGGAAGTGGAGAAGCTTCAATTGCAGCCGTTTCCTGTTCACAAAATTTCAGGTCTTATTACACTATTTAGGTCAGAGCAATTGGAGTCATTACATGCACCAACTTCCCCTCCAAACAATGAATTAATTTGAGATACTTTCTGTGTGATTGCTGTTTCTAAGGGAGATTGGTATGGAGCTTAGAGAGTAATTATCCCATATACTTTGAGCAGCTGTACAACAGCCCTGTATATAAAAAAACGGTACTTAAGATGATGTCAGCAGGATCAGGTGACAAACCTCTCAAAAATGTTGGATTATATTTCAGACATATTTATTACTCGCCCCCTTTTAACAGATAACAGTTTTATCTTTATAGAGGTAACTGTTCTCACTTGGAACAGATCCATGCATTGTGCTGGTTGAACCAACAGTGGTTGAACAAGTAACTGACATCTATCTGCTATAAGTAGCCACTGAAGACAAAACCTGTTAATATATCTCTGAAACAAAATCCTATGAAAAGACCTTGAAACTATCTTATAAATAAATAAAAGGAGTCGTTCCTAAAAACCACACTAAGAACAAAACACTGACCTTTTATGGTGGTTTGGCATGAAAAAGCAATTATGAATCCCCGGCCTATTTATTTACCTCATAATATCATATAACAAGATTTAGTCTTTCCCTAAGGGACATTGTGCTTGAAACCTGACAACAGCACAAGTACAATATGAAAAACACTGATTTGTAGGCAGGGTCCAGTAACATGATATGATTTTGTTTCATTTCCAATAATAATCTTTACTGAAATATACATAAATGAAATCATCACACACAAGTACATATGATCAGCATTAAATATATGACAGGAGCTGCGATAATGAGGATGATGATGAGAACAACAGCATCAACAACAACCACAACAACAGGAAAAAGAGTTCAGTTGGTGGAATTTCATTCCTAGGGTTCAAGAATTTGGACAAGAAATCATATCCTTTTTCATAACTTTGATTGTAATGGGAAACACCATAAAACATGATGGACATTTAAAGTCCAATTAGGCAGCAAATATGCTGCAGTAAAATTTTAGAATACATTTGTACCAAACTTATAAAATAGTTTTAACATAATATGCTGGTAAAAAAAAAAAAACATATTAAATCCAATCTCACCAGTTCTTCCAATCCACCCCTTATCTTTCCCATCTGTAAATGTTAATTTCTTTGCATCGTTCTATGGTTATTTACAAAATATGATAGATATTTACAGTGCTATGCATACAGGAAGTTATAAAGAAGAACGTCAGAATGCCATATCTCCTAATACTTTAGGAAGTACACTTTTATATGAGCTTATAGTTTTTCATCATGGCAGTCTGCAGCAAAAAGACTTTAGCAGAAGGAGGGACCGGTAGGAAATCGAAACCCGAGTTTGACAGGCTCCACGCCTCATTCTGAGCGGCTTTAAGTGGCTGTAAGGCATTTTAAGGGTCACCCCCGTGTAGCAGAATGGCTATGAGGAGACACTTTTATATTACTGTTTGAATGGGAATCTTGCCAGCAGCCGAATTCAAAGAGCGCGCTCTCCAGTTATTTCGGCTAATAACTCTGAGCTCCTGAGGGTCCAGGAGAGAGGCAAGAGGCCTGAAGTAATATTTCCTGATTTCTCCTTTTGGGTTCAGTGAGAAACCTACTCTTTCCACCTCCAATCATAACCCCTACCCCCCCTCCACCCCAATTTCACCTCCTCAGTCAAGAATACACACTGAATTTTGGCGATCACCCTCTTTCAACAGTTCATTTTAGGAATGAAGTAAACTTGGAAGACTGCAGTTGTTTCACAGCCCAAACAAGATTGCGTTTGGAGATGGATACAGAATTCCCACCCCTACCCCTGACAAGATGTCCTTTTTTAGTCGTAAAGCAATAGTTTCTATTATTATTGTTATTGTAATTGTTATTAAATAGCCATATGCTTATGTACATGATAATAGATATGGCTGAAATATGGTTTCATTAACCTCTTAGGGTGGAGCTACACACAGCTGTCAATTACTGACTTGTCTGAACCAATCAAAAATGTGTTTCTGTCCACAGCCAATGCTGTCATTGGTCCAAATCATTCTGTCACCAATATTATGTGGTAGCACTCTCATTTCTGGTTTACTGAAACCTCATTCCCCGTTCATAGGTAACATATTCTGCTCACAGCTAGCCAAAAGTGAAATTAAAAGATCCAAAGACATAAGTAACTTTTGGCTGGGTGTGGATATGCTGAAGGTGCTTCTCTTATTAATCTCCTATTGGAGGAGTGTTAAAAAGAGGAAATATGGGCCAAAAGAGTGTGTAACAGGTTTCATGTTCCAAAAAATGACTGCATCAAGCAAATCATAGAAACTAATTACAAAAGTAATTTTCACTTCCATTTCTATATATATTATTATAGGACAAAAATGAATCATACTAGCAATGAGAAACCGCATTGACTAATTTAATCATAATGTCCTGCATAATAAAATAACTTCCTGGATGAGTTTAAAAAAAGTAGAGGCCCTATAATGATGGCCTCTGGGATTCACTTTATTGAATTTAAGGTCTAAGCACACAGCAGTAGGTTTTAATAGAGGCCCCAGCGTTTGGAGCAAGGGATACACATGTGGATCATTTGTAGGGCCTGTTGAAATCTATGGCTTCATGAACAACAACACGATGTCAGAGCTGGCTGTGATTAACTACAATTTCAAGGTAAAAAAAAAAAAAAAAAAAAAAAAAAAACAGGAAGTACGATTTTAATTATGCCTTGAAGGCCCACTCCAGCCAGACTTACTTCCTGATTTTACCTGATGAACTACTCATACGCTAAAAGCAGGACTTTGAAAAATGAGTTGGAGAAATAACGCTCCTCCATTGGCCCAATGATTTCATGACCAGGGAGTTATGTCACACAATATCGTGATGATTTTTGCTTCTCATCAGCAACAAGAACAGAGAAGCCGTAGTAGATTAACCACAAGTAGGTTGTCCACAAAAGTATGAAGTTCCTAAATTGATTTGACAAAAATAACTTTGGACATTGCAGGTAGTTATCTGAAAAAAAAATTATGTACATGACAGGACAGTGCAAGAGCATTATTTTATGGGAGCAGGCAGCACAAGAAGAAAAGCTGGATACGTTTTGGCAATACACCAAAACAGACGATCCATCCAACTCATGTACTGGTAGCATGTGGTACCATTGTGAGGGTCATGACACCTCATCCGTCTATCACTGCAGTGACACCTTAAGGGTAATGGCCGACTCACATGGTTACGGTCCCTAGTCCCGCCCAATTCAATTATTCTGCCGAAGCGCAAACTGAATCATATCCAGGTACAATGTTTAAATTTTTAGACAACATTTTTCCTTTAAAAGTTATGTTTCTTTATGACTAAGGTTGAAAGAACAATTTCTAAAAATGACAGCACAAGTAGTTAAACTGCTCCCAGCAGACAGCTGTAAAAGAAATGCAGGAAAGCCATATTATGGTCTAGAGTTGGGAGAATGAATACAGATGGATAAAGCAATATCAAAAAGTCAGTGTCAAAATGTGAAGTTGTACAATATGAATGGCATAAATTTGCCTGGGTGAAGCATATTAGGATTTTACACTTAATGAGTTTTTGTAATAATCACTCCCTATCTAACACTGGGTTTCCTGACACATGGTCACTTCTGCACAGACCATGTATCAGTTAATGGAGTTTTTAGCTGATGACTGACAAAACAGCACGACACACTCTGTTTTCACCTTTCTACGCTCCATTCCATAGGAACAACTCAGCTTAAAGTTTCATGCCAACCTGCACTGTTCTGCACCGCAAACATCTCCCAGAACATCTTCTCTCAGCCATGCCAGAAATGTCCTTGCATAGGTCTATGTCACTCTATAATATCAAGTTGTCCTTATGATTACTGTTTGTGATAGCAAGGGGCATTTTGTCTTGTCAAAAGTGATTTGACGTCACAAAGTCAATATGTCTGGTTAATAGATGATTTTTTTATTTATATGCAATATACAATTGTGTGTGTGTGTATTTTATATCTTGTTTATCTTTGTAGGTAAAAAGTTACTTGTATGGTATATTCTAATGGGAAGTAGAGTATTCTAAAGTATTCACTCTGGCTATGGTGAGACTTAGCTAATGCTTAGCTGTTATTGGTCAAGTTTAGATTTCCAAAGTGGGTGTCAAGGGTTTCGCCTGGTTGGGTTTGTTGCTGGAACCGTCTCCACCTTCTCTTTGGTCTCATAACACCAGGGGAGAAGTGAAGTGTTTCACTGAGCTCTTTGTCTGAGGAATGGTGGTGTTGGTGAAGGGTGGGGGGCAGGGCTGGGTGCTGTCAGTTCCAGAGGTTCCACTCGGCTCATCCGAAATAAGAGCGGGCGTCAGACGCGTCGGCACATCCCGCGGAAGGGGGCGGACCGCGGGCACCGAGGCGTGTTGAGGGCGTGGCTCTTGGGAGCTCTTCAATAGATGACCAAATCAACATGCAGGAATTAAAAAAAAAAACTATTCTCTGTGAAGTATACATTTCCCAGCCAACAATTGATAAAACCTTTTCCATCTTTCTGTTTGCATGGGAGTTAAGTCTTTAAAAGAAACAGTTCTTAATTTTTTTTTCATTTCTGCCTGTTGCCTGAAACAAGAAATAAAATAAATTCCGAATGAGAAGAGTAAGAAATTATAACATTCTGTTCTGTTCTTTCCACTTATGTAAGCCATACATGTTTTCAGCCAGTGTTTTTATGACTTAACACAGTACATCCTGGATTCGTTATACCCCCATGCTAATTAAACCTAATCCTGTATCATATACTAATAAAGTAGTATGTTCTTCCTTACACTGTTCAACTCCCTTCAAAAGACAAGTGCACAACAATCTATTTTGATTGGCTGGAGCTGTTGACCTGACATGGAGTAAGCAATTAGCAATTGTGTATGATCTTCAGAACAGCTGGAGATCATAATGTAAGTATGTTCTTTTATGAGTGGTGATGCTCGGGAATTGCCTTCCTTCTGCATTAGCCAGCTCTGATGTCACCAGCTCAGACAGCTGCCAATTACTTACAAACCTAGATAAGCCTCAAAATCAAAACCAAATCCTTCACTGCCATGCTCCAATGTGTATCATTTTCTAATAATTTCTTACAGTGCAACAAAAAATCTGAAACTTACACACACCCTAATTAACAGACGTGCTAGGCTAAGATGTGGCAGTCCAAGATAATTAAAAAAAAAACAGTAAAAGCTCACGATACTTGAGATACAATGTACACCTTTATTGTGTGAAGAAGACAACCTTGGAGTCTCCCTCTGGTCTTTGCATTACTATCGGGTCACAAGTCGGTATATAGCAGAGAGAGAAGCGAGAAGAATTAAGCTGGACCACCTGAGCTAATACCTCATTTTTGTTTGGTATACAAGTGGCTGAATCAGTACAGCCACACACCAGGGGCACAAGCTATGCCCCGTGAATGCAGGTTTGAATCTAGGCTCTGCTATTAGCTTGCTATGATATGAATTAGAATTGGTGGAAGGTTGTTTTATCCCACTGTGGTAGTGTGGATTTATTATTGGCCAACGGTTTCCTTGGGTTAGCATTGCTTTAGCTTTCTCCAGTGAAATCCCCCAGTGGTCAGTGAGAAGGCATCTCTGATCGGTACTGGCTGTTCTCCGATACTGTGAGCGAATTGGCTCGAGGGAAAGCCCATCAGCAGAGAGCAGACCTTTCACAGCAGCTGTGCTAGCACTGGGGCAGCAGACAGGCACAGCAGTTACTCAACAGCTATGACCGATTTGTCCTAACGGGAGGGGAAAAAAACAAAACTGTTTCCCTGCATTGTAGTTCCTGTACCTTTTACCATGAAGAAATGTGGATTCTGTGAAAGTAATCGCTACTATGAACCGAAGGAACTCCCCCAGCAGACTTGATAACTCACTAGCACTGACTGCAGCATAAGAGTAAGCACATAGCGCACAAGCCATTAGCCTTTACCCAAATCTCTTCCAAGAGCTTGCACAAATACACAACCATGATATTTATGATATATACATCCGTAAGTGAACTTCAAATTACATACAGAAGAACTTCAGAGATATGAATAGCTCAGGATGATTGGTAACTGCGAAATCCAAAAGCGACCTGAAGACAGAAGATGAATTGAATCCTTTGAAGAATTCTGAAACCTTCCTTGACTAAATGCGCTACTTATGTAATTCCTGCCGGTTGTTGACCTATTTTTAAATAGAATACCCTCATGTTGTAACTACCAGTGGCAGGATTTCCTCTTACCTAGCAAGGGCACACATCTTAAGTACACATGTACCATTAGCTTACAGTTTTAAAAAAGTAGTCTTCTACAAACAGAAACGGTACAGATTGTCCTTTGAAATTGTGAAAGGAAATATTATATATGGGTTTTCAAAACACTCAAAGCATGTATTGGGACTATGATCTGCATGACTGAATGTGAAGTTGTTGCATCCACAGAGGTGACATTCAACCAAAAAACCCTGACAGTGATAATGGACTACTTGTTCTCAAAAAGCTTTAGCCTTTGAATGATTAAGTATAGGTCAAGCAGAGTTTCCTTCCAAGCTTCTTCTCTTTATTATAATTTAACGTCTTAATTTCCTTTGGCTTTTGAGCAGTGCACCGTTAGCCTCATGTGCCATTCCACCAACATCCACACAAATGGACAAAAAGGCTACGCCAATCAAAATTGAGTCCCTTATTTAAACAGTCCCTCTCCCTACTTCCTTTTTGAGTTATGAGAGACCAAAAAAAACAAAAAAAAAACCTCAGCCCTTGTTTATTCTCTGGTTCCGTTTTGAAAAACAAAGCTGCAAGCCCCTGCTATGTTCTAAGGCCCGGTTCCATGGCCTGAGTCCGTATGACCAACCACTTTTCACTGAGTGCAAAAGGGCCTCTTTGTTACTCCTGGTGTCATCTCCCAGGTTGCCATGGCAGCCTCTGTTCCTGGATAAAGGACCTCAGGAAGGAAGTGCCCCATTGCCGGTCTGCTATTTTTACCCGATACCATCTATAAAAACTCTTTCAGGCTGATTTTATCTGGTGGAGAGGAAATTGAGCTGGATGACTCCATGGCTGAAAGATGATGTTAGGGGAGACTTGCAGTGGCAGAACAGAGCAGAACAGCCCGGAGACGCCTGCTAATGCAGAGAAAAGGGAGGCCTGGTGGCGGGCCTGCATGAAGACTCTTATGCTTGGCAGCATTCATCAGGCACCTACATAAATGCATAAGTGGCTCTATCCAGACACATATTGATATATTGACGCGATATGTTAAGACTATTACAGTGTGCTAGCGCTAACATACTTGGAGTCATATAGACTGAGCAACCACTAACACACCTGGGGCCCTCTAGACTGAGCCATCACTAACACACCTGGGGTCGTATAAACTGTGTTCACACTAACACACCTGGGGCCCTCTAGACTGAGCCATCACTAACACACCTGGGGCCCGCTAGACTGAGCCATCACTAACACACCTGGGGCCTTCCAGACTGTTAACACTAATACTAGCGCTTGGCAACGTTGCATAATTTCTTAATATTTGCAATTAATCAAACTTTAATACTTTATAAGAGTAGTCCTTTTAAAAAGTCCACCCTATGAAGTGTATCACCAAAGTGGGGACTTGAAGTGAAGTAAAGTGCTTAGGCCTTAGGCATCACAAAGGAACATAGCAATGGCTGTGATTACATGACAATGTACATTCCATTTGTAATTACCCTTTCCAAATTCACAGCTCAAATCAATCCTAAAAAAGTGCAATTCACACTTGTAGCTTTTGTATAAAGCTGTAAGATACTTTTGTGCAATGACAGCAGAAAGCAGACATCTGCCTCTCTTTAAATGTAAAACACATAAATATATTTTAAAAAAACTGCCATATTGAAGCAGCAGTCCCATCAATAAAAAAAAAGCACAAAGCCTACTATTAGAGGGACATGTTTGAACTGGAGTGAAAGGAATGTTCTGGATTTGAAAAGGTCTTATGTTATACACTTAGAGGATCCCAGACTGATTCATGGCCAATAGCACTGGAGTTACTGTGACTGCAGGAAATCTTTTTGTCTTGGGGGGGGGGGGTTGAGGGGGTTGTGGGGAGGGAGGGGGGGGTGTTGGTGGAAGAATGAGGCTTCACAGTGCATTTTTTTATTTCGCTAATGCCACATGAGCTCACTGGTATTTACTCCAAAGCCTATGATCAATTTAAATAATAAGAGGCGGTTCACATCGGAGGGGAACGTTATTACTAACCTGACTAAATTACTTTCGCAAAGACTCGGTAAAGTCAACTGAGGATTCCACTGTGGTTTTGAGGTGCTTTCCCTTAAATGTGCTTTTCTGTGCAGAACATGCATCTGTTGTCTAAATGTATCATGATACAGTGGAAATTTTTTTGGGGGTAAGCCTTACTGGAAACATTTGTTTTGTTTGGTGAATCCATCGTCAACTTAACAGAACTGATCCAGTACACCTGTGGGCAATTTTCTCCTTCAACAGGAGCGCATATGCACATCACATGACTTTTAATTCATCTGTGTTGATAAGTTATTATTTTACAAATATTGTGCAAGGATCATCACTGTGAAATTTTGGTGATTCAAAATTCTCTCTCAGTTTACTGGGGCCATACTAGAGCTTCTACTTCTCACTTTCTTTTTCTAGCTTTCTTTTTGTCGTCTTTGTAGTTTCTTCCGTCGGCGGGCTTACAACAAGTGCAGTATCAGTCTTGGTTGTAGCTAGCGGTCCAGAAACTGTGGTGGTATCTTTAACCACCTGCATTTCTGCAATATAGTGTTTGTCTACTGTAGTTAGGCCTTGCTAGCATATTAGCCATTATGTTCCCATGAACAATTACTGGCAACAATTGCCATGAAGATTTGTCCACATTAGCATACAAAGTGGTGCTAAATTAGTGCAGGGCATTCCAGGAATCAACCGAAAATGATCCATCTATCCATCATGCATGATACACCCTCATTATCCAATCAGGGATCACGGGAGCCTATCCCAGCATGCATTGGGTGCAAGGCAAGGCAGGTCACCAGTCCATCACAGCAAAACTGAAAATGAATGATCAATTATCACACAAATTAAGGCTCAAGAAGGAACATATTGCTCTATGTATATAATAATAGGTTGTAGATAATATCCTATATGAATGTAAAGTCATGCATACCATATAAATCACATTTGCACATGACAATAAGGTAGTATGAATAAGACTCTTATTACAAACAACCGATAATTGTTACAAACAACCAATTAACTTGTAAGGACAAGATAATTACTTGTTCAAGCTATAATATTTTATTGGATAATTTAGTTCAATCGTATAGATGACAGAATTCTCTTTTTATATGTCATTGTTAAAACCAAACAGCATTTATTCTTGAGATAGTGGGCAAAATTTGCTAGCATACAAAATGTTGGCTCAAACGATGTGTGGAATGTTTTGCACTATAATCTAAAACAATGAGATCTACATGATGACATCGGCATCATCCAGTTGAACTTTGTTAAACCTGCCAAATGAAAATCCACCTGACAATTTTATCCTGGAAAGTGGCGATGTGTTGTTACAGCACATATATTCTAGCCATGGGCGCTTCCTTACCGCATACATGGAAGCCTACATAGCATCCAAGACTCTATCAATAGCCTTTTGTATCAAGCTCTCCTAAAACTGTTTCTCTTAATAGCTTTGTTCTTCCTCTTCATCAGACATGACGACATCGACAGCTTACAGCGTGGCGTTCACACTCTGGCATTGGAGGTACAACAGCAGCTAATCGGGCCGTAGAAAAACCAAACCCTGACAACTTTTTAAACATTTGCAATGTAATACAAATACCAACTGCAAAATTTTCTCAGCAAAAAGCTTTCAGGCAGAAAATAAAAGCAACATGCAAACTCATATTTCATTTACATGCCAGGTATATCACACAGTAAAACAGACATCAGTATGGACAGAACAGGATTATATTTCCGTGACTCATATACGTGGAAGCTCATAATGAGACAGGGAGGACGTAAAAAGAGTAGTATTCGCTCAGCCTAAGCTGCTGTTTGCTAAGAGCCCGTTCCATTTTATCCCACTTCCTATGTTTTTGAAGAGGCAGTGGCGTATTACAGCGAAACCGCTTCTTTTCCGTGGTTTTGGTTACATAGCTATTATCCGCTGCTCGCCCTGACTTCTCGTCACCACATGTCACGTTCTTCCTGACAGATGATGTCTGGGAGAAGTGAGGGCTTCCTCAGGACAAATGCAAAAACATACAATGTCATGTTTATAGTCAAACAATTAAAAGGCATAATCTGTGCATTAATATAATTATTGTTATTATTATTATTACTATTGAAACATGTAAAATGCATTTTCATTTTCTGTTTAGAGTGACGCCAAAGCATCTATCAAATGTAAGAAAACTGTGTTTAACCGTCATGTGGCGTGTTTGCTGGCAAAGAGAGGAGGGTTCCAGAACTTGAGAGTTCTGAAAGAGAGTGATAAAGTCTCTGCTTTTGCTTTTTGGAGCATTAAAACTGATATTGTTCAAAGGAACAGGGAAGCATTGAGAAGGCTCCGCTGATACTCTCCAGCGCTCGTAGATATTTCTTGTGGGGACCGTCGACTTAATGTCCTTGAATGTTTTAACCTTTGTTTACCGGGGCCTTGTTATATAAGAGCTCATTCAGGAAGGAAATCCAATCCATATGGTCTAATTTAAGGAATATAGTGAGCAAAAATTTGTTTGTGCACGCGCTCACGTGTGTGTGCATATGTGCGCGCGTGTGTGTGTGTGTGACCACGACGGTTTACATCTGAAAAGGCAAAGGTTGACATAAATCTCTCTCCCTGGCTCCCTGAGAGAAAAAAACAACTGGAACGCAGAGGAAGTGCGAACCCCCGGCCTCGGAATCCGACTGCGTCGCGTCCTGTCGGATGTTAAGCCAAGCAGGAAGTGCAGACTCCCTCTGGGGGGAAACAGGCAATAAATAGCTGGGTATCTCATGGCAGCGCTCCAGGTCCTAGGCCTGCTGAGGAAGTGGCTGATTCTATTGGAGAGAACAGGATAAGAGGATTTCTGTGTCTGCTATTATCAGTCAGCTGCATAAAACCACACGGGTACTCTGGGAAAGGAGAGGGGGAGAGTGTGTGCATGTGTGTGTGTGCATATGTGTGTCTGTGTATATGTATGTGTGTGTGTGTGTGTGTGTGTGTGTGCATGTATGTGTGTCTGTGTATATGTGTGTATGTGTGTGTTTGTGTGCCTGTGTATATGTATGTGTGTGTATATGTGTGTACGTGTGTGTTTGTGTGCCTGTGTATATGTATGTGTGCCTGTTTGCTCGTGTGTCAGTGAGAGTGTGTGTGTGTGTAAGTGTGTGCGTTTGTGCATTTGTTCTTTTCCGGGCTTTAAGAAAAAAGAGTTCGGGCTGGATTAGGATTTGGGTGTAGTTAAAACGTGTCACCGCCATATTCCTCCTTTTTATTCCCTTGTCTTTCATTTGGTATACGCAGCAGAGGGTCATGTTTACGCCCGCGAGACCACCGCGCTTCACACCTTAAAGTTTATTTTAGCCAGCGCGGCATGTAGAAGTTAATCAGTAACACCGAGATAGTGTGAGGAGGCGAAGCCGTAGTTTTGTGCGCTCAGCGGTAGGCGTGGGGCAACCGGAGCCTCTGTGGCCTTTGTGGCCCAGCTAACTCCCCGAGCAGTGGGGCGCGATATGTTTTTGAGCTTTCTTTAAAATAAGCGACGTGGAGCCATGTATTTACATGCTTTGCGCTACCATTTCACAGCTGATTGTATGATGCAGCCAGTTCAAAAAATGATAATTACTACATTATAAGTATAAGCATAACCAAAAGATTAGGATTTAAAAAAAATTAGCCTTTATCATTTTTGTTATTAGGCCTATAAGTGATTTTTCATTCTACTTTTTCTATTTATTATAATTATGATTATTATGATTATTAAGGTAGTTGTTATTGTTAGTAGTAGTATTATTATTATTATTGGAAAGGCACTTTTGTTCTGTTGTATGGATGATAACGGCCTCTTCTAACATGGTGACTCAAACTCATTTCTCGAAAATGTAAAACAAACCGAACCAAGCAAACAAATGGAGCAAAAAGTTCGCGCAGGCTATCCATCAGGGTCCGTTTTGACAACCACGATGTTGCGTCGTCTCGGCCAGCCGGAGCCAGAGAGAGGAGGCACAAGCCGCTTTCGCTTTCGCGACGAAGAGGGGGGAAACGTGCAGCGCGGCCCAGTGTATTCTCCAAATGGTGCATAGAGCAAGCAGCTGTGCTCGCTCATACTCAGCACTTTGCACCCAGCGCACAAAGTCAACAGTTCCATTGACACAGGCTCCCAGTCCATTGTGCTACAGGATGTGTGGCCAGCAACCAGCATCGGCTCAAAATGGGTTAACCCCTTTTTCAGCACCCAAGATAATCTTTCTTATTAAAAAAAAAAGAAAAAGAAAAAGACTCTAAAATGCCAGAGACATACATCTGTGTTTGGTATCGTGGACGAGAGATATCCTGTCACACCCCATATTCATAGCCAGTTTACTGCAACCAACCGGTCTACCTCTACGAGACAGCTCAAAAGATAAATAACAGGTGGTCATTTATGGGTGTATAATTTTCCCAGAAGGTCGCTGTGTGTGTTGCAAAACAGAGAATGCTGTTATCCTGAGTCATATCCGTTCTATGCGATTTAGGTGTCTTCAAGCAGAGTGTTTTCATTCAGTGTTTATACATTCTTTTCCCCTCCTGGCGGTTCAGATTGTTATAAGAAACGGATTGATTTATCTCTAATGCTAATTAGCATTAGAATATAGCTAGCATTTATTGTATTTGCCATGGAATGAGTAACGCTCATCGGTAGCATAACTCTGTGTGTTCGTTCGGAGGTGGATGTACCCAGGTAAATGAAATAAGGCGGAGATTCACACAGCCCGGAGGGGAAATGTGCCTGTCTCACAGGCCTTTGTTCGCTGTGTGTGGAAAATCACACACTGTCAACATTAGAGAGGAAGGCTAATATTTACCACATCCGTGCTGACTTTGATATTAGCCAGGTGTGACGATGAACAGAGGCTGGTCATGCTAGATTCTTACTCTACTGGAGCAGCGAAAATTCTGCCATCTCTCAGTCTGTCTTTTTATCTCCAGCACATGGAAATGTAGCGCGTCTATTTGCAGGCCAAACACAGTCCTCTCTGTCTATTAACCAGACATCGATTGTCTAAACTCCCATCAATGTGTAGATCCAATTAGGCCAATACTTTTCTAATGTGGATTTCCAAAAAGTATATACTTATTTACTTCAAGTGGAGCTTTTCATTGAGAAAATACTATGGATAGCATAAATGATTTACCATGAATTGAGAATGACTGAGGCACATATCCAGAAAAATAAGCTTGGATAGTAATAAATAATCATAAACTTGACACACGTTTTTGCCAGGTATCGTTATCACACACAAAAAAGGATCATGCCCTGAACTTCATTTCCAAAGACAAAACTGGCTCCCTTTCTTCGACCACATTTGTTTTACAGAACTGACTTTATGTCGGTTATAAATTCAACCAACAATAACCTCATATATCCCTCTCTCTGTCTCCCTGTATGTGTATATGTGCATTTGTACGCAAATTATGTCGAACAGGAGCTCCCTGTTTTTAAAATTTATGAATTATGATTTTTAAAATTTATGAATAGACCTTTGTAGAAATGTTTTATGGATGTCCTGCTATAAAGTCATGCTTTACAGCAGGACAGTCAAATAAAGTGTTTATTTGTAGATGCAGGACAAGTTCAATTTACCAAATGTGAACAGTTATTCAGGTGCTGTGCACATCACTGTTGATCTAATTCACAATTAGATCTAATTCTACTTTTTTGTGTTTGAGAGTTTCTAATATTGTATGAATGGCTAGTCTCATGTATGTTCATTACCCCACAACTGACATGTGACAGACCAACTTCAAATTACTTTTCAGCACCTGTGAGCACAGATCAGCCCTGTGATGGGACTCCTCTGGAAAGAGAATGCCAGCTTGAAAACATCCAACAGCTGGTAAGGCTAGGCGAAGGCTAGCAGCGAGCGAAATGCCGAGAAGCATTGCTGAGCGCGGACTGCAGGGCTCAAGTTAAGCCGCGTATGGCATACCGTAGTGTAGCATAACAACCGTGCCCATGTCAACAGCCATAGAGGACATGGATGGAAGCTTGTTTCATAAAAAAAAAAAAAAGGGGGAGGAAGCAGAAAACATAAAACCATAATCAAAATATTAATGGCGGTTTGATCTATTTCAAGATTTTGAGTTGAGCAAAGGCAAAAACAGGAACCCTTGAATATACATAAACTGGACATAGTAATTGTTCTTCCTGGAACTCCAGGACCTGGTCTTTAACCAGCAGTATTTTGCAGAAGTATTAATTCCTTCGTTTTTGGGGTCGGTTGTTTTCTTTTTCCTGTGCATGGTCTTTATGCTGACCCGTTTTCAGAATTCCTCCTTCCAGCCTGCCAGTCAGACACCTGCCGTAGAGAAACAGCTGTGAGCGGGACAACATCATTAGAGAATCTGGAACATGGACAGGCAGAGGTACAGCAAAGTTCCATAGTTCTCATACCTCCCCCTGTCCAACATTACAGAAATACAATGAGAGACATCTGTGGGACTAGAGACGCTTCACAAGGAGGAAATGTAATGCAAGAATGTGACCTTTCTCCTGTGGCTAACTAGATTAAAAACACTGACAGATTTTGTTCCCTCCCTGGGTGCTGGGAGTCAAAACTTTGCTAGGGCTAGAGGTCCACAATAGACTCACTGGAAGAAAAGAGTCTGAGCTCATTGCTTGCTGCCAGCCTCTCCTGGCCTGCTAGGTACAAACAAGATTTGTGAATTGATCACATTTTGCTTTCAGGTACCTCCAAAGACAAAGGCAATATGTGACTGGTTCCCATGGGAAAGATCGAGGGCTGGTCATCACATGAGTGGGAGGAGTCTCATATGAACTGGTTCCTCCTCCTGAGTCTGTGGAAGAGATTTTCAAAGTGGTGTCGATAAATAGATGTACAGCTCAGCAGGGGTAAGGGAACAATATTGATAAAGAAACAAATAATAGAATTCAGTTGAATGCACATAATGCAATGTGACAAAATACAAAGCATATGGGTGCCGTTTTCATAACGATGCATAGAAAATATGTGAAATATACATGAAAAACAACAAGTGTTTGTCACCACGTGAATTAAAGTAGTCCACTTCCTGTCTTCGGGGAAAATTGGAATACAATTATATAAAATGCATTTATCATTGAAATGAATCTTTTAATCTTTTATATTGAACTACAGTCCAGGTCTTTGAAAACAATGTTTAGACACATTGCATTTTGCTCTGACAGCCATAAAACACAACATAACATGCAAAGAACTTTCTTACTAAGTTTTTAACTAACTTTTACCTTACTAAACCAACTGCCATATGATTGGGCCAAAATTTAAATGAAATGCAGTCCAATAACAGTCTCAGTTCTGAGGCCTTGCTCAGTCATAGTTATGTCCACACAGTGTTAATTTCAGAACAGCATCCAGGATGCACAGAGGTTGCGTCAAAGTCAAACAAAGATGAGTCACATGAACATTCGTTATTGGTATCAAAGTCGGTCAAACTTCTCCTGGACACACATCTGTTGGGATATGGTTTGTTTAACACTCAGAAAAACATGGCTAAACTGTTGCTAGGTGGAAATCTTTCCAAAAGTAGCTCAGCAGAAATGTGAATTGCAATTTGTAAAGTTCTCCAAAGATTCCACACAGATATGATGTCCTACAATGGACATCAAATAATTAAATGTCTCTTATATTAATAACCTATACATGTAGTTCCTAGAGTGTGTTCTTGTCCTCTATGGCACACTGGAACTTGGCACAAGTTGCATGAACTTTTTTACTAAATCAGGTTACACCCCGTGGATACTGATATTTAGGCCTTTGCTTTGCAGGTTGGGAAGCTACTGTTTTACATCACCTCAACATCAAGGATAAACTGATACCTATACAGTGTCAGTCCTAATCGGATTGTATTACGTTTAAGGTGCTTAGTCCACAACCTTTGTTGCTGTCACCTTTTCCTTGAGATGTCCCGCCAAATGACAACAAATTTTAGACAGTATTTAATTTTGAATCATATTCAAGGGGTAGACAGGATAATGGAAAGACCAAATATGTATACATATTAACATTTATCAATGAATGAGTTGTACTGTCCTTTATGTTCAGAGCAACTTCTTAGGAGTCATGTTATACAAGAGTTGATCTGTTTCGTGTAGGATATGGGGCCTTTCTTCTAGAGAGGTAACTTCCAGTTCTGTGACAGATGATGGACTTTGAAATATACATCTCGAAAGCTTCCTTAAAGGATCAATTATGTATAGATCGGGTAATTGAGTCCATGAAATGTGTTGGACTTCATCCTGGTGTTCATAAAACCACTCTTGAATCATATACTCAAATCCTGATTACCCTAACAAACTACCAACCTATAACTTATTCATCTTGGCTATATTATGGGAACAGTATGTTTCCTCACAACTGAAGAGCTGTATAGAATCCAATAACTTGTACAAATCATTTAAAACAGGTATTTCAAATTTTAAGTTGATACAGCACCAGTTAATCAAATTAGTTCCCCAAGGTTCTGTATTTGGGCTACTTCACTTCAAAATTTAAATGTGTTTCTCTGGCAAAATCATCATGGTCTTACTTTTCACTGTTGTGCCAAAGGCATAAATACTACCTGAAGACTTAATCAGTTGCTGGTCATCACACCATATTAAATGCCTGGCTGATATCAAAGCTTGGATGCATTATAACTTTAAATCAAATCATGACAAATCAAAGGCTTACC
Organism: Albula goreensis; assembly: GCA_022829145.1. Lineage (NCBI taxonomy): Eukaryota > Metazoa > Chordata > Actinopteri > Albuliformes > Albulidae > Albula > Albula goreensis. The sequence goes on from CM040758.1 coordinate 4,988,523, forward strand.
CCCATGCATTCATTCAGGGAGCGGATGAGTAGAGTCTCAAAAATTTACAAATTTAGAGTATCTTACACCCCCCTCTGTTCAAAACTCTAGTCTGATTTTTGGCTCTTTTAATGTCCATGTCAACAACATGAGAAGTCTTTTGTACGTTTCATGTTTTTACATCACTTACGTCATTATTGTTTATTTATTATTTATCTTTTTTTCACAGCCTAAGACCAGTTTTCATGAAGTGCTTTGTTTGAGAGAAAAAGCAGTCTCTAAAACTGAAATGCTTATTACTGAATGTGGTTAGGGATTAATCGTGAGTCAGCCATACCTCTCAACCATCCCTAAGACTATAATTGGATCAGTATATTGTGTATTTGATTTCATCTTGGCACAATGCAAGCAGAGATGGTTTAGAAACATAATATACATGCTTTGCATGTAGCTTTGTCACAAATAGTGCATCTCCTCATGAGTGAAATGCAATATACTTACTCATTGTTTTCTGCAATGTGGATTGTAATCCAATGTGGCACGGAAATATGTGTTATGTATTGCATTCCCTTGCACTTAATGTTGTGTATTGTATTTAATTCTGGCATTCTTAATCCTCCATAGTTAGGTCATCTGAGAAGAACAACTTGTTAATGAAACAAAGATGTCCGCCACATGGATCCCAGTGATGTAGCAGAGGACAGTCAATCCCCAGCGGGTTTAATTCATGACCAAAGAGGAGGTGAATGGAAAGATCGTGATGTGCTATACTGATGGGGATTTATAGATAGTACAGAACATTGGCAATGACTTGGTCAGCTTTGTTTGTCACCGATTTTGGAATGACGTATTTGTTTTTTTGGCTCTTCAGAGGGTTTTGGTCCGTCTCGTAAAACCCCTGTATAAATATTTGTTTGGTGATATTTGATGAAAACTATGTGCTGCTGAGTTCTAATGTCGATTTTGAGACATTTTAGGAGAATGGAGTTTTTATGGCCCACATGACTCTGTTTTAGTGGCCCCTTGTAATCAGCCAATGAATTAATTCCTTGGGAGTGTGACAGTATTGTTATCTTCCATTATCCAGAGTATATCATTTTTGTAGTGAAAGTGACAAAATGTCTATGGAGGATAAAATGTGTGTAGTTTGTGTGCCACATTTCCACAACTGTTTGTGGACTGATTGCTTAGTGTGTGTTTTCTCCCACGCCTTTTAAATGGGATATGATAGTATTGTTGGGGGGGGTGGTGTTGACTTCTTCTCTATTTTAAAGTTTTAGAGAGAAATTTGGGTTTTCAGTTTCTTTTGAGAGGTTTTTTTCAGAGATTAACAGTGCACTGACCCATTTTAAATTATACTCAAATTATACAAGGGTTGCCTCCTGTTTTCTGAGACTAATATTGAAACATTGGTTTGTTTATTTATAAGACAAGTGGGGTTTGATCAGACTACAATCTGTTTATTTTGTGTGTGTGTGTGTGTGTGAGTGAGTGAGTGAGTGAGTGAGTGAGAGAGAGAGAGAGGTAGAGAGAGATTTTACTGACCTTTCAGCTGACTCCCAGAGTTCCTGTTAAATCAGCGACAGTTCAAATTCTCCTATATAGCAGTTTCAAAGAGGGCCTAATGAAGATATGGGAGCTTACAGTATGTCACAGTTCAAAGCTTTTGAGCCGAGCTGTATAATAGCCTGTTAGCACATTTGGTGTCTTACACTGTTATCGCACACATAAAAGGTTAATCTGATAGCTTTGGACTATTTGTGGCCCATTATCCTCCTGACCAATGGAAGTGTCCGGTGGCACAGAGGATGGCTAGGGTTCAACCCCGCCCCCCATCCCCACCCCCTCCCCCGCATTGGTGAAGGAGACTCTGGGGACGGACCGGATCCTGTCGGGGGAGGACGATCTGTCATCGCAAGGGAAGGGCAGAAGCAGGCAGACGCCAGGATTATTGATGGGTCTCTCAGGGCCGCAGAGAGAGGAAGTCACTGGATATTTAAACACAGAGAGAGATAAGAGTGTTTACCAAAGAGGCAGCGACAAGCCCCGAAAGCCGACCAGTCATTGCGGAAAGACAAATACAATTACAATTATAGATGAGAACGTTTCTCATCCTCTTTTCAGTGCGAGCAATCAGAGGAAGATAGTCTTGTTTTCTTACAACCCACACAAGTCTGATTTTAACCACCTGTATTTTTTCCTAATGGACACAATTTTATAATTTATCTCTGTACTTTCATAGTTTTAATATAGTTCAATTCTGTGATCATAACTATGATGACAAACCTATTATTCTGATGAACATGACTCATAACTTTGGCTTCACCTACTGAAAAGATGTTGATGTCTTTGTTTATTTTTATTAGGTAATACAATGCGAAGCATTGTTGCAGTGCTAGAAAAATCTATCAGCTATGGAGTTCAAAATGATTTTTTTAAGCAATACATTTCATTGCCTAAAAAAGGACCAAATCTGAAGCTACACTCAATGGGCTGAGTTCATAACATAGGATAGCGATGCTTGGACCTTCATATTTTATATGGTTTCATCATATATGTTTGGCTGGTTTCTGACAGAATGGCCCATATGCACACAGCTTCTTTGCTGAACTTTCTTTTAACACAAACATCCATACAATTCATACAATCATTTTAATCTATATACTAAGGATCGAGTGAGGGTGAAAAATATCAAGATGGCAATAACTGTAGCCGGAGTAAAGGCCTCTGCAAAGAAACTTTTGGTTTGTATTTATCCAACTAGTTATTAGCACCGCTACTGAAATTAGCGGGCGGTAGGGAAAGGATGTCTTTCAGACTGATCAATTATGTAATGCGGCTGAAGTAAAAGGGAAGCCAAAGAGTGCTGGACTGGATGGGAAGGATCAACTTCAGTAAGCGCTTCACATTCTCCAAAGGTTTGTGTCTGGAACTGCGCTGAATTAAAACAGGCTGGCATCGCTCGTTGTGTGGTGTCTCGCACTCTAAATTAGCCCAAAAAAAAAAGGGTTAGCATTTGCAGGCCCTTTTGCCTCAAGCCAAGTTCTTCTCACCTTTCTACAGACAGTCAAACATGGACATGACACAACAAAGCGCGCACACACACACACACACACACACACACACACACACACACACACACACACATATATATACGAGCAGGACAATAACCTGCAACCCCTCTGTCCAATCAGAGTATAGAGGAGGACAGAGTCAACCCTCACAAATGAAAGCTCCTTGTTGGCGCAGCTACTCTAGGAGACGTTTTGAATTCAATGAATTTCTCTCTCTTTTTTTTCCCTCTCCCGGAGGAGACTGTGAATAGGAGAGTGACTGATTCATGAACAGTGTGGGCCTTCATCCATAGGAAGCCTTCAGCTGTGCAGATGGCCCGGGAGTTTAATCCCCCCTTATCCCCCGCGGACCCCGGAGACGAGGACAGTTGCGGAGCAACGTGCGCCTGACTGGGCATGTGCGGGGGTGTGGGGGGTGGGGGTGGCGGACGCAGCTCACGCACGCCAGTGAGGGCGAGGGCTCCTCTACGCCCGGGCTGGGCTCCCTGCCCACGGCCTCGCTCCGCACAACCATGGAGATGCCATTTATCACAGAAAGGCGGGGGGGGGAGCAACTACTGTGACTGTATTGTCATGAACAGCTGTTGAAATTTGTGCAGTTGTGTTTTATTTGTGAGAGACCTGTAATCTTTGTTTGGTCAGAGGTACCTCATGCAGACTAATTTAATTAATTAATGCATATTATTGGTATTTTTCTTTAAACTGCACATCAGAGTCACAGAAGTTGAGCGAATCACAACATCAGGTTGAAGACGCGGTAGATTCTTTGTTTGCGGCACTTCTTAAACTGTCATTCCTAAGATTTAAAGTGGATCAACTGTTGCATTGAAGCTAGTTTTCTGTATCTGTAGAGATGCACATTTGTACTTTGCTTGTCATGAGCAGATCAATCAATCAATCTGTTTTTGCACAGTACCACTTAAAAGGTTTTCCGCTCAACACAATAGTTTTAGCCCGTAATTTAACTACATCACATTGCTAGTCGGGTATATTTTTGGATTGTATTGGATAGGCATTGAACAAGAGAAGAAAAGGCCAGTTTCAGTCTTTATTTACAGACCAAAAAGTTTGTTTCCTGCAAAACCTGGGAAGCTTGGATGCTCTGAAGCTAAACACGACACTGCCAATTTAATGCTTTGAAATTTTGGAACCTCAAGACAGTCCGCATCCTGTTATTGTAGGGTCATATTTTTGGTGATATGGACAAATAAAATTTTCGAGGTGTGCCTGTTTCAACATTGACAGGTTAGAAAGAAGATTTTAAACATGATAATTTTATGGAAAATATTGGCATATGGCAGAAGTGGTTTATTCAGCAACATTGGGAATGCCAAGTATTTATGAAGAAAATTAATATACAGCAGAATCTCAGTGGCCCGGAACTCATTTTTGCTCTCAAATATGAGATGTTAAAACTAACTTGAAATGGAAAAAAAGGACAAAGTGTGTATATAAATAAAATCTTTTATCCTTCTATCCAGCACTTCTGTTGCTTCAAAGTGAGAATTAAGTCAGTTAAACAGGAAGAGCAGTTGATGAGCAGGCATCATTTGATGAATTTAACAGAAACTGTTGCACTGCTTTCTCCCTTAAAAAAGCAAATTTGTCACTCTTTTTTAAATGAAAAGTATGATTTGTTTCAGTTTAACATTTTCCTGTCTGCATCGGTGGTAATGGAGATCAAGATAGATATTTGTGGTTTATTGATAAATCTAGCTAATTGTCCGAATTTACATGTCTTTTTAATTGTGTATAGCAAGCTGGTTGTGTTAGCATGCTAACTGGTGAACTAGCTTTCACTGAATGAGCCAACCAGCAATCAGGACTGTATCTATATATTCTACCAAGGTCTTTGATTATTGGATACAACCTAGTTAGCATAGGAAACATATGACTGTGCTGTGAGACCATTAACTCGGACAGCCTTTGTGTGTTCAAGGACACGCAGTCTTATTGGCTTAAACCCGTGTGCAAGAAGAGCATGGTCCGGGAGAAGCCCTTGATATATGGGTTGCTGTGTCAGGCAAGTCAAGCCATGCTTTCAAGTGGGTCCTCTGGAGAAATATGCGCTGATCAAGTGTCCTAATAATCTGCTATACCGGACAATCTCACACTCATTTTTTCAGTCCAAACAACAACCCAAAGCTGTACATAATAATATTGTAATCAACCCATGGGAAAGGACAATAGTTAATATTTGCTGCCATTCACAAACCACCATGTTCTGAAGATAAGTAGATGCACTGAAATTATATACATTGGAATAATTACAGTACAATAAAGTGCGGGGATGTTAGCATGGGTATTCTTTTACTTTTACTCGACAGACCTATTCAATGCTTCCTCACAGAGTTTAAGGACCAAACCCATTTCTGAAAGATAAAATGGCAGAATATATGGTAGAACACAAACTTAGTATTGGCAACCATTATATTTGATAAACAAAAGATAAGAGGCATAACATATGCTAAACAGAACTTAGGTCAGGAGGTCTTTGTAACAGCAAAAGGTATACATAAATTATATATCTTCTGATTTTGCATGGAATTACGTCAGAGCTGAAGACTTTGATTCATTCACAGATATAAAACTCACATATTTTACACGTTCACACTACATTTACTGCCATGTGAGGTTTTATAATAAGCACGTGTTATAATTTAACAACCTTGCAAGTCAGATTCCTGGATATGGATTAAGCCTTGTCCTACACTAAATGAAAAATCAAATTAAGATCTCCAATGAGAAATATTTTAGTTTAGTTCTTGGTTTATTCCATGTGTGTGGAATCAGTCTATTATATTATATTATATTATATGATCTGATCTGACCTATATTAACTTGTGTGGGTCTTGGGTGTGGGTGAGATGTGCCGTGCATTGGATGTTAGACAGCCGGATGTGGGGGGCAGTGGGGCTGCTCCATGAACGAAATATATAAACACAGGAGCTAAATGTGGTCTTGCTTCTAAGTGTTTTCCCTTCTCCCTGACTCGTGTCGCCGGCCCGTACAGTGGACCTTGGCGACGGAGCAGGAGGGGCTGGAAGGATCAGGCAGCCTCTCCCACACGCCTTTCCCACCGGCCCTTATCAGATACCCAACACCTGACCCGCGCGATCGGGTGACCGTCCTCAAGGAGATTAGCGGGAACTCGATATCTCTGGAATTTCCAGCACAACGACCTTGGGCGTGGTGCCCCTGGAATGTATCATCAAAAATAAAAAGGAGGGAGTCCCCAGGCCGACACCCTCTCATCCTGTCCTGTCCCCCCACACCCACCAAAAATTCTCCTTCCAACTGGCATGTGTACAGAGGTGAGGGTGGGGGGGGTTTTGTGGGGGGGGGGGTTTAAGGTGCCCCATTGCCCTTCCATTTCAGACTCATTCCTGTTTCTCCGTTTCATTTTTGTTCTATTTCTAATGCAGTACTTTGCCACAAATGTTGTTCAATTTTTCAGTCAAATGTTATGAAATGATGACAGTAATGATGTGCTATTCTACAGAATGAGTAACTGGAAGAGAGAAATGCACAGACTTTTACAGAGATTGTTACAGTGTACTTCAACTATGTGGATGATCTATAGGATTGCTTTCTACATGTCCCCCCATGTAAAAGATTTTACCTGGTTAAATAAAAAAAGGAATGTACATCGTATACATGTACTTTTATGGTCAAAATACTCATGCTTTTATTGGCCTGCCAAACAATAGATATAGTATAGAGGATAATGCAGGTGAAGCCTGCAGAGAGGTTCCTACCTCACTCACCTCACCTATATCAGTCAAACATCCACAAATGGTCCACAGAGAGACTTATCATTTCCCAGAAAGCCCCATCCATTCGTACAGCTGACAGCTTGCTGACAATAGCTAAGTGGCTCACTGCTTTGGTCTCATGCTACACTCAGTTAATCCACTCATTCATTTTCCATATTCAAAACTAAAGCTTCGAGGCAGAATATCAAGATGCTCCCGAGGTTTCGTATGATTCATATTTATATGGCGGGGTGGGGGTTGTTGGGTCAGTTAAGGTGTGAGCCTCACCTGTGAGGTATCCTTTGCTTTGTAGACGGTTGACCCTAATTTACCCCATTGTTCCATTCTCTCTTTTATTCACAGCCTGTGTGTTTGTTTATGGCATATGGTCTTTAGAACCACAATACACATTTATCTTGTATGATATACTGTAACTCTACAAGTTTTTGAAAGATAATCCAGCTTGGTTCTTTTTCAATGTTAGGTGCTCTGTCATATTCCCCAAGAGCTCATGAGTCTTTTGTATTAATGTTTGCACCCGTACACTGAAGGACTGCATGTGTTTGCGCTTAACTTCCATGTGTTTTCTTGTGATCCCGGTGTCTGTATGGCAGGGTTGCTCCATTGTAGAATTTAATAGGGTCTGACTTTAATAGGGTCTAAGTTGTGGTTTGGTTTGACTTTTAAAAAATCTTTCTCATGATCCTGAGAAACCTATTGGAGTGCCATATGATTTGTCTTTGTTCAAAATGAAAGGGCTTTTCATGTGTTCTGAGAGTAAATATTGTTCAAAGTTCTGATATATCTTTTGAACTGGTCTTATTAACATTTTGGTTACAAGAATAACAGTTTTAATATGAAAGACTAACTTTGATTTTGTAATTTGGTTTAGTGGGGCATGATTAGACTCAAACGTGTAGCACGCGCATTCTGTCTCATCGTAAGAGAACTGGATACATATGCAAAAGAGTTAACATCATAAATAAACACGAGAGTGTGAAGTGGTTTGGCCTCAGTTTTTTAATTCACACATTTAAAGCAGTATGACCATTTGCCTCAATATTTGCCCTTCATTTCAACGTTCAGTTTTCCATGTTGTGAAAGCAATAGTGGAATACTATCAATGTTGCCTTCTAAGATGAAATTGTAATTGAACCCCAAGCTATTTTGTCGTTTGATGGACCCATTCCTATAGTTATTAGCAAAACAGGTTTTGACCAGTCATTGGGGCCAATAAAAATGCTACTAAATGATGGATCATCTGTTACACTTGATTCTTTTCAGTTTTCCTCAGGCTCGTAATTGATCCTCCTAATTATGTTTTGTGTAAACGTAAATAAGGGGTTGCCATCCTAAATTTCAATTTCAAACTCAGATTTCCCGGCTCTGTTTCCTCTTTTGGGGAAGGCAGAAATAAGACATGCTTTTATGGATGGGACACTCTCAAATGACAGCCTTATGTAAAAATGACCTGCCATTTTCTTTCCTGGCGGACAACAGTTCAAAACAAACAGTAAGGATTATGGGAAGTATACTCATTGCACCATGCCATATGGATCCTGAAGAGCCATCCACACCCAGAGCTGTGGCCCTGGCTGTTCGTCTCGTCAGCTATTATCCACCCTTGTACCATTTGCAACCTTCACCACCGCCATTTTGCTTGTACGCAAATCAGATCTGAGAGGCAAAAGAAATGTCGATTCCTATCAGTGACTGCAGAAGTCAAAAAGACAGAGGATTCTTTCTGCATGAATTTGAATGGTGCCATGATATTGTAATGCATGTATTGCTGTGTTAGTGAGAAGGCGAAGACCATATGTGGAGTGGGTGGGGCTCTAATACACCCCACAGGATAAGCTATGGGGGTCACCACCGCAACTGTGAAGGGCCAGCCGTCCTCACACAACAAAGACGCTACTGTTACGACTCTTCCTTCGCACCCGAGAGAAATACAATCTGCTGCCACCGCTCAAAGGGACTGGTGGCAGTCGAAAATATAGGACTCCGATTCTTCAGTTCGAAACCATTAGGAAACCTATGCTGCCATCTGAAAGTGTTCATATTTGGCAAACAACACCCTAATCAAGGTCTTTTAATATAATAAAGAAGATCTGAACACGATTTGTATACAAGTGTTGGTTTTAAATATGCCGAGGCAGAGTAAAATGTAAAAAAATACCATTGATGCGGGATTTGAAATGAGTAGGCAGCCTCCTGCTAATTCCTCTGCAAAACCAAAGGCAGGAGATAAGCCCAAGATGACACATTGTCACACATCACCCAGTTTCCTGTTTGGGAGCATTTCAGCTTCCCAGGTCACTACAGGCTCCTCCTGGGAATTGTAGTTCCAATCTCTCATCAGGCTACCCCAGTCTGGTGTCTTGGATCAGCTGTAATGGCATCTTTTCTTCCAGTCCATGCCAGACATTAGGCCTTACCGCTGGCCTGTATCGACCAGACAGTTAGCAGTTATAATTTAAGGCATTCCAGGCAGGAAACACAGACAGCTGGCTCTGATGACAGGTCATGTGACAGTAGAATTAACACCAATCAGATATCAACAGAACCTTACTGCATGTTGCAGTCTATTTAAATGCCAGTTAAAGAATGCTCACCATAGCTGAACACATGCTACAGTTGCCAGGCAGTAATGCTGTTCAATTCATGCCACTGACACCCCTGCTGCCTCAACTTCTGCTTTTCTCCTTATCGTTAAGGCTGCTTTGACAGGTTTTTTTTCTCCTTGCCTATGATTCACTTCGGTTATGTAATTGCTGAGCTTCCTCAGTAGAGAGAAACCTGAAGAGTAGAGCCCTCTACCAAAAGTAATGTACTGCCAACTCCATGTCACTGAAAACTGAAACCAATACATAAGCACATTGAAATATACTCTGCTGTCAATCTTTGTTCCACAGTATGCTTAAAATGGACTTATTTCTTGTGTTTGACATCCCTGAAATGCCATTTAACATTATTTGTTAATGGCAATATAATGTTAATATCATCATACTTGATGACATCCTTAATGAAGATGTCTTTCCACAATTAATTTGAATGTATTACTTGGGTGGTATTTAATTACATTGTGCTGAGGTGTGCACAAGTCTGCAGAATAAATAGCCTTCCTTGTAGCAGTCCGCCATTGATGATTGGGTAGCGTGTGCATGACATCACAATTGAGAAGACTGGTGCCTCCATTTCTGCTCATGCCGCTTCTTTACTGTTCACTTTGAGCTCCAAAACCTTGTGATTAACAAAAAAAGAATAATAATGAAATAATTGGATTGGATTGTAACTTTCTTCCACTTGTCTCCTTTCTGACAGTATGATGCCAAACTTGCAAAATGTGTACTCATCTGTTTATTCCACGCAACAGCTCTCACATTCTTGATAGTACATTGTATTTTGTATATATGTTATCGTATTGGCAATGAGCCTGAAATGGACAAAGAACTAGGATGACAGTGTGTATAATCAGAAGATTAGTAAAACATACGGTTTCATTGCCAGCATTTTAGGAAATATATAGTGTACTGCTGTGTTTTATTTAGGGAATTTAGCGAAACAGGAGTGAATATTCGTGAAGTGCTGACCGGTTCCAGACCGTCAGATAATTAGGAATGGCCATGATGGAAAAATCAGTGTTTGTCCGGGAGATTCCAAGAGGATGAGAATTTCATCACAGCATGCCCATGTTTGTCTTTCCGAGTCCCTTTGCGTGATCGAGGTTCACGAGACAAAATAAGAAACACTTTTGTCAGAACGGCAACAACAAAATATTTGGGGCTTATTTGTTCATGTTTGTCCTCAAGTTCAATTCTGCTTTATTCTATATGAGGGTGTGCCCTAATCCATGCACACAAAAAAAAGCTGTTCACTTAATTCTGCGCCGGAAGATAAACCACGACTCCGGGGAATGCGTTTTATAATGTGCCCCATAATACCTGGGCAAACATTTACCCAACATCTTGTCTGCTGTACGTCAACAGAATCAGCCGATGAAAGCCACTGGGTTGGGATTTCCTCTCAATTATATCTATACAATATTTACTAAATACAGGAAGGGCATTGTGACGGGCACATCTTAACTTGATGCTGTTGAAATGAAATGGTAGCGGTCAGAAAAAAAATAGCCTGGAAACAAAGAGAGAAAGAACAACAAGTAACAGCATTTTATATCATGAATAAAAAAATAATAATAATAAAAAAAAACACAAAGTGTGCGTTGCTAAGGATGTTGTTTGGGTAAATATCTGAAGTTGGGTTAAGACAGGGTTCCTCATGGCTCAGTCATAGGGACCCGCTGTGTATGCTGGTTTTCATTCCCGCCATAATAACAACCTCTTAGTTTTAAAATCTGCTCATTTTTTTTTATAAGACACAGAAAAGCAGTGAAAGGCACTATCTATTGAATGAGTAATTTCCCCTCATGAGGCCACATTGTCAGAGATGTTCCATTTTGATAGGTACAATGTGGTCCAACAGCATTGGTCTAATTCTTTAGCTTACAAACACTTAATGTCAATTTTCAGTGTTTTTGGTTGGTATTTGGTGCTATAAACAAAAGCTTGTTAAGTCGGATACCTATTATTCAATGCTCTACTATAAAGGGAGGAAATTATGAATTATTCATTTCTTGGCTATTACAGCAGTAAATATTAGTAATAGACAAAGTGCTGCAGCAGCAAAATACATTTTAGAATTTAATTTTTGCACATCACACTAGCATCTGAAACCCTAGCCAGGGTTATGACCCTTACCCATATCATGCGTGCTAATATCGCTGAACAGCTAACTGACAAACCAATGTCTTATTATGAACAAACAATTATTTGTACAACACAAATCCTCCTCTGCAAAATGGACAGATTTCAGACCGTAAAAATGTGCAAAAGAGAAACATGCCGGTGCGTGCTGATAAGGCAGTTGACGTAATGTTGTGGGCAACCATTTACATGGTGAGCGTCGTTCCCAAGGGCTACGGCCACTCTTCTGCGCCGCAGAGCTGGAGCTGGTATCGTTTGCAGAACATTCCATCTTGAACAGATTGCTCAGCGTTCTTGGTTTATCCACTCGCACGGTGAGCGCTCACAGGTTCCAAAGAGATGGCGTCAGTACTCAATGAAAACATAAAAAAACTATTTGTATCAGGCACCTCTATCATTCCCTCTTCAGCAAGAGAAGCTTCACTCACAGAAGCAAAATTACCTGTAGCACCAATCTTAATCTTCAGTCTTTCATATATACATTTATGTGCTATTATGCAAATAGCACTTACTGCAAGATTGATGAGATAATAAAACAAGCTATGATGACCTGAAATTAAGAATTATGAATTTTCATAATCGGCTTTGCCTTTACCTTATGCTACATGTCTGTCCTCAATTATAAAATACTTCCATACAACTAATAAGTCTCAAACTAACTTTTGTCCTGCCATGATCTGAGCAAGTTATACAGCCATTGTGATTTGTGATGAACCAGTTTATTATTCTGAAGTCACAGAACCGTTGTTTGAAAACCTGTGCGTATGTGTGTGTGTGTGTGCGTACAACAAATTAAACACATTAAGCAGATCACTGATGAATGCTTTTTAGTTGTGAAACAAAAACATGTTGTTGTCTGGTTGTAGCAAAGGAGAAACCGTGCGCGAAAAGGCTCGGTCATTCCACTCTCCGTCTCTGAGCTGCGTCCAACACTCCGGCAGGCATTTTCAGAGGAGGTGGGGGTCGGTCGGCCTCCCCAGCTGTCCCACATTCTCTACAGATTCCGCGCGGCCTGCGTGAGGTTTGGAGGAATTCCTCAGCCCTTACACATCCAGCTAAAAAGGTATTACTGCTAACATCTGAGCTGGTGGATGTGGAGGGGGTTAGCAGGACTGACCTTGTCCAAAGCGGACAGGAACTCGGGGTCATAGATTTATTATCTGGGTTGACTTTCTCAGGGTCAGGGTCGAGCACCTTTTTATTTTCGCTGTCGTTTTGCTGTCGGCTCAAACGCTGCCTCCTAGTGCCAGGAGGTGCAGCTTCGTATCGGGGTGGATGGGGGTGGGAGGGGGTGTTGGCGGTGGGCACATGTTATGCCTTCTCCATGGGAACTTGTCATAGGAAAGGCACGCTTCGTCAGAGTCATTCCCAGCTGTTCGCTGCAGCGTGCTGGCGCTCCTCAGCCAATCAGGTCGTCGCGGGCCGCGTAAACAGGATACTGAAATGTGTGCGCCTGCACAAGTGTGCGAAAAGGATCTCCAGGGTCATTTCACATTCTTCTTTCCGGCACAAGACACGTTGTGCGCATCTGTCCCAATTCATTACACCGGCGATGAGAGGGTGAGCGTTCAAGCCTCATAACGAGCACAGCAAAATAATGCGCTCAATTTCAATGGGCCAATCAAAAGAGGTTTCAGCCAGCACAGCAGTGCCGTGATTGATTTGTTAGCAAAAGCAATTGTTCAGTTGTAACGTGAGCTAACAGGCTCATTCTGTTCAGTCGCTAATAAACAAACAAAAATGTGGGTGCAAAAATGCTTGGACCATTTATTGACGAATTCAAATTCGTAGTAACACATTTCCTCATTTTTCTATTGATGCTTAGCTGAAAAAGTAACACATGCTTACATTTGTTACTCAAAGTCAGGCAAAAAGCACACTGCTGAGACGGAGCTGAAACATATTTTTGTATCTACCTTTTCATCAAATATAGTTTTGCAAAAAATCACAAAATGAGGTATGAAAACTTTCCACCGATTATACACTAACTTCCAAATTAGCGTGGCTCCATTGAACCTCTACATTTCAAAACAGCTCAATAAAGACATACCCATAATTGTTTATTACACTTGTAGGTGACACAAAATCGAATCATTTATATGGTACACTAATTTTAATTCATCCACAGCCTTCATCTGGTAGATATTCATGTAATGACATGATCTCGGTGATACGGCCTATTTCTCTTTGACTCTGGTGCTGCACCAGATGTACAAGAACTTCAATGCGTACATAGATTCCACATAAAAGAAAAAAAAAATCCTCTTCATGTGGGCCTTCTCTTCAGCAAAGCTCCTTTGGCTCTCACCCACAGACTGCGCTACCTCTCTTTCACACAGTGTTTACTTTGACACCCGTCCAAAATATGTCTTGTGTCAACCAGCGACAAACCTAACAGATGGTGTCATTTAGGCTACGAGCTCATGTCAAGAAAGTCTGGGTTTTGTTTCGTCAGACTTGTCACGGGGAGGAATGTGCCTCGTAACTTCACAGGGCCTGCGAGAACGATGGGATAAACCCTCCGAATATCCTCTACCATTCTCCACGGAGAAACCGCAGTGATTACTGTGGAGGGAAACATCTCGGAGTGCTTTGCGATTATTCACGTACTATCCAAAAAAAAAAAAAAAAATAAAAAGCGTACACGTAGCAGCGAAATTATTCCACGCTCTGTCACAGCATACTCATTTGCTTATTTCTTAACAAATTTGTAATGACTTACTCTAAAATATGCTCCAGATGTTGTTTTTTTATGCCATTACCCTGGGAACGTATGCATGGTTGCGAGTGAGTAAAAATGTCAGCTTTTTTTTAGCGTTTTCATGGTTGGAGAGTGACTGTGTTCTGACTAACCATACAGTAGGTATATCCCTGTGATGAATGCAGAGTCATATTCTGGCTCTCAGGAAACAGGAAACTGCCGAACGCCTTGTGTCAACCCGGTGACTCCCGGCCGATGCAAGCTGACTGTGCGTCTGTGAGAACATTTTTTAGTCAAACATTTTTTCTCTTCTTCTTGTAGTTATTGCACTTTCCTTCTCGTGTAGGAGCTATGTACATTAGTCAGATACCCTGCCCTAGATTTCAGAGTCTACATACGGGAAGGAAAAAGATTTTTTTCAACAGAAATAGAACATTTGCTATTGAATGTTCTGTATTATTCTAGAAATAAGTTCTGCTTCACCATGCATTACTCAAAAGAGTAATGCATGGTAGGATAACTAAAGATATTCTTTGGGTTTCTCTGTATTTAAGATTAACACACACACACACACACACACACACACACAGAATTGTTAGGCAAAATAGACACAAGCAGTATGTGATTTAACAGTTTGTGATTTAAATGTTTTTAACGAGCTGACCCAAACTTTGCTTTCAGATCATTTTAGGCCTACTGCTATTGGAAATGTTTTGTGAACTTCCAGTGTGACAGCTGATCATTTTTCGGGAAGAAAAGCCTCCAGCTTTTTGAGATGTTTGGAGGACTGAGTGATTGAGAGAGTCCTTAGAAGAGCTTTATATTCATGGTGGTGTTCAAGAAACCACTATTATCTCTAAAGCAGTGTTTATGGGGATTTATCATCTTGAAATGCGCAAATATCTTGAGGAATGTTTTCGCCATAGGATGCCCCGGGTTGCCTAAAATGGAGAGTAATAGTTGGACCCAATAACTTTCACGATATGGCTGCCATGACCATAACACACCCACCATGAGGTTAAACAGTTGGGGATAGCCATTTTGGTGATGAATGATTTCTTTGGTTTTTCTCCAAACATAAATCCAACCAGAAGGAAACTACTGATCAAGCCATATTTCTTCTGGAACTTTCCAAATCTGAACCAGACCAACCCCTGTCCTAAAGTGTCTGGAGTATTGAAGTCCATATGTTGGTGGAATTCTTTGAGAGGAAGTTGTGTGGCATGCTAAACTTGCATCAAATTCAAATTTTCCCCATACTTCTAGCTGGACGCAATTCCAACCAATCAGGTGACAGGATACCAAACGGCCCGCCAATGTTCGGCATCTTGAGCACGGAAACAGTAAAATGCAGCTCAGTTTCATTTGCAGATAATTAAAGTTAAAAATAACTAAATAAATAAGGTCCTTCCCTGGTGCTCCAACCTCCCCATCCTCAAGGAAATGGACTTAACCTCAAGAATTTGGTCCGGTCATCCTTGGTTAAGAAAATGTTTGTGAGAACACCATGCACACTAAACAAACATTACAAAATCAGAAGAGGGTACATGAGTCACTTATTTTCTACCCTCCCCCACCCCAACCCCCACCAGGAGGAGATGAGTCGGTGTCTAATGAGTGGGAAGGAAACGGATTCCCCATGGCTGCGCTGGAGTCAGGTAGGGGCCGGGTCTCCTCCTCACCCAGGGAGCTGGAGCCAGGCCGCTGTTAATCCCGCGCACCCTTTACAAACCACCGCGCGGTAATGAGACCAGGAGCAGCGGCGAGCAACAGGAAGCCAGTCAAGGCAAAAACCTGACTCCCGTCTACTTAGAATGACTTCCCAAAAAAGGAGTAGTCCTGCTGTTTTCAAAAAAAATCTGCATTTTTTTCAATGCATTCACTAAGTTTGTAGTGAGAACGTCTGTAAGACATTACTACAAAAGTAGTAGCCTTTCTGGCAATCTAACCAGGGGAGGGACTGTTTGTCTTACTGAAGGTAAATGAAAGTACAGCACTGATAAATGTTGAGAGAGATGACAGTTCATAACAGAACAGATTAATAGTGGAGCCAAACATCCTTGGATTGTCTATTGGCCATTCATTATCGGATTGATAATAAATAACACTGGGTTGCTCAACATTCCTCTCCTTTAAGTGGATCTTCCTACCCAGCCAAATGAAAAATGGCAACATTTATTAGCTATGGAAAGTTGTGAAATGCCGTGTCTTACAAATAAAGTTCAGCATCGCAATAAGAGTTACATATGTAAAATGTAAAATAAGCATTGCTCTCTAATGGCTAATTCATATCAATATTTTCACTCAAGTATTTGAAACTGATTTTTGGCTTGCATAAGTGCTTGGCTGTGAGTTGTGTGTTCATCATGCACAGATGCTAAGGAAGAATGACAGCTCCTCCAGAATGACTGTATACATCAGACAGCTCACAGCAACTTACGATGAGTCAAATGAGACTTCATAAAATGGCTGAATTGAGTCCAAAACATGGAAGTTCCGTTTTAATGTTCTTTTCCTACTTTACAAATTGTGCTTTAATAGACTGGATACACATTGTTGAAGTACATGTCATCACGTCACCAAATCATGCTTGCAAAAAGACATTCTAAAACTCCAAGTTACATTTCTGACTGGGATCGAATTCATGTTCTAACCAAGAATGTCATTAATTCAATGGAAATATCCATATTCAAAACTGCATGACCAATAACCCTTTCGATTTTTTACTTCCGTTTATCATCTACCTTCAGAACAATGGATGGTCTTTGATTATTGTTCAAATGTAATTGCTGACCAG
The DNA here is from genome assembly GCA_022829145.1 of Albula goreensis. NCBI lineage: Eukaryota > Metazoa > Chordata > Actinopteri > Albuliformes > Albulidae > Albula > Albula goreensis. The sequence continues at coordinate 5,005,595 of CM040758.1, forward strand.
TTCTCATCTTTGCATTCAAATACTACAATTTTTGTGCAATTGTTCATTAACCAAATTATTATTCACCCAATTCTTATTCAAGGTCATATTTTAATTTTAAGGTGATGGTATGAATGTTTAATGTACTCGGGGGAAAAGGTTTGAAAATTATATTTGGTTTCTCACTTTTTGGAATGCAAGTTTAATTCTTTGCACTTTGGTGTCCTTTGACATCAGCTCAGATAATTGCATTCTGTTAGTGAATGAGGTGATGCCCATGATATATGTGGAAGCATTCTTATTTAATGATATGATGTTTATCAAGCAACAGAACAAATCATTTAACTGGATAAGTAACAGATTATGCCAAAGCAAAGCATGAAGCCGGCATGCTTTGTGTCTTCACAAACTGTTTGGTAATACTTCAGCATTCCAAACCATATTGGTGAAGATAAAACACTTCCATCAACCGTTGGATAAAGATTATGACAAAAAAGTTGAATGGATAATCATTATATTCCACGATCCAAATTTAGCTACCGCGTTGCTGTTAGTGAAAATGAATCCCTTAAAATTTTAATTTGCAGATGAACAGAGCTCGTCTGAATTAGATCCAGTTTGAGAAAAGAATTGCTCTTAATTACAAAAAAAACCCCAAAACCTCAGCCATTTGAACATGGTTGTAATTGAGGGGACAAGTGGTTGCATGAAGGAGCACTCTTGCACCATTAATTTAAGCATGTGCCAAAAAATAGATAACACCACTGCCTCCATTTGTATAATTCAGCATTTTAAAAATCTTTTAAGGGACAGAAAAAAAAAAATGAGGAAATAAGAGATGCATGAAAGCCATGAAAGTTGTCTGGTTTCACCATTTCAGGCACAAAGAACCCCCCTCCCTCCTTCCCGTATTAATAAACTCTATTGTATTATGTACATGTGATTGTTTAAATGGCACAGCGGGATTCCCAGACATTCAGAAGAAAGGGAAAAAATTGTCCAACGTGAATCTGTTGGGGGGGGCAACGAGAAGCATTTTACAGCTGGTTTACGATCATTCTTCTGCCGTTTAAGCCGTCTCCGATGCCAAAAGTCTTTTCCTGCTTACAAATCACCAGGAAGCTTTCCGCCGGTCGCGCTGCCGGCCCTAAGCCTCTCCCGGGGATCCTGGCTTTGATCACTTGTATCGCTGGCGATCGAGTTAAAAAAAAAAGAACCGCTGGGATAAGCCTGTGTTCTTGTCTGAGCCATGGCCTCTTGTCTTTAGTCCCCTTTTTTCTGCCTCCATGGTTGGGGGAACAAACTATCGGAACACCAGAGGGAGGGGAGATGGGTAAAGATTTGGCCAGCACAACACTTGCGATGTCTTGTCCCAGTTAAGTAGGAGACTTTGGTGATAAACAAATTTATTTGATAATCCTATAACAGAAAGTTTTTTTTTTTTTTTTACTACTTTCTTACAAGTGCAATGGATGGAGAATAGACTTAGGAATCATCAGCAGCCATGTTTCACCACTGGGAGACTGTCTTTCCTGAGAAGCTGCTGGTTTTTGGATGTGATGTATAGAAGGACATTTCAGAATTTTACTGAACATGGTATACTTGTAAATACATGTAGGAAAGATGAACCTATTTTCAGTCTATCTTCCTGTCATGTATACATTACTTATATATGTATCCACCTACCAATGAGTAGGTTTCTCTATCAATCTATTCAATCTATTAATATATATATTCTCCTTCATTTCTAAAATTGTTTTTTTTTTAAACATGCATGCTGTTCAATGTATGCTACAAAGTAGTATATTCTGTCATTTCCTGTTATTTCTTATTGCCAATCATAAAGGAAAATACAATTTAATTATTGTATTTTGAACCCAATTGTCTCAGGATGGATGGCTCATACTCGCCATCTCAGATTAGATAACAGAAAAGGGGAAGAATATTTAAACAGGCAAGTATATTATTTCAAAGTGTTATGTTCCCATTTCTCTTCATGTCCTATTGGGAACTAACAAAACTAAATTATATTCAAACTTATAGAAAAGGAGTTCTAAAAGACACCATTGGTGTCCACCAAGTTAGGGAATTTTGGGAGAATAAGCTCTCCACCCCAAACCGAAAAAAGGCGAGTGTAAGGAGAGGTAAACTTCAACTCAAAGTCCCATCACTTAGGGTTCTCAAGAAACTTAAAAGGTACCTCCTGTCAAGGCTGTCTCGTGCAAATGAAAACAAAAATGAACCCACTTTGGGGCAGTTCCTTAAATTTAACAGGAGAGAAAACAAAAGAAACTGACACAAGTCTCAATTTACTTGGTCAGACTAGCTATACAAACCTTTACCAGGAGCAAAGCTCCCACCCTGACTAAGTTGGGACTTAACTAAACCAAACCTTACCAGGAGCAGAGCTCCCACCCTAACCTTTTCAGTTCCCAACTGAGTTATGGCTGCACCCTGGCCTCCATATAAACCCTGTAGCTGATTAGCCACAGGTGGCCCAATTCACACAGGCCCCGCCTGTCAATCAAGGTGCTCCACCCATTAGCAGCCGCACAAAAACCAGACATGGATTGTCTGTAATGGAAAACCATTTCTCCACTCTACTATGGTCTCACCAATGAGTGAGCTACACCTAGGAATTTCATCTCATCTTCTACCAAACAAACCATGGTAGCTCACTGTGTTAGGGCATGGAGCTAAAAACTCCAAGGTTGTGGGTTGGAAGCCCATTCATAATAAAGGATTTTTTAAATCTAAATTTCTTTTCCCAACACAGTTCAAACGGACTGTTTTTGATTGATCCTCTTTATAGAGAAGATGTGTCCCTGTTGATCTTAAGCACCTGGTCCATGCCTGGTGTAAGCAGAGGTGAGGAGGAGGAGCAGGAGTGGGAGCCAGGCCCAGTCGGGGCGGGGCCTCTTCAGGACATTATTGGACACCTCAAGCTGCTGTTAATCAAGGCCAGAGCCCTGACTGGAGCCAGACAAGGCCGGTGGGCGGGTCCGACCCCGGCGCTGCGGAAATTCAAGCGGACGGAGACAAATGTGCCTGGGCCCGGCTGTGCTGCAGGCCCCAGCCCCTCAATCGCTGGCTCAGACTCATTCCGCTCGTTCAGACCCCTGATTACAAACCTGAGTCCCTGAAAGTCACACACTGTCTCTATGTGATTGCATTAGTAGCATAATACCCATGACTTTTGTGCTTGTTAATATATACCCCAAAACTCACTGTATGAGTACAACCTCTTTAAAGGATGCAAAAACATGTATTAATCTTTTACGGATGTGGGATATTCTCTTACATTTTCAAGCAAAGTTTGGTTCTTAGATTTTAATGGAATACATATTTTTGTTTTATTAATAACAGAGCTCTTCTAATTAATTACAGGTTGTGTTTTATTTTCGCTGTAATGGGGCACATTCGGAAGGATTGCTGATTTAGCTGGAACCTACTTTTCCATTTAATCACGAGATTAAAGGAATTAGGAGTTGCGAGCCAAAGGCTTGTTGTTTAATAGAGAAAAATGTTGGGTTGGGCTGGTGCAGTATGGTTAGCGAAGGGAAGTGACAATACAAACAAACATACAGCCGCTCAACTGTTGTACGCCACAGTTACCTCGACCCACGGTTCAATCTGACAAAGCTATGCCCTGTGGGGTGACAACTCCCATAATGACACTCGGCAACATCAAATAGCCAGTGATGCTAATACATTGTGGGTTCATGGCAATAAGAACTACATGAAGATCTCATTTTCATATCTGCAAAAACATTCGCTGTAGAGATACTGAAAGGCAGTGAAATGTCACAGTCCAGATCTCTGCTGGACTCAACATGCCTCAATCTCCAATTCTATTTTCAGATGTCTGTCTGCTTCTAGCTCATTATCAGAATGGCTAAGTTCTTCTCAAATTCAACATCATGAACATCCCTTACGCCATTCAAAGTACTTGGCTTTTCAGAGCTGGTTCCGGAAGACTCATTGCTGCCTCACTGATTGGATCCTCAAAAAAAAATAAAATGGACATTCCATGATTATAAAAGATTATAAAATGATTATGATTGATTATGTAGGCTAGGCTAAGCTAGGCTAACACCCCAGTGGCCATTTTCATTGTGTTCTTCAACCATTCACACGTAGTTAATGGAAGAAACTTTTTTTCTCTGTGTAGCTAAATTTGAACACATTTCAATCAACAATCTTGACACCACAATTCAAGGATTGCAAATGCGGTTGGAACCAGAGCTACTACACACAGGGATCCCCCAAGAGATTTAAAACCTCTGGTTTACAACCTGGTGAACAGCCTAACTGTTGAATACATGTACATTTACATTTACAGTTTAAAACATTGAAAATCTTGTTCTAAGATTTTTTTTCATATTGTCCTTAGATTATTGAATAATTCACAATGCTGAATAAATCCCAAATTCTGAATACCTCTGCATTTCCTGTTTAAATTTTGCTTTTAAACAATCATAGTTTGAAAAGTCATTTCCAATAGAGGACTTTCATAAGGATAAAAGTAGAATAATTTCATCCTCTAAAGAATCCTAGAGAACTCTCTCTTCAAATTAAATGGGTTCTTTTTCTTGAAAAGAAAAACATGGATGGAACCTTACCGCTTCAATATCATCAGGTATCTTTAAGAGTATATCTGATGATATTAAAATATATAAACTGACAAGAAAACCATTTGTCAGTCATTCTGATTGGATAATTCTGCCATTATGTCACTCTATATTATGTCATCAACGTTCACTTGGAATGAAGAGGAATAAGAACTGTTGAACTTTTTCTACACTTGCCACTCTATAATGTGTACATCTACCCTTTAAATCTTTTTTATCAAACTGTAACTTGACCAGGGAAGAGAGAGACATGCTAAAAACCCCTCATAGAAAGCAGCTGGCTCCTTTGAAAGTGGTTATATTTTTCCCTTTGTCATCATTTCTGTATAGAATATCAACCTCTTCTTTTTTACCTTGCCCAAATCTCCCAAACCCATGAGAACCTGCCAGAAACTAATGAGTCTATTGTTGAAAGTGAAACACAATCGTGTACCTGAGTGATGTCACTTCAAGGGAATGCATGGACACTTAAGCCGTAAACGCGGCATATTTGAGCCGGCTGGAATACGGCTACAGGGCAAGAATGCGTTCGCTTTGACTCCGCCACGCGTTGTGAGGTCGCCAGCTTCGCAGAGGTCACCTGTGTTCCCCGTACTTCCCAGGTGTACACCCGACGATCGAATGACGGCAGTAGCTGGAAAGGGGTTCTACCTCACTGTAAAGGCCGATTTACATGTCTTCTGAAGGTATAGGATCACCCATTAATACGCCTTAGGTTAAACCACATTCTGAAGTAAGTTACGGAGAAGGTCGAATTTCACAGAGATCAGGGAAACCAGACATCATGTTGTGACCCTTGTTTGCATGGGGATGGTCTGCCATTTTGTATTAGGTTTTCGTTTACGCGAGCCCACAATTCGCACTGCTGACTCACTGAAATATACGCCATTTACCTGCTGTGCTGCGGTGAATAGGTGCTAGCGGTTTTTGTCAATGAGCTCAAGATGGATCGTTAGCCACCATTGACTCCGGAGCAAGTTTGTCGTGATGGCTCTGTGTTTACAGGTGACAGCAGGCATTCCAAGTCTATAGAAAAATTCTATAAAATTTTAATGAAAAAAATTAATGAAAATAATAAATAAGGCAATTTTCTCCAGACAATACAATGAAAAGTTATGTGGAGATCATGTGAATATAACAAATTCATAAATTTAATGCACAACAAAATCCATAGTCACCGCAATATCAATATTGTTGGTTGTGGGACATAATAGCTAATATAACATGCGGGATGGGGACACAAGTAGTGCCAGTGATTATATTTACTATTATTTCATGATTCTGGCGGGTACCCAGCATAACAGTTTGTAGTAAAAAAAGGTCAAGAACCCTTGCAAACATGTTTTTTTTAAATATGGCTGTTGGCGGCAGGAGTCATTTCCATAAAGATGATAATAAACGATGTAACGAGTGTAACGATGAGACAGTCAAATACTTGCACACACAAAATAACACCCCTTAAAATATGAATTGACCCGCTTGTTGTTTAAACATAGTCAGCACCAGTGATGTGCGGTCAGGGTAGGCAGGGTAGGCAGAGATTGTCGAGATTACATGATAGTTGTATCTATTGATCACTTCTTCATATTCCTAATTCATAATTTTATGAATTGTAATTATTTATTTTAAATGGTCATTATTCATAATGTGTCTCAGAATTACACATACTCCTGTAAAACATGTCAGAATAGTTGTTTTAGAAGTATTTTATGCTCCTTTTGCCACAGTTTGCACCTAAAAACTACCGTTCCTGAATGCTGAGGCAGAGCATATCTGTACCAAGGTTTTTGTACATTTCATAGTCGTTTCTCACACTGTGTTGAATGATCAAAGCTGAGGAAAAGGCCGTCCCTTTCTCATCCCTTCCATGTCTCGTGACATCCATGCCTTTTCCCTCCGTACCACACCCTTCCCCGGCTAGCAGTGCACCTGTTACAGACGTGAGTGTGTATGACCATCTGTCATCCGAGTGAGCTAACCGGATAGCTTGTTACATGTCATGTAGCGATGGCTACCAGGTTTTAAAACCAGTAGCATCTATTAAAAGGACATATTGATGCCATGTGGATGTTATGTACTGTGATTGCGCATAGTTTGGGATTATGCCCTTTCCCGGCTAGCCGCTAGCACTTCTTAGTGTGGATAGCTCAACAGCGGCAGTCGGCATGGATGTGAACTTGGTCTGCTGCGTTAATTGAACGTAGACATATGCCACATTGATAGGTCACTTCCGACCAAGGCAAAGATATCATAGCACATTACTGCTCAGCACCCTACACATGTGATCATGATGGAGAAGAAAGGGAATTTAGATTTGTCCATTTCCATTTTAGAACACTTCTGGACAGCTTCACAGCCAAATAAACATACATTTTGAGCCATCGTGCTAATGCACTAGCCAACATGATGCACAGCAGTAGAACGTTTAAATTATGTCTATATCCAATAGAGACTGCTCTCTCTCTATTCATTTTGTACTAAAGAAGAGAGCTTATCATATGGAACTATGGAACTGGCACAGTGAGAAGAGACAGGTCACTTATGCCATATGTTTAGCTGCTATATTGAGCCCGTGTCTTAAAAATTCCTTTGTGAGGCAGCCCAAATTTTCTTTGAACTTGTTTTCCTTTATCAGACGTCCAGTGTCATTAATGACAACGAGAGCAATTCATGTCATCAACCTTTGGGTTAATTTTTTTTTAATGATAGATAGTTTGTTTCTTTTTAAAAATAAAAGACATGTTCCAGTTGATAGGATATGTTCCATTAATTTTTCAAGTTTTCAAGTGACAGATATGCAATATTTACAAGTAACAAGCAGCAAAGACAGCCTTTTAGCTGTCTGTATCTGTGTTTGTTCCACATTCGACTGATTTTCCTGTGGAGGGACACAAAGGGAAGTGACAGTTATGTAAAAAACGGGGGCGAAGTTCCTCTATTAATTTGGCCATTAGATCTAGTGGGGCTCTCTGCCAGGGGAAAAATCTATCAGACAGTGGGTAACAGGCTTTGTGTTCAGATCACTTTAGCTACTGATGGCTGCTTGCATAACGAGTCGGTCAATGATTTGCAAAGTGTGTACACAGACTGCCAGGAGTAGTCTCCCACAAACAAAATGGTAACTCATTACTGAGTTCGGTTTCCAAATTATACCCCCACAGCCTGTATCAAAGTAACAGGCCGGTGAAGTGAATACGGCGGCTTTGAGAAACTTCATACTTCCTAACATTGCTGACATTGATGTGGCATAGAATACAGATTTCATTGAATACTGCGTAAAGTGAAGGTGAAATAAATGTTGTTTGACAAATGGTATTACCTGAATGGAGTGGCACAACGTGGAATTAGTTTTTGAGTGAGTATATGCGTATGAGTATGTGTAAGACAGCACCTCGAGTGTTTGGGGTTGGGGGTGTTTGAGAATTATATTAAAAATGTATCACAAGCAGCCATTAGCCTCAATACCATCTCATTGCACCAGTACACCAAGATCCTCTATAGGATATAAATGATATAAATTCACAGTGTCTGAGTTCTTTAGTAGCAGATAGGTTGACACAGTCTCCGCCGGTTGAGTGATACTCGTAAGAGTGAGTAAACATTTGTACCGTGTTGTGTGATTATCTCATCAAAAAGTTTTATATATGTGGGCAATTATGTGACAAGCCACGCCCACATGCAATTTCATTGGCTCATCATTACACCATACTTTGACATGACACCTATACAAGTAATATATGGGCAAAGCTTGGTCCAAAGATGTAATACTCTGAATTTCATGAAAACTCCTCAAACCTTGTAGGAGGAGTAGTGTTTTATTCTTTTTTTTTTTTTTGGTTCTGTGGGCAATTTTGTTCTTTGATAGGGTAGCCATCTAATTACATGGGTTTCAAGTCTTTGGGTTAAACAGGGCAGAAGGACTATTTAAATTTGTCATTTCAAATGGCTAATCAGCACCAGATTTGATGAGAGAATATTGTGAGATAACCTCCAGTAAAATGACCTCTGAATGGTCAATATGTGGCAGTCTGTCTTCCAATTTACTTAAGTATGTGTTGTGTTGATTTATTACAGTTTAGAAATTTGAATATTACCACCATTTATTAACAGGTTCAGTACAAAAGGTTGGTGGTGTGGTGTGGTGTGGTTTTTGTGGCCAGTCACACAATGGAGTTAAATCAACTTACTGTTAGCATTTGATGTGGCAAAACTGTTTGGAAACTCTTTCGTAATTTCAAAGATTAAGGCTGACCATTGCAAACGTTTAGGTGTGATTAGTTCCCTCGGCTGGGATCTTATCACTTCTGCCATACAAAGGAACGGCAAGGAATGTTGTGCTAAACACATAGCAGCCCTATCAAAGGCAAGCTTTGATCCTATGCATTACATACTGCGCTATACATTTGTATGATGCCTGAAATACAGGAGCGCTAAAAACGCACAGTCATTAATTTCTGGCTTTTTGAATGGTATTCTTTTCTTCCCTTATCACCTTTCAAACGTATTTCCCTCTAGGGCATTCATCAGACTGTGAAGGAGGCTGGATGGAGAAAAACAGAATTTCCCAAACAAGGAGATTATGTACAAACTACTTGCTACTTAATTGCTACCATGACTTTTTTTTTTCTAGGATCTATTAGTACAAACAAACTACTGGGTTACAATACAACTGGCTACAGCCAGTGGTACTGGTTCAATTGTAAGCCTCCATATAAGGAAAGGTCACTCTGTAGACGCGTTCGGAAATCACCCTGAAAAGTGTACGGGCTGAGTAAACACCAGGAAGGAAATAATCAATTTGGTAACAACCGACAAGCGACCTGTGATTGGATTCTTTCTGTTGTATTGCCCCATTGGTTAAATATTACTGCCCTTAGTGTTATTTAAGGTTGTCCAGCACAATTGTGCAATATGTCAACATTCAGAGATTTAAGGTGGATTGCCACTAAGCCAGAGATGGGGTTCAAATATTTTTCTCTGCTTCAGATTCAAAGGCGAAAGTATTAGATTTTTTTATTATTATTTAGAGCACAAATTCACAGATAGTCTTCAAAAATGTATAAACCCTGCATTGCTAATGAGAGGTATTTACTTCCATTTGTGCCTGTGTCTGTTCAGATAAATGTTTTCCAGGATATGCAGCTTCTGAGCTCCAGCACTGGAAAACCTTGCTCGGGTTGCACCCTAGATTTGGCCAGTCTGAAGACAACAGTGACTATATCGTTACACTGCAGTGCTCACATGGTATTAATATTTTTAAAGGGAGTTTTTGATAAAAAAAAGGAAACACATGACACAGTATTAGGGGTGTGGCAACTAGATGGAAAATTAATTATCATCACAGCGGACTTTTTACCCCACAGAAGGATCCTTGTGTGGCCAGGGTTCAAATCCAGGTTTACACACCTTTCTGTCCATCTTTCCTCTTCCTCTCCAGGACCTTCTTAACCTTCCCTACTGTCTTAAATTAAGGCTAGTTGGGATGTCCACTGTCCTGAGAAAAGCTGAGTATTTTGAGGATTGTAGTACTAATGGCAGTTGATACTTACACATTCTTATTGGAGTACATATCTTTGGTTAAGTTTGGCTGGTCTTCTTGTCTGGTCAACCTCCTCTTAAATTCAGACAGTTTATAGATCACGAAAGTCAACGCTGCCAAAAGTAGTAAAGTGTTCCCCCATCCTCTACTTTATTGTGAAAGACCAGACAAAATTGAGTCAAACACTTTATCAGTACAGACTCCATTCAGACCAATACAAAATGTACTGTGTCTTAATCATGGACTACTGTATTGACATGATTTGAAAAAAGTAAAAATGGATTAATCATCAAACCTGGATAATACTTTATTTATGATCAATTTGATGGTGGAAGCAAATGGAATGAAGATTTCTCCTATCCAGCCTTCATTATGCTCCTAAATTCCATCTAATGTAACATGAGGAACACAATACTGACAAAAGAATATCCTAAAGAACTGTAAAAATTAGGAACACCTTCTCTGCCATGAAATATATAAGGTGTTGAGAATTATCAGGTGAAACTATACACTCTGAATTTACACTTGAATCTTGAAGTTGTGCAGTAACAAATGTGATGAGCGAAAAGAAACATACATGAAAACGTCTGAGTCAATGAAATGACAGGTTTGTCATTGACCGCCTGGGAAAGTCTGCATTGGTGAGAGGACCACCTCTGCATTCCGTTGAAGCAAGTGCTGAACTTTCAGTGCAGTGGGATGAAGACCGGAATCCACAGTTCCAGGTGCCGGTTGCCAGATTTGATGTAATCGGCAGCTGCTTCATGATGTCATCCAGACACTTCCCATTCGTACTGATCTGACTGACACTTAGAATAAATCTGGTTGACTTCTCTGTAATCAGACTTACCGAAGCGGAGCTTTCAGGGTGTTACTTCAACACAGAGCATGGGAGAAGGCAGAAGAGAGGCTTGGCCAGAACTTTTGGAGTCTTTCCTAAAGACATTGATAACTCTGCCCTTGACAGCCTGTACTGAGCGGAAGGTAACACAGACATGCAACCAGGGGTGGACAACTCCAGCTTCAGAAAGTAAAAGTCCTTCCATGTATTTGTTCTGCCCATTCACTAAAACCAGGTGAGTTCACTAATTAGCTCATCTACCTGGCTGAAGAGCTGTGCTGATTAGAATCAGCTGGTTTAGTGAATGGGCTGGAAAAAATACATGGTAGGACTTTTACTTTCTGAAGCTGGAGTTGTCCACCTATGTCTGTAACCCACTGTACTGAGGAATTGGCGTTACATAGTCTCTTTCTAAATGTCGACTGGGGGCGGGGGGGGTCAAAAGTACAGTAATTGAGAAAAGAAGAGTCAATTCCAACCCTGATCATGTTTTCATTTTTCATATTATGTAGTGTGTATGAAAACAAATCGTTTTAAAAAACTAAAAGTGTTATCCAGAACGTTTTAGAAGATATCGAGATAAGAGATGTTAAACATCTACAAAATGACAAAATCTTAGGACAAATAGTCAACAGGACTGGATGGCATATATCCAAGATTAACCAAAAAAATTAGGGGAGATTATTTATAAGATATTGACAGATACTTGTATATAATCTCTAAAGTGGAGAAATACCAGATGACTTGAAGCGAAGTAGTATAATAAAAATATATAACTACAGGGACTTTTCTGACCCTGGAAAGTATAGGTTTATCTTGCATCTGATGTGAAATCCTGGAGTCTATCAAATGGGACAACTTGGAATTACTCCTGGAAAATTTAGAATCTTAAGGGAAATCCAGAGTGGTTTTTGCAAGAAGAGGTCATGACTAAACTTTCTGGACTTCTTCGAGAAAGTTGCAAAGTGGTTTGACTCAAACCACGCGTATGATATTTTTTTTTTATGTAGACTTTCAAAAAATATTTTTAAAACGTACCAAATAAGGGACTGTTTGTAAAAATGTAATGAAGAATAATAACAGGGAGATACTTCAGAGTGACTTCAACATTGGCCCTACATATGTAGAATATGAGGATTAATTTAGCAGTTGGAGTTGCACGCTTATGAGTGACCAGGCGTAGGTAGCCACATTAAGGGAATATGTTATATTCTGAGGACAATAAACCTCTGTGGCAGACATAACAGGTTTTAGCCAATGAACATAATTTGTCACCAAAGAATTGATGCAATGTTCTCTATCAGGTTGGTCAGCACTGAATTTTTTCTCTTAGTTTCATGATTTGGTTGCAAATTTCTTGTATGATATCACACAGAGTATGAAAAAATGTCTTTCTTTCAACCTAGTAATTAGTTATAAATAAACATAGTAACTCAGTCAGAAAAAACATTCTTGACAGATCAGCTTCGTTTTTTTGTTTGTTACAAACATGATACAACAATTTGTTGTATAACAACTACCGGTAGCTTTTTCTATCTTACTTTTTTTTATCAAGACCTTTCATCTTAACCATTTATGATTGTATTCGGTATTATAAGAATTAAAAATGAAATATAATCCATCCTCAGTTCTTTGGGACTTTCTGTTCTTAGACTGAACAGAAGCCTAATGTCTCCCCCCGATTCCTCTGTTCTGGGACATCAGAGGAAGGCCTGGCCAGCAGCCCCGCCTTAACACCTCCACGATCCCCCCTCCTCCCCCCCCCCCCCCTACCCCCTCGCCCCTGGCCCTACTCTTTGTCTCCTGAATTCTTTAGACAGAATCTTGAAAGCCCTCTGCCTTGAGCCCTCTGCTGTTTCCTGTTAGCACCTGCTGCAGGTGAAGCCAACTATCTATTTCAAAGCTGTCAGGCTGCTCCCCCACCCACCATTCGCTCATTTTTCCCTTAAGAGAAAAAAAAAACCCTGTATGCCTCAAACTGGTTTCTCACATACTTTAATACATGTATGGATTTGAGATAGATGCTCATTAAGGGTGTGGGAATAATTAGTCAAATTGGCAGTTTTACATCCTGCAACGTTTTTTTCCTTTTGTGTAGAAGAAAACAAACATGACTTTGGCTCAGGTGACATTTTTTTGGTACTAATTACACAGCAGACTATATATATATTATTCCTGGTGACTTTGAGGCTGGTTGACTTCAAAAGTATGCTTTGTATACAAGTGGATATACAGCTCTTCAAAGCCGGTGCTCACAGGAGCTGGGTTTGCAGTAAGCAATTTCAGCTGACAGACTAATCTCCCTAATTAATAATATGCCTGAAGGTGCTGTCTGTTAAGAGCTAAAAGAAAATACATGTTTGACAAAGGTGTGAAACAAAAATATCTTGAACCACTGCTGGCACATGCTAGCAACCTTAAATTACAGTTACAAAGTGTGAGAAGTGTGGATGTTTGAACGGATATTAATTCTTTGCAGTGTAACCGAGCAGGGTTAATTTCCTAGTGATCAGTAATTGTTTCAAACTGTGCCAGCAGCGACCATTTTGTTGGAAGCTTGGAAATGCATATCTTAAAACTTCCCTGTTCAAAAGTATAACTCATTGTAGCTACATTCATATTGACTATTTCCCGTTTTAGGTGATTTGCCTTAAAAATACCACCGATATTGCTTGGAAATGAAATAAAACAAATACCTTGGTTGCACAAAAATATTGAGCCACAGTTTATGTGTAGTTATAGGTATAAAAATATTGAGTTATGTTGTCTCTTTCTCTTTTCCTGATTATTGTGCAGAAGAAAAAAGAAGTGACATGCCAAAAGCTGTAAACTTTTGAAATCTTTAAGTAGGAGGGAAAAACTCATCTCATTAGTGACAAGGCTTAATTTAACGCACAAGGATTTACTCGGAGACGCTCGGTTTTGGCGGTCGTTAAAGGGTGACTCTGGAGGTTACGAGACGCCTAATGACTTTGGAGGAGACAGGTTGTCCTCCCTGGCCCGAGTCTCCAGTGCCCATCGGCACGTCGCTGGTGCCAGCACAATCATAAAAGTCCACAGACGCAGACCGTAAACGAGTATAAAAAGACTGGAACTTCCTCTTTATGGTCAGATCTCTTGCTGTGAGGTGTATTTATGGAGGGACTACAAAAAAAATTAACCCTAAGCTCAAAAACGAGGGGAGAGAGAAATGGAGGGAGGGAGGTGTTGACCAAGAGCAGATAGTGTGATGAAGTTAGACAATGGCCAATAGAGAGCAGAGGAATGGAGTGAGATGCTGGACAATAAAGGGAAGTGAGATCAAGTAAAACACTGTCCAATACTGATGAAAAAGATAGCATGAAACACTAACCGTTCACAAACAGAAATGCAGTCAAACCCTTCGACAAAAACCCTTCAAAAAAAAAAAAAAAAAACTGGCATGAAACTCAGGAGGGAAATTGGAGACGTAAACAAACGGAGACAACAGTTAAACATAATTTGCCTCGAAAGAAAACCAATCCAATCACAGCCCCATAAACATGATTTATATAAACGGTAGTTAAAAAGAAACACTTCCTTGCAGAATACCGGACTGTTTAAAATGTAGATTTTTTCGGGGCAGGCGGGAGCCAGAGCATGGTGTGCTTCATTAGGTGTGACAAACAGTATTATGCAGAGAGAAAAGCTCTGTACAGCATGGAGCCCTATAAAACTTATTAACTTGGTTCCTGAACAGAAAAAAAGCCATCCAACAGTAAATGAGTAAAACAAAATGACCAGACTTTCATTTAAAAACTGACACAGTGATTTAACACTGTTTATTTCATTTCAGCACATTCAAATATCTGTGTTCTTTTTTGCATGATTAAAAGCTATAGATTCGTAAACATTTATCATGAAATCTCAATCAAAAATGAAGGGAAAAGAAATTTGGTGAGGATGCTTATGTAACATTTTTTTACTAAAGGAGTCTTTTCTATTGAAAGAGTCATGGCTGCTTCCTAAAATAATGCCTGTGTATTTCAGTGTCTTTCCATTGTATTGGTGTCAAAAAAAGCAATTGTAGAAACCTTCCCCTCCATGATCAGAGTCTCAGTTCTTATTAGCACCTCTGCCTAAGAAAACTACAAATATGGCTGATAAAACAAAATGGAGACCCAGATAAAGGTCAGTGGAAGTAAGCAATGGTGTTGCTTTCTCAGGGTGGTGAAGAATGAGCTTGGAGGATTGATTAGGACATCAGTATCTCCTGGACAAGTATATTTTCATATAACTGTATCTTTTATCAATGAGAATCCTGCTGGGTAATCGGGGTCATTCAATTAGCTAGCGAATAGAATAATACCTTGATTAATTCCTATTCACACCTGTACTGAACCTCCCGACTGAGAAGTTGTCTCCTACAGACTGGGGAGGCAAAACCACACATATGACTCCTCCCCTCCTATCTCTTGTATGCCGATGGAGGAGCACGAAGACAACATATGATCAGCTCATGAGCCTGCAGGGCCTTGTCTGGCCAGAAGCGGCCGCTAGAGCACAGTGAGACCGAAGATGACAGGATTTCTCCACAGACAGTAAAGGAGCAGCCGGAACTCCAGGCCCTAGTGACAAGACACTCAGTTGCCCCACCTGGGTGCATTGTAACTTGCAGAATGGCCATACTTTCACTATGTTTGGAGGATGACAAAAGGCCTCAACTTACATTCCGAATATGAGATTTAAATCTCCAATCAGAGACCAGGTAACCCTAAACTTGAGTTTTGGTGTTTAAACATAGCATTTATTAGTTTTGAATATTGACTGAATTTGCATCTTAAGGTTATAGTGATTTACAGTTGAGCATCATCAGCATAGCTATGATGATTTTTAGGCTTATCCCTACTCCACTAAGAGAGATGAGCATTGACAAAATCAAAACGAATGAAGACAACAGTTTCTGGACCCACATGTGCAGAAATGACGTTGTCTTCTTTTACATTCTGCGTGCCAACCACCATCACACAGATGACACCGCGGGTAACGGGTAACCAACAATAGGCTTGCACCGAATGAACCTGTGAGCCTCCATTCGAGTGCTATCGATTTCTCAAAAGCAAGGACAGGCCACAACAGACAGACCGCCTCTTTTACAAAAAAAAAAAACACCGCTAGCACCAGAGCACGTCCTGCTGTACTCTCGTCCTTGTCGAGCGTTCCTGCTTCGTGTCACCGTGACAGAAGCACTTTCAGCTCCGGTTCCTCTTAGATGTTTACCCATATCTGCGGGCTTTGTAGATAGGAATGATGTTGGGGGTTGTGTTGAGATATGAGAGGTCCCTGAGACAGCATGGCTAATCTAAAGATAAGCTTTTCATAAAAGTGCTTCCAGTCAGCTATTCAACTCCTCTTTTGTATCCTTTATGTATTTTTCATAACCCATCTGATCTTTCATGTTTGCTGGGACAAGCATCTGTACATTTCTTCACTGTTTAATCTTTATAGTTCTATATCAATAATGAATACTCATTCAGACTTACAGTATGGTTCAGGCCCGCTGAACTGTAAGCTAATGGCTTGTTAAATGAACAGTATTTCTCACAGTACCCAGGATTATACATTTATACAACTTGCAGGGATTTCATATGAACTGTGAGTGTATGAGTTCTAAGATGTATAATAATGAATAAAGTTTGTCACACAGACACATTTTATCTATACATGAAGTTCACAGCCTTCCAATATGTCTAGACTGTCATGATCACTCAGATATGAATAAAATAACCTAAATTGCTATTCATGTCTATTTTCAATCATTTAACATTTAACAAATGGAAAATGAGCCTCATATTATCCAAGTTTGTAATTAATTTATTAAATTGATTGATTATTGATGATTCATGGCAATACAAACCAGTGGCTGAAGTTGACAGTGTTTTTAACTTTACAGTCAGCTTGAGGAACAGGCTACATAGGTTATGGAGTCACATGATACGGTAAAGCCCCCACCTAATGTTGTGTAGGTCCCTGATTGGTGGGTCTAAAGTCATCCTGTCAGACAGATCTGTCAGGGGAGCTTCTATTGTATGAGATGTCAGACAAAAGTATATGATGCCTACAGCAAGACTTAAATATCTGTTATATTGAAATACCTTTCAAAAGACCGGTGTTGCTTTATGAAACTGATTAATCACAATCTTGACACTAATTTGGTTACTCTTAAAATTTTTCATGGTCCTAACGGTAATATTGTTATTATTTCATGTAAATTATTAATCAGCAATGTGAGATGTCCATCAGGGTGACTCGCAATGGCAGTTCTGCCCCAGAATGCTTTGTGCACACCAGACGAAGTACGGATAGGACTACTTATTAAGTTAATTAAATGGGGGTGTTTAATTATCTTGCCATGTTGGAACTCCCCCCTAAAAACTTCCCTCGCCCCACCCCCTCACCCCCCACCCATGCCTCCCAGCTTCCCTGGGAGTTGCACAGTTAAGTCTATGTGCAGTTTTAACCCAATTGTTCCAGGTCACTTCCTTAATTCCTCCAGAGGGGAGTAGCTGAGGTGCAAAACCATCACGCCTGTCCCTGTCATAACAGGACTTTGAGCAGGGGGTTTTAAAGCATGTGGCCATATCAAAGCATTAGGGATCACTGGAACACTGGAAGATGAAAAACATCTAAAGCAAATAGAGCTTCTATCTGAGCTCTCTGGAAGTGATGACAATGAACACACAACACTGGCCAAAATGGAAAATAAAACTAATTCCTGCCATGGAGCAGCAGTATAACATTTGAAAACTGTGGCTAGTTCAGGTGATGATTCATTCAAACCAATTTGCTTATTTTGATAGCAAAATAATAATAAAAAAATAAAGCTTAATGTATCTTTTTAACCATGAGATTCTTACAGATGTTATTGCTTTTTTATGCAATTGATTAATTGAATAAATAATCATTAGTCAGACTTTTTTTTGGTTTTGGATGTTTGCACAACAAATACACAGATCACGAAGTAACCATGCCACTTAAAACTATTCAACAGAAATATTCTGTGCTAGTCACTTACCTTTTACTGGAATTAACTTCAGTGTATTTCAATGCATTTCAAATAACAGCACATAAATTATGATAAGCTGTCATCGAATAATGACATTAAGAATGTCTAAAACTAAGGCACAATCCAATACTTAATACAAGGTCTTCCTCTTAGACATGTAGGCCAGACCTGGTATGACTGAACGTAAAGAAGACAGAATGGGAGAAGTTTTAAAACACATTCACATCCTTGAGCTTTAGGCATGTCATCACTCATCATGCATTATGGCCAGTGCATTATCCAAATTTAATTATCATTAAAAATATATCCATGCCATAATTTCCCTTGTATAAAGTCACTGAATCGGTGTCTCTCACTACTACCCCCTAACCACACCCCCTAACCCTACCGCCCAATAGCCTTTGATCTCTGTTCTTCTGAACCCTCTCAGTCTTCATTTACACCTTGGATTTCAGTAATACTTAAGCAAACACAACAACATCCACACTAGCCCAATGAGCTGGAGTTCCCTCAGAAGGCTTTAATCCTTTATTAGAAGCCCACTCACCCCTATGCCCCCGGAATGGGCTAAACCACATGCTGGCAGTGACCCAGGGTCAGCACCATTCTTAAGGGTATACGGGGGGGTGGGAGGGGTGGACTTATAACTAGGGATTGACATCTGGAACAAGCTCCAAAACCCACAGCTTTCAGATCACCCCCCCTTTCAATCTATTTGATACCGTCCTCAATCACCAGCTAACTGAGAGCTGTAAATCTGAAACAAAGGTGAAATATCTGAGTAACTATATGTTACTACAGCTTTGTTTTCTGGACCTCCAGAAAATAATCACAAAATGGCTTCCCAAGAAAAGTGCTGGTGCACTAAACAAAAGCACTACTATAAAAATGTGCTTGTGGTTTCAACCTGACTGTACTGATTCACAGACGACCAGCTGCAAACTCCGATACAAAATCGATATACAAATATAACTAACATAAGGCATTTTGTGAAAATAAATGTTTCAGATACAGCAAATGAATATACCTGCAGATGAATGTGTCTATAAGAAAAAAAGTTAACAGACCAAGAAATGGACTCCCACAAAAAATGACAAATTATATTAGATATTGATATATGTATTCTTCTTTATTTAGGGGGGAGTCTGTTTCCTGGTACTTTAATTTTTGTTTTGATACTTTCATCTACGCAAATTAAGTTAGACAGTAAATTACCGTAAATATAGAAATTAGACTAATAGACTAAGAACGTCTGTGACCATCTTGCCTCTGTTTCCTGTCAAGTTTTCATCAACATCCTTAGCCATGCTTCCTCTGGCTGAGCAGCGGGAGACACAGTTTGTGGCGGAGCAGATCCACCAACAGCAAAGCAAGCGTCGCCACATCACACTGTAAATCATTCTTCACTCATTGCCTAGGGACTGCAATTATGCAACACAAAAAAAACCCTCCTCCATGGGCCTCATAAAAGCATAAAAACAACCAAAAAAAAAAATGCGGTGCATCGTTGAACCAATTGCCGATCAGTGCAGTGTGACCGAAACTGACGTTGTCCCAAATTACAACACACATGGTTTGCTTTGGCCGTTCTGGCTCTCTCTTTCCTTCCTGTGGTGAGATGAGATGGGTATGGAGGGAGTCCAGAAAAGCAGCTTTTATGGACTGAGAGTGGCCTGGTGATGGAGTGCAACATCTGACCTCTTTCGAATCGTTGAAAAGCAGTGAAACTTTGGTTTGCAAAGATAATGTGTAAATGAGATTTTGCTTCAAAAATACATTTGTGCGATAACATTTTGCCAGGGGGTTTTTGAGCTAAGTCGAAGATGTTGAAACATTCATTTATGAAACATGACTTTTCATGTACGATCGTGTCTATATTACCAGGTCCAGAGCGTGAAGAAAGTAGAAGGACCGTAAGATCAGTACTGTTTCTGTTGTTGAGTTTTGGGTTTAGAACAAAAGATATGAACTATGAACGCACATTCTCTGAAACACAATTATGACAAGCTGCGTGTTAATGAATATGGTTGTACGTGTGCGACATCTGGCTTCTTGAGTTTTTGACAACTGTTCAGCTTCCAGCTAACTGAAATATTCTGAAACTGTAGGGACACAGCACTTATACAGTGGCATTAATGCTCAAATCCAACATGACTTTTGAATCTGCTCTTTTTGAGATCCTGTTCAAACAATACTTTAAAATTCACAAGATTGGATTTTTGTGTACAGACAAACAAATGGCTTGAGATCATTTTTTGACATTGCTACATCGGTTGTTGTTATTTTTTGGGCATGGTGTAATGATGTAAGTCAAGCCTGTGTTGCTTGATGAATGATGGCAAGAACAAATTATGGCAAATCAGTCAGATCTAAGTCACATGGGCAAGAATATGAATTGTACAAGATTTAAGGGAAGCAAGAGGGGACAAACTGAAAAAAATACACAGTGTGAATGCACCCCTCTTTTAGTTCTTGGTGCACCCTACCCTAGCAATGACACTGAGCCTTTTCCAATAATATTCAATAACGCTGGAGAAAACAGTGAACTCTTTGGCAATTCATTGGACCTTAAGATGCACTCTTGAAAACTTTTGAGTTATTGCCCCAATGGAGGTAAGTGGTATATTAAATGTTTATGTATGTTTACGCCACCCATTACCTGATCTGCTTAGGAGGGTCATTAACCATTTGTCTCTTGGTTCGTTAGTCCATTCCCCACGGTGATGACATGTGGCAACATGTGAACATTCATGCTACCTTATTTGTACATCCTGTTGACACAGGAAGTCATTTACATATATGGAGCATATTTATATCATTTCGCCACTCCTTTAAATATCCAAGTTCATACAGTATGCATGAACACAAATACAAATTTGTTCCACTCATCTGTGATTAACTCTCCTTAACAGAGAGGACAAAAATATGCTGTATAGAGCAACAGATGTTTGAAGGATTCATTCTATGTTTGTTTAAAAATGTTTTACGTTTCTAAACAAACATAGTTTCATTAGTGGTGACTGAACTCACATGACCTGCATGGGGTAGAATTTCAGATGTATAATACAAAATATATTGCCACAAACCTTAAGTCACATAGAAGCACTGTTAAACTTTCTTTTAAGACCACCTTGTGCCAAATCAACAAGTCCGCCGACAGTGCTTAAAACGTTATTCTGAACTAAATAAATTACATTATGCCTAAAACAAAAGCTTATCCAGTTCATTTGAAATGCACTCTTCTCGTAGCATTACATTAGGGTCACTGTAGAAACAATGAAGTTGAATTGTTTCCATTTCAAGTTAAGCACGGAGTATATTGCAGTTACGTTGCATGGGGGCTGAATTTATTTAAGAGATGAATAACAGAAGAGGAAAAACTGTCCATTTTCATCTTTTGGAAGCAATATTAGTTTTCTTTTCTGGTTTATTCCTGGAATGAGTGCAGCCTTTGGCCATTAGAATTCCTGGAATCAGTGGAGACCGACACAGAAACGGTTTGCACGATAATTCTGCCTCGGATTTCTCAGAGACTAGTGTGACTTTCCCATGTTTAGCATTCATTTTTTAAATCACTGTATTTGCACTGTATTTTTTTGGCTTGATAAAATAACTTCATTTGCACCTCTTTCAGCTTTTGATTTGGGATTTATTTTCCTGCAACTTTAACAATATGCCATAGAATTTCATTGTGGTAGAACTTTAGTTTAAGAGTATGCCTTTCGGGTTTCGCAATTCCATTTTAAATACTTTTAACTTTTAATCATTTCACATAACAAGGCCTTTTTCTGTCATTATTTTTTTTTAAAAATGCTTTTCTTCAACAGCTCTTTTTGTCAATTCTTTTACTGGTGCAACTATATTGTAGTTAGTGGTCAGTAAATAAACGGATTAATTTCCAGGAAAAATGTATAGTTCACACGCTTATGAAACAAAATCTAAATCTGTTTACTATGCTTTCCCGCGCATTTTTTTTTTTTTTCCTTTTTTTTTGAAAAGAAAATCATGAACATGTTTATGGGACAACAGAAACCTAATTTCCTCCTCGCTGTCTTTCGTTCACCGGATCTGAGGGCGTAAACATGTCATCGAGGACTTTTGTTCATGAAGTATGCAATTGAATTCAATTAAATCAGGTTACCACCAAATATCCCACATGCCGGAGTGACATTTGTGATTCACTGTGGTAGAGTTATCGCATAAATAATCAGCATGTTTCCTTAAAGAAGCGTTTGCACTTGAAATAGACTCTGAAGAGGAAATGGAAGGTGCACTGGGACAAAAGGGGAAGGAGAATATGTTTGTGCATGTGAGGGTGTGTGTGGTCCAAGTGTGTGTGTGTGTGAGTGTGTGTGTGTGTGTGTGCATGTGGTGGTGGGGGGGAGCGAGGGAGGGCCAGAAGGAATGCCAGTGGAGGAACTGGGCTGTCATCAGCAGGAAGTGGATGAGGAATTAGGATCTCCCATTGGAGGACGATGGGGGGGGGGGGGTAGATTGCACACAGTGTTTGTCTCCTCCTGACTCCGTCACATACCTAACAGAGCTGATTAAGATATTCCACAGCGGCCAGCCGTCGTCATGTCATCTCACAGAACTCCCACAGCCTGGCCTATAAAAACCAAACAGCAATGTGAGTGACTTGTTCCACTATAATATCCTAATAACCAGCCTAGAGTTTCAATTATCCCAACACTGTACCCAAACACCATTATATAGCATAATATATTTTCCAGGCATTATATATAATATGATGTTAAATATGGCACTCTTTAATATTTGTAATTTTCATTAATAATTTCTTTGATTGGTGAGGAAAATAAGTCACTTAAATGCTGAGGTTTTCACACCGGAGTAAGTAACTATATTAGCTGAAAAGGTCGTTCGCTAAGGAAATGTCAGCTCACTTTTAATAGGATCCATCTGGTGAGTGATGGGAGGAGATCTAGGTGGAACGTGCAATTAATCAGGAAGTGCAAGCGCTCCTGGAGGTTCTCTCCCTGCTCCGTTGATAAAACGCATTCCTTGTGGCGGGCTAATTTATGTAATTACATTTATGCTAAATGGCTACCACATGAACGCGCCCGGATGTCCAAAATTCTCCAAATGGTATGTTCCACCCCCCCCCCCCCACACACACCCTCCAATTCCATCACAAAGAACTATCTTCTGCTAGCTCAGTTACCTGGGCTGTACATGTGAATGGTCATTTTGACCTTTATACTAGTATGTAATATGATTTTGAACATTCACTAATAATTTATACTGCAATAACACAATCCAAACTGTTTATTTAAAAAAAACAGACTTTTTGTCATAATGTATTCCATGTGTAACAACTATATAACTTATTTTGTAGCCAGTTCTGATGGTTTGGTGGAAGCTGATGTAAGATGGTTAATTGTTCAACATGCATATATTAGCCAATGCTTTCAAGTTCAGTGACACAAGGAAAAATATAGAACCTGAACATTCAGTGCTATCAAAACATAGTTTTGGGGACTTGGAATATTTAAAAAAGGAGACATTTGAATGTCTGAATCCAGTGTGTTGTATTTTTCATTGGCCGAATAATCAACCTTTGTACAACACCAATACTTAACATCCAATTATCATGAAACTTATTGTATTAATGATAATAAAATTGTGAAAATAAATACAAAGCCTCGATTACAAAGGTGTAGCATAATCTCGATCACAGTCACATCCTACCAGTCATCTTGTGTGGATGTAATTCTAGTAAGGAAATGAAGTCACTAAATTATATAAACTGTGCCAGTAAATCCTCTACAATGGAAAAACAACGGAAGGTTGTTAGCGTAAGCAGCTACAAGTTCTGAAGGTCCTCCTCTTTGCTAAACAATTTCAAGGCCCATGTTTTTAAGTATCACAATTATCTGCTGTTTTCGACGAAAAATGTGTTTGGCAAGAACGGGAGCGAAGGAACTAGCTGCAGGGCGAAGCTGGAGGTTTGGCCTGGAGACCTCAAGCCACAGGCTACCGTGTGCATGCAGTTTAAGCAAACATCATCACTGTGTTTCCATTGGGATGCTACTGAGAGAAACCCCTAAGGATAAACCCAACCATATGCTCATTACAGCCTGTGTTTTCACAATTTACTTCTCTGCCAGGAAAAGCGATATTGTGATTTTGGTCCTAAATAATACAGTCAGTTATTGCTTTATTTACTGTTTTATAATGACTTGCACACGTTTTTCTTTTTGTAAACAGACATATTTTATTTGAATTCAATGTTTTCTATCTACCTCACAAAGTAAACTTTCATTTTTTTAATGTAATCTACAGCCCTTATTATCATGAGGTAAAATGCACAGAATTCAGAATCAAAAACTAAAGTTGCATAAAATTATAGTAGTATTAGTATAATTATATAGTAGTATTAGTATAATTAAAGTAGTCAATATGTTGAATCCAGAACCGACAAGTGGTTTTTTCCCTCTTTGCTAAAATTTGTTCTGTCCACACATTGATGGCAACTGCAATTTCAGGTACCTATAGCAAGAGGTAAGCGTTTCACTGTGATATATGTTAATACGTCTGAGAGTTGAGTATCTGGTTTGTCTATAGAATCTTTGGTCCAAGCCCCAGTTATGCATATGGCATCATTAGCTGGCCCTCCATGTTGACCCAGAGCGATTTATGAACCATGATACCCAGGCCAGATGGCTGCTCTTCACTCTTCCCACATATCACTCCCAGAATCCTCTGCAGCAACCACACTGGAATCGTCCGGCTAATGAGAAAAGCCTACCGCTCCAGCAGATGGGGTGTGACATTTCGTTGCTGTCACCAGCTCTGATTGGCCTCCCAGGTGTTCTGTGCTCCTTAAAGGGGGTGCGACTGTGGAGGCCAGTAGTGGAGCACAACCCTCTGGCTAAAACCAGTCTCCTGGACCCACTGTCCTGTGGGATTTGAGCGTGTCCGGAGCTGGACTGTCTGGCATGTGAAGGTCGGAAGGACCTATGCATACTGCTAGTTAATAAAAGCATTGGTTGGTATCTTTTTTTTTTTTTTTCGCTGTAGCATGTATAATCTATATAGCAACCATTCTGCTGGCAGGGGCTTTAAGTTTCTCTCTTGCACTGTCCTTAGCTTAGTATTCATTACTGAGAATCATATGCTTCCTTCATATAAGTGTGTTTGAGGTACACAGTAACTACATCTCCCACAATACATTTCTTCAGATATAACACGGACATACATTTTCATACAGACTCATGCCTCCTTGCATTTATTATTGGAATTAAACACTATTTATTATTATTTTTATTTTAGGACCCTAAGAAATCAGCTGAACAAATCTAAGACAGTACTGACACTTTTTAATTTTGAAATATTAACAAAAATAACATATAGTTATACATACTCACTTTAGTGTTAGAACTGAATATTTATATAAGCATTTGTAGTTCATTTTCGGATTCTAGTGAATTATGAAAGCCTGCTGTGATACAGTATTTTGAGAAATAAAGGGTTTTTAAGGAAGCGTCTGAATAGTCTTGGTGCCCTGTTAACCTGCCGTGAATAAATTCTTTCCACTGCATTAGTTTCTTCACAGTTGCTTAGCACGTACAGTCAAACATTTCCAAAAGACGTATTATCAAAATAACAGTCGGATATTAAAAAGGAACAAGTCATAATCACTATTGTTACTGTTCTGTCGAATGCTGGTATTCAACTATAAACATTACAACAGAAACACCTGTTATTTTGGAGCCCTGGGGGTGTGGAGCACACAGTGGTTTGATCAGGACACACACACACACACACATACACATACACATACACATACACACAGGGGGCAGAAAATGTTTTAAAATGTCAAAGTCCTCATTTGCAGTTTAACAGATTAACGACTTTTCTGGAAGAATTTTATATTTATGTTTGATATTTCTGCAAAACCATAGTGATTAACAGGTAAGTATTGATGGTAAAAATCCAACAGATGACAAAAGATAGTGAAATCCAGGCTCAACAGGCAATGTATATCTCGTAGTTCTTACAGATATAACTGTAATAATCACTGTATAATGGAAAGCTCATTTCAAAAAAGCTAATCAGGCAATCGCTGGTTCCCAATCAACCTGAAGAAGTGTAAGGGACTGAACCATACACTTCTGCCTGAAGTTCTGTAGCTTTTGAATATCACAAGTCAATAATATGAGACTTCCAAATGCAAACATTGAATAAGCAAAAGAAGGCATCGGGCATATAAGTCATTCACTTGTAAGTCAGTCGCATGAATTATATGGGTCTGGACTGGTTTGCATTCAGTACAGCTCAGAAAGCAGTTCGAGGAGAACCATCACCTTCTTCAGATCAACCTCCAAGTAAGAAAATAGGAGACACAGCCCGCTTTCCGCTTGCAAAGCCAAACATGTTGGTTTTGGAGGGCTTTCAAAGCAGCCTTGATTACTGGTTGAAAAAGAAAAGGTAAAACAGAGCCCCGGCCCGCCACTGGCAGCTTTCATATGTATTTACCTCTCCCTGCCTGTAAAACGTCTCTCTGTGATCTGCCACTTATTCTCAAAGCGATGGAAACATCAGTCACCTAGTGCTTTCCTCTGAAATTCTACCAAGAGGGCAGGGTGAGGACATGTATCACCTAAGGGGTTGGTTGTGGGTGGGGGGCAGTGAAGACATGCCTTACTTTTTTTTTTTTTTTTGGGGGAGGGGCAGAATGAGGATGTGATATTTGGGAGGTGGGGAGAAGACATACCTTACTATCTAGGAGGCCAGGAGAGAACATGCATTATAGTGAATAACCAATGGTGTGCAACGAAAATCTCAAACACCACTCACCAAGTGCCCATGGCAGTCACCCCAGGGGGGTATTGGCCAGTAACATTGGCTTCACTCTCCATTTAAGAGAGAAAAAGGGGCGCAAGGGAGAATAACACAGTTGGGGCCACAGTAACAGAAAAAAGCAACATATTGGCAAATACCCCTTAATTTAAATATATTTAAGCATACATTTTTATCTAGAAAAAATGTATGATGTTTGCTGATCATTATCATCAAAGACAGAATAGATACTTGATTGTGACGGAAGGCTAAAAGCACTCTAGTTGTTCACACCTCAGGTTTTGGCACTCGGATTCAGGTTTGCTGCTCCACAAGAAACAATGCTATTGTCCTCTTGATGAAGGTACTCACCTAAATCACTTTGTTAAATACATGGATGGATGGAAAGATGCATCTTATAAATCAACAAGTGAAGCGATATAATACTTAATTTCAGCATGGTGGCAACAGGTGGTTAATGACAAAGAAAAATAGGTGTATTCTGATTTCAGGGCCAGGATAAGCAATAGAAGTCAAGTATTTCTGGGGAAAGAGTGCACAATGTGATTAAACCATGTCTGACACTGGTTGGTTGAGTATGGCAGAATCTGTAGATGTTGACGAATGAACAGGACCAGGTGTGCATGACTTACTGTGGAGTATAACGATGAAGATGTTAGGACTGAGACGTAGCTGAAACTTAAACAATCCTTTTCCATATAATAGGCAAGAAATAGGACAGCATACAAATCTCATTAAAATAATGTACGGAATTTGTCTATACCCTCTGTCATTAGAAACACACTCAGGATAAGGTCAAGCATGAGCTTCGGAGGTCTGTCACAGAAAAGCTGGAGAAGTTGGACTTAATTTTTGACCGCTATCAGTTTGTCCCTCGGAGAACAATAAACGTTTAGTAGAAAAGGAACCAAAAACATGGCAAGATTGATTTGGGTGTTAGTGAAAGCTGAAGAGGACATACTGCTTTGGCAGAAGATAGATGTGTTTGCTCTTTCTTTGTGGACGAGACATGCTTTTCTGGTGAGGCCGAGGCAACTGAGTGACAAGACAATTTTTAGCGGGACTCAGTGGAACGGGGGGGGGGAGTTGGCCTTTTGAGGGGAGTGTTTGCAAGTGGATTTAAGGACAGCGCCTTCGTTTTCTTAGCATCCCAGGAGAATCAGATTGAAAGAGGACAGTCTGTTAAAGTGAATTTGCCTGAATTGCAACTGTCTCCATGATAGATGGCACTATGGGAACATAAATCCCAGGTGTTCATGCTTCGGTATGTTAATGGAAATTCATGGCTTAACAAGGACATGATAGGTGACAGTTCTTAAGAGGAATGTTAAATTTGTGTAGCTGGAAAGAAGCAGATGTTAAAATCTATAAACTACAAAACAAGGGGGAAATGTCTGCTTGGTCATATTTCTCATAGATTTGACATAGTCAGTGGCCCACATCTACTTAACAAAATGCCGTAAATAGATAAGTGGAGTAGACTCAGGGAAATGGGAAAAGGGGATTATAGCTCTAATGCTCAATGGTCATGAAACTTCATACAAAACAAATGAAGCTAATCTGGTTTCCCTGTCAGAGTTCACAAATAGAATTAACACATTCAGTGCCATTTTAAATTATGAACAGCGTTTGGGTGAAATTGTTACTCTGTTAGCATGTAGTTAGCATTTTCACATTTGCTTGAAATGTAGTTTGACATTTTCAGTATTTTATGTTATTGCAATGTTTTGCTGATGTCTTGCCAGACCTCTTGAAAAAAGAGATGATGTCAAGAGAACTCCTGGTCGAATATAAAAAATGGATAAGGATTGTGAGTGTAATGTATTGTTCCAGGTCGGAGTTTGAAGAGTCAAGTGTGTGACAAGAAACTTACGTGTCACAGGGAGGCACACAGTCCTAAATTCCTTGACATGATGTAGCTAAGTGATGACATTAATCTGAGTCATATTACAGTTACGGTTGTCCATGATTTCACTGAATTTCTGTCCCAATCAAGATGGCAATCCCATTTACTTCAGACAGAAAAATAGTTTGAAATACCCTGATAGGCGACCAAATTGTTTTTGTTCTGTTTTCAGTTAGCGCTGGCATGACAGCCTTGCGGGGGGGGGGGAGGTTGGTGGAGATACACTAAGACGCAAGCACTATTCCCACCTGCACTCAAGCAAGCTGAAATGCCATTCAACTTCTGTACTGCAACATGCAGCACCTGAAAGTTGAAACATCAAGCAAAATTGAAATTTGGACAGCCCACCATTAGCTTTCCTAGCACCCTAAAAAAATCAGCATGTAGTGTCAAAAAATTTTGGTATGGACTGGAAACTGAAATCTTTTGGTTTCCAAGGAAACCCATACGAAGACATATGAAAAAGAGGAAACTTAAGAAGTCCCTTTTCACATCAGCAATAAGCAGTAAAGCTGAAGCTTGCATTGTACATACTGAGAAGGGGGCTATGGACACAGGATTTCTTAGAGGCTGAACTCTGGGCTTCTCCCCTGCAGCTTGTTTTTGATGAAAGCACCAAAGTGTGGTTTGGTTTAGGTCACAAGAGCTGCTGATCTGGAAATAATGGAACATTCCGGAAAGGCCCAGCTGTCTCACCCAAGCTCACAGCTGTTCCCCTTATTTCATCTCCTCTGACAAAAGGAAGCATAAATAAAGATTAGGCGCAAAATTATTATTACAACTCCAAGGTATGATTATTTTGTTCAGTCATGAAAGGTTGAAGTTTCATAGCAGGTTGGTGTGAGTTAACCCTTTGATGGTGCTGCGACCAGGTGCTGATTTTGAGGGCAGAGAATATTTCACTCAAAAATATGTTGCAGAAAATCAGTTGTGAAATAAAGCTCTCACAGGACAGTTTAACATATGTTTAATTTTTATTATATGAATATCAATGGTAATTTTTCATATTACTAGCTTTTTCATTTTTGATGGAGAATTCTAATAATATGTTTATGGTTATTACTATAACATTTTTCAAAATGCTTATTAACTGCCAGCATAAGTGTATTTGAGGTGTGTGCCTATGTTTGTTGACAGTAATCCCAGTCGCTAGTTTCATTGAAAATCAAGTAACAGTTTTAATCAAAGGATTAAAATTCTTCTAGATCATATTTTTACATCACTTTCAGAAATATGTCATTTTTAGCAACCGGACCAACTCTCACAGGGAATGAAATTAGTGACATTCAGCTAAATGCAAAATATACCTGTAGTCCACTGGATAGTTACATACTATGATGTCCATAAGTCATGGTCATATTTTTTGCTTTGATTTAATTGAACATGATTGGTACAAACTCCTTCTTTATTCAATTACCAGTGCAGAAGCAAGTGTCTTTTCATCTGGACATCATTCATTATTTTTTTGTGCTACGATGCTAATCTGTTAAATGGGACTGCATTTCCAGTCATGCCATGCCATCAAGTTGTCAAGTTACTGTAACAGTAGCACAGATAATATTTAACAGTTGCTAATGCATCTTATGATCAGAGGGGGATTTTAAGGACAGACAAGACAGGTAACTGCCTGGGGGCTCCTGAGTGTAAGGGGAGCCAGGAGGGCCGAAGTGCATGTTGGCATAGCTTACAGTTACCGCATTCATTCAGATAACTCGTCGTACCTTGTCACAGATAGGGTCCAGCAGCTATGATCAGAAAGCTTCAGTTACTTTAGGCTAACAACCACAATCGCTTGACAGTGGAGGACACGAAGAACATTGGCTGGCTGATTAATCCCAGTTCCTACGTTTTCACTCTGATGGGAGGACCAGGATATGGTTAAACTGCATGGTATAAAGTCCGTGGACCCATCCTGTTGGGTGTCAACAATGCAGGCTGCCGCTCCTGGTGATGTAATAGTGTTGAGTGTGTATTCGTGGCACAAATTCGGTCCCTTGAGACGAGCGCAGCAACATTTGAGTGCCATCGGATATCTGAACGCTGCTTTAAATCAGGTGTGCTCCCATAGGCTCAGCTTACTGTAGTGGATTCCCCAGTCACTAGACCTCAAATCTAATCAAGCATTTCCAGCTGACATATCTGAAGTAGAGATCCACAACCAACAGCAACTACAGGAAGCACCGGCATCAACGTAGGCCAGCATCCCTGTGCCACGCTTTTGAAACCTTTTTCAGTCCATGCTCCACTGAGTTCATGCTCTTCTGCGGACAGAAGGGGGACCATTAGGAAAGTGTACCTTACAAAGTGACCTTTATTTAGTTTGTTGCAGTTCTATGGTTAGAGTCTCAACATTGTTGCCTCAAAGGGCAACCATAATATTTATGTGTTGTGAGCTAAAATTGTTCAGAACAAAGTGTGTACTGCTTTAGATTTTAAAGTCTGTTCTCCACAGCTTTTTTCCTCTTCATTCATGTAAAAAATACTTTTAACCCTCTTAGGTCCCTCAACCTCCCATTTACCCAACCCTGTGCCTGAACAATCTAGACTCCCACTGGCTTTCAATGCACGGTTGTTCACAGACAAAAAGCAAATGGAGAGTGAGGTTACGGTTGAGAGGATCTCTATATGAACAAAACCTGTTCATCTTCACACTTTCTCATGCAGATGCGTTTTCCCCCGGAAAGCTCAATCTGAAACTGTGATTAAATACATGTTAAACATTGAATTAGCTGTACAGTACTGCACATGTATTTCAGGCCCCAGGTGCTCTCTAAGTGCCATTTCTGCATTGCAGTCACCAGGGCCCTCTAGCTGTCAGAGGAGGACGGACAGCAGCATTCGTAGCCGTCCCCTCTTGTCCAGGGCCCAACGCTGATCTAATTAGCATGCCTGTGCAGCCAAACTCCACGGTCAGCCAAGTCCAAACGGATACCTTATGAATGCAGAAGAGTTAGCATGTTATATGCGAGCCCAAAGACTGGACTGTGTAGCGTGGGGATGGGGATTGATGCTCAAGGTCTGCATTGGCAGCAGTTCTACAGTGGCTACCATTTTTGAGAATTATTTTACCTAAAAGCAAATTCACTGCATGTACTTGAAGAATATGCATCTTAAATGTGTCTCTTTGTCAGCAAAGTCATTGAAACAGTTTAAGTTTGTTTTTCTTACTCTTCTGTTTAGAAAAAAGTAACAAAAATGCCAAATGTGTACATTTATTTGTTAAAAAATTGTTGATATTAAGAGGTTACTGAGTTGAACCTTAGGGGGTCTACAAAAAGAGTCTACAAAAGGCTAGTACATTATATAATAAATTCATATAAACCAAGTAGTTGGCATGTGATCTAATTTTATTTGTAAAAGTTATTGCTTTGGCTTTTAATAAATCAAAAATTATTGGGGTACCATGTCCAAAAGCTATGGCGCCAAGACCAAAAACAAGGGTACCATAGGATGCATGGTAGTTGCACTGTGTGAAGGCAAAGCAGTATACAATATATTGAAAAATCAGGAG
The DNA here is from genome assembly GCA_022829145.1 of Albula goreensis. NCBI lineage: Eukaryota > Metazoa > Chordata > Actinopteri > Albuliformes > Albulidae > Albula > Albula goreensis. Next base: position 5,037,849 of record CM040758.1, read on the forward strand.
TGCTACATTTACCTGTCATAAGCAGTCTCCTGAAATTCAAAATCTGGTGATTATATCTGATTGCACTGCCTAGCTGCCACTACAAGTAATGTAATGGATTTGGATATCATCTACATTACAGTTAATGTAATGTGTGGACCTCATGTATCTCAGTATCCAAATAGAGGAAACGTTTGTATTGGCTGTGTTTGGCGTTCAGCTGGCTCAAAGAGTAAAAGTGCATTTTAATGGAGCAGTTATGCGTCCCATGCCTGAGTGATCATGTCTATGACTATGGCGCAGAGGTCCACAGTAGCGAGGCAAAAACCACAGACGAGCTCTCAGCTAAGATTCTGACAGAACAGGAACAGTCGTGAGAGATGAGGAGGGACACAAAGAGGATACATGAGGGTACCCGATTCATTTTTAGGGGTATAGGGTTTCAACCGTTGAAGGTCTTTTAGAACTTTCCGGTTCATGGCATTCGATTTTCTGGACTATTACTCTGAATACGAGTTGCTTTTTGCCAAACAAGTCTGAAACTGTTTAAGGGTTGTAATGATGCATATTTCACCAAACAAGTCAACGTTTGGAAAAATGGCCTTCAAAGCGAAAAGGTGTGGAGGTCATTGATAGAATATCATCAACATGAGGGGGCTCCAGGTCATGGTTATAATACACAAAGTCAGGTACCATGGAGGTTCAGTTAGACACAAATGAGCAAATGGAAAGCAGTTGCACTTGAGCCCTCGTCGAAAATTATGGTGACGTTGCTTCTCGGAGCAGGGAAGGGCTTGGATTTTAGACAGAGAATGGATCGCTGCTGCAGTTTCTTGAGGTTACTAATCGTTGGAGCACTAGCTTTGGGGACTTGGTTCCATAAATTTTGGTCTTTCAGCTCCCACTCAGTTCAGAAAGAGATCCTTAAACGTTTGTCAGCTGAGCTTAGTTGTGGGCTGGGCTGGGAGATGAAAGCAAATGAATTCTCAAGTCTGATTGCTGACGGCATGACAGACTTAGCTGCGAAAGAACAACACTCCATCATCATTTGTCACATATCAGAGGATTTCTCTGGCTTTTATGAAAAGATTTCCGAGGCTTTTATGACCAGTAACTATTCATGTCACTTCACCCAAACACCAATGTTACCCAGAAATAAAATACAAATCCCAAATATGGATAAGAATGTAATTCAGTCCTTGAGATATATTGTCCATAACTTGAGAGGCAATTGTGCATCATATTTCATTAAAAAGCTGTGAAAAATAGTATAGGGAAAAGTTATAGGAATGTGTAGTACACTTATGTATGACAGGGTAAATAGCAGTAAGGTGTGATTGTAGAAGAACATAGTGAAATTGCCAATTGTCCTCGGCAGTTAATGGACAGAAACCTTGTGAAATTTAACAGTGTTACTAAATCAAACCTCAACTGTCAACAGTTACATATAGTTGCCATTAGTAAAGGCATTAAAACTCCATTGTTACAGGTTTCAGCTCCTACACCTGAAAGAGTGGGCTAAAGGTGGAACATTCACAATAAAATGACTTGAAAGAATAAAAATACCTTAGAATTAGAGTTAAAATTTCAGGCTAACAGGCTATAACAATTCTATACAATTACGAAACTAAAAGTGAGAAGCCTGTTTTGAGCAATTTAATAACAATAGGCCTAAATACTGTATGCTTCCTAAAATGGTTGCAATTTTTCCTCTCTAGTTAGTTGCTGCAGATTGACTGAAAAAAATTAGGTTAAACGTTGCGTGAATTTTTTTTTTCCTTTCTTCCCTCCAATACGGAGTAAAATCTAATAATTCATCCCAAAAAACACAGACATGGCATTCCATCCTTATGCATTATATCTGCTCCCACAGTACGGAGGTCAGAGGTCACGGTTCCCTCCACAGGAGCTGCCAGAAAATGAGTTTCCCAACTACAGCGCAGCCCCAGGAAACTGTAGCCAGTGAGGAATGTGAGCTATGCTGAGGTTATTAAAAATGATAGGAAACAATTTCACCGTTATCACTAGGCTCAAGTTCAGCCCTTCACTACACTGTCATCTCTACGGAGTGAAGGTACGTTTCCGTTCATCTGTGCATTGTAACACTTACTGCATCATTATGAATTATAAATAACAATCAGCCAGCCTACTGTAGACCTGATATGGCTACAAATACTATCAGACATAAATAATTATAATGTTACTTCTTCCATACATTAAGGTCAGTGCGCTGGTAATCAGCACACAGACTGAAACAAAGAAAGGAATTTTCATTGCTCTGTAGCGACATTATAGAATCTCTCTTCAACTGCGCTGTTACATTATCCAGCAAATAACATTTAAACCTTTTTTTTCCAGGAGTTACCTTTTAAATGTACAGTAAATTACTTCAGATAAAACATAAGGATTACCAAGGGCCTTTGGGTGTTACAAACATTTATGTACGCAACCATTTTCATATGGACAGTAGATAATAAACTGGTAATATGAATTTGCTAAATTGTTGACATATCTCATCACTCACCCATGAGTGACTGACCTATGTCTAAAGGGTACCGGATGTTAAAACAAATGCAAACGGTTTTATATTGGATGTAACTAGTATGTTTAACTGCCTTAATGTGATCAATTAGGGGAGGTAAGTCTTCAAATGTATTTAAGATCAGCTAATTAGTAAACAGGGAAATCGTTATCATTTGCGTAATGTAAAAGTCATTACAGTGGGGATTAATCAGCGGTGTTGATTTAACCATGTCATTCCGTGTCATTCCGCACTAGCACAGCACAATGGGTGCCTTCCTTTCCAGGACAGACAGCTGTGCCGGGGAAATAAAATGGCTATCAATCTGACAGGCTGCGCCTCGTAACTGTCTGCCCCAGCAAGCGCGCGCAGGCCTAAAGACAATACATAAACACGAGTTACGGCTCAACTTCAGCTGCATATGACATCATTTAACGTGTTCCCTTTTTCAAAACTGCACAGACGTCAACTGCACTTTGAGTTACAAGTATTATACAAGCGATATTATCACAGTCTTGTACATTATTATCCGATAATATTGTCAGCATTGTGCACAATTTTAAAATCATGAGACGGAACTGTGTTCATTTAATAATTACGATGTCGTGATGGGTCCTGAACACAGGCCATGTACGATGCATATTCAGTAGGGAAGGAATAGCTGCCATTTTGCATTAAGTGGGGAATGGGAGAGGATATTTTTCACGTCCTGGACAGAGGCGGTAAGCGATTGGCTTGACCACCATTGTGACTCTCATGGTTCGTCTACTGCAGGAAATGTTTTGGGGTGCTTGGTGCTTGTTTTTGTTGTGTAGAAAATATTTTGTCTACGGTGAGTCTGGAAGGTTTGTTGAAAGTAATCTCCCTTCAAGTAAATTCCAGAAAACTGAGTAATGTGTATAATGGTTCTAGGAATACTGTGCTCTATGTACCAAGCCTGTTTATACATTAAGCATCTAACACTCCCTCATAAAAAGCATAAAATAAGCATATGCATAAGAAAAACAATCTGTAAATTCGCTTTCACTCGCATGAGCAAGGATTACTGCTTCTTCTCACAGCTCAGTGCATTATGGGCTTGAACGCACCCTACTTGCCAGCACGGGTGACCACCTACAAACCAGCCGTGCCAGGGAAACGAGTATGCTATGGCACTTTGGCTCTCACATTTTCAAAAACAATCGTCTACATATGGTCACCTAACTAACCCCTATATCTGATTGGCTGAAATAATCCCTTCCCGTGACGATACCCCAGGTCATCACAAGAGTTCTCCGTTGATCTAACCCGGTTAAATAAAGGACAAATAAATCAAATAAATGAAAAATTGCAATTCGCTGCTGTTGTGTCATGTCCACGCACCCATCTAATGTTCGTGTATCTTTTCCTGATTCATGCGGCTTCATGATGATAAATGGGGTTTCGGTCATCGCACGCTTCCTTATAAGCTAAAATGATCCTCTGTTGATCAGGCTATTCGTTACAACTGCGGCCAAGCAAGGATGAAATCACCATGAGGTCACAAACTAAAACCCCCACTCCTCCAGGGATAGTTTGACCAAAAATCTAATCTTAATATATTTTTATAATCAATCCATGATATACATATGTGAAATATTAACATGAAATATTTAGTCTAATTCCTAGTGAGTTCAGAAAGCCCAGCTATTATTGAGTAGTCTCTTTTTTCCCAGATTGCAATGTATGGCTTTTTAGTTCTTGTGTGCAGGAGGCAAAAACATGCTTTATGGATGATGACAGTAGTTTCTCTAAGATGAACATGTAGTTGCAAAAATGTTTCTACTTGTTGGAGCCTGAATAATGTATATGCAAAAATATGTAGATACCATTACATTATTTTGATAGTAATATTGAGGGATGTGTGAAACGTGTGGGTACAATTATCCCTTAACAGCTAGGCTCAAACTAAATTAAATCTCGTCTGAATTGTGTTTTTGTAATGTTTTTCTTTTCTAATTCCTATGTGATCCAAAGAAAATAAACACATAAAAAAAGCCATCCCACCCCCCTCCGCACACAAACACACACAGATGTGTCCACTGTATTTCCAGATGGACGTGGCGCAAAATCCCGGCCATCCTCGTTTCCCCAGCCTTGGAGGAAACAGGGCCTTATCTCAGTCCCTCAAATGAAGAGGAAGATAAAGAGGAAGTGGTCGAAGTGGTCTGGCTGGGTCCCAAGAACAAACCACATTCCCAGAATATGGTCAGAGAATCCACATTGACCCCGGGACATTCTATTCTACCCACTCCTTCTATTATAAAATGCACTCAGTTCATACCCAGACTCTAGTTTCAATTGAAAGAGGGCCAGTTGCCCCCCCCCCTCCCCTTTTCCTCTTCCCAAAACACCACCTGTGCACCCTCTTGGCAGATTAGGCGGTAATGCTTGCTTACCGCATTACGGCTGCGAGAAACGGGCCCTTCCCCGAATCGTTATCTTGTGTGCTCATCTTGTGGATGGGCGCCAATTTCCCAGGCAGAGAATGAGATCTGCTAGCGGGCAGAACAGGAAGAGGTTTCGGGCCGTTGAAACTAAATCCCACTGAAGATGAATGACCAAACTGAGACCGGCACACACATAAACACACACATGTACACACACACACACACACACACACACACACACACACACACACACACACACACACACACATACACACATACAACCAGGGCCCAGGCCTTGTTTGCAAAAGAAATCGGTCTGGATTCAATCAACATTTGTATTTTTAACTCCAAGTTAAGCACGACTATTACCGTGTATTTTTCGCAAGCGTGTTTTTCACACTTAATTGTGATGACTGCTGAGCTCACCAAATTCTCCCTGTTAAAAATCAACAAACACCTCCATCTTTCAATTACTTGTCAAAATTAAGGAAAAACGCTGATGGTTGATACCAGTTCCAGTGAAGAGTGTGCAATGTAAATTACTCAAATTTGAACCCAAAGCTTCCAGTTACCAAAATAGTAAAGAGGCTTGAGACTTTAGTGAACAAACGCATCAGCAACAAACACAAATAACTTTTTTTGGGAGAAAAAATCACACTGCACCATTTTCCTAGTTGTATGATTCATTTTGATTTGAAGCTAAACATATCTGATATGCAGCAATATTACACATTTAAACCACCATTTTTTTACATCAAATTATGAAAATGTAATTTCTTAGTCAAACGTATGCATTGAAATATGGATTCATGAAATAGTTATAAAAAATACAAAGCTGTTGGACATTCCTTGCAACAGAAACACTGTAAAAGATTGAAATAATGGAATTAGGAACACATATTGAAAAGAGAAAACGCAGTAGGACCATCTTAAACTGGGATATGGGGGATCTAAGGGGCTTTAGCTTGAGTGAATTGTTCCACTAATTACACGTTTACACAAAAGTTAAAGAATGCATAATAGCCAGGAGACACAAAGGCGATTCAGTGATCAAAGGAGCATTAGAATTGACTTTGTTTCCCTCAGAGCTTTTGTCAAAGCTCTCAATAAAGTATCTCTTTTGTGATTAAAAAAAAGGGCCCTACATTTTTCTAATTAAAGAGTCCAGAGATTTCTCGCCTCCTCCCTCTTTCCAGTGCCCTCTGAAGTCAACGGAGTAGCACAGGAGATATTCCGAAATCTCGCTTCAGTCCCGGTCAAATCCGCCGGGATAATGACCATGAAAGACATCGGCGGGGTCTCTCTTTAAGCCCTTGTTTAAGGTTCAGCTTCGGCTCCCACTTTGAACTTGACGGATTCTTGAGGACTCTCCCAGATTGTCTCCTAGCAGCGGGCGGCTTTCTTTATGCACCGGTGGGAGAGGGGTCCGATCCCGGTGTGAATCAGGGTCCGGCGTGGGTCGCCAGAACTGCCGTGAGGCCCACTCGCTCTCTCTGAACACCCTTGCAAGCCAGCGAAGCCCCCCACAAACCTTCTGAAAGGATCTGGACACAAAACAAAGAAAAACGCTGTGCACATCCTACCTGACAAAAACACATGCGTGCCTGCAAAGTTTTGCTCCAAACTTTGCTTCACAATTAAACACAATTTTTGTTGAAGTCACGCCCAACTTTGCTGATGAAGGAAAAACTATTAGCAGTTACATTTTTTACGCTGAAGTTGAGCGAAGGTTGAATCCAGGTCCTTGTTTTTGTCCTGCAGCCAATGAATTGCACATGGAATCATTACAATACGCATATGAGTTTTTTACTCTGCTCCTGATATCTCTCTGTGTCCAAAGCAAACCTCACAGATGTACTATGACTTACTACTTTCCCCATATGTGCTTCTGTTTTATGTACTGTTTAAACAATTGTGACAATCTTTTTCATGCGGTACATTAATTAAATTTATTGTAGATGAATGAAAATTTACTGAAAGCATGGAATCTTTCAAAGTTGTTAATTTCTATTACAAGGGGTATTTACTTTCTATTTTATTATTATTATTTTTATTATAATTATTATTTAAGTTGTGGACAAAGGTCTGCCTTGGCAACAGTCACAGTGCCACTTCATTGAACTCAATCTCACATACTTTGACCAGTCAACATGTCAGCTTGTCACCTAAAGTCCACTGAAAACCCTTTCTTTTCTTCAGAATGCTAACCTGGAACAATGGATTAAGAACGAGGACGTTTGATTTTCGCCAGAATAATAAAACCTACTACAAGGATTATTTTAACACTGAGTAAAACCTCATACAAGCCAAAAATTGATTTATAACCAGGTTTTATTCAGCACTTCTATGTTTTATTTTGTTTTTGATTTTTTTCTTCTTTTTTTTTGAGAAACATGATGGTACGGTTTGATAAGAGACTGGTATGACAGCTTATTTGACGTAAGCGAGATGCGCTTTGCTGACTCGGAAAAGGCCGAGATTAGAATCAGAGACGGGAGCACAATAGAGATTCGACTGCATGTTGAGCTGGAGAGGATGTGTGTGGAGAGAGGGAGAGGGGGAGAGAGAGAGGGAGAGGGAGAGAGAGTAACAAAAAGAGTGAGGGGGACAGAGAAGAGGGAGCAGAGGAAGACAGAGAGAGAAATATGTAGGGCAGTTTCTCAAACTTCTTCATAGTGGTGTAAGGGATAAAAATATATTATTATACACCTTTGGATTCTGAACTTTAGTCACAGCTTATGTAATTGCATCAAAGGTAAAACCTGTTGTGGCTAATGTACCAATATTTGAAGTAACCATTTCTTATTTATATTTATGACTTAAACATTCATTTATCAAATCCCATTGGCTTGCTTGTGGAGTGCAGATATGTTTCCCATGGCTGGCTATTAGACTCCCTGCCAAGAGTAAGACTCCCATTACAGGCTATGGCCAGAGGTCCACATTTGCTAGACAACCATTGGTTATGCTGTGGAATAAAGAGTAGGAGTTAAGCAGGTTAATATCCCCAGTCACTTTGCTCTCTAGCGGCCCCTCCTGGCCAGCCAGGCACCTGCAAGACTGATGAGCCATGCAGAAGTTGATTTCGTGTTCCTCTGACAGTATTGCCAATATGTGAATGGTGTTGAATATGCAATGTAGAAAAAACTGAGAGATTGTCATGTGAGTAACATGTGTCATGTGCACATCTTCTCCTCCTGACTCTGGGAGATGTCAATATGGCTGACTCCTGAAATTATTATTTTAATTATTCTGAAAATAATAATTTCAAGGTGAAAGCATATTAGACTTTTAAATGATAGTGACTCTATGTCAGTGACTTTATGAGCTAATTTATTCCATAATATCCCAACAACAGCAACATTAGGTGCAAACAGGCTATTATAAGAGACAAGCCTTAATTTAAGACAAGGCATTTATTGGAATGTTCATGGTACAGAAACTGTACCTAGAGTTTTCAGGTCATCAAGCCCACTTTGAGTGCCAAACTCAAGCTATCTCTCCTCCATCTGGAAATTAAAGGAACCTCCAAGATTGAACTTTGCAACAAATTCACCAACAGACAGAAGAGTGGAATTAGGCCCTCAGAAACTGTCCTAGGTTTATGTTCAAACGGCACTCAATCATGTCTCTGATCATGAAAATAAGGATGAGGAGGAACAAACGTACCTTTTCAGCGTCAAACAAAAAAAGGGTGCAAGCCCAGTCTGCGCCGCCTCCACCTGCATCCCGTGTGAGACTCCTCCAGCCACACACGCAACCCACCGCTGCTGTTAGTCTCCGGCGTAGTGCGATGCCGTTCCTGGCGCGCGGCGGCGGCCTGCGTCTCCCCACTGATGTTATCGGCAGTTCTGCTTCCTTATCTCCTTCAGCACAGGTGTTTTTAATTGCATATTTATCGTTCTACCCTACTGTTCCAGAATGCATACGTGAAGATTAAATAGCATAGGGGCAAAGCACACACACACACACACACACACACAGACATACACATGGATAGGAACACCCAGGGTTTTTTTAACCTATATTTAGCCAGGTAGGTCAACTGAGAGAGCAGTTCTCATTTGCAGAAACAAGAGCAGCCTAAAGCAGAATAGTATTTAATGAATAATGTACCAGATGTGGGAGGAGTCATAGGGGGGCCAGATGTACGTAGCCATATTGTAAGAATTTGTCGGCACCAACCCATACTCTTTCACCTTGCATCTCATTGATCAGCATCAATGTTTCCCTATGGATGTTTCACAAACTGTAACGTGATTAAAATAAAATGAACTGTAAAAATGATCTATTCAGGATGAAAATGCATGTCTTTGCTCCAAATACATTCGCATAAGTCATTTAGACCTTCTATATATAAGGAAGACAGTATTTCTCCAGGTTCACATGAGATAGCTTTCAAATACAAACATAAGAAATAGTAAGACCAAATGCACACATTACAGGGATATGACAATGGCTGACTTGTCAAGTCGCCGAGCTAACTGCCTCTTCAAAATAAAAGTGTGTTAACAAAATACTGGCTGTAAAATGTTACAGAAAGCCAGATCAGAAGCCAATATTAACAATAGTCTGCTTTCTGAGATACTAAAAACAAACACGGTTCCTGCTGCCGATGTTTTATAATGAACTGGAGGATATACTGCACTCAGGGAAAAGAATATGGAAAAAAAATGGAAAAATGGGATTTGTTGTAAAATAACCAATCAGAGTAACAGATGAATGTATTGTTTTAATGGTTTAAAATGTGATGAAGTGCTCTGAAGGGCTGAATTCTGTATATTCAAGGTAACATCCATGCATAAATTAACTGTACTGTTTGTGGTAGTGACGGCTTTGTCGTGAAGAAAAGCGCAGGGATATAGCACAACATTCGCCCATTTACATATTTTTGTTTTAGTTCATAGTATCGTTTGTTGTATCGATGAGGTTCAACGACAAAAACTTTGAACCGAGTAAGGAAATCCAATTCCTTTTGTGAAAGGAAACATAAAAAGCAGGTTTACCATTGAATCTTAAGAGATTAAAATGAAACAACCCAGAACCCTACAATAGCACCCCATGCAACGTAAAAACAAAAAGACCCCCCAGCCTTCAGCTCACACAGTTGTACACATCCCATAGTTCCAGAGATTTTCTTTTATTAAAGAAAACCGTCTAAATATCTTGCTTTGAAAACAGCAGAAAAAAAAAACCAGATTCAAACGTGCTCAGAAAGCTTATTAATTTTTCTGCCAAATCCGAGGAAATTGGAAGTGTTTATTTTGATGCCAAGTAATACGCCAGGCATCAGTTTCTTTCCGTAAACTGTTTCTGCTCGTTAGGATTTTAGGCTCTTGAAACATTTCCTTCTCCACTTCACTGACCACAGTAAGAAGCAGGCTCTCTACGCAATAAAGTCATGAGAGTTTAATGGTGCCTTGGCCTTAAAATGCTTTAGAAACGCAGTTTCGGCAAAAGCCCCAGTTGACTATAGTTTCAGACGGTTATTGTCATCAAAGTCATTATGGAATAATCATGGGCGTCAGTTTGTTTTGAAAAGTGCTGGGGACAACGATGGGTTCGATTAACTAAAGGCTTTCAGAAAGTGGTGGGGACAAAATGGGCCACGAAAAAAGGAGCGGGGACATGTCCCCAGCGTAAATGACGCCTATGAGAATAATTAGTCATTTATATTCAGTGAGTTTGACATGGTTGATGTTTATAATAATTCATGCCATTACTATTCCATACTATTCCGCCATTTTCTCAGCAGCGTTGGACACCAGGGAATGAAATGGGAAGGCCAGTCGATGTATCTATGCCTCCCTCCTCATGAAGTCAGCAGGTAGGGTTGATTCAATGTGGGAGATCAAACAGTTCAGCTGTTTTTCGAGGCAGGGAAAAAAAAAACACAAAAACAATCTTTAATATGACTTTAGCTTGCTAATGGTTTTGTCCGTTACTTTCTGTAAATTCGCTTCACATATGGACATGCTGAAAGGGAATTTGCTCCTACATATGTATAGAAAGACACACACTCGCGCACACACACACACACACACACACACACACACACACTTCTCTCCCTTTGTTTCACAGGCACTCTCCTCATTTATCTGAGATGAATCATAAGTACATCAAATATATGGGATATGAGATCATGTGACTGACAGCATAAAACCCACAGCATTCACCAGCAGATTAGCTGATAACTGGATACATCCCCAATATTTTTAATAATTAAACAGAGACTGGAGGGGGGCCAACATTACACCCATAAAACCCTGCATATATGGTGAACCCTCTACTGAACCACTTGGCAGCCTCATATATTCATTTATTACTTCATTTTTTTTTTTTACATTTAACAGGGTGGTTTCTACATTCCAAATGTGAACCTAAACTTACAGAGCGGATTTCCCAGAGCAAGGGTCCCAAGTCACTTTTTTCTTGGCTCGCTTTCCAGTTGCTCCAAGACAAGTGACTCACACTCCAGGAGAATGGAAAACCCCAAATAGATACTAAAATCATGTCAACATTTCTTCTCAAAATTACAATGTACAATAAAATTCCAGGTTTCAATAACAACAGCCAATAACTTTGAATAGCAAATATATGCAGATATTATTTTTCATTCAGAAAGTTTGGTTTGGCTATAATTTAACTAATGTTAGAGATTTGGTGGTTTTGTCACTAGATCTAATCACTTTTTTGACTCTTCTATCATTTTTTTCCCCTATTACATTACATTTATTTTGTTGGCACTTTTATCCAAATCAACTTCCAGTTGAAAAGTAGAATTGATCTTATTGTGGCCACACTGGGGTTTGAACCACCACCTTTTTGGTGCACTCTAGGGTTGGGCCCGTGGTGGTAGGGACCTCAGTTCGACCGCAAATTCTTCAGATTCACTGAACTCTCAGCCCCTATATTCCTTCCATACTCTAATTAATCGCTGCAGACACATCATTATATGTAAGTTGGAAACAGGTGGTTTTGATGTTCTGGCACAATACAGAATGCCTTTTGCCACAATGTTGTACTGCGTCATGCAGTTTAAGATGAAGCATGAAACTGGAATGTTTTGGGTCTCAACGGTAGGGATGCAGGGCCGAGAAAATGGATCCGAGTATCCAAGTGGGTGTAGAGACTCTGTTGTCTGGCCTCTGTGGTCCAGACTGTGGTATGACTGTGGGTAAAACGGGCCAAGATGTTCCTTGTCAGGCCGTTCTCACGGACAGAGCGCAGTGACACACTCTGACTCAGATATCCCAGACCCCCTCGTAACGGATCGCCTGAGCGTGGGAGTGGGAAACGACGATCGAGCATAATGGAGCTGGCCCGAGCTCGCTCCAGCCAAATTACCAAGGATGAACAAAAACTGCTGCTGTGACTATACCCAGAGTCCATTGCGATATTATATTTAAGGTAAATGATTACTGATATTTGTCACACTGTCAAGAGCTTCCCTGGCTTGTATCAGGTTTTTTTTTTTTACATAATGCAGGTTGGGGATTTATACGATTGAACTGTCGTGTTATAAAGGAAGCCATTTGTTTAAGGTTGTGGTTTCATCACCATTTAAGATGAGGCATTTTAAAAGCAAAGTTTTTGTGTGTTTTCAAATGCATTTTTTTTTGTATGGCTTTTGAAATCCAGCGCATTTCAGCCTCATTCACAGGGCATGCCATTATCGTCTCCCCGCTCTCACTCTCCGAGAATTTAAACAGTCAGACTTTTCTGAAAGGCCCGAGGAAAGGGCCTTTTCTCTGGACTTCCTCCGCCGTTTCCAAGACACTTCCTGTCTGTTATGCATACAGACATGTAAACACAATCGGGCTGAATGACACGTCCCAAAAGCCCCTGTGCCACCGCGGCCCATTCAGCGCCCGGTGGCCTGGGTTTGGAGTGGATTAGAGCTGTCACTATCAATCAAAGCCACTGAAACGGACACTGTTTTTCAGGTGCCACAAGCTGACTCTGTTTGACGGCGGGGGTACATTTTTCAGAGCTTCGGGCCTTTTCAAGAACGGAAAAAGCTTTCCTGTAAAATGGACAGAGTCAACCAATTTGATTGCGATCATGAACACAGCAGGTTTTTTTTTTTTTTTTTTTTTGGGGGCGGGGGTGGGTGGGGGCATAGGGATGCCATAGAATTTCTTCCCTGTATGATATATTAACAGTGATAGAACATTGAGAGTTGAGTTTTTACTCAAATACATATTAGTGATCATAATAGCAAGGTTACCAGGACTGCAGCTTGTTATTTTCATTAAAAAAAAATATGATCTCTTATTATTCATACTCAGTGAAAAATTTAATTTGAATTCAGTATTGTATGTTTCCAACAAGTTGAAGCATACAATAAAACCAAAAATATATGCCTTATCCATTCCTGAAGCACTTACAATTTTGGTGACCAATTGCTGTTATGTCCGTTTTTGCTGTATGTTTCAACGAGTCAGCCAAATTAAATTTTTCACAGAGTATAAATATAATGGATAATTTTTTCTGTTCAATAATATCGAGAGCTTGAGGGATGGATTTGGCATCTATATATGGAATTTCTGGTTAAGAATTGCCTCTTTTGACAATAGGACAGCCTTAAACCTCCTCCCTGTTGGCCTTATCTAAAATGATGGGTTGGGGCGGGGTTTGGGGTTTTGGAAGGTTTGGCCCCCAGTTGCATTCCAAATCACTCCACCTACACACTAACACTCATTTTGCGTTCGTGAGAATCGTGGCGTGGGAACTTTGAACAGCCACGTGGCTTGTTCGATCCCATGACGTGCCTTGGCGATTCTCGTGAAACATAAAACGAGCAACAGCATGGGCGGAGTTATTAGGAGGCGATCTGGGATTGTAGGGTGGGGTTTTCGTGGCTTTGGTGTTCCTTCCTTGTGATACTTTGTCTAAAGAGATCCTGAGGTTAGCAAAGCAAGGGGGATTACTTCTTCAGCAATGTCTAGGGTCTTTGCTAGCTAACATCTATATATTTAGTGTAAAATATAGCTAAAGCATACAATATAGATGAAGCATATTTAGCATAATAACCTACATTAGGGTGGTGTCAGTAGGTCAGAGTTTTTGAAGGATCAGCATAATTAAAAAAACAAAACAAAAAAAAACTCATGACTACAAATAAAAGGTATAAAACTTGCTTTTGCAAATCAAAACGTTCCTGGATCTGTAGCTTCTAGCTGTCATTGTTATCGTATGATGTATAAGCTTTTAAAAAGGACACTGTAAGTGCTTTCCAAAAATGGACAATGAAAGGATATGCTGAAAATAAACACACATGCAAATAATATCAAAGCAACAAGTACAGTTAAAAAAGTTGAATACAAAACCAGCATATATAGTAAATGACGTCAAACAATTAGGTAAAACAAACACAGAATTGGGAAAATAAATTATAAAAAAGCCCCTAGAATAGTTTTCTTCATCCCGTGAGAGTAGCGAACCTTTCGCTCCATGGTGTTGCATGTGCGTTTCCCAGCGTCTTCCCTACACTCTATTTGATCTCTGTCATTTCCTGTCTTCAAAGTCATTGACGACACAGTCTTTGAACTGCCTGGGTGGGGACTGGTTAGGTGCGGACGGAGCAGGAAACACCACGCAGATAGACGACTAGGAGACAGCCCTGTCTTCAGCTTTAGCTTACGGCATAGGTGTAACATCGGTGAAGCATTTTTTTATGTATTAACTACAAGAAAAATACGAAGAATCAGAACAAAAAAACAGATATGAAAAAGCAGGTGGTGAATTTCTGTCAATAATTCACCAGGGGTAAAAAAAAAAAAAAAAAAAAAGTGCAGTGATAATGTTTCCCTTATCATCAGGGTCATTTTTTGCTCATATTAAATGAGAAGAGTTTATGGATTCTAGTACAGTTATGATAAAGAGTGGCTGTGGGCCTCGTCTCTGCTTGGTTTTAGTTCAGACTTTATGCCCTCCAGTTTCCACCAGAGATGGATTCAATACATGAACCTGGCTTGAGTGTATTGCAGCTACTAACAACTGTAGTTAAGTTTAACAAAGCACCTATCTTGTCATTCATATAAACTGCAGCAGGGCAATGTTGGTGTCACAAAGATAAGATATTTCCCCTTTTACCCTACACAAAGGGCTACTTCGAACTCCTTGGGAACCATGGTTGAGTCTTCAAAATCCATATTTATTTATCCAGAAAAAAATAGCTTTTGCTTCGATTTCACAATAGGACCTTTACAAATATTGACATATTATTTTGTTATTCTACAGTCTATCTAGCTTTTTTCTCCATCAGTGACATTCCCCCCATTCCCCCCGTCCTGCTTGTTGGCCCCACCGAGGAATTCAACAGCTGGAGTCCACATGGGATCTGCGGCAGCTTAACTTCACCAAAATACACGCAGTCGGGCCCGCGTTCCTTCCCGTTTTTTCCTCTCTTATTTCAGTGATTCTACACATCAAAGACAAAACAAAGAGGAAGAATTAAGAAGCAATTAAACCTCATAACGCTGTGCCTCTTAACCCTCTGCGTGCCAAGCCACTGTACCCCCTTCCCCAAAATCCGACCCGCCAAGACAGAGGAACTCATACCATACCGTATACCTAAATTACTAGATTTAAGTATTTCTTCCCATCTGATTTTAGAACACATCAGTGATGAACTGTCTACATATAAGGCATGCAGGTGGCACAGGGATACTGCAGGTGTCCAATCACATTGAAGAGAGGCTGTTGAATAATGAAGTGGGACCACCTGCTGGCTTAAGCCCCACCCACCTTGGTAATGCAGTTATATTTCAGACAGGGGAGCATTATCAGGGTGGTGGCATTTGAGGTGAGTCACCCCATTCACTACAAAGTGTTTAGGGAACCTGAAAAAAATATATAATGGAATCCGCTATTACGTTGTAGCATCGGGTGAGTCATAGAGGAGACCAGGGGTCGTGGCAGTCCGCTGAGTTTATTACCTAAAGGCTTAGCTGTGTAAGCAACCACTGAAGCGTTCATCATATATGACACTGAATGAAGGCTTTACAGTCCACAGCACAACTAGACCCTTTTGTGAGAATTGGAACATTACTGGCCACAGGCCTTCCTCAAGCCCCACCCACCACACCCCTGAATGGTCATCACACCAATTAACTAAGCGACAGGTACCTGATTGGCAACGCAGCTGATCGATTAAGTCAAATAAAGCTAGGCCCACCACATCTCTGACGCCATGAGAATCTATCAAGTCCCAGATTCTGGATCAAATTCCTTTGGAGTTGGGATGGGGGGGGGCGGGGGGTGTCTTTGTACTCCCCCTGTCAGACTCTCCAGATGTTTTGCAGGGAAAAAAAAAAAAAAAAAAAAGACACTGGCACATATGATGTACATTGTTTTAAATTAAAGAATGTTGGGGACAGAAAGGGGGCTTTGGATTGGCTGCTGTGATTTATGCGTTAAATGTGCTGGTTATTAATCATGCAGTTATTACACAGCTTATGAAAGGGACTGGAGTACATTTATCTAACTCCACTGCTCTGCACTACTCTTTGATACCCAAGTTGAAAGGAATAATAGATTTTTTTTTGGTGCAGGTTGATGTGCTTGGTTGCAATATTTATTCTCCTTCATAGACCGGCGTCATATATCTCACTGTCATCTGCTGCGCACATGAGAACGACTGAGCATTATTTTGGCTTTAAGGACTTGGTTATAGCTGCTGTGTGCCTTGAGCTGGTGAAAGTTGTCATATTTACACTGATCAAGCATATTTTTTCACAGCCAAGACACCACAGAAGCCATATTAATGACTTTCTTGAAGTGCAAGAATATGTAAGAAGAAAAAGTAATATGGTGTCACAAGTGTTTACCTTTCAACACAGCAAATCTATGCGGATAAACTAGACTTTTCAGGACAACACAAAATCTCAGCACATTGTGTTAAAAAAATATGTTCACATACTGTAATGATTTCTGGAAGAGTTCATATCTACCAGCCTGCATTACAATGCATAAACACTCTTATTTGGTGGCCATTTTCATGGTAATTTACATTTCAGCCACTTGGTGGGGGTATTTCTTCCTTTTTACACACACAGTCAACAGAATGTCAGGAAACTTTATACAAACACCAGGGGTGAAAAATGTATTTTAAATGTAAAGAAAGTCTTATTTTCCAAATATATTGAGCATAACCTGATACATTTTCATAAAGAAATAGTTTAAACATGGTGAAACTTTTCTTGCTTGTTGTTCAGTAGCACTGTTATTAAAACAGATTCAGATGATTGAGTGCATTACAAAAGTAATATCTTAATGCAAAAGTCACTTCTACCTGATTAAAGGTAAAAATAACCATATGATGAGAACTCAATAATATAAATTCTTAAACTTAGGTTGAATACATGGTGTTTTTCCTTAGGCTACACTGCCCTCTGCTGGTGGAGTATGCCCATAACAGTACTTATAAAATGTTCCATACTGAAACCTGAAAATGTGTGCCAATATTAACATTAAACACCAGTTTAATTAAATGTGAAATTAAGTAAATAACTGAAATATGCACAAAGATTTAGTAAAACTTGTTGCAGCCTATACATGTCCTCATTTATTTCCATTTAAAATTAATGATTTATTTCCAATTCTGTGCACTAAGAAATAATTGAAATCTTATTTTCAAAGTGCAACATTTGCCAGCCTCAAAGGTTCATAGCCAGCAAGGTTGCTGGATGTAATGATAGAGATACATTTATTGAACCAGCAAATTTTTTAAAGATGTAAATTGGGTTGTTTTACCCAAATGAAATTTAAAAAAAAATAACTGTGCGTTCACAAATAGGTTTCAACTCAGAATGCCCATGGCTTGGGTTTTCTTTAAACAAATTAAATAAAAAAAAGATCTTATTTTGAGTGAGTTCTCACATTCTGAGTTCTCTTTCAAAGATTGAAAATAAATGTCCCACATTGGGGAAGTTCTTGACTGCCGAACCAAAATCTAAAACATGATCCTGACTCAAGTTTCTACATACACTTTCAGTTGGGACAAAGTTACACCAAATTACCAGGAGCCAAGCTCCCAACCTTACCACTCATAATTCCCAACTGAACCTCACCCTATACACAGGCAGGCCTATATACCCTGTGCCTGACTAGCCACAGGTGGCCTAATTTACTCAGCTCAGCCAGTTAACCAATCGAGGTGGCTCCACCCACCAGGCTCAATGCAAATCCAGAAATGGACTTCTGGAATGGAACAGCAGTTTCAATCTACAGCCACCCATACCATTTCCAGATTATGCCCCTGCAACTCCTTCCCCTCCACTTTCTGCCAGGCCTCTTCATTTCAAACAGAATGCTGCTGCTCGGCTTTCCTATAATCAGTTAAAGTACGCTCACTCATGCCCTGCCTCTCCTGGTCAGTCTCCACTCACTTCCAGTAGCTGCATGTATAAAATACAAATCTCTGGTCCTTACCTTTGGGGGTAACAAAAGTAACTGTGTACTCCTACCCTTCAATATATTACCATACTCCTGCCATACCACTCTCCTCTACATCCCCTGGTCACCTAGTCCTTCATTTCTAAATGGCATGTTACTCACTGCCCATCTTCATGTAACAATTTACCTCCACTCTCATGCAATATATTTGGATTTTGCTAAGCCATTCCGTGGAAAGCTGGCATTTCTACAGAACAGAAATGGCAAGTGTACGTGAATTGTTAGAATCATCAAAATTATGTATGGACACCTGGATCAAAAATCCTGGGCCGATCGCCTACAGCAGAGGTGTCAAACTCCAGTCCTGGAGGGCCACAGTGGTAGCTGGTTTTTGGTGTGTTGTAGCACTTAGTTGATTAATTAAAATTACTGGTTGGCTAAAGAGTCCACACACCTGGTTTCCAAGGCATAAAATGGCTGCCAATTGAAAGGAAAGAACAAAAACCTGCAAACACTGCGGCCGTCCAGGACTGGATTTTGACACCCCTGGCCTAAAGTATTATATTAACATTAGCTACCATTTAATCAGAGCTGAGGCGATTAACTTTTTTTAGTGGGATCTTACTACTTATATTGTCTGTAAAGTATTATTTCCATACAAGGGTAACATTCAAACAGGAAAACAATACATGAGCTAGCTACCCTTGCAATTATAAGATTAATAAATTACCATTTCAGTTTAATTTCATTGCAAATGAAAGAGGAAAAAATGTTTATTTAGGTTTTATGTGTACCCAAGTGTATTATTTCTGGTATTTCCTTTCAGGAAAAATCTGGACACTGAACATTTACCAATTATAATAATAATAAACTTTATTTGTATAGCAAATAAATAAAAGCATAGAAAAACCGTTACAAAGGGCTTCTAGAATATTATAGATATTATAGAAGTGGGACAATCTATAAGATTACAGTTTTATTAATGGTGTTTTAATGAAACACTTTTGTGTAAACAGGCTAACATGGTATGAAATTCAATAGCTCACGTGAGTGCATAATAATAATACGGCACACCCTAGAAAAAGTATGTAATTATTTTCTGTTTTTATAACATTTTTTTTGCATATTGTTGTAGCAATTGTTTATAACATCCTTCATAGCGCCTACAACATCCCTGTCAACAGTTTACTGCAATCTGTGTTAATTATCAATATAAAATACACACTCAACCCCGGCTCCTGTCTGCTCTTTTAATGTAAACAGTGATTCACTGACTATCGACTTTGTTGTAAAATGTAAGTTATCCAGGTCCTAGTCAGTGGTTAAGTTTTATATCCTGTAACTTATTTTCCAGAGATAATCGTAATCCTCTAGCTAGTTCAGTTTTTGTGTGAGCAAGCGTTTACTACTTGTTTAATAGGAATAGAGATTAGGTCAGCAATTTAGCTGATTGTATTCATAATTCTTTCAACCGTCCCAAAATATACAATCTAGTTTAGTCCGGCAGAAACATCACTAGTCTCAACACAAAAGCGTGATTTCGGAGGCCTTGGATGAAAAGCCTTGAACATCACCATGAACAACCAGATTCTGCTGTGTAATCAGCATTGACTCAGCGATTAAACAGCGCACCTTATCCAGTCATGTCAAATACGGATTTTCAAAATATCCTGCTTTCATATTTATGATGTGACAAGTAATGTGAAAGAAAGTTAAAGTACTACTTGTTATCTGTTCTACTTGTGCACTTAAACACATAAAATTTGTTAATTTTATGTGTTTTTTTTTTTTTAAATTAGGATCTCCATTTCTAAAACCATTCTCCATTCGTTGATGGTAATGTATAAAAACCAAAGCCCTGAAGTTAACTGTTTTGGGTGGAGAATCTTTGGCTTGTAAATGCTGCAGCAAAAGCAGGGTCAGAAACAGTATCCTTGTACTGTACTCCACAGTGAATCTCTAGACTATTGTTTTGCAGGTAATGCAAAACAATAATAATTTATTACTTAATTCCTTCGGGGAGGGGGGGGTATCTGGTGGGGAAGGGAATGCTGGTGTCCGGGTCCCAGACTTGGGGTCAGTCCTCCTCAGAATCTGAAAAACAGAGAAAGAAGTTGGTGCGTACTTCTGGAAGAGAACTCCCTGAGTGAGCTGTGCTGGGGCAGCCAATCACTGAAAGGGGCCGCAGGTGTCCCTTTCACCCAGTGGTGACTGAATGCTAAGCTTAAACGGTGGTGCTCTAGCACTGGTCGAATTTGGCCTGCAGGGTTCAGTGTGTACTATCACACAGAAAGACGGGGTGCCGACGGATGGCCCGCTTGCTCCTGGGAAACCAGCCTCACTGCAGTCTCACTGCAACCGCCGTTATGCCCGGGTGTGACACGGAACCAATAACTGCAGCAATTATGCTCCTTCATTTCCATAAGGCTGGGGACACCCTTGCTCCCTCCAGCCTCTTTAACACTTCTGTTACACCTCAAATACTAGAGATATCATCATGATAAAGGACTCACTCTCTGTTGCTGTCTGCTGTCATTTACAACGCTGTTGAGAGGGACAGCACTGTATTTTTTTGTGTAGACAACTATACTGCTTCTTAGACTGACAAAAATATTTCTTTCTTGGCCATGACTCCTGAAATGAAGTGAGGCAAAGAAAGGATGTTTCCTCAATCATAGATAAGATGAGTTGTACTTTTGGTTTGCTGGAATGGCTGCCGCAAGTGATTTGGCTGCTGCTTGACTCATTTTATTTCCTCATATTGTATTCTGGCTTAAACATGGAAAGTTAAACGTCACTATTTAGTAAAAGCCAATACAACTTTTCTCCGTTCTGTACCCATCATATCTAAATCAAGGATTTGGAAATAATAATTTGACATTTTATTTTTTGTTTGTTTTGAATGGTATTATGTTTCCATTCCAGTGTTCTGCCCACATAAAACAGAATAATGGTTGGAAGAAAATCTAAAAAAAAGGTTATTAACATAACATGATGATGTCACAGTGCTGTACAAACTAGCCAAGTGAAAAAAAACTAAGTGTTGCCATAGCAACAGCATAGGAGCCCAAAATTCAGAACAATGTCTAATTACCACTGGTGCACCTTATTGAAAGGGAGAAATCAAGCTGAAAGCCAGCTATGACAAACAGTATTATGGCTTTGGGTGCTGCTGGTGAGGGTGCTGCAGCACCCGTTAGCAAGCTGTGGCATTTGTTTCTACAAAACGAAGAAAATAGTTGCCAGCTGACAAGAAAGTCTATGCAAATCAGCCTATATTATTATCTGATTCTATATCTGACCTGGTCCAGAAGGCTCAGCTCCTTACCTGAGTACATGTCGCGCCATAGTGCCTCATTCATCAGAAAAAAAATGAGATCACCTGGAAAAAGAAGACAAAGTGGACTCTTAATCAATTACCTGAAACTGAATAAATTACCTGCATTATCCTTTATGTACTCAACAGTCATTTTATAAAGTTATCCAATTCGTCCAGAGTAATTTACCATTACGGAATGGGCTTGAAATTTTACAAAAACAAATAAATGTTCAAGAACACATAAATAACCTCTTAAGAATCAATTACAGTATATACATGTCTACAGAATCAATGACCAAGCACTACTAAACTTCCTGTGCTGTCCAAGTTCATTAGAGAAGGAGCTGAAGGTGAACAAAGTGCCCATTTGTCTGAGCCACTGAAGTTGAAGGCTAAGGCTTTGTCGCTATGTACGATGAACAAAGTTTGCCGTCATCACCATCCCAGACTCCACTATACTGCGAAAGTCCCAGGTAGGCTATCTCCATAGACATGCTTCTCACCTACAGTTCCCATAATGCCACTCAACATTAACGTGAGTGGAAGCAGTTACAGTTACAGGGTATAATTAATCCATCTGTATGCAAAGCATAAAGCATACTGGGAGCTGTGCGCTCTTACCCTGGCAAAGAAACAGCAACCAAATAAAAACGAACAAACATAGTCCAGGAGAAACGATAAAAACATAACTATCGTCCTGTTGGTGGCAAGTTCACTTCTACAGAGGGTTGTGTGAGAGTCTCTGTACTCTATATTTATACGCACATGTGTATGCTCGTGCTGAACAGGCCGTACTCCTACTACCACTGGGAACCACCGTGCAGACGCTGAAGCTGTACCCCATCCTTGGCTTCAGATCTTGCAGGTCTACAAAATTGCATTTGGCTCTAGTCATTAGTTCTCTGGGCTTCTCTCCACCACAGGCGTAGGTGATGCTGAAGGTGTAAGCGACTCCCTCCATATTAGTGGGCGTGTCCCAGCGCAGCCTCACTGATTTTCCCCTCACCTTCTTGACCCTCAGTCTCCTTGGAGATGTTGGCTCTGTGGTGAGGAGAGAAGATGACTGTTAAAGGGACAAACTAGTGATTTAAAATCTTGTATATCTTTAATAAATCCATACTGCGACTACTTTGTAGGTTTATGCTTATACAGGAATTAACACTATTTGTCCAATTTGGCGCAACCACAAAGAATATGTATGTTTTTTTTTTTTTTATCAATGTTAATATCTTAGGAAGGTAGGTCAGCAATTATATGTTTTTACAGTGTAGTCAGTGCAGACTCGTAAGGTATATAAGAGCCAGTCAGGTGGGGTGTTACTTACTTGTGCAGACGGTGGTGTGGACAGGTTCACTCTCCAGACCAGTGCTCTGCAGTACAGTACAGACTGAGATGCTGTACTCAGTTCCAGGTGTCAGATGGGAGAGGAACAATGAGTTCTCATCTGTAGTGACGGACTCTCTCTGCCCTGTGGATTCTCCCCAGGTCACCCTGAATGTGTGGGGGACTCCCTCCATGTCTGTAGGTCTGTCCCAGGACAGACTGAGGGACGTCTCACACACAGAGATGTTCAGCTTCCCTGGTGGGGACGGCTCTGGGGGATTTCAGCGTAATGACAATTAATGGCAACGCCCCAACTCTCTGTAAGGCTGCAGAAGCGGCTGAATTCTGTACGTTATATCTTACTTACCTGTGAGTGCTTGTATTAAACAGACCCTGCTCCTGATGTAGTTATGAAGCACTGTGCAGATGCTGAAGCTGTACTCCATCCCTGGCTTCAGATCACACAGGTCTGCTGTATTGCTGTTGGATCCAGCTGTCAGTTCTCTGGGCTCCTCTCCATCACAGGTGTAGATGATCATGAAGTTGTAAGAGACTCCCTCCATATTAGTGGGTGTGTCCCAGCACAGCCTCACTGATCTGCTCCTCACCTCCTCCGCTCTCAGCCTCTCTGGAGCAGTCGGTTCTGCAGTGGAGAGAGAAGATGAAGATGAGACACAGAACTTCCTCTCAATAGACACTACAGCCAAATGACTTGGCCCTTCCTGAGCCATTGCATTTCTAAGCCAAGTATGCAGCTGGTTCAACGCACTGAAAGGTCAAGACGGCCAAAGCCACTTAAAAGGTAGCCTTGAGGGTGAGGACATGCCACCATCGAGTACGGAAAAGACTGATCTTAGGGAATGCATCTTTGTCCGTCCTGGCCAAGAAACACTTTGTGACCATGTTGTCCTCAGGCTGACAGCATGTCTCAGAATTCAAAGGTCATCACACATAGTACTTGACTAATCATGGACCTCCATAGCTATCTTTGTGGTGTGGTCATTTTTGAGTATGTCATGCATTTGGCTTTTGAAAGTGCATTGCTTGGGTCAAGCGAACACTTTCTCTTTGCAAATACAAATACTTGTGCTGGTAAGACTTGTGCTGGTACCAACTTGTCGTATGGTAAGACCCTTACCATACGACAAGTTGGTTCTTCAAAGCTGTCATTTTGTCAAGGTTTGCAAGTAATGCGGTAAAAAAACAGTAGATGCTGTACAAGTCAATACGAGTTAATTTATTCAAATTAATTAAATACAAATTTAATGAATTTAAAACCATCAAATTCAATATGTTTTTTAACTCAGATATTTTTGGCAGTTGGGTGTGACTTACTTGTGCAGACAGTGGTGTGGACAGGCTCACTCATCAGACCAGTGCTCTGCTGCACAGTACATACTGAGATGATGTACTCGGTCACAGTTGTCAGATGGGGCAGAATTGTGTGGTTCTCATCCGTAGTGATGGACCATGTCTGCCCTCTGGAGTCTCCCCAGGTCACCCTGAATGTGTACTGGACTCCCTCCATGTCTGTGGGTCTGTCCCAGAACAGACAGACTGACGTCTCACTCGCATAGGAGATGTTAATCTTTCCTGGTGGGGAGGGCTCTGGGGGATAGCAGCATAGTTGCTGTTAGTGCCAGTGAATTACCCACTAGCAGCAATTAACAACAATGGGGCCCAGTCAGACCCCTCCCATGGCGTAAATGGGGCCCAGGCTACCAGTATATTGTTATTTGATTAAATTATTTTAGAAGAACAAATCTAAAAAAATATATTATATGTATATACACTTATACATATATTTACATATGCACCATGATTCCTTTCTTGGTGGAAAGTTGACAAAGTTTATTATGAGTCCAAGTTGTTCCTAAATCCAAAATGAAATTGATGTTATCAGCAACAAAGCGGTTCACACTTTAGTCTCTTAGGTTTCCCAGAGTACCAAACCCTTTTGGTAGGTGTAATGAGCCTAAAATATTGTGTTACTTACCTGTCCAGACAGTTTTGTGGACAGGCTCACTCTCCACATCATAGCTCTGCAGTACTGTACACACTGAGATGCTGTACTCAGTCCCAGGTCTCAGGTGTGACAGAACTGTGGAGTTTCCTTCTGTACTGATGGACCCTCTCTGCTCTGTCAAGGCCAACCAGGTCACCCTGAATGTGCAGGGGACTCCCTCCATGTCTGTGGTTCTGTCCCAGGACAGACAGAGGGACGTATCACTCACATTGCAGATGTTCAGTCTCTCTGGCGGGGAGGGCTCTGGAGGATATCACCATAGTTATTGTGAGTGCTCATGAATTACCCAAGAGTACCAATTAACTATTCATTTTATGGCTTCCAGAGCTACTTAATGGCCTACCAGACTGTCAGGTGGGGTGTTACTTACCTGTGTTGATGGTAGTGTGGATGAATGCACCTGTTGATAGAGGCTCATATAAAGTGTATAACAGACAGTCAGATGGGTATTACTTACTTGTGCAGACAGTGGTGTGGACAGGCTCACTCTCCACACTGTAGCTCTGCAGTACAGTACAGACAGAGATTCTGTACTCAGTCCCAGGTCTCAGGTGTGACAAGACTGTGAAGTTCTCATCTGTAGTGATGGACTCTCTCTGCCCTCTCGAGTTTACCCAGGTCACCCTGAACGTGTGGGGGACTCCCTCCATGTCTGTGGGTCTGTCCCAGGACAGACAGACTGATGTCTTTCGCACAGAGGAGATGTTCAGGTTCCCTGGAGGTAATGGCTCTGAGGGATATCAGCATAATTAGTGTCAGTGCCAGTGAATTACCTGAGATTACAAATGAACAACAATAGGGGCCCAGTCTAACCCCTCCTGTGGTGTGAATGGGGCCCAATCTAGCTGTGTCTTGTTACTTGATTAAATTATTTTATACGAGTACATCAAAAGGCCTTTTTGGTTATACCAACAAATAATCAAAATTAAAGAACACAGATTGTTTTAAATGTATTTGACTGCAAACATTGCTTGAAATGTGTTGCCATGTAACATCCATGAGTAACAAATGTTGCGTCGTGCTGTTTTGCTGTCCACTTTCCTATTTTAATGTTTCTGTCTTAGGTTGGCTTACAGCATGAACCGTGAGAATTATTAATAATCAAAATGAAGTCACAATAACCATATGATTGTTAACTGCAAAAAAACAGGCAACATAAGGCAATCAGTCCCCAATTGTTTCAATCTGTGGATTTCACTTTTCTGATCCAGCTGGAGGACATGACGTGAGTTTACTCCCCTCAAATCAAACCATTACAAGAATTAAAATAAATCAACTGAACAGAAACAATAAAATGTGTCATTTTCTCCATAACCTATTCAACATGAAAATATAGAAACATATTCAACAGATACGTTTACCCACTAACAATACAGCATTATTACACAAAACACTGAAAACTATTCCCACCAAACTACAGCTCCCACAATGCATAACACCCCAATGTTCATTGTAATGCGCTCCTTTTGTAAATGCCGCCAGACAAGACACACAAGTGAGTACAACCAGGATGTTTGTAGGAAGTACAAACATAGCTTACCACCAGTGCAAAGTGATGTGCGCATCAGTTAAAATGTATGTACAGTTTGCTAATATACCACAGTTATAATGCTAATTATTGCTTGGGACACTAGTATTTTAGAAAACAAACCTACGTACCTCATTACCTCAACTTACTCTGGTGACAATGTGTCAAAATGACAACCACTGACTTTGAAAAAATAAACAGACATGACAAGAGACATGGGTTGTTTTTAAAGTTTACACTTTAAATTATATGGGTTTTCCCTCGCTGCACACAGTCAGGTGGGGAGTTACTTACCTGTGCAGACAGTGGTGCGGTTGAATGTACCTGCTGATAGAGGCTCATTAAGTGTGTAGCGGAAAGTCATGTGGGGTGTAACTTACTTGTGCAGACAGTGGTGTGGACAGGTTCACTCTCCAGACCGGTGCTCTGCAGTACAGTACAGACTGAGATGCTGTACTCAGTTCCAGGTGTCAGATGGGAGAGGAACAGTGGGTTCTCATCTGTAGTGATGGATTCTCTTTGCCCTGTGGATTCTCCCCAGGTCACTCTGAATGTGTGGGGGACTCCCTCCATGTCTGTGGGTCTGTCCCAGGACAGACAGACTGATGTGTCACGTACTGAGATGATGTTCATCTTCCTGGTGGGAACGGATCTGGGGGATATAAGTGTAATTACTCTTTAGTAACTAACTTATAGCAGGTCATTCTTTCTATGGCTAGGTAGCAAACCACTCCTGTAATTCACTCACATAGGACTACATAACTTTGCTATTATGTTAGACATAACATGCATTTTGAATGATCACAACTTAAAATGTCCTTTCAAACCCTGAAAAGAAGCAGGATTATGAAGATGGAGCTGCTACGCCTCAATGACTGATATGAGACACACCACCTTATAAGAGTTGCATAGACCTGACCAACCTTTTGGATACAGAACTACATGACAGGTTAGCAAAAACATGGACTATGTCCAAAAAGGAACGGGGTTGCAATTTCTCAATTACTGTAGGTGGCGTCCTCTCTTTTACATAAGGTTGCAGAAGTGGCTGTATTCCATACCCGGTATTCATACTTACGTGTGCGCGCTTGTGCTGAACAGACCCTGCTCCTGATGCCGTTATGAAGCACTGTGCAGATGCTGAAGCTGTACTTCACCCCTGGCTTCAGATCACACAGGTCTGCTGTACTGCTGTTGGATTCAGTAGTCAGTTCTATGGGCTCCTGTCCATCACAGGTGTATGTGATGCTGAAGGTGTAAAAGGCTGCCTCCATCAAAATGGGCGTGTTCCAGCACAGCCTCACAGATCTGGTTTTCACCTCCTCCACCCACAACCTCCCTGGAACAGATGGCTCTGTCGTGAAGAGAGAAGATGAAGACATGCCACAGGCTTATAACGTTTTCACTTAACATTGGAAGTTTCTTTTCCTTCTCCACTCCCATTGGTTGTGGGGTCCCGCAAGGGTCCATTCAAGGGCCTACCCTGTTTTCTATCAAAACACTTCCTCACAGTCACCAAATATCCAGAAGTATCCACCAATTATCTTTTCCCACTGATATGCAGATGACACCCAGCTGTAAATATGTAATGGTAAATCTGAAGTCATTTTACTTGTCCCTCTCAAATTTACACTCGTTAGCTCACATGTGGAATCAGGGTGTCATTTTGGATTCTGATCTTAAACCTGATAAGCAGATTAACTCAGTTGTTAATGGTAGCTTCTGTCAGCTCAGATCAACTGCCAAAGTCAAAACATTGCTCTCCCATCATTACCTTGAAAAAAATCATCCATGCGTTCCTCTCATTTCATCTACGCTACTGTAAGTCCCTCTACTCTCATGTTAAACAATCATCATTGTCTTGCCTATAGCTTGAACAAAATCTGCCATTAGGCGACTGCCAGGCAGATCCCTTAGATCCCTAAGGTCCCCAACTCAGCTGTTTTTGACTGTTCAATGGTCATTGTCAAAGGTCAAAGGTCATTCTGTTTTTGTGGTCTCAGCTCCAAAATGGCGGCACAGTCTACCCCTTAATATCAGGTTTTCCCCCTCTATTACCTTTTAAGTATAGCTATAAAACAGCCCAAGCTGTTACAGTATAGTCAGGTGAGAGAAGCTCACAAAGTGTATAACAGACAGTCAGGTGGGGTGTTACTTACTTGTGCAGATGAGTGAATCTGTTCACTCATCCATAGGTGTTACCTGTGCAGATGAATGAATCTGTTCATTGAGCCTCATTAAGTATAAGTGTAAGAGATGGTCAGGATGCTACTTACTTGTGCAGATGGTGGTGTGGACAGGCTCACTCTCCAGACCAGTGCTCTGCAGTACAGTACAGACTGAGATGCTGTACTCAGTCCCAGGTCTCAGGTGTAACAGGAATGAGAAGTTCTCATCTGTAGTGATGGACTCTCTTTGCCCTCTGGGGTCTTCCCAGGTTACCCTGACTGTGTGGGGGAGTTCCTCCATGTCTGTGGGTCTGTCCCAGGACAGACAGACTGACGTCTCACACACAGAGGCGATGTTCAGCTTACCTGGTGCGGACGGTTCTGAAGGATTTCAGCATAGTTATGATTAATAATGCCAGTGATTAATTATAAAATCACAAGGAGAGACAAAGACAATAAAACAGTAGCAGCTTCTTGTAAGTTAATGAAAACAAATGAAAAACAGGGCTATAATTTGAAAGTCTTTCAGTCCAGGTTTACTGGTCAAGATATAAACGCAAACCCATCAAGAATGATCCACTTGGGACAAAGGTCTTTAAATTTGCATAATCTCAAACAGGCTTAATGACACCATTTCACAGGTTACCATGAATAAATGAGACATATTCTATGTAAAATGTGTAACCCAGCTTTGTGACAGGAGAAGATACAGGAGTATTAGCCTGTAGGTTGCGCTCTCTCCTTTACAGGTGTTGGAAGCAGCCAAATTCTGTACGTCATATTCATACTTACTTGTGTGTGCTTGTGCTGAACAGGCCCTGCTCCTGATGCCGTTATGAAGCACTGTGCAGATGCTGAAGCTGTACTCCATCCCTGGCTTCAGATCACACAGGTCTGCTGTATTGCTGTTGGATTCAGTAGTCAGTTCTCTGGGTTCCTCTCCATCACAGGTGTAGATGATGCTGAAGGTGTAAGAGACTCCCTCCATATTAGTGGGTGTGTCCCAGCACAGCCTCACTGATCTGCTCCTCACCTCCTCCACACTCAGCCTCTCTGGAGCGGACAGCTCTGCAGTGAAGAGAGAATGAAGATGAGTCACAGAACAAGAGCTACACAACAACGCTGTACGCAAGCCCATACAACTACACTGTATATAACCTGTGATGATGCAGCCACAAGCCAGTCTCATCATGAGAGTTTAAAGGTTAAACCTACCATTTCCCTCCTCAGCTTACAGATATTTAATGCTCTTCATTATCTTCTTCATTATCCAGCTGTTGTCTAGGTGATCGGTTTGATTCTGGTTTTCATTTTCATTTCTTTTTGTTAAAACTGAGAAAGCTAATTCTTATTTTCCCTGTGCAATGATTGTGTGATGAGTTGAGGCAGTTTGGCTCTTAAGACATTTAATTGTTTTGAGTTTTTATTAATTATTGCTTATTATTTTTGCCCCACTTTTTGGGAACTGTAAATAAACCTGGAACTTTTTGCACTGTTTTTTATTGTCCTGCATGCATCTCTACCATGCCCATTGGACTCAACATATTTTTTGGATTTTCAGCAAAACACGTTGGGCTCATTCAAGCTAATTCGAATCATTGCAGACAACTTTTTCTTGCATGGGGGGTTCATGAAGCTCATTTGCTGTCATTTAAAGGAAAAAAATCAAATATTTTTCTGTCAACCCATTTTTGAAATGGTGTAAAAGTATGTAAACGCGACATATGTATTTTTCGGAAAATCTAGAAAAGACATAAGACTATATAGCCTTACGTCCAAAACGTGGAAAAATTGTTTTTTTTTTTGGCTCTAAATGATAGAAAATCAACTACATTCTTAGGCCATGCAACCAAAAGTTGTCTGGCATGATTTTAAAGTAAGTAAATGACAAGAAATTGTAGCGTTACCTCCAAAAAGTGGAAAAATGGGTTGACACACACACACAAATAATTGAGAAACTTTTGGCTCTAAATAAATGGGTTCACGACATTTGTATTTTGGAAAATCTAAATCTGCCATATTCCATACTTGGGCAAGTGAAACTTGTCAAGAAATGGTGTAAAAGTAAATGACAAGAAATGTAAACCTCCAAAAAGTGGAAAAATGGGTTGACGACAAATAATGTAGTTTTGGCTCTAAATGGGAAAATCTAGAAAAAAGACATAAGACTATAGCCTGTATTTTCGGAAAATCCATAAAAACAAAATGGAAAAATGGGTTGACACCAAAATATTTGACTTTTTGGCTCTAAATCATAGAAAATCAACTACATTCTTAGGCCACGCAACCAAAAGTTGTCTGGCATGATTTTAAAGTAAGTAAATGACAAGAAATTGTAGCGTTACCTCCAAAAAGTGGAAAAATGGGTTGACACACAAATAATTGAGTTTTTGGCTCTAAATGGACTTAAATCTGCCATATTCCATACTTGGGCAAGTGAAACTTGTCAGAAATGGTGTAAAAGTATGTAAACGCGACATATGTATTTTTTTTTGAAAATCTTGAAAAGACATAAGACTATAGCCTTACGTCCAAAATATGGAAAAATGGGTTGACACAAAAATTTTTCACTTTTTGGCTCTAAATGATAGAAAATCAACTACATTCTTAGGCCACACAACCAAAAGTTGTCTGGCATGGTTTTAAAGTAAGTAAATGACAAGAAATTATAGCGTTACCTCCAAAAAGTGGAAAAATGGGTTGACACACAAATAATTGAGTTTTTGGCTCTAAATCGACTTAAATTTGCCATATTCCATACTTGGGCAAATGAAACTTGTCAGAAATGGTGTAAAGGTATGTAAACGCGACATATGTATTTTTGGAAAATCTAGAAAAGACATAAGACTATAGCCTTACGTCCAAAAAGTGGAAAAATGGGTTGACACCAAAATATTAGACTTTTTGGCTCAAAATCATAGAAAATCAACTACATTCTTAGGCCACGGAACCAAAAGTTGTCTGACATGGTTTGAAAGTAAGTGAATGACAAGAAATTGTAGCGTTACCTCCAAAAAGTTGAAAAATGGGTTGACACACAAATAATTGAGTTTTTGGCTCTAAATGGACTTAAATCTGCCATATTCCATACTTGGGCAAGTGAAACTTGTCAGAAATGGTGTAAAAGTATGTAAACGCGACATATGTATTTTTTTGAAAATCTAGAAAAGACATAAGACTATAGCCTTACGTCCAAAACGTGGAAAAATGGGTTGACGCCAAAATATTTGACTTTTTGGCTCTAAAATGAGAGAATCAACTACATTCTTAGGCCTAAATCATAGAAAACAACTACATTCAACCAAAAGTTGTCTGGCATGATTTTAAAGTAAGTAAATGACAAGAAATTGTAGCGTTACCTCCAAAAAGTGGAAAAATGGGTTGACACACAAATAATTGAGTTTTTGGCTCTAAATTGACTTAAATCTGCCATATTCCATACTTGGGCAAGTGAAACTTGTCAGAAATGGTGTAAAAGTATGTAAACGCGACATATGTATTTTTCGAAAATCTTGAAAAGACATAAGACTATAGCCTTACGTCCAAAATATGGAAAAATGGGTTGACACCAAAATATTTGACTTTTTGGCTCTAAATCATAGAAAATCAACTACATTCTTAGGCCACGCAACCAAAAGTTGTCTGACATGATTTTAAAGTAAGTAAATGACAAGAAATTGTAGCGTTACCTCCAAAAAGTGGAAAAATGGGTTGACACACAAATAATTGAGTTTTTGGCTCTAAATTGACTTAAATCTGCCATATTCCATACTTGGGCAAGTGAAACTTGTCAGAAATGGTGTAAAAGTATGTAAACGCGACATATGTATTTTTCGGAAAATCTAGAAAAGACATAAGACTATAGCCTTACTTCCAAAACGTGGAAAAATGGGTTGACACCAAAATATTTGACTTTTTGGCTCTAAATGATAGAAAATCAACTATACATTCTTAGGCCATTCTTGCAACCAAAAGTTGTCTGGCATGATTTTAAAGTAAGTAAATGACAAGAAATTGTAATGTTACCTCCAAAAAGTGGAAAAATGGGTTGACACACAAATAATTGAGCGTTTGGCTCTAAATTGACTTAAATCTGCCATATTCCATACTTGGGCAAGTGAAACTTGTCAGAAATGGTGTAAAAGTATGTAAATGCGACATATGTATTTTTGTAAAATCTAGAAAAGACATAAGACTATAGCCTTACGTCCAAAACTGTGGAAAAATGGGTTGACATTTTTTGAAAAAAATGTTTCATATGTATTTTTTTTTGGCTCTAAACGTGGAAAAATAGAAAATCAACTACATTCTTAGGCCACGCAACCAAAAGTTGTCTGACATGATTTTAAAGTAAGTAAATGACAAGAAATTGTAGCGTTACCTCCAAAAAAAAGTTGGAAAAATGGGTTAACACACAAATAATTGAGTTTTGGCTCTAAATGGACTTAAATCTGCCATATTCCATACTTTGGGCAAGTGAAACTTGTCAGAAATGGTGTAAAAGTATGTAAATCGAAAATCTAGAAAAGACATAAGATATGTATTTCAAAAACATGGAAAAATGTGTTTAAATCATAGAAAATCAACTCATTTAAAGTTTTCTGAAAAAGAAAAGACATAAGAATTATTTTTACCTCCAAAAAGTTGAAAAATGGGTTGACACACAAATAATTGAGTTTTTGGCTCTAAATGGACTTAAATCTGCCATATTCCATACTTGGGCAAGTGAAACTTGTCAGAAATGGTGTAAAAATCTCATTCACGCAAATTCCAATCATTTCAGACAACTTTTTCTTGCATGGGGGTTCATGTAGCTCATTTACTGTCATTTAAAGGAAAAAAATCAAATATTTTTCTGTCAACCCATTTTTGAGACTTTTGGAGGTAAGACTATAGTCTTATGTCTTTTTTGGATTTTCAGCAAAACACATTGGTCTCATTCACTTTGTCTTGCAAATTCCAATCATTTCATGACAACTTATGTCTTTTTTCTTTTTGTCTTATGGGTTAGTTCAAATTCCAATCAGCTCATTTACTGTCATTTTCAAAATATTTTTCTGTCAACCCATTTTTGAGACTTTTGGAGGTAAAAAGTCTTAAAGCAAAACACATTGGTTTTCACGCAAATTCCAAACATACAACTTTTTTTTGTGCTCATTTACTGTCATTTAAAGGAAAAAAATCAAATATTTTTCTGTAAACCCTTTTTTGTGACTTTTGGAGGTAAGACTATAGTCTCATGTCTTTTTTGGATTTTCAGCAAAACACGTTCGTCTCATGTTCTCGCATTCCAATCATTTCAGACAACTTTTTCTTGCGTGGGGGGATACAATTGCTGATTTACTATGATTTATTTCAAAAAAATCAAATATTTTTCTTTCAACCCATTTTTTGACTTTTGCACATAATTCTATAGTCTTTTCTGGATTTTTAGCGAAACTCATTGATCCCATTTCGTTCATTTCAAATAAGGTCTTTCCACTTTTTCTTCTGTGTGTGGATAATGTAGCTGCTAAGCTATATTTTGTGGGTGGACTTTTGGAGGGAAGAATTGTGTCTCTCTGGATTTTCAGCAAAAAACATTGATCTCATGTAGACCCTTTAAGTCTTTCCCGTCAGAAAAATTTAGGCAAGGCAGATTGCAAACTTCTTCCTTCCTTCCTTCTTCTTCTTCCCCAAGGTAGGAATTCCCAGAGTAATTGTCATGTATCAGGGCATATACTTATACAGGGTATGTGGTTGCTCAGGGAGGTCTACAGCCTGCTAGGCATCAGGGAGTTAAGACCACACCATACCAGCCACAGACTAACAGGTGCAGGTGGGCATTTCAAGAAGACCCTCACGTCCATGCTGCAAAAGTTTGTTGTGGAGTGAGGGTCTGACTGAGACCTGTGGCTCCCTTTTCTCCTGTTTGCTTGCACTGAAGTCCAACAGGCGTCAACAGGGGTTTCCTTATTCCAGCTGCTCAATGGCTACCAAGTATGAGAGCCATTGGATGTCCTCAAGGAGACACTGGAGTAAGGGAGTCCACAGCAGCAATTAAATGTTCATAACCACATAGAAAAAGCTCTGGACCACCACAAGCAGGAGTATGATAAGACATCCCAGAGAAGGTCTTTTTCTCCAGCCTAAAAGGTTCTCCAGTTGCTATGAACTCTGAGAGGTATCTTGACAAAACAGCACGCACCATTTAGGATCACAAAGAAACGTATTCCTTCGATCTATGAACAGTTTTTTCTGTGTTTTTTATGTCCACCTTTCAAGAGTGGGTGAAGCGACCATAACCAGCGGAGCTGCTGTGGGCCTGCACCACTTATAATGAAGGGGAACTGCCAGAATAGTAATTCCCTTCTTCACCTGGGGGTTCCAGCGCAACCAAACTTAAGTCACATGTCTGCTGAATGCCTGTGGGAGCTGAAGGACTGCATGGAGGAGGGGCTGTTCAGGTCAGAGCCAGGATGTTCAGATATCATTAAACACCACATCCATCTCCTGAAACCCCAATCCTTTCCCTATACCAGGAGGAGCGTTCCCACCAAGGCCATCCCTGCAATCAGGCAAGAAGTGTAAGACATGCTGCAGACCCCCTATCCTATACCGAGGGTGGACCAGTGGATCGAGTACCAGGGGAACACAAAGTACTTGAACACCCTGGACCTGTGTAAGGGGTAATGACAGGTGCATCTCATGGGCACCTTAAAGGTACTGACCACATTCTAGGCTCCAACGGGTCCAATTCTCGATTATGCCCTTTGGCCTCCAAGGGGCCCAGGCCACATTCCAGAGGCTTGTGAACCAGATGCTGGGAGTAGCATGTGCGGTACATAGCAGATGTCTTGGGTGACATCCGGAGGATAGGATAAGTCATTAATGCAAAGAAGCACCTCATTTCTTG
The DNA here is from genome assembly GCA_022829145.1 of Albula goreensis. NCBI lineage: Eukaryota > Metazoa > Chordata > Actinopteri > Albuliformes > Albulidae > Albula > Albula goreensis. The sequence continues at coordinate 5,073,417 of CM040758.1, forward strand.
CCCTGAGGTCCACAATCTAGGCCAGGACATTGGGGATGGGGTCATCCCTGAGCAACAGAGGAAGGTAGTAGCTATTCAATTCTGCTTGCCTCCTACCACCAATCAGAAGTTCCGGTCATTTTTGGGGTTAGTTAGTTGGTACCCCCAACTTAGCCACAATTTCTCATCAGTGTTAGCCGTGCTTCATGACTTCAGTCCTACTAAGTGGACACTTTTGGCACTGTAAATAAACTTTTTGCAATAGATTTGTTGCCCTGCATGCATCCCTATCATACGCCCCTTGGCCTTTTGACACGCTACATCTTTATATAAGCCTATGTAACTACACCATTCATAACCCTGTCTTACTAGACTGTGTGTAACCCTATGTGATTAAATTATGCATAACACACAACTGGGAGGGCTAGAGCAAAGATACATTTGTAAATGTATTTTATAAAAGCAAGGCTGTGCTAGATCTTGAGCAGTCATAGAACTTCCCCCCTTAGTACTTCAGCACAGTACAGTTATAATCATGGTATACCACTGCCTTTCCTCCATATTTCTGTAGTATAATAGAGCTGGTGATGGGAGAACAGGGTTGATAAAGACAGATATAAAGAGATCTCAGTTCTGCTTCCTGGTAGCAGTAACAGCACAGGCAGCCTGTAGATGGCGCTCTTACCTGTATAGAGGGCTTTGGAAACGGCCTCACTCTGTTCCCCATTTTCCAGCACAGTGCAGACACTGGCAGTGTACTGACGGCCTGGCTGCAGGTTTGAGAGGACAGCGCTGGGGAGCTCAGTGGAGATGAGCTGTAGTTCTGTCCCAGGGCTACAGTTGGACACTAAGTAACTGGGAGTTTGGTCCAGTCCATCAGGTTTACTCCAGCGCAGAGAGAATGATGTGGTAGTCACTGAGTCTACAGTCAGCCCCACTGGTGCAGGTATTTCTGCAATTAACAAAAACATTTTTTAAGAAACTTGTGTAGGGATTACTGTTATAATCACAAAGCTTTATTCATGCAATTCTTCAAGGATTACTTTGACAAAGACAATGTCTTATGAATACACTAGTGAAAGGATTACACTTACAGGTAAAAAGAAAAGGGACCATTTCACCCCCATCTTAGCTTTGCATGGCCTGGCTCCATGTATATAACACTGATCTATTAACCTCAATATGCACCTATTTGCCCTACCATTTCCAAATAATTTGATGTATTTTTACATGTCTTTTCAAACTTTCACCTTCTTTTTATCTCATTCTTCAACTTGTATGTGTGTCCGTCTTGTATGTATATGTAGTTATTTTTTTATTTTCTTGTACTCTACACAGCACTTTGGTAAACACTTGCTTAAATAAGCTTTATAAACAAAACGCACTAATGAACAGTAACTTCCTGCAACATTATCACCTGGCAGCTCAGTAAGTGTATGACAGGCAGCCAGGTGGGGTGTTACTCACTTGTGCAGACGGTGGTGTGGACAGGCTCACTCTCCAGACCGCAGCTCTGCGCTACAGTACGAAATGTGATGCTGTACTCAGTCACAGGTCTCAGGTGTGACAGGAGTATGAAGTTCTTATCTATAGTGAAGGACTTTCTCTGCCCTGCGGAGTCTCCCAAGGTCACCTTGAATGTGTGGGGGACTCCCTGCATATCTGGAGGTCTGTCCCAGGACAGAGAGACAGATTTATCACGCACAAACGAGATGTTCAGATTCCCTGGTGGGGACGGCTCTGGGGGATATAAACATAGCTATGATTAATGCCAGTGAGTTATGATAAGGTACATTTACATATTACTTCCTCAGACTTATATTACTATAAAACAGTAGCAGCATCTTGTAAGTTGTGAAATTTTGCATACATTTTGCGAGACAAATGAAGAACGGAGCTAGAGCTTAGATGGAATTACTTCGGCGCCTAGTCTTGTTTCTTCACACAATACATTATCTCAGGCAGGCATATTGGCACCACTTACCATGAATAAATGAGGCACATTCTATCTTTAAACCTGTATAATTCATCTTTATGACAGAAGAGGATAAAGGAATATTAGCCTGTAGGTGGCACTCTCTCCTTTACAGGTGTTGGAAGCGGCCAAATTCTGTATGTTATATTCATACTTACTTGTGAATGCATGTGTTGAACAGACCCTGCTCCTGATGTCATTATGAAGCACTGTGCAGATGCTGAAGCTGTACTTCATCCCTGGCTTCAGATCACACAGGTCTGCTGCACTGCTGTTGGATCCAGTAGTCAGTTCTCTGGTTTCCCCTCCATAACAGGTGAAGGTGATGCTGAAGGTGTAAGAGACTCCCTCCATATTAACGGGTTTGTCCCAGCACAGCCTCACTGTTCTGCTCCTCACCTCCTCCACCCTCAGATTCTCTGGAGGAGACGGGTCTGCAGTGTAGAGAGAGGATGAAGATGAAGATGAGTCACAGAAAAACAGTTTCACCTGATCACACACCTACACTGTACACAACCTTATATAACTTCTATGTATATGAAAAATCCATGCTCAGAATGTTTTGATGATGTTTTGTTTACAGCATTAACCATATTGCCTTGTAAGTATGCTGTCTTTGCAGCTAGGTAACTGATGAATAGTCAACCAGAAGACTTTGTCAAGCCATCAAGTCAGAGGGCAATCTTTTGTTCTCACCTTCTCCGAGCAGTTTTTCTGTCGAATTTTAAAAGAATTGTATGTGGGGCACTAACTGAAATATGCTCAGTACTAGGCCATGTTCATTGCAACACCACAGTGGATCTTCGCGTTAAGATTGTGAAACTAATTTCACATTTTAGTAGTCGTTTGTTTTTCCTTTGAGTATTACAGTCTTTGTTTGAGAAATGCAAGTACCTATACCTGCTTGTTTTTGTACCTTGGCTGTTAGTTCAAAAAATTTATTTTAGTTTCTTTAACAGAAATAAACTTATTGTTATCATTATTACCATTTGCTGTCTTTCTGTCGATCACCTTTACGGACCAATGGCATTGCATATCACATTCAGTTGTGTCAACAAATGGTGAGAACAACCAATCCTGCACATACTAAACCAGCAAATTTCCCTGCAAAAATCCCTGCATTCAAAACTCAATGCGAAACTACAATGAGTCACATTTTTAAGTAGGGACTGGCGCACTAAAGAATGCAGTTTCGCAAAAACATTTGAATTTGGCTCTCTTATGGTTCTTGTCCAACCAGATCTTTGGAAATAAAAAGATTATCGCTTAGCTGTCCAATGTGGCAATGCCCATCCGTGCCACAGGTCTATTGCTTCCACTACAGCTCTTATCCGAACCATTACTTAATAAAATATGATATGCCACAGGTCTTCCTGCTTACTGCATTAGCATTTTAGAGCTGGTCACTGGATAATAGATTAGATAAAGACATATATGATCGGATCTCAGTTGTGCTTCCTGGCAGCAGTAATGGTATAGGCAGCCTGTAGATGGCGCTCTTACCTGTATAGAGGGTTTTGGAGACGGCCTCACCCCATTCACCATTTGCCAGCACAGTGCAGACACTGGCAGTGTACTGACAGCCTGGCTGCAGGTTTGAGAGGACAGTGCTGTGGAGCTCAGTGGAGATGAACTGTGGTTCTGTCCCAGGGCTGCAGTTGGACACTAAGAACCTGGGAGTTTGGTCCAGTCCATGTGGCTCACTCCAGCGCAGAGAGAATGATATGGTAGTCACTGAGTCTATGGTCAGCCCCACTGGAGCAGGGATTACTGTGACAAACACAAAGCTTTATCAATATACTGGAGCAGGGATTACTGTGACAAACACAAAGCTTTATTAATACTCTGGTGCAGGGATTACTGTGACAAACACAAAGCTTTATTAATACACTGGAGCAGGGATTACTGTGACAAACACAAAGCTTTATTAATACACTGGTGCAGGGATTACTGTGACAAACACAAAGCTTTATTAATACACTGGAGCAGGGATTACTGTGACAAACACAAAGCTTTATTAATACACTGGTGCAGGGATTACTGTGACAAACACAAAGCTTTATTAATACACTGGTGCAGGGATTATTGCACTGTGGAAGGCTGCTGTTTAGAGCCATGTTGTCATACCTGTTCGCACAGTTGATGAAGCACATTGGCTTTCCATGCCATTGTCCCCAATTGTAACCACAGTGAAGGTGTATTCCTTCCCTGGTATGAGTGACTGTACGTTAATGTGATTTATCCCTGTGACTTTGAAGCTGCGTTGCTTTGTGTCACTGATGCAGGTCACTCTAAATCTCAGAGACTGTGTGTCCATCCCTTCAGGAGGCCCCCAGCTCAGACACACAGAGTCTGACCCCACTGTGGGGAACGCTATCTCTCCTGGAGGAGGGGGGACTGGAGGAGAGAGAGAGAGAAAGGGAGATTACAAGCAGGGGGATAAGTAACTTTGAAACACTGCATTAGCTGTTACATGACAAGTAGGGTACTGTCAATTCAGCTAAGATAGTCAATTTAGCGGAATGCTATTGTGGAGAAAAATACGACTTTACTGCCAGCTGTAGAGCTAATCACAAGATACTCTCACTGTTTAATCAGGCAGTTATTTTTATGGCTGACAAATTTACAGCTGTACATAATGTAAAACAGAACAGCGCTGCCTGGGAAAATGACTACAGCACTGTTGTGAACTCAGTGAATGATTATGTATTACATGAGTAATCATAATATTTGTAATACATTAACCCCCCTCCAGACAAGAACTATCAATAGCTTGCACCAGGTAAGTCTGTCATAAAGTGCTGAAGGTGTCTGAGGCAGGCGCGGTCGCGACGGTGCTGGAGGAGGAGGTGCTGAAACTGGGACATTGGCACCTTTTATTGGGGGTGGGGTGGCTCTTTCTGGAGATAGCCGGCATGCCAGCGGGAGCCAGGGGTGCCCTGATGTCACTGTTCGAAGTCTGACTCAAACTCTGACTGTAGGCTCCTAAAAGTGGTGCAGTCCTGAAGCATGGAGTCCAGGAACGAGAGATAGGCTGACTGCCAATGGTGTTTAGTAGCAAGTTTTTTTTTCCCTTTGGTTTATTATTGGTTCAGTTTAACCATTTCAGTTGACTTTTATTTCTATTTTATCATTTCTATTTGTTTTGTGGTTTGTCTTCTTTGCATGAACTTAGCCCGAGTCTTTTGTCTTTGTAGTAGATATTTTACCTTGGGAAGCACTGTCATTCTTGTCACCAGCTTGGACTGTTAGGGGACCATGTTACTTTCAGTACACCCTCTTACACAGCCTGATATCCACTGCTGTGACAAATGAATCCAAAAGGGGAACACAATACTGTAAAATCAGTCTGACATTTGGCAGCCCTCTTCTATCGTTATCGACGGCGATGGCTACCGATTGACAGTTGCTTGGGGTAATCAACGCACAAAAGTTCTAGCACACAGCGGCCGTAAGTCAGTGAAGTTATAAAGGCTAATTTATAACTCTGTTTTATGACCAAAACACGTCTGAATGGATATAATGCATTTCTATGGGCAGGGGAGAGACAAACCTTTTAGCATGCGATATGAAGTGGGACAAACAAGGTTTAGTGCAGGAGCGGGAGGTAGTAGGGTTAAAAGAATTAGTCCCCTGAATAACTGTTTCCAGCAATCATCAGTAGTCACAATACAGGAAGAGTTAACCCTCTACGTTTTGGTTGGATATCTGTAATAATTTCATTAAGGCAGCAGGGATTGTTGTCAGCGTCGCCTTTGACTTGTTGGCAGAGAAATCAAACAGCAATACCTCGATCAATGAACATGACAAAGACACGTGTCAAATGTAAACAACTGCCGGATTGAACACAAAATGTCTGCATTGTTCCGAGTCTCCTGCTCTAAAAAGAAAAAAAGAAAAAAGCACAAACCACACCCCTAAGCAAGAAATCACTGGGATCTATGCTGACAGGGTTAAGTACGGGTAATTTACTTTACAACAAATTGTTAAAATGTAACAAAAGATAAAGTTTCTCCTTGGAAAAGTAAGAGTAAAATGTACAGTCCAAAGGGAGAAACGTGAAACTGATTCATTCCTCAGAATGTTTTCATTTATTCATTAATTGCAATGCATTTTGAGTATTTTGGCATTTTAGCATATTATTAAACACATAACAGCTGATATTCATAAAGCACTTTGGACAGAATTACAACAGAATGATGAGACAAACACTTAGAAACAGAATTAGGACATGCATCTAAATCAGGGGTGGGCAACCCTGGTCCTTGAGGGCCAGAGCCGTTTCGGGATTTCGTTCTGCCCGAGTTTACGAGTACAGTTTGAGTAATTATGAAGTGCCTAATCCCGAATGGTGAAGCTCCTCTTCCAGCTCCAGCACATGGTCAACTGCAGTCATTAAAGCCTGATAATTAACTCTGTCTGTTAATTAACCCCGGTCTGATTACACTCTCAGGGGTTTGGCTGGAGTGAAAACCAGAAATGTCTCTGGCACTCAAGGACCAGGGTTGCCCACCCCTGATCTAAATAGTTAAATATTTAATTTGCAGCTCTATACAAAAATAAATTGCTATGAAATGATGATATTTTTGGAAACGGACTAAAGGCTGTGATTTGGACAAGACTACTCACCAAGAGTAAACCTCAAACACCACAGAATCACATGACAAATGGAAAAAAAAATCACATGACACCCACCTGCTGCTAAAGGATGATGCTGAATGATCCATTCATCCAATCTCTTGGTGTAGAAACAATTATGCAGAAATAAACATGGGCCAAATGACACAAACATATAGATTAGTCAGTTAATTTTCAAAACGTGCTTCGACAGAACCATTGCAGAGAAACTCAGCAACACTACTGAATGATGATATATGTTTTGAAGAATTGTATTATGCGTCAATTATGAAATTCACCTGGTTTATGGAAAAAAATCTAATGAAAACAGCAACAGAGTCTTTGCTTGTGTAGCACCCACTGTCGTGATACATGGCAGCCATTTTGTGTCAGAATGCTCATCACACATCAGGCTGAGGTGGCCTGAGTGATACATGGCAGCCATTTTGTGTCAGAACGCTCATCAAACATCAGGCTGAGGTGGCCTGAGTGATACATGACAGCCATTTTGTGTCAGAACGCTCATCACACATCAGGCTGAGGTGGCCTGAGTGATACATGGCAGCCATTTTGTGTCAGAACGCTCATCACACATCAGGCTGAGGTGGCCTGAGTGATACATGACAGCCATTTTGTGTCAGAATGCTCACCACACATGCTCAGGCTGAGGTGAATAGGAAATGAATCATTGAGCTACTTAAAACTGGGGAATGATTTGGGCCTGATTCAAATTCACCCATTCACTCCCCTCAGTCAGTTTCGCGAGGAATTCTCAACCAAGGCTGGATTTTACAACCGCGTTGTATTCCACTTCACTCAGCCCAACAGGAAGTGAACATTCCCCCAACATTCATCCATGATTGCGCTCCCTCCCACGGAGTTTACTGACACACTGTCATTTACCCACATCACCAAAAAATCCAGATAATATTGCATGCAAAAGCCATGTAGAGGCTGGTGTATCTCTGGTGTGATTGTACTACAAACCATTTAATACAAAGTGGCTATGTGAGATATGATTTGTACTACTAATTTATATTATAGATATATTTATAACTATTATCAGTCGTCATTCATCTGAATTATCCATATACGTGCACTGATATAGTCTGAAGTATTAATCCGTATTGGTCACACACATAATGATTTTACTTATATTCATGTGTTATTCAATGTTATAAAATACTGTTCTGTGTTCACTGTTCACATAAATACCCTGCTCCCTGCAGACTGTATAGAACACATCGACCCTCACCTGTGTCCCGTGCTCAGAACAGACCACGTCATGTCCTCTGTGTGTCAGTGCTGGACACAGACTGCAGATGGGCATCTGGTCAGTGTTGCAGAACAGCTCCAGAGCTCTGTGGTGCCGAGGGCACAGTCTGTGCTCCAGGTTTCCAGTGGCCTCCACCAGCGTGTGACTCTGCCGCGCCGGCACTGTCGAGTGCTGCCGTTCATGCGTCTCACAGTAGGAGGCAGTGCAGGTCAGACACGACTTCACAGCTCTGAGCCTCTCTTCTGTGCAGAAGTCACAGTCCTCGCCCCCAGGCCACACCCCACTGTGATACATAAGAACATTACTAACAGGACTGACCAGTTTAAAATTAGGATCTATAAGTAACAATGTGCTCTATTCTACAGATACAGCATACCCAGTAGCAATTATCATAACATGAACATAATTATCATTACAGCACTATGAAAATGATTTGAACCCTCTCTGAATTTCTGAGTGTGTTTTCCAAATTACATTTTGTTAGCTCTTTTCTGGGGAAAACTTTTCATGGAATGGTAGGCTAGAATTCCCCTACAGCACTGTGAGAGACTCACCAACAACGACAGGAGTTTGGTTTAAGTCATTGTTGCTTTAGCTGGCATAATCAGTATTGAGTCTAAAGCGGGCAACTATAGGGGCTTTGGGTGTTGTATATCTTTAATTAATAAAAAAATTGGTAATTATGACCGACATTTGGTGTTATTTGTTCATTTCCCCTTTCTCTCTAAAATTGGTTTTGGTTGAATATGCTAACACATTCAGTGACAAAAATATGCAAACACCATAAATTCTGACAGGGCGCAGATACTTTTTCATAGCACCATATATGTTCCATTATTTACTTTCCTTATCTTTGTCAAACGACGATGTTCTCTCCAGCTGCAACCTGCTTTCAAACGATCACGTTTATTTATTCATTATATTACGGGTTTTATAATTAAATTTACATTGTTCTGCTAGTTCTGCTAATGTGACAGTATCTATAATATAGTCTATGCAAGAAAACATGAGCAAGAATATACGACTCCACAGTCTCACCTTTCATTGTCGAGGTCTGTGCCATCATCGCGAATGTTAGTTTCCAAGGCGTCCTCCTCTTGCTCACGGGCTGGACTCATTTCAGTTCTTTCAGATGACTGGGACATTTCAACCGAGATGTGACAAACTAAAATCAAAAAGTTCTGTAGGAAAAATACAAACGAGAAATACAACCAATGAACGCAAATCCATAGCAAGCCAGAGCTTTTGAAGATAATGGTATTATGTCATGTTTTATGTTAATTTATTCTCCGTAATAAGTGACAAATTGCAAATCAAAAACCATATAATTATATTTAATCACATAAGCAACCCCGAAAATAGACCGTGTTGTGACATTAAGAAATTATATAAAATATTATGTAGGCTATTCCAATGATGTACCTGTATAGTACACCAGATATACAATTAGTATACGAAACAGGTGTATAATTGATACGAACAATACTTGACATAAGTTGTTAAAACCTAACCAAAAAGCCTATTGAAACATACAATTATACTTTTGAATAGAACAAAGCATACATTGTGTACATACGACGTTGTCATCAGACAGGTTTGTAAAACTGTACTGTTAAGATTACGTTTAGCCTGTGGTACAATCGCCATTTTGTCAGGCAAATTTCTACGTTACAGGTGTTCCATCAAACAATATCTTGTGCGAAATGTAATCAACCCTTACTTCATACAGGGCTTGTACAATCCCACTTTAGGCTACCTGGTAGACTTCATTTCTTTCTGAAACAATGCTTTCCCATTCCCCAAGAGTCTTCCCTTACGGGTCCTGGCGCACCTTTAATCAAACAGCTGTTTCCCAACTTCCCATCTTTATCTAAAGACGCATTTATGCTTTTCACCCCACCCTCCGGAGACTTTTATATGCGTGTATCAAGATCTATGCAAATCATTTCCGCACTATTCTGAGCAACAATATCTTTATATGTTGCCTGTATAATAACCAAGCCCGTGTCACCGATTTCCCAAACTTTTTTTAACTGTCACTACCGCATGGCCTGGACATAACCAAACATTCGTTTGTAATATCAGATTATCTTTAAAAGTGCATCATATAACGTGAACAACTTTTAAATGTTGTTTAAAAGCCTTAGTTTTTTTAATAAGGTTCTGCAATATTTCAACCAATTGTAAATAAAACAATGTTGGTTGAAACTGTTTTCGCAAATGCTCTTGAAATTTGGTCGGACTTGGTAATCAGTTTTCGTAATGAGTGACTAATTTAAAAAGTAGCTGAAAAGCTGTGTATTGTAGGTGCAGGTATTTTCGCATGCGTCTGTATGAGACATAAAAGTGTTGGGCGCAACCTGTGACAGATTTGCACCTTCACCTCCACTGGACCGGGAGCATACAACCTCACCAACAGAGGGAGCCATCACCACACTGTAAATGAAATGGTTGATGGTACATGGGTCATTTGTGAACGTGAAATCAGATACATTTTTTACATTTTAGTGGATTTAGGTCGTATTCTTGTAACATAAGTTAAGAAACCGGCTGTGGCTCCATCATCCATTCTCTACGACTACTACGTTCACATATGCACATTCTATGGTTTATTTTTACAAATTGCTTGAAATAGTTCAGATAAAGCATATCATCATAACTATAATAATGTAGTATAACAAAAATCATCGGAAAGGAGAGGGGATTTAACTGTATTATCTGGTGCTGTCACCGCCCTTAGTAAACCAGCAAGGCCGAGTAACTCGCGATTCCCCGGCACCCCAGCGACGATAATCTTCCCTAAAATACATCACTTGGGTGTACAGCAGGTTGCATTTCAACGGTTCCAGTTTTAGACTGGCAACCAAAGTCCACCTGCTGTCTAGCCTATAATGCCAGGATGACACGCAAGGAGGGTAAGCAACTAATGCAGTATCATACCACAGTATTTGCGGAAGTATCTTTATAGATAATTATTAACAAGGGACATCCTCTTGTTTCCTGTCGCCCTGGTGCTGAGTAGTATCCCCCTGGCATTAATTGCTGTCTTATCGGTTGTTGTTGTTGTTGTTGTTGTGTGTAAAGGAAACAGGCGGCGGCCGTACAAAATGCCTGTTAATCAAGGTGTTTATTATCGTTTACCTGATTATTCAGAGGAGTAATGTTGAACCATTGAACTATTTATATTACTGCAAGAGGTGTGTCTGACGTTTCTGATTCCTTTGACTTTATTAAATTATCCTTACCGTGAGAGATCTGAGTTTGGCTTCGCAGGTGCTCCTGATTAGTAAATTGCGTGTTCAATTGGTTCATAACAACCCCCTCACACCACAGGCATATCCAAACAGTTTGGACTAGAGCTCGCACAACCTATAACAAACCAATAGTAATTCCCATGGTCTTGCTTTTCAGCCAAAACCCAGGCTCACAAGATTAGTTTCGTATACATCACATCCGAGAAGGGCAGTTTCGTTTCATGTTATTAAAAGTAAAAAGCGAAAGTTTGGGTGCGTTCCAACATCCTCTTCCAGTATTTTCCTGTCTTCCACACCCGCCTCATCTCCTCCCTCACTCTCTCCATGTCCCAATACTGGAAAGAGGGTGGAGACGAGGTGACAGTGGAGGAAAGGAGGGTGCTTTTTTCGAGTTTATACATGACTTCTGAAAAAAGACGGGGTTTTGCTGTTGAGGTAGTCTGTATAATTCGTAACAAATCCATTCCCACACGACCAACCCCGCTTCTCTTTTTGCGGTGGTTCAGAATTGTATTACATTCCGTCCTTAAGCAATAACATTGTACAAATGCAAGTATGGGGTTGTAATAGATTACAGACATAGCATATTGATTTTTGTCTTCTGAGACCTTGCTCCCTCCCTTGTGAATTGGTCTCCATGGGTATTTCAATCTCAGAGCCAGAAAAGTTATCCTGCAAGGCCTCCACTACAGTCTCCATCGCTGGCAGCCAGACAGAAGTAAATTTGCATGTTTAAATGACTGAAATGTTGATTTGCATTAGATAAATATTACCAGGTGGTCTCTGTTTTTGTCAAAACAAAGTTGGTTATTTCCCATGGAGTTTCTGCCCAACAGATTTATGAAAATTTTACACATGGCAGATAGGAATTGGATTACAATTACAGAAATTATTGGTAAATAATGGCTACTGGAATGTCTTTACCTGCAGAACAATAATTTAATTTACTGTTGGAACATCAAAATGCACTGTTCCAGAACACACTGTAAACATATCCTGGCATAACCTGACTAATCCCTTTTAGACCAAAGCCAAGCTGAGTCAAAGCAGGGTTGCTGACCAGGTTTAATGAACACCGTTTTTTGTCTGTGTGGCACTGTTATCCCATGATTTGTATGTGACACATCTAGGTTCTCTATAAGGGACCTTGTTACATTTTCCTTGTTATATCCTTTGTTGATATAACATCTCCACAGGAAAGCGTAATGTTAAAGCTGGATTGGGTACAGTCTTCAATAATAAATACAACAAGTTATAAGACTGCATGCCTTTCCGAAACCTGCTGTTCAAGCACAGTCGGTTGCCACAGCATAACTTATTTTTTGGCATTGTGGCATCGGGAGAGGTGGAGGGAGGAGCGAGCTCCTCAGCTCCTCCCATTGTACTGCTGTCAGTTTCCTGGTTCCCTCCCTCAGCCAGGAGAGCTAACCGGAGCTGCAACAGCAGTGACTTCACTAACAGGCAGGCTCACCTGCGAGTGATTTCTAATCAACTCAGCTGCGAGCACTTGCCTTCAATTAGGCCTTGTATTCAAGCAAAGCCCTCTAGGCTGAAGGAGACTTTTGTGTATTACCACCTGGCTGTGCTGTTTTTCAGGTTTATTGTGTATTTGTGGGTGGGATTTGTTTTATGGTTTTCTTTCCCTAAAAAGGGTTCAATAAAAGGCCTTTGGCCACTTTTTGTTTATACTCTGTTTTCCCTTCCACTCACTACCCGGCTCAGTGGCCACATCCTCCAGGTTTTAAAGGGTGGTTCTCTGGCCCTTTGTCATTGGTCCACTACCACAGTAATACAAACGAATGGGCTTTCTGCTGTTATTTCATGCTGTCTTATGCTAACAAACATAATAGGTGTGCAAAGGTTCATAGGCCTGCCTGGCTTCACCAGTGCTAGCTGGGATGGTTACTGAGGTGGCTATGGATGTCTGTGTACTGTGCAGGAGGCAGTTGAAAGGAATCAGTGTGAACCAACCATCATTCAGACTGTAGAAGCTGGGCAGTGAAATTAGATGATCATCTATGTGCAGCCTTAGTTTTATGATGTATCTGTTATAATAGCCAAATTCTAACTGAAGTGTGCCAGAATGTGCCATCTAATAGTATCTACATGTAATAGTATCTACACAGAACTTAATGTATGTACCCTGGCTTGTCTTTCCTTGCCCTTGTTTGTGTTCCTTGTGATGGTCATTCCCTTGTTTGTTTCCTCTCTCTTGTTTGTATCTACTCTCCTTTCTTTACTCTCCTCCGGTGTCCATTTCGTTTCCCTGCTTTGTCTGTCTTTCTTCTCCCTGTGCAATCTCTCCACTCTCTACTCGCACTGACGAGTACAGTGGCGTGTTTGATAGTGTAAGAGAAGGCCACATTGGGCAATGTAACAGTAATACCGGATTCGCTAATTTGAACAGCAGTAGTAAAAACACATTACAAACAATGTATTGTGCTAAAAGCTGGGCTGACTTTAGCTTCTGCCACCAAATATCTATGGTACCTTCACTGCACACACTCTTCTTTTCTCTCATGGCCTGTCTAGAAGAAATACGTTTATGGCTACCACTGTTTTACATGGAATATTTTCATTTCTGAGAATTCGACATTTGGTTTAAACATGCATACATTTGTTGAAGAAACTGCTTTTTATTGTAGATATGAAACATTTACAGAGAAAGTCTTGAATGTATGACAATTCTAGAAAATGAGGACAAGCTGAGAATGTACAAAATTTTCAATCATGTTGGCGTCCCAGCATTGTCTTCACTAAGATAACAAAGACAAATTTATTACGCTGATTAAAGCACAAATTAAAATGATCAGAGCAGTTTATTGGACATGAGCACACATTATAGGTACTTATATTACAGAGCATGTCTTAAAAAAGCAAACTACTGGCCTCAAATCCAAGCCTTACCTTTACCAGCCATGGTTGGAGGTCCACAGCAACAAGGCAGCAACTGGCCCAGCCTTGTCAGGGATGCAGGCTGGTTAAAGGTTCATTGGTTCAGCACTCTCTAGTGACCCCTGCTGGTCAGCCAGGTACCAGTGCACAGGTGCACAAACTGAATATACACAAACTGCATAATCCTCTGACACCAAAGTTGGTGTGTGTCTATCTATCGTCACGTGAATCAGAGGAATCAGCAATGTTATTCGATGTAAACCAAGTGATAAAGAACATTGTAAGAATAAAAGTATAAGGAAAAACTAAAGATAGCAAAGCTTAATGAATGTCAAGTGCATATGTCCATTCCTAGTCAAGGACTGAATTTATTTAATAATGTCACTTTCAGAGATATTTTGTGATTTTAAGGCAACAATTCAAACACTGGCAGAAAAGACACCAATGTTATAACCAACTGGACAGACAGTGAAAACTGTAGGAAGGAAAGACAGAACTGGGTCTTTGCATGAGTCCACAACTAAATTAGTTGCATTTTAGATCCGAAGACATTAGTATTACTATTATAGAAAGCACAAAGATGAACACATACTACATTTCTTTGACAGAATGCTGCACATCAAAATTACAGAGTATTATTTTGAGTATATTTAGATTATAATTCAAATTTTATTTACATATTTAGCATATACTTTAAATCTGTTTAAACTTTGCTTTGATTAACATGGTAAAAGGTACAATTCTTAAGTCTTAAGCCTTGACTGCAGTAATACATTGTTAGCATAAAAGTAGTGCATAATTACACCTTTAAGATATAGATGCAGAATTATTTCTAAAACTGTTACTACAATCATAGTGTTCATTAAGTAGAACTTTTTCAAATAATGTGCAAAAATGAAATAAAAAAAACTGATGAGTAATACAGATATAGGTTTAATAAATTTCTATGAAGCAATCATTTTTAGCAAATGGTCATAGTTTTATCATAGATAGATTGTGATGTAGATCTGATGATTCCAAACATAAATTTCTGTTAAAACACTCAAAACATTGGTCACTGGGAAGAGAAACTGGTCTTCTAGGTGTTTTTCCAAGACCAAAGACCACCTGATGATCTTCACTGTCTCCCTCTTCTCCAGTGTGAATCTTCCCAGGTGGAGAATCACCAGAGACACATGGGGACACAGAGAGGTGCACCTCCAAATCTCCTATATGATGACATCATTACTGTGTCCTGCATCCAGCAGGCCTGGAGTGTTAATCACAGACACCTCTCCAGCCTCTTGCATTGTGAAGGACTGGGAGAGTTCTGATTTCAACAATCTCTGTCTCTACTTTCCTGGAGACAAAAATAATTACCAATTATCACAAAACTAAACTGTAACACAGTCTCGCTGAGGTCATCTAAAGTGATGTTGTGTTCTTAATATTCAGCTATATTTAACAATCGTCCACATGATCTATTATTTCAGACAGGCTTAATGGCACCATTTCAATGGTTACCATGAATTAATGACGTACATTTTGTGTTCAATCCTGTTATCCAGCTTTGTGACAGAACATAATACAGGAGTATTAGCCTGTAGGTGGCGCTCTCTCTTTTACATAAGGTAGCAGAAGCGGCCACATCCTGTACCCCATTTTCATACTTACCTGTGTGTGCTCGTGTTGAACAGGCCCTGCTCCTGGTGCCGTTATGAAGCACTGTGCAGATGCTGAAGCTGTACTCCATCCCTGGCTTCAGATCACACAGGTCTGCTGTATTGCTGTTGGATTCAGTAGTCAGTTCTCTGGGTTCCTCTCCATCACAGGTGTAGGTGATGCTGAAGGTGTAAGAGACTCTCTCCATATCAGTGGGTGTGTCCCAGCACAGCCTCACTGACCTGCTCCTTACCCCCTCAACCCTCAGACTTTCTGGAGGATACGGCTCTGCAGTGAAGAGAACGTGAAGATGAGTCACAGAGCAAGAGCTTCACCTGATCACACAATAAGCTGACACCCTGTCTAGCCTTCACTCTGCAGCTCGTCTCCTGGGGGGGGGGATTGTGACGCCGGGTCAGATGTGGCCACAAAAGGGCCACCCCCAGAATGAAGTTTCACCGACTGCACCGCCAGGTTCAGTACCCCAACACCTTGGAGTTTGTGTTTACCCCAGTGTGTCCTTAATATTCTTTGTTGCGTTAATCCTTTTGCTTGCGGTTTGTGTTAAAACTTTCTGTAAATAAAACGGCTACGGCCAAATTACTGGTATCTGTGCTCTCCATTTGGTACTT
This sequence comes from Albula goreensis, assembly GCA_022829145.1. Taxonomy (NCBI): domain Eukaryota; kingdom Metazoa; phylum Chordata; class Actinopteri; order Albuliformes; family Albulidae; genus Albula; species Albula goreensis. The sequence continues at coordinate 5,089,686 of CM040758.1, forward strand.
CTGCCATCCCACCCACACTGGTCACCCCCTGACGGTGTCACAGCTCATACAAGTGAAAATGAAATTACCAACACATTAGGAAGAGGGGCAGGTAAAGGCAGTCTTTGTGAAAAGCATGTCATGAAGCCAACAAACTGGCAGAGGTTCATTACTTTTGAGTATTGGAACATTCTAACACTTCAAATTTCTGTATATATAATACGGCTTTGCACTGTGAATCCTAAGGAAAAATATTTCATACAGTCCTTCACCTCCACCCATTGCTGAGAGGTTCATAAAGTGTATAACAGGCAGCCAAGTGGGGTGTTACTTACGTGTGCAGACAGTGGTGTGGACAGGCCTACTCTTCAGACTGTAGCTCTGCAGTACAGCACAGACTGAGATGCTGTACTCAGTCCCAGGTCTCAGGTGTGACAGGACTATGAAGTTCTCATCTGTAGTGACGGACTCTCCCTGCCCTGTGGATTCTCCCCAGGTCACCTTGAAGGTGTGGGGGACTCCCTCCAGGTAGGGGTGTCTTTCCCAGGACAGACAGACTGAAGTTGTACTCACAAAGAGGTTGTTCACATTTTTTGGTATCGTGGCTGGGGGGAATAGCATAATTGCTGTTAGTGCCAATCCATTACCTGAGAGTAGAAATTCAAAATAATGGGGCCCAGTCTAGCCCTGTTCTACAGTGTAAATGAAGACAATAATAACAGTGTGGTCCCTAAATATTTCAGGGGAATAATACTCCAAATAATATTGCGTTCAGAGAGACCTTACTGATTAAGGGTGATATATACCAGTAATACAGCTGTGCCATACTATATATTGTCATTTTTAGAGAAATTTCCTGAGTCACAATTTTTAGCCTGTATTGAAGGGACACCTAACTGATTTTTGACTGTAAAAATTAAGACAAAAAAGTATTTGGACACTCAATAATGGCTTCACTGAAGATCACAGTTTTTTAGTATTTAGTTTGCCATCCCTTACTCTGGAATCAACCAGTTTCTGTAACAGATGTGGTGAAAGTTTCGTTCAGCAAAGTTTTCAGCTCATCCAAACTAGAACATCAACAATCTGACATTTTCTTCTCTATTGCATCCCATAGGTGCTCTATAGGGTTTAGATAAGGCCTCTGGGAAGGCCATTCTTTTTGGCAAAGTATTTCTTACTACTTTCAATGGCTGGTATATTTTGGATCGTTATCCTGCTAAAAGATCCACTTCCATTGTTTTCATAATTTCTTTGCTGATTTCGGTAGGTAGAAAAACAGCCCCAGACTTTGACATTTCCACCCCCATGCTTTACAGGAACTCTTCCCTTGGCATTCTCCACACAAACATTCATTGATTGCCAAAACAGAACAATTTATGCATGTTAATAACTTAATGAATTAGAATCCAACCTCTGTTTGTGTTTGTTGTCATCTATGACACTGTTGAGAGAGACTGTAATCCTTTTCCACACTTTTTAAACTTCCAAACAATATTTTTTTCTTAGCTGTGATTTCTGAAATAAGTTTCTATTTCAGCATCTGAGAATTGTCTGGCAACACTTTTTAGTTCATTTCTAGTTTGACTGTGTGTTAGTTTTTAAAAATATAATGATGAAAACTACATTGTGCAATCAGGAACTGGTAGGACACTGTCCAGCTCTCAGATTACACTTTTTGAATAAGAAGTGTTCCCTGATGAAACAGCCTGGATAAAGCTACATCCTGTACTTTGGATTTGCTGAAATGGCTACTGCAAGTGATCTGGCTGGTGCTTGACTCACTCACTCTTATGAGTCTGATTTCTTCACTACTGTTTTATAGCTTAAACATTCATGGTTTAATGTCACCATGTAGCAAAACCCAATAAAAAGTTTCTTCAAACTCTGTCCGTCATATCTAAACATCTGGATAGTTTTCAGCAGGCTATCTTATCAGGTAACAACATTTATTTAATAATCCTGCCTTTGGAGGTGGGTTAAACTGAGAGTGAAAGCATCCTCCCTCCTCCTGATTGGCCAGTGAAACATCCTGACTATGCAGTGCTCCAGCCCACTTAAAGATGAACTGCTCCACCCCCTCAACACGCCCACAGAACGCTCAGACCCTTACCATTCTGTATGGGAATAAATGTTTGGGAAGACTTAAACGTCAAGAAAGATAACCATGCATCACCTGAAAAGGAGAAATGTACACGTTAGTGAGAATGCCCACAGTGAGGTGCCTGACTTCTAGTCATTTTATTCTTCACTTAATGAGTTTCCCCTCTACAGTCCCCTGCAGCTTCACATCAGAACCAGCACTGTTTTTAACACAGACACTGTGTTACTGTGAACCAAGGGGTAGGTTTGCTTTGGCAAGTGGTTGGGCCACAAACTGGAGGGGACTGTGGGGGTGTTAATACAATCATTGACATTATACACATTTGCTTTTAGGCCATCTTCATTGTGGTGCTGGGAGAGGTGGAGGGAGGAGCAAGCTCCTCAGCTCCTCCTACTGTACTGCTGTCAGTCTCCTGGTTCCCTCCCTCAGCCTGGAGAGGAACTGGAGCTGCAACAGCGGTGACTTCACTTACAGGCAGGCTCACCTGCGAGTGATTCCTAATCAACTCAGCTGTGAGCACTTGCCTTCAATTAGGCCTGCGACTGGTGTGGGGATGCCCACCATTGGTCGGTGTGTCCTGAGCCGGGGTCATGTTTTTGTTGCTGTGCCAAATTTGAGGACCATCACTGGCATGAGTGCCCTGACCTTGAGGATGTGGATGAACACAATTTCCTCCTCTGCCTGACTGAGAAGGAGAGGGCACTCACACCCTTCCAGGAGTACCCACTGACCCAGGCCGTCCAGCCACCACCGATCCCTGCTCAGTCACCCCAGCTGCCTGAGAGACTGTCTCCGCCGCCTGCTGACTCGGCAGGCCTGCTTGAGGACGGGGCCTAGTCTCCGCCGCCTGCTGACTCGGCAGGCCTGCTTGAGGGCGGGGCCTGCTCTCCTCCGCCTGCTGACCTGGCGGGCCTGCTCGAGAGCTGGGCCTGCTCTCCGCCTGCAGACCCAGGAGGTCTTCCAGAGAGCCTGGCCTGCTCTCCGCCGCCCGCCAACCCAGCGGACCTGCCCTGCTCATTGCCGCCTGCTGACCCAGTGGGCCTGCTCGAGATCCTGGCCTGCGCTCCCCCTGCTGACCCAGCCGGCCTGCCAGAGAGCCCAGACTGCTCTCCGCCGCCCACTGGCCCAGCGAGCCTTCCTGAGAGCTGGGCCTGCTCTCCGCCGCCTGCTGATCCAGCGAGCCTGCTCAAGAGCCAGGCCTGCTCTCCGCCGCCTGCTGACCCAGCAGGCCTGCTCAAGAGCCGGGCCTGCTCTCCGCCTGCTGACCCAGCAGGCCTTCCAGGGAGCCTGGCCAGCTCTCCTCTGCCCATCGACCCAACGGGCCTGCTAGAGGGTCCTGCCTGCTCTTTGTTGCCCGCCACCCCAGCGGGCCTGCTCCAGAGCGGGGCCTGCTCTTCGCCGCCCACTGACCCAGTTGGGGTGAGCACTTGCCTTCAATAAGGCCTTACTATTTAAGCACAGCCTGAGAGGCTGCAAGGGCTGGTTTTCAACGTTTGGGACTTTTTGTGTTTGATGGCTGTGCTGGTTTTGTGTTTGTACCCTATTTTGTGTTAAACCCATTTGTGGTGTTTTCTTTTCCCCTAAAAGTGGTTAATAAATGGCCTTCAGCCCTTTTTGTTGAACTTTTTGTTGTGTTTTGCCTTCCACTCACCACCCACCTGCCACTGTGTCACATCATCAACATGCTTATCACTCAGGATTACGACAATGTCACCCTATCCATTAAAATGAGTAGCCACCGCAAGAGGCCAAATTTCAAAGGGCCATATCTTTGGAATTGCTGGTCCTATTATATTGACTCAGTGAGATCTACAGTATTCCTTAAAAGTGACAGACCCTGATATAGGGTTACCATTACACAACCTTTCTCTCATCATAGAATGACTCTCATTTGCTGAAGATTACAAACTTTGTCTGCACAAGCACAAAGCCTGCTGGAAACTCTGATCTTAGCAAAGCTAACTAGTGAAGAAACAGTGATCACCACATATTGGTGACTTGGGCTGCGTTCCAATCTGAAAAAATGCTTGCTTCTTTGTGCTCACTTCCCTTCAATCAAGGGGGGAATCCCCAAAAAGTCCCGTATGCAAGATGGCTGCCACCGTGAGGGCGATTCCAATCCAGATTTGTTGAGGGAAGGGCGAATTTTCATTTGCTCAAGCCCTCGGTTTCACTCCCTCCAACGGAGCCAACAAAAATCATCCCTCCAAGCATTGATATTGCCCAGAATGCACGGCGATGCTTGCTCGCTTGCTCACGTGTTAAACTTTTTTGAATATTATGCTCTTGCTACCAAAGAACAAGCAAATTTAAAAACTTTTACCAAGTTCAAAGACCTCTGTTGCCGATCATTTATACAATCCATTCGCTAAAATGCTATGTTGTTGGTGGTGGTCGTTATTTAAATCTTACAGATTCAAAGGAAATGCCCAACACTCAATAGCTGCTTATCAAGTTCATTGGTAGTCCAAAAAAATATACGATTTGACCATGGAGTTTTAATCATAAGCTCTCATAACCTGGTGGAGGCATAGCTGCCGTAGCCATGCATTTTGTTAAGAATAACCTAAATTTTCTGAATCTTTAAATGTAACAGTTATGCTACCCTTAGCTTCAATCATCCACTCAGCATGAAACAGAATCTTCTGTTGAGCACGAATTGTTTTTAAATCGCCATTTAAACATACCGGTATAATTGCCTATGTATATCGTAGCATAATTCCGGGTTTATTCGTCTGATATTGATATTGATTTTAATTTTTTGTTCATCATTTTACCTGTCTCTACACATATGTACTTTTAAACCCTGTTACACCCTACACTTATTTATAATTACTTGGTTACTGTTGCAGTTAGTTACTGATCTGTTTTACCATATTTTATTGTTACTGATTTTATTAATTATCTGTACTTGTCTATGGGAATCACTTCGGGATTCACCCTGCTCAAAAGGTGTTACACAAATAATTATAGTAACTATTGTTATGATTGTGATAATTATTCAATATGATTATTAAATTGTGCATACAAATAAATGGTTTCACATTGGAAAAGCTTGGCAACTTTATTGAAAATAACATCACATCTATTAATAGTAAATAAAAACATTGATTTAAAATGATTTTATGCTCATGGAAAATATAAGGATTTTGGCATGGGGAATATGCTAGATATGTAGGCATATCTTCAGCTAACTATATTAATGCATCTTCACTGTCTAACTATATTAATGGTTGCAGCCTTGACATAACAGTCCTTGCAAAAGAACACAAAGTGAGAAGAGAACTCTCTCCGTCTTTAGATTGGTTTTGCATTTGGTTTTATTTTGGATTGGAACGCAGCCTTGGTCTTTCAATTCTGCACTTCCTTGAGATGATCTATAACACTGAAATGAAACTTGGGGTGTAAGGAATTTTTGTATAGAAGCAGATATTTCATTTTTCAATTTTGCACTCATTTCACGTAATGTAATGAATTGCTATTTAAAAGATTTTCTACCTTTGTTATGGATAGTAGCCATTACTTTATGGAAAATAATTTATGTGAAAGCTGTTTGCTGTCACTGGACTTGTATTTGTTCTTAATTTTTAAAAATGGAAAAAAAACAAGAATATATAAAATACTGTATATTTCCTGTAAAATTTTTTGATGGCGTTTATACATTTATACTTTTTCGCACTACGAATCTTTGTTTCCTTGGTAAGAATAAAAATACAAAAACAGTCCAGGTGACATAAAAGAGTAATATTCTAACATATAACAAATATTACCATATAGGTGGTGATCTCACTTTTACAGATGGGTGAGGAAGCGGCCACATCCTGTACCCCATGTTCATACTTACGTGTGAATGCATGTGTTGAACAGACCCTGCTCCTGGTGCCGTTATAAAACACTGTGCAGATGCTGAAGCTGTACTGCATCCCTGGCTTCAGATCACACAGGTCTGCTGTATTTATGTTGGATCCAGCAGTCAGTTCTCTGGGTTCCTCTCCATCACAGGTGTAGGTGATGCTGAAGGTGTAAGAGACTCCCTCCATATTAGTGGGTGTGTCCCAGCACAGCCTCGCTGATCTGCTCTTCACCTCCTCCACCCTCAGCCTCCCTGGAGCAGATGGCTCTGCAGTGAAGAGAGAAGATGAATCACAGAACAACAATTTCACTTGATTACACAACTACACCCTGTATAATTTATAATTTCATGAATGCACATGTATGCAAGTACACACAGTTATTGTATTATGTTTGGCCACAAACATATTGAATGCCATTGTAGTCCAAATTATACTAACAGAAATGCAGATGAAATAGATAATTAAATGGATAAATGTAGCCATATATCACCCATTCCTGAGATTTGGGACAAAACTTTATGTTTATTTTGGTTTTTGTAATTTAGTCTTCAAATAACCTGGAAAAATGTATAAATGTATTTTGTCTTTGTTCTGTAAAGGGGGCCACCTACCAGTGATTTAATGTTTTCTTGAATAGCATATTTTGCAGCTGTGGACCTAAATATTGTCAAATCTGTCATGTGCACAAAACCAGAAGATGCCCAGTGCCGTCTTGGTGACCCAAGAAATCTCAGCCAATAATATTGGAGATTACTGTCTTTTCCCATTGCTAACATTGATAGTCACTGGTGAGCAGGTGCAGAAGAGCTGAAATATAACGGTTTACTAACGCAGTGTGTTTACTTGAGGCAAGATGAGATCATGTTCTGGTAAATGAACATGTGACATGAAATCACAGGGTCGTCAAAGTTGTTCTTTTTGACGTATTATTTATGTATTACTGTGATATTTATGAGTGCCAATTTAAGATTGATGTTTTAAGTTTGAAAGTCAACACCACAACAGTCTGAGATGATTCCTTTATCTCTTAATAACCCATGATTTACAATTCTGTTTGGCATTAATAAAATAAGGGTGAAATAAAGCAGCTTATGAATGTTCAAATAATAGGGCAATAACATTAAAGTTATTTGCACATGTATTTGGTAGACTGGTAGAAGATAATCCATAACTACACTCGTAGACCATTGTTCTGCAATTGTCTCTGACAAAATAGGATAATAATGTTCAGTTGTGCAACAAATAAGAATGAAACACACATATTACCACTACTAGAAAGTCATTTATAACCAATCCTCATTTTGTCGTATTTAACTCAAATGAAACAGCTCCATAGTTCAAATAACATTTCAAGTGCAGTGTTTCTTACTTGTGCAGATGATGGTGTTGACAGGTTGCTCTCCAGACCGGTGCTCTGCAGTAGGGTACAGATTGTAATGCTGTACTCAGTCCCAGGTCTCAGGTGGGAAAGGACTGTGAGGTTCTCATCTGTAGTGATGGACTTTCTCTGCCCTCTGGAGTCTTCCCAGATCATCCTGAATGTGTATGTGACTCCCTCCATGTATGGGGGTCTGTCCCAGGACAGACAGACTGACGCCTCACTCACATGGCAAATGTTGAAGCTCTCTGGTGGGGAGGGCTCTGGGAGATATCAGCATAATTACTGTTAGTGCCAGTGTATCCATGAGTAGAAATGAACAATGGGGTCCAGTTAAGCCCCTACCAAAATGTTAATGGTACAGAGGGGTCCAGTCTAGCCCCTCCCACAGAGTTTATGAGACCCAGTTAAGCCCCTCCCATATTATTACTGAGGACAAATTAAGCCCCTCCCACAGAGTAAATGGTACAGACAGAGGGGTCTAGTTTAGCCCCTCCCACAGAGTTTATGAGACCCAGTTAAGCCCCTCCCATAGTATTACTGAGGACAAATTAAGCCCCTCCCACAGTGTGAATGGTACAGACAGAGGGGATCTGTCTAGCCCCACCCACAGTGTTAATGAGGTCCAGTTAAGCCCCTCCCACAGTGTAAATGGTAATGGAAACCAACACTCTTTGCTCCTGATGTGTATGTAAGGACACAGCACATCTCACTGTCGGTCCAGCACACCAATTTCAGAATAAATCTGTGTGCAACAGGAATTCATGTCTTTCACTCTAAAATGTTGGCATGAAAGTAACTCCATCATTTAAGGGGGCATGAGGTATGCTGTAAACAGTTCCTTAAACTGTACAGACATTTACTGACAATGAGGTGAATTTTGTCCACCAAAACTGAAAATACTCTCAGATGAAAATGCTGAGCCCACAGCATTTTGAAGAGCAACATCTTTTTTTCATTTAGGTTATGTTTGCTATAATACAGTCAGGTTGGGCAGATAACTCATAAATTAGCTGGTTATACTCATACCATCAGATCATAATGTAGTTTTAGATTATGCATTTGTACCCAAAACTGGGCTACAAAATGTTTTAGAGGAGTAGCATTACGGCAGAATATTTACCCTCGTCAAGGAGTGATAAATCCATGAAGATTTATCTTCCTTGGAGATAATGGCTCTAGAGCAATGTTTCTCAACAGCTTTACAACTTACTCATTCACTGTGTCTCTGCGGCTGCACCACTTGTGGCTGTCAAATCCACTGCATCAGAACGATGCATCTTGTCAGCTGTGTCAGCTAATTCATTTAATTTTCTTTTAACTGACCCTGTCTTGAGCCACCGATCCATCTTGTCAGTTCCTCTCCTTTCTGGATTTTCTGGTGGGCTAAATCTCGTCAATTGACCGCGCAGATCACTTTAAGATCGTAAAACATAGCTACGAGCTGGTGTTGCAAAACGGTCGTGAAACGGTCAGCGTTACTCTCATCACAAATTTTAAACTGTTTGTGAGAAACACTTTTAATTTAAAATATGATATTAATTTAAAATGTGATATTTCACAAGAACACTCATGGACCTCTAGGGGTCACTCTGTCCACTCTTTGAGAAAGGTTGCTCTAGAGAATATCAGCATAACTGCTGTGAGTGCCAGTGAATTACTTCAATAGAAATGAAACACCATGGAGCCTGGTCTAGCCCCTCTCTCAGTGTAAATGGGGCCCAGCCCAGCTATGTATAATTATTTGATATAATTTCAAATAATTGATTTGAAAAAATCAATTCAAATCATTTCAGACAACTTTTTCTTGCATGCAAGGTTTATATAGCTCATTTCCTATGATTTAGAGCAAAAAATTCAAATGTTTTTCTGTCAAACCATTTTTGTCACTTTTGGAGGTAAGACTATAGTCTAATGTCCATTCTGGATTTTCAGCCAAACATCTTGATCTCATTTACACAAATTCCAATCATTTCAGACAACTTTTTCTTGCATGGGGGGTTTATATAGCTCATTTACTGTCATTTAAAGGAAAAAAATCAAATATTTTTTACATTTTTGTGACGATAAGAATGTCCATTCCGGATTTTCAGCCAAACATCTTGATCTCATTTAACAACATCAGACACTAGAAAGTAAGAATATCAGGAACAGTTAACAACATCCACTAGAAAGTGATATCAGGACAGTTTCATGCCATTTTACTACTTTTATGCTGCTTTCCATTTGAATGGAGCATTAGCTACTGGGTCCGAGCCAATGCACAGACCAACATGCCTCTGAAGAAGCTCACACAGACATGTGCTCTGCTCAGAGGAACCTGGCAGGGAAAGATGTGCGCTTCTGTGCCATTGTTTAGAGGATTCCTTTGAATAGGATGTGACACTTCATATGAATGTTCTCCTGTACAGGAAATGTATTTCACACAAAATTACACAAGTTGGGCAAGTATACACCTGTTTGCCTGGATCTTGATGTCAGACCGTGTTTTATTGATTTTAATCTGTGTGCGGCCTACTATACCCGAGGAATTGATAGCCGTGGTAACCTACTGCCATGGAAGGTTTTGTGTGTGTGTGTGTGTGTGTGTATGGGATCCTTGCCACATCACTGAGTTCAGCCTCATGATTTGTTTGTCATATATGTCTCGACATATATATGTGCGTGTGTGTGTGTGTGTGTTTGTGTGTGGCATGGATCCCACCTCCGCCGGCATGTGCCAGTGCTCTTTCATTGCACCACTGCACCATGACCCCTCTGACTCGCACATGTGTTAGACTCCTTGGTCTTTCAGGATGGACTGCGGGCTGGTCACCACTTTGCAGCACGATATGAGTCACAAAGACAACAGAATCACAAGGCACATGAAAAAATGACAAGACACCCACCTCCTGCTGAAGCCTGATTCTGAGTGATCCAATCATCAGCTCTTTTGGCACAGGAATCATTCTGCAGCATTATATGTAAGACAAAACAAATTAACAGACAACGCTGTTGGTTAGTCAAAAATGCGTGAACAGGACACTACAGGGATAGAATAAACTCAGCAACCTTATCGTGAATGATGAAAGGTTTTGGTAGATTTTATCACTCGTCAACGATGAAAGCGATACTTAGGGATGGGAATCGGGGGTAAATATGATAAAATGGAAATTGCTTTCGGCCAGCAACCCCCCTCCTAACACAGCCACACACGAACCTTACTACCCCCATGATTATACCCACCAGAGGCTGTCATGAATTGTCTGTGTATTTCGTATTTACGTTTTTCAGTATTTGAGTAACATTATTAAATGCAGTATATACACTCACCGCCCTCTTTATTAGGTACACCTGTTCAACTGCTCGTGAACGCAAATATCTAATCAGCCAATCACATAGCAGCAACTCAATGCATGCTTTTTCGGACCGCAGAGAATGGTCCGTAAAAGAGTGTGTCCAAAAATATCCAGTGAGCAGCAGTTCTCAGGGCGAAAATGCCTTGTTGAAGCCAGAGGTCAGAGGAGAATGGCCAGACTGGTTCAAGATGATAGAAAGGCAACAGTAACTCAAATAACCACTCATTACAACCAAGGCACACAGAAGACCATCTCTGAACGTACAACACATCAAATCTTGAAGCAGATGGACCACACCAGGTGCAACTCCTGTCAGCTAAGAACACGAAACTGAGGCTCCAATTCGCACAGGTTCACCAAAATTGGCCAATAGAAGATTTGAAAAATGTGCCTGGATTGGTAGGGTCAGAATTTGGCGTAAACAACATGAGAGCATGGATCCATCCTGCCTTGTATCAACGGGTCAGGCTGGTGGTGGTGGTGCAATGGTGTGGGGGATATTTGGGCTATAACTTTGGGCTCCTTAGTACCAATTGAGCATTGTTTAAACGCCACAGCCTACCTGAGTATTGTTGCTGACCATGTCCATCCCTTTTTGACCACTGTGTACATATTTTCTGATGGCTACTTCCAGCAGGATAATGCACCATGTCACAAAGCTCAAATCATCTCAAATTGGTTTCTTGAACATGCCAATGAGTTCACTGTACTCTAATGGCCTCCACAGTCACCAGATCTCAATCCCATAGAGCACCTTTGGGATGTGGTGGAATGGGAGATTTGCATCATGGATGTGCAGCCGACAAATCTGCAGCAACTGCGTGATGCTATCATGTCAATATGGAACAAAATCTCTGAGGAATGTCTCCAGCATCTTGTCAAATCTATTCCACAAAGAATTAAGGCAATTCTGAAGGCAAAAGGGGGTCCAACCTGGTACTAGTAAGGTGTACCTAATAGAGTGGCCGGGGAGTGTACCCGGTGGTTAGCTACAGGGAACAGAGACGCACAGTCACGAGGCCACGAGATGAGTGGAACCCTGCCGTGGAGAGCCATGCAGCAAAATCCCGGAATCCAGCAGAGCAAAGACCTATAAGTCCCAGGAGACCAGGAGCCTGCAAGGAGGATCCCGCTACATGCGTGAAACGACAGCATTGGACCCCAGAGAGAACGAGCGGGCAACCAGCTCGGCGCCCTGGGAAACCAGAGACCAACCTGAACAAAAGAAATGCACTGGACCCGTCTAACCAACGGAGAAAACCCCAACAGTAAGGCTGTAACACTGGGCACAGATAGATAACATAGCTTAGCTACATATTGTTATATTCATAACTTAATGTAATGAACCGTGTTATTTATTGTTCATATTTGTAATCATGGTGTTTGATCTTTGTTTAGCTGGCTCTTAGCCAAGCGCGACGCAGCGTTCGTCTGCAAATATCTCACTCAAACTAGGTTTTGCATGTGTTCTATTTAGCTACTAACCTACAACAACTCGGCATTAGTGGTCTACACGATTATATCCATTTTTAGCACACTACACGCACTATTTTACTGGAACGCTTAGCTTCATCTAAGTTGAAATCTCCCACCATTTCTTTTTCTTTGTTTTCCATGTACACGTGTGCAGCACGCACACCCAAGACTGCACGATCCCCACACATAGGAGAATGCTTCTACCCCAAACACGCCAACGCGTACGTGTACATACACTGAACCATATGCACATACCCACACACATACATACACCCACACACATCGTTTATTGTACATTTGAATAAATCATGCTTTGCCATTTCGTATGTGTTCAATAAACTTTGTTATATTCCAGGGTTGTGTGTATGTTAATATTGCATATATATTGAATTGCCAACCTCTGCAGCTCTGAAGAACTCCAAATGCCTTCAAGTTTTGTCCAATCATTAACAATTAATTTGGTTATAACTGAATGTGTAATGTTGTGATTTGATTATGATTAGTTACTCATATTGTAACTTTAATGATAATTATAAATTTAATTATGAGTTGAAATTGCATATTTATACCTATATTTATGAGACTGATATATTCTATGAGACTGATTTATTGTAATTACACCATTATTAGTAGAATGTGTTTATAGAATTTTCTCCACATAAGTGACACCCTCTGTTGTGAGGTATAGTAAACAAATTCCTTACACTTTTAGTGCCCTGTACAAAGAATACTGTAACAGATCTTTACATGTTTAACGTCTCATCTGAAAGATAGCATCTCCTTCGACACAGTGTCCCTGTAACAAAGTAGTGTGTCAAGAGGCCAGGGGGGTGGTTAGGGAAACACACAAGGTGACCAAAAATTAAGTGCAAAAAGGTGGCTGGTTTTAGTTAAATGACCAGTGAAAATTCCCAGAATTCAATTTACACTATACACAAGCAAAAAACAAAAATTCAAACTAATAATTGAGTAAAACAGCCAGTCTGCCAAAGTGAAACGGCTTTAATACTTGTTTTTGCTGCAACAGCAAAACATAGGCAACACCCTTATTTTGGTATCTCTTCCCCTGACACTGCTTATAAAGCCTCTCCAAGTTCAGCTTTCCTCAACTGGGCTGAACTAACATTTGAATAACAGGGGGTCACTAACATCCATTTTAGTTCAATTGTCTCACGGATACCTTACCATTGAACCAACCAAAGTATATACTGAAAATACAAAACATTTATTCTATACTTACATGAAAAAACTAAACCATAAAAATGCATAATTACAAAACCGACAAACATTAAATGGACCAGTCCAATTATGATGCACATTGAGGGCGCAAACCAGGAAATATTAGGGATTTGAGATTGGCGGGGACTCTGGCTGTAAAAACTCAAGTAAAAAGACAAACAGGAAAAAGCAAACGGCAAAACAGAAAACAGAGGCAATGGAGAAAAGCAGAATGAAATGGTGGAACAATGAATGATGAATAAAATAAACTCTAAGTATTGAGATGTTTGTGTTATTTTATAATAAATGGAAAATCAGGGATCTAAACAACGTTACGACTCGTGCATAATGTTAACCGGTATTAATTAGCTAAGTAGATGGAATATAACAATATTACAACCAGACAAATGAAACCAGAACAGACAGGGAGGTGAAATATGGTTATTGAATTTTACTGTCCCTACGGGTCTTAGTCCGAGGAGGGAAATGGCGTGTTTAACTTTCAAATGATCACATGATGAAGCTGGCATGCAGGTGCTTCACCACAGTCCCCATCACTGCAGCAGGACGTCAGATTTCAATGGGTCCAGAGGGAAGACTGCGCCCTTCAGGCCCAACTTCACTGACAGCTCCTTAGTTACCCCAGAAATCACTTATGTTTCAGAAATCTTACAGTCTAAATGCTATTTGCTCAGGGACTAACTAAACCAGTGAAACTAAACAGCCAGTCTAGTGAAGGTAAGAATACTCTCTGCTCTCTGTAGTACATAAATACCCTGCTCCCTGCAGACTGTATAGAACACATCGACCCTCACCTGTGTCCCAGGCTCAGAACAGACCACATCATGTCCTCTGTGTGTCAGTGCTGGACACAGACTGCAGATGGGCATCTGGTCAGTGTTGCAGAACAGCTCCAGAGCTCTGTGGTGCTGAGGGCACAGTCTGTGCTCCAGGTTTCCAGTGGCCTCCACCAGCGTGTGACTCTGCCGCACTGGCACCGAGGAGTGCTGCCGTTCATGCGTCTCACAGTAGGAGGCAGTGCAGGTCAGACAGGACTTCACAGCTCTGAGCTTCTTCCTCTCAATGCAGAAGTCACAGTCCTCGCCCCCAGGCCACACCCCACTGTGAACATAGAAGCATCAACGACAAGAATCTGTGAGCTGAGCTTCAGCTGATCCTGCTGTGATCCAAAGCACAAACGCAACTCTGCATCTCAGTAACTGAAGGACAAGAAGTGTGAAGTCACAGAAAGATTTCAGAGGAGCAGCTCTTGCTTGAAAATCCACAGATGTCAGAGCTGACGCAGTTCTGCATTGAATAGTAAGCTAGAATCCCTCCATTGTGGCACTGTGTGGGACTTATCAATAAGAAGTTTGATTTAAGTCATCGTTCAAGGTGGCGTAAACCAGTATTGAGTCTAAGGGGCTATTAAAGGTCTTTGGGTGTTGTAAACCCTTTATTAATACATATTAGAAATAAATATAAAACATTTTGTGTCATTTGTTCATTGAGGTTAACTTTTATCTGTTATTTTATTTGTTTGTTGTTCATTGTACACACCGCTAAACTCTGATAGTGCTCCCTTTACGAATCTCTATTGACATCAAAATTGCGGGAAAACCCATAAACCGACAACAAAAGTGAAGAACAAAAGCAAAGAAACATTTTTTTTCCGATAGTTTCGACAGATATATGATAGCAATTGTTACCTTTTATAAATTAAAATGTAAAACATGACAAAATATTTTTCTGTCACTATTTCAACTTAAAAACGTGGTTACACAACAATCTAAAGCTTAGCTAGTCCTAAAACACTGATGAAAGATTTGTACTTAACACAATGATAAAAACAACGGATCTCACCAATTATGGCCCGGGTCCCTTCGTTTGTACCAAAGACCCGGGTTAATTATGGGTTTTCATAATTTTACAGAATGGGCGGGCAGGCCAATCTTAGCATGTGATTAACAACTTTACATTGAGTATATGCTGTGCATGTGTGAGTGCATTTTTGTCTGGGTCAAATGTGTCAGGGCTCAGTCCAGGGGGGTATGCCTCTTAGCAGGTTCATCTGGCTAACTTTGGTAAATATTTTTAAGATAAACAAGCATTTATGTGTAAAAATTGCCTTGAAATCAATTTGATTATTAGTCTCTGTCTGAAAACTAGATCAGCCTCCTAAATATTTTTTTCAGCATTCAAGAGCCCACACACCCTGTTTCCAAGGCCTAAATTAGTTGGCCCAAAGTTTGACACACCTAGTTTAGGTAATCATTACTGCTCATATAAATGTAGATAAAATCTAAGGAGTGACATCACCTTGGGTCAGGAGGAACATTTCCAGAGGCTCTGATTGGTGGATCCATCTTGGCAGAGCAGGATGGAGGTGAAGATAAGCTCTCTAACTGCAGGCTGTTAACAGAAACCACATTCATTTAGTCATTACAGTGCAGGATTTATTCTTAATATCCCTTACAAAACTCCTGCACCAGTGACATTATTTATAATATATCCAAGGAAACGCACTGAAGAAGCTATATATAAAAAGTTATTTTATAGGGCCACTGAAGTCTTATTTTTATGTTATTAGCTTACCAGGCTAATGCAATGTCTGTGTGAAGGAGTGGCCCATCCCTAATGTGTTAATCTTCACTGATTGTATTAATGAGCAAAAGGAAACTCAGGAAACAAAATCAACCAAATGCTTGTGATGAATGTACCGTGGTTCACCTTCTAAAACAAAATAAATATTCTACATTTTGTGGGGTTTCATGTTAATCCATCGTTAAAAGTCAAAGTGTACCTTAATATAAAAACCATATAATTAGTTATTAGTTTCCAAAGGCTTTTTTTATTTTTGAAAAGCCTCTGACAACTTAAGTGGCTGGTCCAATTGTTACCATGAACACGCTGCGTTTAAAGCCAACCTGTACCTTTCATGTTTGAATATGACTGTAATAAACATAATCAATAGTTGATAGAGACATCCAAGATATCCTGAAAGCCACAAGATATTATCATTCTTTTCCAAGTGTTCTCTTCCTTAGAAAAAGGTACAACACAACATGCCAGTACGTACGCACGTAGCTATCCCGGATTCCCCACTCTCCAAACTATGTTTAACCTCAACACCTACAATCGCCATTTTGTTAAATAATAATTTTCTCTGTTATTTGTGTACCATCAGACCATAACACCAAAAGCTTACCTGTAATGCACTCTGTCCACATAGATTGTACAGTCCTCGTACAATCAATCCCAAATACCCAGACAACTTAATGTCTTTCTGAAATACTTTCCCCCGTTCGACTAACTCTGTTCCAGCAATGATTTCTTTAATTGCACCCTAGATAACTTTTAATTTCACTTTCTTTCTTACTGCTGGTTATTTCTGGATTCATCTGTGGTGCACTCACTCATGGCCCTCCCAACACATTCACACAGCCTATCTGTGTGTGTCGAGCTGTATATTGATCATTTTTGTACGGTTTTCCTGAACAATAATATTTTATGGTGCTTTATGACAGTCTGGCCTGTATTTCTGTTGTATCCTAAACTTTTTGTAGCCTTATATTTCACCTTCGGTATTGCACATTAGCAGACTTTATTTTGCTCCGCAATATGAAACGAGGTCTGGAGAAGATAGGTGCGTAAATTTTACATGTTATTTAACGCTAAATAGTTTTAAAACTAAAAGGATTTCTGAAAACATGTTGTCTAGATGTGAGCACATCATTAATACTGAGTGACAAATTCACAACGTAGCTGCAAATCTAAGTATTGTAGGTGCAGGAATGTTCGCACATGTCTGCATGATAGCCTAAATAAAACAAAGACGAGTTGCATGATTTGAGAATATCTGCACATTGAACTGCACGGGAACTGTTAGTCTATTTACAAACTGGCCAACAGACAGCACCAGCACCAAGATGTGCATGTGCATATTATAGCCGCGGCCATCATGGTTAATCGGGCTGGCTGGATTAAATTAAATTAAGGCTCTGATAAATTGCGGATGATTACAGGTGGGTGAAGCAATAATACATCATTAATGTGGAAAACATTGACAACATTATTTTTATATAATTAGCCTAAAATATATTTTAAGCACCATCTGTTGTCAGGAATGTCTAGTTCAATATGGATGAATAAAATACTCCGCCACCGTTGGGAGAGAGGTACTGAGTGTAACACCAGGTGGTGTCAACAAATTTTATGGATTTAGCTCTGACATTCAAGCAACTGACATGTAGTATAAGTGCAGATTGTCAGCATTTATATTTTATGTATTATGCATATTTTATGTATTTTCATACAGATTGGCTTCTCTATGTAGACATTACAGCAATTTTTATACATAACCCCTTGTACAGAACATACAAGATGTTTCTGTGCACTTCAGAATTCATTCTGCTGCAGCTATCAGCAATTAGTTAAAACAGAGTATTTTATACACCATACCCTATCCAGCTACCAACTGAGAAAAATCTGCCTGCTTTTATTATATTTAAATAAGATGAGATGGGGGAAGAAAGCAGTTTGATGATGCATTATCCATTCATAGCTGAATAGCTACTGGCTTCAAAAGACTCTACAGATATAAAGCCTGAAAAGCAAAAAAACTTCAACATTCCATATAGAAACTCAGGTTCTCTTAAGGAAAACCTTAATGGGAATTACCATGTCGCTCTGTGACTAGTGAAAATTTGCCTGCCACATTACACGCAAATGAAATTCAGCCGAAGGAGGAAGTCCCTCTTCTTGCCTTTATAATGCTCTGCACTTTAATCATCTTAAAACCTTCATCTCAAATGTGTCCATATCAGCAGATGTGTTTCAGCTCGGTTCTTAACACAGAACCAAGGTTCCATGTTGAATCGTAAAAGTTCAATTTCAGTCAGAATGTCAACATACCATGAGTGAGGGACTGCAGTTCCATTCCTGCTGAATCAGAAGGGAAGGTGTTAATCTTATTGACCTGGTTACAAAATGCTTTTTGGCCAGCCTTCAGAGTATACACTGGACCAGACCACAGGTGAAACAGACATCAACCAAGGCCTAATTTATTCATGCTCTATAGACATGCAAAAGACACCCCAGAACATTCCTATGAGGATTAAGAAATTTTCACCATGGAACCACAGATGGTTAAATGTATGTTTTAGCAGGTTGAGATTGTTGCATATGTTCAAATGTGTGCAATTGCAGTGGAGTGCTCATGGCAACTGTGTTGTGGGGTTGCTTATTGTTCACTGCTCTACATTGTGTGATGTTGTGGTTCTGAAGAGCAGACGATTATTTACCGGATTGGCATCTGTTATTTATTGTCATATGCAGACGTGATATTGTCCTGACATAAAAGGTGACCGGCAGAATTCTCACAGGGTGCGTTCCAATACTCAGATTTAGTCTCCTCCTCTCCTCCACCACCAGCTCGTCGGGTCCCTCCCTCCAATGTCCCAGTATTGGAGAGAAGGCGGAGACGAGGCGAAAGTGGAAGAGAGGAAGACACCCAAGGAGTAGTGGGGGAGTGAAGGAAAGGAGGTGAGCAAAAGTATTGGAAAGCACCCATTTACAGAGACAGGGCAATGAAGAAGGTCAGGCCTGCCTTGATGACCTCAGGCCAAAAACCCCGCCCACTTCTGCAGGTGTGAATTACAAGTGGATAGCACTCATTCTCTGAAACAGTAGCCACCAAATAAAGAGAAATAAATCACTGGTGCTGAGAACGATGTTTTTGATAAATTTTACTCATTTAATCATTTGTGGAAGGCCTTCATATTTTAATATAGTCTTCAAGGCCATTTCCATTTCACTCATTGGCTAAGGGGGAAACTGAGGTACAAGTAGCTCAAACAGAGTTTGGTTTGGGTAGGGATATCAATTTAGCCCACAGTCAGAGCACACATCATTCAGTCAGGAAATGTATTCAAAAACGTTGCATTGTTGACTGAAAAGATTCAGTAAGATTAACCAAAATATTGCACATAAGTTGGTATATGTGTGTAAATTTAAAAAATAAACAGACAGGTTTTACCTAAATTAACACAAAATTAGAGAAACCAGATTTACGAGGACTTTTCTTTATCAATTCAGAATATATTATGTACTTTTACATGCAATAGTATTACGACTGCAGCAAAGTAATAAGATGAACACATACTACATTTCTTCTTTGACAGAATGCAGCACATCATAATTACAGAATGAACAACACACAAATCAAGTATAAATTAAACTTTTATTCACCTATTTAGCATACACTATAAATCAGTTTAAACTTTGCTTTGATTAACATGGTAAAAGGTACAATTCTTAAGTCCTACGCATTGACTGCAGTAATACATTGTTGGCATAATATTAGTGCATAATTACATCTTCAAGACATAGATGAGGAATTATTTCTAAAACTGTTACAAAAGGCAGCAAGGGGCCTCTCGGTGGCTTGCAGGATAAAGTGTTGCTTGCAAGCCCTGAGGTCAGGGGTTCGATCCCCAGTCTTGCCATTGGCAGCCATGGTCAGAGGTCCCCTTGGTGAGGCTCAATACAGGGTAAGCCAGCTAAGCTTGCTCAGTTGGTCTCATTTCAATAGCACCCCTCTTAAAAATAATGATTTTTAAAAAAGCATTGCAGTGTGTTCAATTATCATAACGTCTTCAAATAATGTGCAAAAATGAAATAGAAGACCGATGAGAAATACATTATTGGTTAAATAAATTTCGCAAGAGGTCTTAGTATTATCATAGATAGATTGTGATGTAGATCTGATTATTCCAAACACAAATGTCTTTAAAACACTCAAACATTGGTGACTGGGAAGAGAGACTGGGTCTTCTAGGTGTTTTTCCAAGACCAAAGATCTCCTGAATGATCCTCACTGTCACCCTCTTCTCCAGTGTGAATCTTCCCAGGTGGAGAGAGACACATGGGGACACAGAGAGGTTCACCTCCGAATCTCCTATATGATGACAAATATGTGTCAATCACAGACACCTCTTCAGCTTCTCACTTTGTGAAGGACTGGGAGAGTTCTGATTTAAACTCTCTCCTTTCCAGGATGGTGTTCCCTGATACACTCATTTCCATTCTAGTCTTTCCCACAAGCGCAATCCTCAGTTCTGTCATTCTCTACTTTCCTGTGAAAAAAATTAATTACCAATTTAAAAAATGCCAAACAAAACTGTAAGACAGTCTCACTGATGTCATGTAAAGTGATGTTGTGTTCTTAATATTCAGCTATTTGGTGGAAATATGAAAGGGGGGGGCAAAAATGGCTGGATTTGTCACTGGCTGGACTGAGCATACCAAATATTTTCTAATCCACATGATCCATTATTTAAAACAGAAATAATAGCATCATTTCACTGGTTACCATGAATTAATGACGTACATTCTGTGTTCAATCCTGTTATCCATCTTTGTGACAGAGGATAGTACAGCAGCATTAGCCTGTAGGTGGCGCTCTCTCTTTTACATAAGGTTGCAGAAGCGGCCACATCCTGTACCCTATACTCATACTTACATGTGTGTGCTCGTGCTGAACAGACCCTGCTCCTGATGTCGTTATGAAGCTAGCTGGAGTGTCCCAGTGCAGCCTCACTGATCTGCTCCTCACCTCCTCCACCCTCAGCTTCTCTGGAGGAGACGGGTCTGCAGTGAAGAATATTTATAATAATAATTATTATAAATAATTATTACAATTATTTATACACAAATTACTGTGCTTTACGTGCGGATATGCAACTGCTGCAAAGAATTAATGATGGTGTAGCCCATCCCAGCGCGACACCACGCATGTGCAACTCGGGACAGGCACTACTAAGCCAGCCCGAGTTGCTGTGCCTCTGTTTAGGTCCTACTACTTAACCCGGAAGCAGAGCGTTTGGCGGTCGCCTCAAACTTCCACAATCAGAGAAGACGGGAGACAGAGAAGACGACAAACAATTCAACAAAACACCGAAAAACAAAGCGGAGTTCTGCCTGCAGCCTGGGACAGAGCCCTCTGTCACATTACCTCCCTCCTCTCCTGGATTGCCGAGGTTCGGCAATCTCAAAAGGTAGTCGGCAGCAATGTTGTGTCGTCCTGCCTTTTGCCGGATGACAGATCTGAAGGGCTGCAGTGCCAGGTACCACCTGGTCACCCGTGCATTGTGATCCTAAATCGTCTGGATCTAGGTGAGCGCACAGTGGTCTGTGTCCAGGTCAAACTCCCTCCCCAGCAGTTAGTACCTCAGGCTGTCCAGGGCCCACTTAATGGCGAGGTACTCTTTCTCCACTGTTGAGTATCGGATCTTTCTTGGTAGGAGCTTGCGGCTTAGGTAGAGGACAGGACGTTCCTCTCCCATTTCCCCTTGGGCCAACACTGCTCCCACACCCACAGCTGAGGCATCCACCTGCACCAGAAACCTCTTACCGGAGTCTGGACTTTGGAGTACGGGGGACGAGCATAACTGCCCCTTGAGAGAGGCAAATGCTGTCTCATACTCCTCAGTCCAAACAACGGGGTTCTTGGTGGCTTTGCTGGTGAGGTCTGTGAGGGGCACAGCAAGGGATGTGAAGTTGGGGATAAACCACCAGTACCATCCAATGATACCCAGGAAGGACCTCACCTGCTTCTTGGTGCGGGGACGAGGATTGTTCGTAATTTCCTCCACTTTGTCCACCTGTGGCCGCACTGCACCCTTTCCCAACAGGTAGCCCAGGTACTTAGTCTCTTGCTTGGCCCACTCGCACTTCTGGGCATTCAGGTTAAGCCCCGCCTCCTGGATCTGCCACAGGACCCTGTGGAGATGCTGGTGATGCTCCTCCCAGGAGTGGCTGAAGATGACAACGTCATCCAAGTATGCCGCACAGCAGTCTGTGCAACCCTGCGACACACGGTCCATAAGGCACTGAAAGGTGGAGGGCGCCCCATGCAGCCCAAAAGGCATCACCGTAAATTGATACAGCCCCAGGGGGGTCCTGAAGGCTGTGTATCTCCCGGACTTCTGTTCCAGCGGCACCTGCCAGTATCCCTTGCAGAGATCCAGGGTGGTGATGAAGTTGGCCCTTCTGACTTTCTCCAGCAGCTCATCAATACGAGGCATCGGGATCGGGTAGGCGTCGAACTGGAAGACTTCATAGGTGACCGGGCCCATCTTTCGGATTATCGTGTAGAGTCCCTGCCATTTCGCCAGCAGCTTGCTCGTTGAAGATAGGAGCAGCGGCAGAACCTTCTGCCCGGACTGGTACTCTCAGTGCTGGGCACACTGGTCATACCATTGCTTCTGGGCTGGGGTGCCTCCCAGGTCTTCTTCAGCAGGTCAAATGGGCCCTGGACCTGCCACCCGTAGACCAGCTCAAACGAGGAGAATCCCGTGGACGCCTGCGGCACCTCCTGGTAAGCAAACAGTAGGAAGGACAGCCATTTGTCCCAGTCCTTACCCGTGTTGGCGATGAACTTCCTCAGCATGTTCTTGAGGGTCTGGTTGAATCGTTCTACAGGCCTGTCGGTCTGGGGGTGGTAAGGACTGGTCCGGATGGCCTTGAGGCCCAACTGCTGATGTAGCTGCTGCATCAACCGGAAGGTGAAGTTGGTCCCCTGGTCCGTCAGGATCTCGTCTGCGATATCGACCCGGGAGAACAGCTGGATCAGGGCGCTGATGACCTTTGGCGTGGTGATGGAGCAGAGTGGGAAGGCCTCTGGGAATCTGGTGGCGTAGTCGCAGATGACCAGGATGTATTGGTACCCCACACTGCTCTTCAATTTAAGCTTCTGCACTGGACACACTGAGGCCGTGTGCCCTGGCTGCTGACAGCAAAAACATAACAATCCCTTGTACCCAGTACAGATACTGTCCCCCTTAACACCCCCAACCCCAACAGGGTTACCTCCATCCTGTCCCTGGGGTCTTTGGTAGCTCTGGGGGTAGACTGGAGTCGTGGCTGCCCTTTGTCGGGCATTCAAGTACTGCAGGGCCATGTTAGAGGTTATGTTGAAGTTATGTTGCAAAAATGTGATATTTTATGTACACCACGTGTGTGATTGTGTGTGTCCGTCTGAGCCTCTCTCTGCATTTTCTTGCTTGGTCCCACAGTTGTTGAAAAGCTTTTGACTTAGTGTGAACTCTGTCTTTATTTCGTTTCTGTCAATATTTTTAAAAATATATGCTATAAGTGTTTCCACACCTTTCAGGCACTTTTCAGGGAATCTCAATAAAAGCGTTTTGATGCAGACTTTACATTTTGCTAAATGTTTCTTATTTTAATTGCCAAAACATACTTTAATTCCCACCCCTATTAAATGCTGCCCTTGGTTTTTGAGAGGGGGGAAAGAAGGTAACAGGAGTAGGCTACATTTAATTACCTCTACTCAGTTCACATGTGCAGCTGTCCATGCCAAAAACAAAGCTTTAAAGGTGTAATGCTTTAGAGGTATGACTCATCTTTTTTTTTTACATAGCTCAAGGTTTTTGTAACCTTGAACCATGTAAAGAAAAGAAAAAACTGTACTCAAATCGGGATATGTATAGAATCGTGATACTACCAGAATTGCAATAAAAAATGAATTGGCACCTATGTATCATAATATCATATCTCTAGTTACAATAGACTGTAATTTCAAAGTGCCATTCTAAAAGCAGCATTTTTCCTAGCCGACCTGTCTTAAAAACTTCTATGTGTTAATGTGGTTAAAAAAACACATAATGATTTTAAAATGAATTGCATGCATTCACGCATTAATTCTGACAGTCCTAATTGAAGCTTTTTCTATTAACAGTATGAATTACTGTAAAATATTATAGTTTTGTTCTGTAAATCCTAAAGAATCATCTTACACAGTAATTTGTGGTAAATCTCAAAATCCATGTGATAAGAATATACTGAAATATGAACACAGAACATATCGTGGACATTAAGCAACTAATACCCATATATTGAAAAATATTGATACACAAGCAATTACAGAATTGTTTACACAGTCAAGTGGGAGAGGTTCATAAAGTATATAACAGGCAGTCAGGTGGGGTGTTACTTACTTGTGCAGATGATGGTGTGGACAGGCTCACTCTCCAGACCGGTGCTCTGCAGTAGGGTACAGACTGAGATGCTGTACTCAGTCACAGGTCTCAGGTGGGAGAGGACTGTGAAGTTTTCATCTGTAGTGATGGACTCACTCTGCTCTCTGAATTCTCCCCAGGTCACCCTGAATGTGTATGTGACTCCCTCCATGTATGGGGGTCTGTCCCAGGACAGACAGACTGATGTCACACTCATATGGCAAATGTTGAAGCTCTCTGGTGGGGAGGGCTCTGGGGGATATCAGCATACTTACTGTTAGTGCCAGTGTATTACCCAATAGAAATTAACAATGGGGTCCAGTCTACTCGCTCCCATAGTGTAAATCATACAGAGTGAGAGGTCCAGTCTAATTCTACACAGTCTAGCCCCTCCCTAAAGTTTAGCCCCTCTCACCGTGTTAATGGGGCCCAGTTACACCCTTCCCACATTTTTATTGAGGCCCAGCTAAGCCCCTCCCACAATGTAAATGGGGCCCATTTAAGCCCCTTCCACACTGTTACTGAGGCGCAGTTTAGCCCCTCCCACAGTGTAAATGGGTCCCAGTTTAGCCCCTCCCACAGTGTAAATGGGTCCCAGTTTAGCCCCTCCCACAGTGTAAATGGGGCCCAGTTAAGCCCCTCCCACAGTGTAAATGGGTCCCAGTTTAGCCCCTCCCACAGTGTAAATGGGTCCCAGTTAAGCCCCTCCCACAGTGTAAATGGGGCCCAGTTAAGCCCCTCCCACAGTGTAAATGGGTCCCAGTTAAGCCCCTCCCACAGTGTAAATGGGGCCCAGTTAAGCCTCTTCCACACTGTTACTGAGGCACAGTTTAGCCCCATGGCACCCAGCACTCTTTGTACATGATATGTGTGTGTGTAAGGACACAGCACATCTCACTGTCAGTCCAGCACACCGTGTTTCAGAATAAATCTGTGTGTGTGCAACAGGTATTCATGTCTTTCACTGTCAAATTTAGGCATTAAAGTAACACCATCAATTAAAGGTGCAGATTCCTGAAAATTCACAGTAATTTCCTGACAATAAGGCCTTATGACTACCAAAGCTGAAACACGGTACAATCTCTGTACGAGAACTGAGAACACTGTGTTGAGAACGCTGAGTCCAGAGCATTTTGAAGTGCAACATGTTTTTTAGGCCTTTATTGTTGCTACAATACAGTCAGGTAAGTCAGATCAGTCATAAATTAGACTGCTATTTATAATTATACAGGTGAAATGTTATACCCATACCATCAGATTGTATTGTAGTTTGAGATTATTCATTACTGGCCTAAAGAACAGGGCTGCAAAATAATTTAGAGGAGTAGCATTACGGCGTAATATTTACCCTCGTCAAGTAGTGATAAATCCATAAAGATTTATGGGTGGAAATGCTACCATGATACTTTGAGTTAAATCTTACTATGGTGATAATTATTAATGACCAACTAGTGGAAAGAAATCTGACTGGCTAGCTAGTCAAACAGTTATCTTTTTTGCCACATATTTTAAGATATTCTAAAATAGATAACGAGGAAGCCGCATATGACCATTAGGGATACCTACCTACTACAACCTTATCGATAAACAAAGCTGTCATGTGTTTCCATCTAAAATTACTCAGCTAAGTAAGCTTCCAATAAAATACTGAAAGAAATTCTACTGTTATTTTACACCACAAGGCAAGTACAATGAGTTGTCTACATTTCCAGTATTTTGCATTATTTGCATATTCATAAGGTATAAATAGTTTATATTATATAGTGCTTCATTTGACTTGTTAGCTTCATTGAAAACGTCAATATTATCAGTCTCTCTTTCAAGACTTAAAAATGATGTATTGAAACAATTTCTTTCAACCATATGAACTACTGTAAAGATGATAGTTTGTATTGTAAATCCAAAATAAAAAGATAAAATAGAGGTAGGAGAGGCTCATATAAACATATAGTCATGTAGGGTGTCACTTACTTGTACAGATGGTGGTGTGGACAGGTTCACTCTCCAGACCAGTGCTCTGCACTACAGTACAGACTGAGATGCTGTACTCAGTCCCAGGGGTCAGGTAGGACAACACTTTGTGGCTCTCATCTGTAGTGATGGACTCTCTCTGCCCTGTGGAGTCTCCCCAGGTCACCCTGAATGTGTGGGGGACTCTCTCCATGTCTGTAGGTCTGTCCCAGGACAGACAGAGTGATGTCTCACACACAGAGGAGATGTTCAGCTTCCCTGGTGGTGACGGCTCTGGGGGATTTCAGCATAATTACTGTTAGTGCCAGCAGATTACCTCAATAAAAATTAACAACCATGGAGCCTGGTGTAGGCTGTTTGTGCTAAATATATTTATCACAAAACTACACATAAGCTTCCACAATTAAATGTATACCAATACAATATTTCAATATTTATTATGTCCACCCATTGCCTTTCTTGTAGCTTCCATTCTTTTCATGTGACTTTTTGTCAGTAATGCTGTCTGATCATGCGTTTTCTGTCATTTTGGTTTTGTTTTTGTTCAGCTGTTTTCATTTGTTTTGGTTTTTTTCGTTTCCCTGTCTATATGCCTTTCTTTTAGTTTTCCTTTTGTGTCTGCCCCACCTGTTCAGTTGATTGCTCATTTGTTTCACCTCCCCTGTTGTTCACCGGTGTCTCATTTGCTCATTAGTCTTGCACAGTTATTTCATGTTTCTTTCTTTTGTTCATTGCGAGTTTGTCTCAGTTGATTTATGTCAGTGTATGCTACAAGCCTTTCTGTTCCTGACCTTCTGCCCATTATTATCTGTGTCTTTTTTCTGGTTTTTTCGATTTTTTTACTGTTGCCAAGTCTGCCTATTTATGAACTTTATCTGCACATTTTTTGACTTTACCTTTTGGATTCTGATTTTATACTGTTGCAGTGACTTCCTGGTTTTGACCCCTGCCTGGCTTTGACCTTGATTTCTGTTGTGTTTTGAGTACCTCAATAAACTTTGGTTTATTATTTCTGTGTCTGTGCTTCAGTCCTGGCCCTGAATTCTGACAGTTTTTTTTTTTTTTTTTAGTTTTTCAAAGAACTGTTTACCCCAGGAATGGGGAACGGTGGTTAGGGACGCCCAGTCTCCAGCCTGCTCTTCCTACACCTCCTTTATGGAAGAGATGCATTAGGTCTTTGACTGGTCTCAGAGTGGAAGAGAAGCCACCCAAGAGATGATCCCGATCCAGCAGGGTGAGGGTTCCATCTTGGACTATGCTATCGATTTCCGAGCCCTGGCAGCCACCAGCAGATGGGATCAGGAAGCCCAGACTGATACCTTCCTCCATGGCCTCTCCGATGACATGAAGGATGAGCTAGTTGCCCGCGATCTCCCCGCCTCCTTTGACGGTTGGGTGGAGGTTGCCATCGCCTGACCCTGTGCCGGAGGGAGAGAGGGGGGACATGCTGTCTGCATCTGAACCGGTCGCACAGACTGCTGCTCTTGAGCCCATGCAGATCGACTGCACCCGCTTGTCTCCAGTGGAGTGTCATTGGAGGGTCAGGACCATATCCTGCCTCTTTTGTTGGAACCCGGGGCATTTCATTGCCAAGTGTCCGTTAAAAGCCAACACTCACCATTAGCTAGGGGAATACAGGTGAATATTACCCCTTTACTTCAGTTCCCTAACAATCATTCTCTGGTACCAGCCTCTCTCCTCATCATTGGTCAGGCTCACACCATCTCCTTGCTCATCGACTCAGGGGCAGATGGTAATTTCATAGACTCGGTTTTCAACACCCAGTTCCATCTCCTACACATCCTGCTCCGGAACCCCCCAGAGGCTCTGGCTATCTGGCACGCTGCTTTTCAGGATCACCATGTCCCTTAGTGAGTCTCCTGCTGTCATGCAATCATCATCAGGATACTCTACTGCATATAATTGGCTCACTGCAGGCTCCACTATAAAGTTTGCCTGGACCCTGGCAGCAGAGGAAGCGTTCTGGGAGCTCAAGAGGAGGTAAACCTCCACGCCAGTCCTCACTCAACCTGACCCTTTCTGACAGTTTTTGGTGGAGGTGGATGAGTCTGATGTGGGGTGGGTGGGGGCAGTCCTCTCTCGGACCTCTGCGGAGGACGGTAAGCTACATCCCTGTGCCTCTCTGTCCCACAGACTCACACCCACCGGAGCTATGTCATCAGGGACCGGGAACTGCCGGCCGTGAAGCTGGCACTGGAGGAGTTAGAGGGGATGGAGATTCTGTTCCTGGTGTGTTTGGACCACAAAATCCTGGAATGCCTGCGGTTCGCCAAACATCTGAACCCTCGCTAAGCACACTGGTAATTGTTCTTTACCAGATTCAACTTCATCTTATCCCACTGCCCATGGTTCCATGAATGGCAAGCCCGATGCCCTATCCAGGCAGTCTGTGTCCTTGTGAGGGTTCCTCTGAGCAGAGCACCATCCTGCCAGCCCACTGCTGGATAGCAGCAGCAAACTGGGACGTCGAGGAGGTGGTTCATTTGGCTTTGCGGGTAGGTTCTGCTCCCAGTGCCTGTCCCACTAATCTTCTCTTTGTTCCCAAGTCAGTCCATTCAGAGAGTCTGTACCTAAGTCATTACAGTATTGTATTTGTGTTTAGTGCAGTCTCTCCAATTTCTTCCCCTCTTGGGAACAAAAAGGTCCACAAAGTAAAACATATGACAATAGATACCGCCTCTTGCCGACTTACGACCTATGCGACTTAGGCCATCCGTACATACAACCGAAAAAATTAAAAATAAAATTGATGAAATATGAACTAAAGAATCTTAAATAATCGGAAACAAAAGCTAGAGAATCATATAAAATGTCAATTAATAAAGCTGGTAAATAAAAAAAATATTCATGATAGAAGTTGAGTAGGATAAAAGAATACTGTACAGGTATACGAATTCTACATGCTATGCTAACATACGTCTGACTTACGTCCATTTTGAGATACTCGGACATATGTCAGGGAATGGCTGTAGTCGACAAATATCTCACTCAAACTAGGTTTTGCATGTGATATATTTAGCTACTAATCTACAACAACCCGACATTAGTGATCTATATGATTTTTTCCATTTTAGCACACTGCATGCGCCATTTTCTAAGAACACTTAGCTTCAGATATGTTTAAAACTCCAACCATCACTTTTCCTTTGTTCTCTGTGAACACGTGTGAATCGTACACACACACACACACACACATCATTTACTGTTTATAACTGTAATGACATGCTTTGCCATTAGTACATGTGTTCAATAAACTTTGTTATATTCCCAGGTTGTGTGTTTATGAATATTGCATATATATTGAATATTTGCCAACCTCTGCAGCTCTGAAGAACTCCAAATGCCTTCAAGTTTTGTCCAATCATGAATGTTATTAATTCAGTTACAACTGAATGTGTAATGTTGTGATTTGGTTGTGACTAGTTATTAATGTTATAATTAATGTTAGACTATTTTATGAGACTGATTTATAGTAATTAAAGCATTATTAGTAGAATGTGTTATAGAATTTCCTCCACATAAGTGACGCCCACTGTTATGAGGTATAGTGAACAAATTCCTGACACTTTTGGTGCCCTGTACAAAGAATACTAAACAAATCCTACACATACTTGTGCAGACGGTGGTGTGGACAGATTCACTCTCCAGACCAGTGCTCTGCAGTACAGTACAGACTGAGATGCTGTACTCAGTCCCAGGTCTCAGGTAGGACAGGACTGTGGGGTTCTCATCTGTAGTGACGGACTCTCCCTGCCCTGTGGAGTCTCCCCAGGTCACCCTGAACGTGTGGGGGACTCCCTCCATGTATGTGGGTCTGTCCCAGGACAGACGGAGGGACGTCTCACACAGAGAAGACATTTTCAGCTCCCCTGGTGCAGATGGCTCTGGGGGATTTCAGCATAATTATAATAAATTATAATGCATTATAATAAATATTATTATATCAGTATTTACATATAACTCCCTCTGACCTGTATTACCTAACAGTGGAATCTAACAAAAACAAATAATCGGGAGAGAAAAAAGTTCGAGTAAATACAACATGAGCAGCTTCTTCTAAGTTACAAAATGTTTGCCAAAATTCTTGTCCAAATTTTGCAAAACAAATGACTAGTTCAAATAGATCTGAACTAGACTTTGATATTCTTTCAGACCAGGTTTCTTGCTCAAGATACAAAGTAAAACCCATTAAGAATGCTCACTTAAGACTGAGGTCCTGAAATGGAATTACATTAGAAAGTGATCCTGTTTCTACAAATGACCTAAAAAAATTACCTTAAACAGGCTTATTTACAACATTTCACAGGTTACCATGGGGTAATACATGGGGTATATTCTGCCATTCAGCATGTGAGAGGAGTTACTGGAGTATTGGCCTGTAGGTGGCACTCTCTTTTAAAGACATCTCACTCGGCCTCACTCTGTACCCCATATCCATACTTACCTGTGTGTGCTTGTATTAAACAGGCCCTGCTCCTGGTGCCGTTATGAAGCACTGTGCAGATGCTGAAGCTGTACTCCATTCCTGGCTTCAGATCACACAGGTCTGCTGTATTTATGTTGGATTCAGTAGTCAGTTCTTTGGGCTTCTCTCCATCACAGGTGTAGATGATGCTGAAGGTGTAAGAGACTCCCTCCATTTTAACGGGTTTGTCCCAGCACAGCCTCACTGATCTGCTCCTCACCTCCTCCGCTCTCAGACTCTCTGGAGGAGACGGCTCTGCAGTAAAGAGGATAGGAAGACGAGTCACAGAACTGGTTTCACCAAATCACACAACTACAATGTAACTGTGTTATAAATAAACCTGTATAACTACACTGTACATAATCCCATTTAACTACGCTGTATAAAACCCCACACAATATTGTATACAACATAGGCTTTTGTTTCATTGTACAAGCTTGGTATCCCAGACTGGCTAGAGTGCAGGCAAGACAGGATATTGTATTTGGGCTCCAGTGTCTGAATGAGTTTGTGAAAACCATCATTTTTGACTACCAAGAATTTTCTCATATCCTTAGCGATGACAACTCTACTGCATCCGGTTATATCCTGGACCCTGGCAGATTTGTGAGATATCGGGGCTGCAAAACGTGTTGTCAGAGATGTCTGGCCTTTGAGCAGTCTCTTTCTTGCTTGTACTGACCTGAGCTCTTCGCTGTGGTGGCATTGTAGATGTTGCATATTTCTGGTGTTGCTAGCGGCGTAGTTGATTAATCGTTTACAATGTTTGCAAATCGTTTTAGTCCTGTGCAAAACTCGCGACCACGATTGGGATGCCAGGACTAATTTTAACACAAGTAACATACTGATAGAGATGAATGATGAGCTCTGTTTAAAAATTTGATCATGTTTGTATGCCTCTGTATCCCCTGTTCCCTAAATACTTAATTTCACATTAATGAATTTTATAAAGGCAATAAAGCATTAAAGGCAGAGACAGATTATGAACATTCACCAACATTCATAATCAAACCTTTCCTCCTTATTACATTACTATAATAGAGTTGTTTTTATGGTATACCACGGCCTTTCTTCCATATTTCTTTAGTATAACAGAGCTGGTTAAGGGATAACAGGTTCAATAAAGACAGATATGATCCGATCTGAGGTCTGCTTCCTGGTAGCAGTAACAGCACAGGCAGCCTGTAGATGGCGCTCTTACCTGTATAGAGGGTTCTGGAGACGGCCTCACTCTGTTCCCCATTTTCCAGCACAGTGCAGACACTGACAGTGGACTGACGGCCTGGCTGCAGGTTTGAGAGGACAGTGCTGTGGAGCTCAGTGGAGATGAACTGTGGTTCTGCCCCAGGGCTGCAGTTGGACACTAAGAAACTGGGAGTTTGATCCAGTCCACGTGGCTCACGCCAGCACAGAGAGAATGATGTGGTAGTCACTGAGTCTATGGTCAGCCCCACTGGAGCAGGGATTACTGTAACAAACACAAAGCTTTATTAATACACAGGAGCAGGGATTACTGTGACAAACACAAAGCTTTATTAATACACAGGAGCAGGGATTACTGTGACAAACACAAAGCTTTATTAATACACTGGAGCAGGGATTACGGTGACAAACACAAAGCTTTATTAACACACAGGAGCAGGGATTACTGTGACAAACACAAAGCTTTATTAATACACCGGTGCAGGGATTACTGTGACAAACACAAAGCTTTATTAATACACAGGAGCAGGGATTACTGTGACAAACACAAAGCTTTATTAATACACCGGTGCAGGGATTACAGTGACAAACACAAAGCTTTATTAATACACTGGTGCAGGGATTACTGTGACAAACACAAAGCTTTATTAATACACTGGTACAGGGATTACTGTGACAAACACAAAGCTTTATTAATACTCTGGTGCAGGGATTACTGTGACAAACACAAAGCTTTATTAATACACTGGAGCAGGGATTACGGTGACAAACACAAAGCTTTATTAATACACTGGAAGGGTTTACTGTGATAAACACAAAGCTTTATTAATACACAGGAGCAGTGATTACTGTGATAAACACAACGCTTTATTAATACACTGGTGCAGGGATTACTGTGATAAACACAAACATATAATTCTGTACAATTCTGTATGGATACCTGATCAATGCAAAGATATATTAATACACTGCTGCAGAGATGATATTAGATTGGAGGGACTGCTATTTAGAGCCATGTTGTCATACCTGTGCTCACAGTTGCTGAAATACTCCGGCTTTGAGTGCCCTTGTCCCCAATTGTAACCACAGTGAAGGTGTATTCTTTCCCTGGACTGAGTGACTGTATGTTAATGTGATTTATCCCTGTGACATTGAAGCTGCGTTGCTTTGTGTCACTGATGCAGGTCACTCTAAATCTCACAGACTCTGTGTCCATCCCTTCAGGAGACCCCCAGCTCAGACACACAGAGTCTGACCCCACTGTGGGGAATGCTATCTCTCCTGGAGGAGGGGGGACTAGAGGAGAGAGAGAGAAAGGGAGAGAAAGAGGGAGAATATAAGCAGGGTTGGAGGAGCAGGGGTGTACAAAGAATTTGTACTTATGCAAGAATACAATGTCAGTAGACCTGTGGCTTAGTTCTGTTCTGGTTTTTCATTTTGTATTTCCTTGTTTTCCCTGTCTCTGTGCTATGTGCTTGTTTGTTTCCCTCATGTCCTTGTTCCACCCCCCCTTGTTACAGCTTGATTGTTTTATTGATTCATAAAAATTGAGCGACTGATCTGTTTCACCTGCCCATCAGCTCACCTGTTCCCTGTTTCACCTTGTTAACTGTTGCATTTATATCCCTGGTGTTTCTTTGTTTGTTGCGAGTTTGTCTCTGTTACGTTGTTTCCAGTTACGCTACAAGCCTTTCTCCTGTTCTGACCTGCCTGTCCTGACTTTTGTCTGTTTACCCATTTTACTGATTTTGGATCCTGATTTATTCCTGATTGCTGTGTCTACCTGATTATGACTTTTGCCTGTTTTCCCTACCATGTTTTTGGAGGTAAGACATTCATATTCGACCGAGGCTATATATATTCGTCCCCTTCTAAACAAAAAGCACAGATCAAACCTTCTCAGCTGGGAGTCACCTCTGTCATTAGCCATCAGAAAAGGGAAATTATTTGCAAGAGAAACAATTCAGTGAAATGTTACAAAGCAATAAGTGAGCTATTCCCGACAAAAATACAAGAGAAAAAATAAAAAGTACAGTCCACAGAACGAAACTTGAAAAGTGCTCACTCAGAAAATGTACTGATTTACTCATTTGTGTTATTTGTTTGCATTACTACCACCCCTGGATATTTGTTAGTATTCTCATGATGTTCTCATATTAATAAACACATATCTAATAATTTTAATCAACCTCTTCAGACACAATTATAGCAGAATGAGACAGACAATTTCAAAAAGAATAAAAACATGCATCACTATAAAATGTGTCTACATTATCTTACATGCAGCTCTGTACAAAAATAAATAGCTGTGAAATTATGCATTGTTACATTTTTTTCTAAATTGATTAAGGCTGTGGTTTGGACAGAGACCTACTCACCAACAGTAAACCACAAACACCACGGAATCACATGACACATGGAAAAATCACATGACACCCACCTCCTGCTGAAGCCTGTGTGGGATGATGCTGAACGATCCATTCATCTACCCTCTTGGTATAGAAATCATTCTGCAGCATATATAGGACAAACAAATCAAATAAACATACAACGCTGTTGGTTAGTTCAGTGATGCATGAACAGGACAGTACAGGGATAGAATAAACTCAGCAACCGTACATTGAGTGATGAAAGATTCTGATAGATTTTATCACTCGTCAACTATGAAAGTGATGATGGAAGAAAATCAAATGAAGAACATGTCAAGAACGTCTTGACTGGCATGCCTGCTTGTGTAGCCCCCTCTTGGGTGATACACGGCAGCCATTTTGTGTCAAAATGCTCACCACACATCCGCCTGAGGTGGATAGGGAAGGAATCATTGGCCCAATTAAGAAACAGTCGCAACAGTCATCAATCAGCTTTAATCCAGATTCCTCTTTGCTCACTACCCCAAGGGAAAGCATGAAAGCTATTACATCTATCTATTCATCTATTCAATAAAATCACGTGCCCCCAGCGCTCACAACAGAACATGGATGAGCTAAGGCAAAGGAAGGTGCGTTTCACACCAGAGGAGAAAGATGTACTGGTTTGTGAGGTCCATTCCTAACATGAGAAAATTTTTGGATCTGCCAGTGTAACCCCTAGTTCCTCAATTGGTGCTACTCTGGCAGACACCATGAGGTCAAGATCTCTGGGTTTCAGCGGTTTATTGAGCCAGGCAAAAACCGGCAAATAACAGTTACTTGCCGGTGACAGGAAAGGCAAAGTTTTCCTCAAACTTGCGAGACATCAGGCAATTTGAGGGGGTCCTTCCACCACCCAGCCTTTGATAGGTGGCTGGCAAAGCTGAGAAAAGGGTGAGAGCATCTGATCTTCGGGTCTCATGTTTTTCTGGCTTCCTTGGTTCTGTTAACGTAGATTGTGGCGAATTCAACTATTTGTGTCATTATGGAATTTCGGTCATTATTGCCTTTTGGTAATATCTCCAAAGTCATGTTATGACTTCATGTTTTGAGTCCTTTTAAACGCAAGGGTTTCACTTTGGACGAAAATTGCAATTCGGACATTGCGTCCCATAATTTGCATGGTACACACATTTGTTTTTAGAGGACTCTCTATCTTCCTGCTAATGAATGTAAGAAGAAAATGAGAGTGAGAACGGAATGAGGGAAGGGAGAATTTAATTCGAATGATAACTGGGCTAAGGTGGAAGGCAAAGTTTGTTGGATTTTTCCTAAAGATCAGGGAACTGCCTGTTCTATGTTCTATCTGATAACACCATAAATCAAGACATCAGTTTAACATCTCATCTGAAAGATGGAATCTCCTACATCACAGTGTCCCCATCACTGCAGTGGGACATCAGATTTTACCTGGTCCAGGGGTAAGACAGCGCCCTTCAGGCCTACCAACTTCACTGACAGCTGCTTTTACCCCAGAAACCTCTATGTTTCAGAAATCTCACAATCTAAACGCTTTTGCTCAGGGACTAACTAAACCAGTGAAACTAAACAGTCAGTCTAGTGAAGGTAAGAATACTCTCTGCTCTCTGTAGTACATAAATACCCTGCTCCCTGCAGACTGTATAGAACACATCGACCCTCACCTGTGTCCCAGGCTCAGAACAGACCACATCATGTCCTCTGTGTGTCAGTGCTGGACACAGACTGCAGATGGGCATCTGGTCAGTGTTGCAGAACAGCTCCAGAGCTCTGTGGTGCTGAGGGCACAGTCTGTGCTCCAGGTTTCCAGTGGCCTCCACCAGTGTGTGTCTCTGCCGCACTGGCACCGAGGAGTGCTGCCGTAGATGCATCTCACAGTAGGAGGCAGTGCAGTTCAGACAGGACTTCACAGCTCCGAGCTTCCTCTCAGTGCAGAAGTCACAGTCCTCGCCCCCAGGCCACATCCCACTGTGAGACAAAGAAGCGTTAAGAACAGGACTGAGCAGGTGGCAGTGGAGTCATGGTTTAGTGATGCTTTGCTGCTGCAGGACCAGGGTGACTGGCCATCAGTGAAAGAACCATAAATTCTGTTTCATACACTTATTCACTGGCATAACCAGTAATGAGTCTGAGGGGGCAATTATAGGGGCTTTGGGTGTTGCATGCCCTTCATTATTTAATATCAGAAATAAGTATCAAAAATTTTGTGTGATTTGTTCATTTTGGTTAACTTTTACTTATTGTTTTTTTTTTGTTGAAGTTGTCATAATGTCTAAAATATGCAAAAATGCATACAGTCTGATCTGAGAAATTCTTTCATAACATTTCCCAATTTATTTATGCCAGTTAACTATGAAAATGTTCTAATATGATTGAAGCTTGTTCAAATACTGAACATCTAAACCTGCATCAGCAGGGAACCCCTCTACACATTTCAATTAAACAACAAACCTTTTATCTGGAGAAAAGACTCCTTTGAAATTAAGGGGTTCGTCCTTTGACCAGTCACTCCTCACAGACATACAGGTGGATTCAGGTGACCCTGGTCTCTCCACCTGGACCCTGTCAACAAAACATGGAGAAGGAGCTTCTGGTTTAACTCATCCTCTTACTGCAGCTCTAACTCACTGCGCACGGAGACAGAACACTCAGTTAAGGCCACTGTACACTGCATTCAGCTTGTATCCGTTACATATATGGTCTGTAAAACAAAGCACAGGAATTCGCACCACGTTGTACACCAACTCCAATTCAACTCCAGATGAATTTTGTGCCATGGAATTTGCATAAACACTGCATCAAAAATGTAAGGTTTATGCATTATAAAGTGCATATATAATGTCATTGCTAACAGAGAAATGTGAAATTTTACAGGTTAAATTAAATTTATACCACAAATTACAAATTAAAAAAATATTGGTTTTGGTAAAAAGGGAAATTTTGGTTCTACCGGTGTTGCTGGCCTTAGGCCAAGGAGAACCTAAGTCCAGGTTTCAAACCACACTGCTCTGAGGGAGGGTAGAGGAGTTAGGTCAAACACATGCTATAGTGTGTTGACAGTACTCTGGTCATTTTAATTCCACTTATATTTTCCTTTGTTCAATTACCGAAGTAAACATTCTCAGTATTATATTGCAGTGGACTTTTACATGTAATAAATTAACATGGTGCACTTTCCTGTCATTAACTACATTGACCAACATTAAACAAAACACAAAAATACCTAATTACACTTATTTCATTCACATATGCAGTTACATTCACACCAATGCATAAAGCTCGAACTGACGAACTAAAACACTTGCTCTCAGTTTAGCAACAAGTTGAAGACTGACGCTTCTTCAGCAATCCAGCACGAGGACTCCATCTAGGGATATGGCGCAAAATATGTAACAGGAATACAATTAAAACTACCATTCAATTGATCTAGATAAGGGGGTGTCCGTTTTTTTTATAATAATTCACATCCGCTGTGTGCTGCAGCAGTCATGCAGCATGAAGTAACAATGGGACAGAATTCTTCAACCTCATCCTTTTACTTCAGCTCTACCTCACGGCACAAGGAAACAGATACAATGTGCTTTTTTGTCACTGAACAAACACTGAATGCCAGGTATCCTAAACACTCTGAGTCACTGCAAATGAAACCTGAAAAGCCAGCATACCTATGTGGTGGGACTAAAGTAAGAAAAATATGTAATTTTTGAAACAGAAATACTGACCCATAAAATGTGTTTATTTCAGCTGCATATGGCAGTGACAGGGAGCATGAAGCAAGAATGGGACAGAAGCCTTTAACAACGGATCAGTCCGCATGTGCTGCAAAGTGCTGCAAACTTGCTGCAACTGCAGCTGGTGTACATACACACTCATTAGCATTATAATTAAAGGGTATTAATTACCTGGGTTTGCTTTATGGCAGCCACACAGCACCAGACTGGATAAGCAACTAATATGTGCTGCACACAGTGTACAGTAACCTTATCCTGTTGCTTCAGCTCTAACTCACAGCACAAGGAAACAGATGTGTTGTTTTTCATTCGCTGAATGCCAGGTGTCCTAAACACTTTGAGTCACTGCAAATGAAAACTCAACTGCCAGCTTACCTATGTGGTTGGAATAAAGTAGAAACATTTTTTGAAACTAATACGAACCCATAAAATGACCTTGGCTTACAGGCAAAGCCCTCCATGAACTTGACTGGTTCATCCATGGATCTGTTTGTTCTGGTGGACACGTAGCTGTGTGTAGGTGATGGTGGCCTCTCCTGCTGGATCCTGAAAAAAAGAATGAATAAAACATGGGAGGCATTGCTTTGGAGTAATGTTTGTTTCATTTCTGTAAATAATGGGGGTTTCCATAATATTACCAAATGGGTTGGCAGGCCAATTTTACCATGTGATTAACAAATTTAAACAGAGTTTATGCTGTGCATGTGTGAGTGCA
Organism: Albula goreensis; assembly: GCA_022829145.1. Taxonomy (NCBI): domain Eukaryota; kingdom Metazoa; phylum Chordata; class Actinopteri; order Albuliformes; family Albulidae; genus Albula; species Albula goreensis. The sequence continues at coordinate 5,128,565 of CM040758.1, forward strand.
TTTTTGTCTGGGTCACATGTGTCAGGGCTCAATCCAGGGGCTAATCCCATTTAGCAGGTTCATCTGGCTAACTTTGGTAAATGTTATTGAGATAAACAAGCATTTATGCTTCAGAAACTGCCTTTAAATGAATTTAATGTACTTAAAATACACAGTAACAGTTAATGAGTATCTGTCCTGAAGTAGAACACCCTCCTCAATGTTTTTTTTCAGCATGTTCACCAGCTAACATGGAAAGCCAGCTTTGTGGCTTTGCTATATTGGAGGGCTGTACTGTCTTCCTATTTGTTGGCTGTGTCAGCCCTTAATTGGTTCTTTTAAACAACTGATTTGAGAGTCCACACACCTAGTTTCCAAGACCTAAATTAGTTGGCAGTTTGACATGCCTGGTTAAGATAAACATTGCTGCTCACGTAAATGTGGATAAAACTTGAGGACATGTGACATCACCTTGGGTCTGGACGAACATTTCCAGAGGTTCTGATTGGTGGATCCATTTTAACAGAGCTGGATAGAGGTGAAGATGAGCTCTCCAGCTGTAGCCTGTGATTAGTAACCACAATAATTTAATTACATTGCAGTATTTATATTTAATTTCCCTTATAATGGTTATCCAAATGTGACATTACCTACAGTATATTCAAGGGAATATAAGCAATAACACTCAAGGACGTTCTCACCTCTCAATCTTGACGTATGTGATCTCATCGTGCGTATTTGTTTCCACAGCCTGTTTTACCCTCGGGTCAGAAGCAGTGCTCAACTTGTTCAGGTCACACTGCCGACTCATGTCTGTTTATCGAGCCGACTGGGAAAACGTACACATACCAATTTGAGAAACGTATGACAGACCGGCATCAACACTTTTTGGTGGCAAAATACAAGTGCGAGATACAATCCAACAACGGTGCTCCAAATTAATCCAGAACCAGGTTGAATGGCCTAATAATAAGTTTTAATCTCCGCAATAATAAACAAGGATGCTTAAAACAAACAACAACTCAAGAACACTGAAGTTACATTTCTCAAATAAAAGCAAGTAAAATGTACTATGTTATGTCACCAAGACGAAAATATAGCAACTATTCGACTATATAAAAGATATAGGTACAAAACAGGTACACAATACTTAAAATAATTTGATAAACTTCACAGGCTGTAATACAGTAAACATAGCATTGGTAGATGTAACAAATAAATTGCGTTCAAGAAGGCTGACAATAGACAGGTTTGTAGACTCATTTTCTACGTTAATGGTATTCAATCAAACGATAACGCCGATAACTTACGTATAATGCCATTCATTCTTCACACAGTGCTCGAATAATCAACTTAATTTAGTTGCTTAACTGTGTTTCCACCAATTTCTTTCACAATGTCATGTGACGCGATCTTTAATTTCACTTTCAGTTGTATCCTACAAACTTCCAGCACTTCAGATATTGCCCTGAGTGCATTCACAATCCTCGCTCCACACACCGGTGGCCAACAGATGGCGCCAGCACCACGCTGTATATGCTGTGGTTGATATGGGGTGCAGGGGCCCTTTATGAACATGAAAGATTTTAGGTTTTATTGTTGTGGGATAACAAGTTAACAAACCAGCTGTGTTTTTTATTATTCTTATATAGTTTGATTACTGCAAACTACAAATCTTGGCAAAGCCCTAGATATTGCAGGAGAATGCAATTGAATCTCTCACTCTGAATTCTCTAACTGAAGTAAGAGTGATGGCTTATGGGGAAACTATACACGTGAGTATAGTGCAGGCTAAACAGGTAAGGAAACACAAAAAAACAAAACAAAATGTACGGATACTGTAGTGTCCCATATGGATTTAGCTTGGCACCTGTGGATTTTCAGAAAATGATGAGCACTATTCTGGCGTTCAGTGCTGCCTTGAGGATGTAGTTGTTTTTGGGATGTCTGAAAAGAAATGCCACTCTGTGACGAGTGAAAATCTGCCTGTTATATTAAGGAAAATGAAATTATGCTGAAGAGGAAAGTCCCACTTCTTGCCTTTATATATGATCTGCAATGCTGTGGATCTTCATCATCTTAAACGAGTACATACCGGCAGGTTTGCCTCATTTCGGTTCTTACAACAGAGAACCGAGGTTCTGAATTGAACATTGAATAGAATATACATATGAAGATTGGAGCTACAAAAATTTCAACTTGACATGAGAATATGCATGCCTGTAAAGAGATAAACATCCAAGTGTATGCACGTTGAAGGCACATATTTGCATTACACACGACAGCAGGTAAAATAAAGTTGTGCCACAGTTTCCTAATTCATTACAATCATAATTTGACAGCAAATAAAAGTATTGTTTATAGACAACAAATTTAACATGACAATAATTGGCAGATTATTTTTCTCTGTTCATAAACAGACCTAATGTAAGAAAGGCAAGTGTTGCTTTGTTGGAACTCTCACTCTTTGTTCTCTTCTCTGCCATAATTACACAGTATTGTTTCTGGGTTCTGCATAGCATACATTGTACATGTCTAAATAAACTGATTTAAGTTTCTGAAACCACACATATGATTAAATGTATGTGTTAGCAGAGTGGAATCGTTGCATACATTTAAATGTGTGTAATTGTGGGACGAGCACAATTTATAATCGAAAATATGGGCATAAATCTGATTTTCTTGTTGTGAAAACTCCCATAAATAGATGCGATACACACAAACATCTTCAGGATGAAGGGAGAATGGCCAAAGTCTCCAGGAGGAAGAGGAGATCGACAGAGACAGGGCAATGAAGAGGGTTAGGCCTGTCTTGATGACCCCAGGCCAAAAACCCCACCCACATCTACAGGTGCAAGTTACAAGTGGATAGCATTCACGCTCTGAAACAGTAGATGCCACAGAATTAAATGGCTGATATTAAGAAGTGCATTTTTGATACATTTTACCCTTTCAATTATTTGTGTAGGGATTTCATATTTTAATATAGTTTTCTAGGCCATTTCCATTTCACTCATTGGCTAAGGGGGAAATCGAAGAGCAAGTAAATGAGACTGAACTTGGTTTGGGTAGGGATATCAGTGTGACCCCAATTAAGCCAGACACATCATTCATTTTGGAAATGTATTCACAAAGTTTGTATTGTTTCCTGAAAAGATTCCAGAACTTTAACAAAGATTTTGCTCAGCACACAACTTTGTGTATGTGTGTGTAAATATAAACAGTTAAAAATAAAATGACAGGTTTTACCTAAATTAATGCAAAAATACAGAAACCAGACTTAAGAAGACTTTTTTTAATCAATCAGACAACATAACCATAAGTACAAACAGAACTTTCAACCAGCTCTAACTGTTTTTTTTTCCCATTCAGAATACATGATGTACTTATAGATAAAATAAAAACCATAAAACATAAATAACAAACCAAACGGACCTTTCCCAAGCTTTCCAAAAGAGGCAGACAATCCTACAAAAAAATCCTATCCTGTCGGACAGAACATCACAGTAAAATGAAGTTCACAAGGCATAAAACTACTAGGTCAATCGCTACACAGCATAATTAATAGTTAGTTGTTATAGTGTTTCTTCATCTCAATCTACAGTTGGACAGTTGATGTCGCCGACCTTTGAACTAACAGGTAACTCATTGCGGCATGATTTGATCGACTTGACTGTGAGCATGAATATTGAAGAAACAAAGCCATACCCATTACAACAGATCGGAATTGCAGCGTACCGCAAGATCAGCATGGAATATATTTGAGACTTCCGTTATATTAAACATGTAGTTTAACAATGTTTCATATTATAAATGGAAGGTACGCTGCAATTCTCCCATTGATTTTTCTTTAAGCCAGCTCTGTTATACAGTTGTTTCCAGATTTGCCATTATACATATTTCAGCAATATTTCTTAAATACTTGGGTAACCCCTACATATCAATTAAACTCAAACACATGTGTACAAACAATTGAAATAAAGAGGAAATAATGAACAGAATTGCTACCTTATTACATTGCTCCCTTTCAAATACAGTTTCTCTTATTCTGCCCATCTCAAAAGTGCAAAACCACAGCTTGTCGAGGTTATGGCAACTTGTGCATTACAAATAGTTGTTTTGTCTCCTTGTAAACTCCTATCTCCTATCTGGATGTACTCTGAACAAAATATCAAATGAAAAAACAGACAACCCATAAACAGAAAATGGCAAAATATATTACAAGAGGTACCAGACTTATGGTCAGTGCTTCGACAGAATTGGCCTCCAACTTGTTTTTGTGGAAAGGAATCAAGTTCAACTTTCCAAGACCACAACTTATGTATGACAGCAAAAACACAGAAAATAAGCAAAATTTTGAAAGGATTTTTCCATGTTCCTCATGCAACAGAAAGTGATTTTCTTTTGGGGTTACCAGGTTACTAAAGAGTAGATAGCTTGAGTAAGTCAACAAATGTAATATCAAATCCTATTGAGGCTAATACAGCAGATTCACTTCCAATGGTGTAACTACACGCTGATTTACATTCTCAAAACAAACAAAAAAAAAAACCCTAAACAGTTAAACAACAAAAAGCCAATGCTGGGTTTCATATTACATATAATACTGACCCAGTGGAAATAGAAATTTGACAAACCTGCACTGCTTTCTTGTACAGACATATTGTGCTTATGGTAAAATTAGCTTTCACAGGATTACCTTAAACGTGACTATTACAGAATAGTGGTCATCACAAAAAAATGCTGTTTACATCTTATAAAGAGTGAGGGCTGGAATATAAACTGCAGGTCAAACAAAGAAATTAAATACAATATTCTGTTAACTACAGACTTTGTTTCAAGGAGGATTTCTGCCCTTTTTAAAAAAGAGTGAAAACACAACAATCTTTGGTGAGTGAATGTAGCCTCCACTGTGGCCGGCAAAATCACGAAAGGTAAGGACCCGAGACAGAAGTCACTATTGTTTTTACGAAGAGCCAATTTTAAAGTGGAGTATATGATAGTTTACCATTACCATGAACACTGATTACCAGATAAGCAGCACTGCATGAATATCTGTGGAACAAAAATGGCTAAACCTTTTTTTTTTCCCCCACCAGGTCTGAAAACACATCTACACTCAAGGAACTTGAAAATAATTAAAATGATTTCCCTCTAGGACCCAGTAATGTTGTTTTTTTAAACCGACAATTGATAAAATAAGTAAATACCACACTTTAATTGGTCTAATGCTTTTTCCAGAACAACCAACCACCAATTGCTTTTTTTTTTTTTTTTAACGGTGTACGACATATCACATGGGCCAAACAAAGGGTGCAGAATTAGAATTTCTCATCTGCTACTCACAGTTTATGAAGCCTAAATTACATGTACTCTGTATGTTACAAGTCCACATGTTTCAGCGAATGTATTTCTTGTATTCTTCAGCTGAAAGCTACCATTGTAGATGTGATTTTTGATCTTGACCAGGTTTCCTCTTGTTTAAATCATAATTATAGAAACGGATACCACCAATTTAGAGAAAAAGGATGGTCTTGATCACCAAATTGGCGATAGCAGTCACCAACTTTTATCCCAGACCATGTGCATCATTTGTGCATAATTTAGTAAAATAATTCACGGGCCAACTGTGACTCAGAGCTGAGGATAGTGCTGTCCTCAGACTAGAGTGAGGGCAGATACTCCAGTGATGTACACTGGGCATACTGCCACTATTTATCAACCTTTTAGCACGTTAGCTGAAGGGTCTAAAAGCCCATGAGAATGTTCTTCTGTGCTAATTTAATTCCTTTTTGTAGTTCTTTTTAAACTGCAATGGTTTGGATTGGGGAGATGTGATGGAGTTCATGTAGTCTTCAGCAAAAGCTCAGCTGGGTGAGACGCATGGAGAAAGCTATGGAACTTGCTTTCTCAATTTCATAACCATAATTAAGATTTCATTAGTATTCTACTGATTAATAAAAAAAAATATTAGTTTCGCTGGACCCTACCTGCCTGTTAATGCGTCACTTACGATCCAGAGAAGAATTCGGATACAAAAATGTATTTGAGATCGCCACTCAGCTTCTCGTTGTTTTACTCCATTGTCAATAAAGTTTGTATTTCAAAAAATGGGCTGGTCCAACTGTGAACATTCTTCACATATGCTCACTATATCAGTAACATTTTCATTGTGTGTATTCTAAAATGAGCATTTTCTGTCACATAACTTAATGTCATTCTTTACCATTGGAAATAAAAGACTAGCACAAGTCAGCATACAATGAACTCTGCTTAAATAAATACGCTTATAACTAATAATATAAACAAACTTTTGATCTTGGTCTTAGGATATTGTGAGGCTGAACAGTAATACAGTTGTAATCTATGATAAACGAGAATGCGTGCTATGACAGGGGCCAGCTTTTTTCCAACCTTCGTCCCTTTGTCTGCACTTTACATTCAAAGGTTGAGCGTATAACAAGCGAAAACGAACAAGTCCCTGTTAAAGTGTCCACGAGAAGCCAGAACTTTCCATTCTGAATGCCAATTAAGGTTATTGCACAAACCTTTTGGGTACGTCTATGGATGGCTGGTCAGTTAAATAAAAAAAAAAACAATAATTTAAAAAACCTTTCAGAAGCAAGAAGCCCCCCCCTTTTCCACCACTTATAATTTCACCACTGTTGCCAACTGAAATCATCATTGGACCCAAAGACCAAGAAGAACCCCAGAATTGTGGCGAAGATGACAACGTTTCCAGTGAGCACAAGAGCGCAAGCTCCCCATTCGATCTGTCAGGAAAAAAAAAGGAGAGACAGAAACAAACATTACACATATTCACTTACATTCACATTACACATATCTCATCTTCATGCTCTTCTTGCAGAATTCAAACCGGACGAGCTTCACGTTCTTACCACTGCTGCTCTGGCAAAGATAATCGGGAGGCCGAAGGCTGAGACCACGATGCCCGTGGTGAGAAAGAGGGCCAGTTCTTTGCAGGCGTTGCTCGCGGCGTCTGTGTCGTCGACGACCCTCCGCGAGATGCAGTAGGGGATCGGAGAGAGGATGTAGAAGAAAAGGACAAAGAGAGGCCAATATCGACTGCAGAGGGAGGAGAAAGGAAAAGAAGCATACAAGCGTTGGAAAGTGAGACTGTATTTCCGTACTATATTGTACATATTGTACTGTATTGTATTCCGTACTAAGCCAACAACTTCAGCTTTCGTTATCATCACACTTGATTTAATGACCCTAAATAAACGCGCTTGCAGCGGACTTCCTTCACCAAATGCATGTATGTACGTGGTATGTTACTATCAGAGACTTCAAATAGAATCACTGAATTACAAAATGTCTCTTGACCTCCATGGAACGACTTAATGTGGTGTGTGGTAACCTGGCAAAAGGTGGGGCACAAACCACATCCTCTGGTAGTTATTACATTAATTAACCCTTTTCTGATGATTTCCTTGATTAACAATGGAACAACTAATCCACTGGTTAATGATTAACACTTTTGTGACAGCGTGCTGTTCCTTACATCATAGAGTTGTAGGGAATGTTCTTATGTCCACAAATTATTTTAACATGGAGCTTATCATGCCTTTAATGACGATTCTTGGAATATTCGCTGTGATGCATGTGAAATCTGTCATTTATATCCTTAATGAAATCAGCACAGATCTGCTGGCGTCGGTTTGCTAGCCTTTATGTGTGAACAATAAATTATTCCTTTAAGGCCATCTCAAGCCAGACTTACATCCTGGTTTCATTCTCAAAGACACTCGAAAAAGATATTCTATCACCAGAGATGGAAAGGTTTAATTTGGCAAAAATTTTGCTTGCTCGTAACAAAAATGTGAAACCCTCACAGCTATCGGATGTGTTTTTGGTCCACCGTGCAGATGGTGAAGACCAGTGAATCTGCAAGACGTTTTTTTGGATCAGCTGAGGCTTAATTCGCTGTGTCAATCAAAGTGAATTTTTGTGCAGCGTGGCACTTCCGTGTCAAGACCATCCATGTCAAGCACATTGATTTAAAAAGAAAAACGATTACATGCAGAAAAATAAAGAAACTCTGACAGACTTACTCATACACAGGCAGCGCACATCCCAGCATAAGGAACATGAGACCGATAGCGCCTCCAAAGGACAAGCTGATCAGAGCTACGAGAAAGGGAATACATGACAGATTACTGTTAAAATGGGAGGATCTCAAAACCTAGGGAGGCTTCAAAACAGAAAAATAATTTTTTTATGTCTAGTCCATTGCATATAGGAGTGCAGAAAGAGGTACAACATGTGACATTATTTAGTCGGACTGTAACAATTAACATGTTAATCTAATACAATTTTTGAGTGAACGTTTATAAAAATAATTTTTAATGCTTTACATACATGAGGCATTCACAATTGAGCATTAGAGGCTTTCAATTTTAAAAAAAGCAGTTTGGGTGCTGCTGGGAGTTCATTCTGTCAATGCACTGTTGCATTATGGGTATGTGTCCCATCCCTCTGCGGGAAGCAGCTCCGAAGGTGAAGGATAACGGCCTGTGCCATTGCCCAGGGTGGGAGGGATTCAGTCAGTGGGGATTTCCGTGCCCCAGCATTCAACAGCAATCCCCCATCCAACTCCTCCTCTCCCTAGGTGGTCAACCAGGGGCTCACAGTCTGCCCATATGAAGCAGTGAATGACGCCCATTCCGCTAAAGACGTTCCCTTTCTTTGGAGGAATTGTGCTTGTGCTCTCCTGTGTTTACAGCAGAGACGATGGCAATAGCTCTCAATGAGTCACCTCAACACTCAATCTAAAAAGCGGTCACCTGAAATACACTGGTCCTATGAAACACAGAACCACAAATGTCTCCCCAGAGAGGTCCATTAAAGTGTCTGAAGACATAATAAATTCACAAGTTGACATGATTTACAACACCTGTAAAGGTACAAGCAAGTCTGACTGCGGGAGTGGCTGGTAGACAAGTTAATGATTAATGACCAAGGCAGGCAGGATAATTCAAAGACCACATCACCATCTTGTCTTGGCCAAATAACTTTTCATTAATTTCTCAGAGGGGGTGTCGACTAAACGCTGTATTTAAGTTTCAGGATCTTTAAAGGCTGACTCTTCAAAGGTTGCCAGCATGGCCCTAGACCTCTGAGATCCAGCCCTGACCAGCAAACCAACAAGCCACGACAACCCCTTCTCAAATTGCTCTGAAATGGCCTGTACTGCCAGAAACAGATAAGCATTACTGTAATTTTACCTTGCAGAAATTTGATAGAAGAAAAATCTTCATCATTGATTGAACCCAAACAGGATATTTCCATCTGGTCGGATTCATACATTAATACACTTCCCAAAATCTAATGGTCACAATCCACCCATGAGCACCCAACACCCCTCTCTAATTGGCAGTAGACATCAGCTCTCTATTTTGTAGACTGCAAGTAGTATGAATATTTCTATGAATATGCTGATAGTTATTTTCTCCTGTACTGATCAATCAATCACAAAATGTGTATGTGTTTTTGTATATGAATGCATGCTGAACCCACAAACCTTGTTTGCTGGCTATTATCTATTAGCTACATCTGTGCCTAATGTAACAATGTTTAACAATTAGCTCACTTGCTCATAAAAATGTTCTTACATTACACTTGTGTGAATTTAGTTTTTCTTATGCACACACAGGGCTGCACAATCAACCATATAGGAGTCATAATCACAATCATAGATTTAACTAATTGTGCAACTATTTCATGATAAATGCAATCTATTTAGCACAGCCAACAAATGTCTTCAGTGCAAAACTTTTGAAATACAAGTGATGGAGCGCCATATTTCATATTTTGCTTTCAAATGAGAAGATTTTTCTGCTAACAGAAATTATTAACAGATATTAAGATACTGGTATTAATCAATGTTTACATTAAACCATAACAATGGAACGTGTCAAAACAGGAACAAGATCATTTCTTGTGGCCTTGATGCAATGCAACCCCTGCATAACAATCTGCATGTAGAATTTGGCTAGCCAGCAAGCCACCGAGACTCGCTTGTGTACGAATCAGCACCTTTATCTTGATGAGTTGTTTCGTTGCATGCTGAATGAAGATTCTGAGGTTCTTGAATTCAGCAAACTGGGTCACTCACACGGCCTCCGAACTTAACGTTAACAACTTATATAAAAGTGATGTGTCACTAGCTGTACTATCGCTATCTACATGGCTAGTGATGGTTAGCTAAAATAGTTTTAGTTCTCAGATGATGATGATGATGATGATGACGACAATGGTAAATCTCTAAAGAGATAAGCAACAAAGATATCGTGGCTAGGAACCATCGGATTGCCTACTTGCCTTGTGCAAAGATGCCGGCTTGCATATGTAGGCAGCTAGCTTTGTTGCTGGCCAGAAAGTGTCCAGACTTCTATTGTGAACGTTAGCCAGCTAACTCTCTCGCTAACTCACTACCCACACACACAGAAAAGACGAAACACCCAACATCGTGTCATTATTTCTAAATCCACGAAACCCTTTGACTATGGTTTTTGATCAGTTGCAGGAATTCATCAAGCGAAGGTGAAAAGATCCAGTCTTGAATGGTGTTGGCCTGTTGTTAGCTACCGATAGCTAACCCAAACCATGCATGGACTTCATTTAGATGCATAAAGACAGCAACACTCGTGGCATGGGATCAAACACTACGTGTGCGTAATAATGGCATATTTCTGGCTAAAATTATGCGACAGAGCACTCACCTTTAATCCCGGCCATTTCAGACGAACATTTAATCCCCGCGACACCAGCTAATTGTTGACAATATTAGCTACAGCAACAACACACTGCATGCACTTTCGTTTCCTAAGCGAACTCGCCCAGTGCGCATGCGCGAAACCAGGCGTAATATGGCGTAGGCGTGATGGTCACATCTAAGTGTTACATTCGTATTTCTTCATTTCCACATTACTAATCAAAGTAGTGTTCTGGATGTTAAATGTGTATCCACTTTCTTGTGATTAAGATAGATTCAGCCACTGAAAATGTTTACTGCTAACACTGGGAGAGTGACTTTGACCCCAACAATATGGTTCCATGATGGGAATGGCCGCAGTCGAAGTTGGTGGAGGATCTGTCAAGATATCCACTGAACCAAGTCTGTAGTTGAAATTAGAAAGTAAATTGTCCAGGAACTTCCTGAACATTCTTTGAGACCGAACAATTTTACTAATGATACTCATAGAGACCCGGTAAAGGTGGGATTGTAGCCCTTTGTATAAAATAACATTTTCAGGAAACTGGGAACTGACACTCTCGGTACTAGTGAAGGTAGCTTCATTATTCTACTGGAGGGAAACTAGAGGGGCCTGAATAAAGGAGTATGCAACAGGCCACCCGTTTTGCAAGCATGCCAGGAGCAGGTTTAAATGGAAAGCATGTATAAATGTAAGAACATAATGTTGTGATTAATTAGTGACCAATTTAACCAGGACTCTGATCACAAAATTATTTTATGTCCCATGATGCATAGTCAAGCAGATGAGTGTTACTATAAAAAAATAATAAAAAATATATATATGGAATGTTAATAGCTCACATATGAGAATACTTAATTGCCATAAATTTAACATACAGATCCTCAGGTCCTATATAGAGTAAGCAATTTAGTATGCAAAACTCACTTGAAATAGTTTTTTTTTTTCAACATGCAATCATTAATTTGCCAAGCAGAAAAGTAATTACTCTTTACACTTGGGTGAGTTACATATCTCACAAATTAAAAATCATACATTATGTTGACACTGTTGAATATTTATGAACTAATCTTGCCCATGGATTCCCTGTGAAGTTCCCCTGACCCCATTAGCAAACCTGGCTCCAGGGTTGGCTGCCCACGACACTACACACATGTACGTTTGTAAATACAAACAGGGGCAATCAAATCATTACATGTTGACTCAGACCTTAATTGCCAATTTTGTAAATTGAAACTGTTTAACTATATGTGTTAGCACAAAAAGAAATGTCACCGCTTGTTCGATTAATAATTGTGAAAATGAGCGGAAAGAAGCTCGGTGTCCTTCGAAAACATGTTATGTAAACATGCTGCTTCCGTGATGAGACTTACTGTAGATCGCCTTCACGAAACCAAAGCCTTTTGCGGGAACTGCCACGCTTTTAGACAATTATGGAAATGAGGCCTAGTGCAGCATGAAAGCCTTTCGGATTCAGGTTGAAATTTCAGACCTCTGCTCGGCCATGGATTATTTTTCACACAGATTTGCTTCATTTCATCTGTTATGGATTAATTTCCCCCATTTCTGTTCATTACCACAATTTATTATTTATTTTGGAGACATGAAGACAGTTAGAATGGCATCTGAAATTAGATGCACGTAAAATGAAAACGAAAACTCTGTTTTTTCCAGTTAAACTTAATAGTTCATTAGATTTAATTGGGAGTAAATGGTTGCATTGTGTGCCCACATCGAAAAACACCTCAACAGGACAATGCATTTTGGAATAATATTAACAATGTACGGGGTCTGTCATGAGGAAATATACTGACGGAACCAAAGTATCCAGGTAAAATATTTCTTCTATTTGTTTTTCAATACACAGAACAGATATAATTCACATGATTGAATGCAAGGACACATCATGAATATGCAAATAACAGGTTAAATATTGGTCTACCATTATAAATTACAATTGATGACAATTTCAATCCACTTATTATGTACATATAAAATATCACAGGATTTTGAAATGATCCGAGCAAAGCAACACTGATCTCAGTCACATTGAAAATGTGTTAATTTGATATCCTCTGGTGCAAACACCAAAATGCAAGTAAATTTTAATGCAAATGTAAATTTGGCCTGAGGGAAGCGTTCAGGGCAGGGAGGTTTTTACATCTGATAAATAAATGGATGACAACCATATCCCTAGAAGGCCATTTGACTTGCCCTGACATTATTCAGATAAATATAACATTCTGTAGTTTTAAAATGGAATTGCATAGAAGTTTGAAAAATGACATTGCAGTGTGGCGAGGCTTACAGGCTTACATGTTTGTTGAAACATAGCCAAGTTAGTAAAGTTAAATATTGGTCTCCAAATCTGGTAAGAGATATTTTCCAGTCAATTGTGGCATTTACCATGGATTTACAATGGTGCAGAATTGTGCTGCCCTCATTCCAGCAGGGGGCGACATAAGCCATGCTAATAAAATACACTCCCTGTGCAGCAGATTCTCCACTAAACAGAGATGCAGACTCTACACAGTTCCATGAAAAACTACTTTACATAATTAAATTTTAAAACATTTTAGGCTGAGCAAATGACACCAATTTGTGTGATGTGCAATCAAACACGCAATCTTCAGGTGTGAGAGGTTTTCTAATCGTTACTGATTGAACATAGCTATGTACCAATGTTTGAATAACAAAATCTTACATATCCCCCAAAATTAGTTTAATTTTTGAAGAACGTTGAGGTTTTTCGATTACAAATTAACAGAAGAAAGCAGAGGCTAAATTGTTGCATCATGCTCTATGTCACCCATGGCTTGCAATCTCAAGACACATCTACTTTTCAATGAATTTGTTCTGAGATTAAATGAATGCATTTATTTGTGTGATATATTTTGCCTCACATTGATTTTAATGGCTGTAATCAGCAGGGTGCAGGACATACCCCAGCGATTGTATCACAAAACCATAAGTTATGGTTTGGAGGAAAACTAATTAATGTAATTCATCGAAGATAACCTGCCACCTCTGAGATTACTATTGATTCTTTTTTCCCATATAATTTAAAATGACTCTCTGTTTCCTTGATAGAAGTCCTTCTTAACCAAAAAAGTTAAATATATAAAATATTTGAGATTTCTATTATGAGTGTAATTAAAATATTTTTTTGGATCATGTGAACCAAGAAATATTTTTTGTAAATAACTTTATTGATTGGTGTTTCACTTCCAACTCTGTCCAGACGTTGCCAAGACTTTCTTTTTATCGAGCATTATGTTCCTCTTCAGGTGTAAGAAACATAAGAATATATACGAGATGTGGCTATTAAATAACAAGAATGGGTGTACGTAAGTTCCGACCACAGCGCACATGTGCGAACCACTTGGTAGACATTGACCAATGGGTAAACATAAACAACCCGTAAAAGTTTCAATCCTTTCGTGTCTTCAGTTCGCCATTACGCATCGCTTGATGTAGACGTGTTTATCTTTAGCATAAGTCTCATTATTTGATAACCACACCTTGTGTGTGTGTGTGTGTGTGTATATATACACATATAATATATAAAGCACAACATTTCTGCTGTTTTTAATCCACTATATGAAAAGGACAAAGTCTTACATGTCTCAGATGTCATATTGGGACAGGTAGGACAGAGTATATAAGACAGTACTGCAAAGGTACACACACACACACACACACACACACACACACACACCTCTGTGTGATAAATATTTACACGATAAGGCCCTTGAAGGGAAAAGCCGTTCAAGGCAAGATCTTTGCATGATGGAGTAGTGAGCATCACCTTTCTTTAAAAATGAGTCAATTTGGAAAGAAAATGGGGGGAAAAAATTGGTTCAACTCAGCTGGTGATTACAGTATGTGAATATCTGAGGATGACTGAATCATTGGACTGTTTCTGTTCTGGGACTGGAGCCACAATCCATCTGCCCTTGAAATGCTATCCGTTGTCCCTATACAGCACTTTCCATATTTAGTCTGCACATTGTCTTCCTAAAATCTATTTTTAATTGATCATACAAATGTATTTCTTATTAACTTTCCCCTTCTTTGAACCAAAAGAAAATAATTTCCAAATCTAGTGTAATGGAACTGACACTGGTGCAGTGAAAATTCTGATATCCTAATGAAGAAAAATGCATGTAATAGATTTGTAATGTTACCAGAAAAAAAAAATAATTTCAGTTCGAACAGATATACTCCTACAGATTGACATTCAGGCTTCATTAAATGGTGAGTCAATATTTAGAATTTACAGCTTCCCACCAGCACTGCTTACAGTTAGGCTGCTTTGTGTATCAGAAGAAATATAATATGAAAACAACATTCATATAATTAGATATTCCTGCTTACACACACACACACACACACACACACTTTCTCTCTCTCTCTCTCTCTCTCTCTCTTTCTCTGTCTCATACACAAAGACACAAACTCACATACTGGGGTCCTTGGGTTACGACGGTCTCGAGTCACAACGTTTCATGGTTACAACGCACTCCCATAAATTAATTAAAAAACCTAGTTTTCGACCTACACGGTTTGGTTCGAGCATACGACCACAGAAATAAAGATAAGAAACTGTTCTCTTTTTTTTTATAACTGTTTCATTAATTACTGTATTTTATATGTCCTTCATGTGTTGTGTGTACAGAGTGACTGACTTACAGTGTTAACTTATAGTATAAGTATAATTTAGGTATAAATTCCGACTTACGTTGAAAATCGGCTTACAACAAGTCGTAGGAACGGAACTCGTTCGTAAGTCGAGGACCCTCTGTATTTTCTTTTATAAAAGGATTTTAAACTCCTGTCCTCTCCCTGGAAAAAAAAGCTTTGTTCCCTTCCTGTCAGGGAATTGAACCCCAGTCTCCGTGTGTCGGACAGTGATACTGGCCACTATACTAACAAAACACAGCTGTGAAAACAATACTTTCCCCATCCCACCACAACTATGCTCAACACATACTGTTTTGTGGCAGGTCTTTGCTCATGGCACAATCATATCTTGCCATGAGCAAGATGTGCTCAGGGTGGTCATGTGATGAAGGCACTGCATTCTGGTTGCAGTCTTCCTGGAGATGTGGGTTTAAATCCCACTTCTTTTTTTTCCCGATTTTTTCCCAAGCCGAATGAACTTGTTGGCCTCACCGCAGCACTCGCCCTGACAGCTGCGGGAGGAGAAGTCATGCACGTGACTCCTCCGATTCACGTGACGATGCTCACTTCTTTTCACGTTGCACCACCAACTGCACGCTGCCTATGACGTCGGAGGAGGACGTAGTCAGCATACAGTCAGTTTGTGCCGCCGCAGGCGCCTATGTATGACAAGGTGCGATTGTGATGAGGCCAACGGGAGTTAGGCCGACCTACCCCGTATCGAACCCTGGCCAGGCTGGCCAATGGGACACTCTTTCATGTAGTAGACTTTGTTTGCTGAAATTTTAAGCACTGATGAGCAACAAGTCATCCCTCTCCAGGCTGACATAGCAGTTGATGGCACAGGTCATCGTGGCCGCACTTGCCAGTGATCAGACTGCTAAAATAATCGTAACAATTTCCAACCAATTCCAAACCTTAACAATGGAAATCCTAACAAGTCTGAACAATTCTAAATGGTAATCCAACCAAGTGCAAACGTTGAACTCATGAGAAGGAATCAGATGACAAATTCAAACCTGTGTGGCGGTAATATGCCTTTTTTTTTCTTCTGACGTCTTGCTAATCTAGCAAACTAACTTGTCAGTAATGCTGTGTGATTACCTGTTTTCGGTCATGTTGGTTAGGGTTTCGTTTTCTGTCCACGTACCTGTGTTTTGTGTTTCCCTGTGCTGACCACGCCTCCCTCCTTACCTGTTGAATGTTCATGTGTTTCACCTGCTCTGCTCCGCACCTGTTTCTCGTTTGCTCATTTGTATGTGTATTTATACTCTGTTTGTGTTTTAGTTTTTCGCGAGTTTGTCTCAGTGATTTATCCTGTTGCACTACAAGCCTTTGTATCTGTTCTGCCTGCTTGATTTTTGACCTGTCTTTGTTTCCCGTTTTCGAGTTTTGGGATTGTGTTTTTGTACTTTCGCCGAAGTCTGTATGATTACGACACTTGCTTGCTATTTTGACCTAGATTCCCGGACTGTGAACTTGTACTGTTGCCGTGTCTTCCCTGGTTTTCGATCCCCGCCTGTACCTGACCCCGATTTTGGATTTGAACTTGGCTTTGTTAATAAACTTCCCCTGCACTGTTTGTACACATCTGAGTCTGCTTCTGAGTCCTGACAGTACAAACTCACCAAGATGGACTCAGCGGACGGAAGCCAGATCCGCACCATTGTGGACCGGCAGGGAGCTGTTCTCGGATGGAGTCCATGGGCAAGACACTGGAATAGTTTGCCATCAGCATGAACACCCTATCCGCCCAGCTCCAGCAGCTCCAGTTAACTCAAGACGCGCCCGCAGCTCCGCCTGATCCCACTCCAGGAGTTCCTCCTCCACTGCCAGTGCGTGAACCGCGTCTCCCACCACCAGAAGTCTATGTGGTTGAATCCGTTCCTTCTTATCACAGTGCTCCTTGGTGTTCGAGCTGCAGCCCTCCACCTTCCCCGCCAATCGAGCCAAGATGACCTACATCATCACCCTCCTCACCGGGTGGGCTCGAGAATGGGGTACGGCAGGGTGGGATGCCCAGTCACCTGCCTGTGCCTCTTACGCCACCTTCGTGGAGGAGATGCGGCAGGTCTTTGACTGGTCCCGAAGTGGTAGGGAGGCCGCTAGGGAGATGCTCCAGTGCCAACAGGGAGAGGGATCTGTCTCGGACTATGCCATCGACTTCCGAACCCTGGCGGCTACTAGCGGGTGGAACAAGGAGGCCCAATATGATGCTTTTCTCCATGGACTCCCGGAAGAGATCAAGGATGAGCTCGCCGCTCATGATCTGCCCGTCTCCTTTGAGGGTCTGGTGGAAGTAGTCATCCGTATTGATCATCGCCTGACCCTGCGCCGAAGTTCCCTGACGACCCACCAGAGTCTATCCCGAGTCTGCACACCCCTCTTCCGCATCTACGACTGGACCCTCCAAGCCATCGCTCAAGAGCCCATGCAAATTGACTGTACCCGCCTGTCCCCCGCGGAGCGCCAGTAGAGGGTTCGGACTAATGCCTGCCTGTACTGTGGTGAGCCGGGGCACTTCATCACCAAGTGTCCGCTGAAGACCCAGCGCTCGCCAGATGTCAAGGGATTACAGGTGAGCATTACCCCATTACGTCAGGTTGTTAAAAATCGTTCTCTGTTCCCAGCCTCTCTCCTCATCAACGGTCAGGTCCATGCTATTTCAGTGCTAATCGACTCGGGAGCAGACGGAAATTTCATTGATTCGGGGTTTGCTGCCCAACTACACCTGCCTCGCACTCAACTACAGACTCCCCTAGATGCCCTAGCGATAACTGGAGCACCACTAATCAGAATCACCCACGTGATGCCGCCGGTGAGTCTCCTGCTGTCGGTAATCATCATGAGGAGATTGTACTGCATATTATTGACTCGCCACAAGCTCCGGTGGTCCTAGAACACCCCTGGCTCTGCCGTCACAATCCCTGAGTAGACTGGGCTAACAATAGGGTGGCCGAGTGGAGCCCTTTCTGTCTTTCTCACTGTCTCAGGGACGCCCTGGCCCCTGCCGGGTTGGCAGCTTTGAGGAAGGAGGAGTCGCCAGATATATCGAACGTTCCCTCGGAGTACCTGGATCTCAAGGAAGTGTTCAGTAAGTCCCGGGCCACCTCCCTGCCACCTCATTGACGCTACGACTGTGCCATTGACCTCCTGCCGGGTACCTCACCTCCTCGGGGCCATCTGTTTTCACTGTCCCGTCCCAAGATGGAGACAATGAACAAGTACATTCAGGAGTCGCTGGCTGCCGGCATCATACAACCCTCATCTTCACCTGCAGGAGATGGCACCCTCCGGCCCTGCATCGACTACCGGGGGTTGAATGCTATTACGATAAAGAATCGCTATCTCCTGCCTCTTATGACTTCGGCTTTTGAGTCCCTCCAGGGAGCGATGATCTTCTCCAAACTGGATCTTCGCAACGTCTACCATCTGGTTCGGATTAGGGAGGGGGACGAATGGAAGACTGCCTTTAATACACCCACTGGACACTGAATTTTTGGTTATGCCGTTTGGTCTTACTAATTCTCCTGCTGTGTTCCAGGCCCTGGTTAATGATGTTCTCCGCAACATGCCCAGTCTGTTTGTCTATGTTTATCTTGATGATATTCTCATCTTTTCCCAGTTCCACTCTGAACATTCCCACCACGTCCGGTGCGTCCAGCAAAGACTACTCAAGAACCAGCTGTTCGTCAAATTCCACAAGGACACCGTCTCCTTCCTGGGCTTCATTATCTCGGCTGGTGGCCTCCAGATGGATCAGCAGAAGGTACAGGCGGTGGTAGAGTGGCCCCGACCCTCCTCTCGGAAGGAGCTTCAACGCTTTTTGGGGTTTGCTAATTTCCACCACCGCTTTATTTGTAACTATGGCTCTGTGGCCGCTCCCCTCAGTGCTCTTACTTCCCCCATCAGTAGGTTCGTGTGGACTCCTGCAGCGGAGGAAGCATTCCAGATGCTTAAGGACAGGTTCACCTCAACGGCAATTCTCAACCAGCCGGACCCCTCACGGCAATTTGTGGTAGAGGTGGATGCGTCTGACGTGGGAGTGGGGGCGGTCCTTTCACAGATTTCTGCAGAGGATGGCAAGCTGCACCCGTGTGCATTCCTGTCCCACAGGCTTACGCCCACCGAGCGGAATTAAGACATCGGGGACTGGGCTGTAAAGTTAGCGCTAGAAGAGTGGAGGCACTGGCTGGAGTGGACGGAGACTCCGTTCTTGGTGTGGACGGACCACAAGAACCTTGAATACCTGCAGTCCGCCAAGCGTCTGAACCCCTGCCAGGCACGCTGGTCATTATTTTTTGGCCGGTTCAACTTCACCCTTTCCTACCGCCCTGGTTCCACGGCAAGGCCGACTATAGTCATGTCTTTTCTGGATTTTCAGCAAAAAGTGTTGATCTCATTTAGTCCCTTTAACATACTTTCCGACAACTTTGTCTTGCATGGTATATTAATATAACTAATAAACTGTCATGAAACGTAAAAAAATTAAATATTTCTCTGTCAACTGTGATGGTGGCTTGGGGCCGACTTGTAGATACCTTACAAGCGAGGAGTGCACCGACCACCCCCCTACCCAGTCCAGGAGCTCAAGCCAGGGAGGTCCTCAACAAAATGAAAATCAGATGAAGTCGAGGCCTACCTGACCACCTTCAAGTGGATGGCGGAGCAGGAGCTGTGGGATCCGTGAGAGTGGGCCGACATTGTAGCCCCTTTCCTAACAGGAAGGGTCCAGCAGGCATACCATGACCTGGGCACCCAGGAAGCCCGCAACTACTACAGGTTGCAGTGGGAGCTCCTCGTGAAGGCAGGGGTCTCCCCATAGACAGCAGGGCAGAACATGGCGGCCTGGGTATACCAACCGGGGGAGGGTCCACGGAGCCAGATGGCCGGCCTGGTGTGAATGGTAACACGTTGGCTCCAGCCAGACCGGCTCACTGGGCCGGAAACTGTGGAGCGGGTGGCCATGGATCAGTTCCTGTGGGGCCTACCTTACGAGAGCCAAAAGACGCTGGGACAGCAGGCCCTGCAACGCCCCGAAGAGATGTTGGAAATGGTGGAACATGCTGAAACCACGAGGGAGATGCTGTGCACCAGTTACCCCAGCTGCTCTACTGCCCGGGTTCGCCCAGGACCCACTGTAGGACCCAGCCGCCCTACAGAGAAGAGACCTGCTGGTCCTGAGGCTGCCCGTATGCCCTGGGGGATCCCTCCCTCCAGACTGTCCAGGAAGATCAGGCCCCAATGGAGCCCCGCGGGTGGAAACCCGTGGATGAGCCCATGCCCATGGACCCAGGCTTGGCACCAGCTCGCCCAGGACCCACTCGACCCTGCCTCACCTCAGAGCTTCGGCAGGCCAGCAGCAGTGCCCGCCGTGGAGACTGAAGAGGCGGATGGTGAAGGTGAGCCAAACCCTAATCCACGTACTGACCAGCCATCTTTCCCGCAGCTCCAGGGCCAATTCGGGACTGCGCAGTGGCAGGACGACCGCCTGCGTCATTGCTGGGCCCAGGTTCGCGTCATTGAGGGGACTCCACGGGGAGAGGGAGCCCTAGACGGAGACTACTTCCTGATCCAGAATGGGCTCCTGTACTATAGCACCCAACGCTGCGGGGAGAGGCGTGAGCTCCTGGTGCTGCCCAAGGCCTATGAGATGGTGGTTCTGCAGTTTGCCCACGCCCATCCCCTTGGGGCGCATCTCGGGGCAGAGAAGACCTTGGAGTGGGTCAGAGATCGTTTCCATTGGCCTGGGATGCGCAACGCTGTGGAGCGTTACTGCCAGGCCTGTGAGATGTGCCAGCGCACCTCTCCCAAGAAACCCCCACCGGTACCATTAATCCCTCTACCCATAATTGACACACCCTTCGAGCGGCTCGGCCTGGACCTGGTAGGGCCCTTGCCCAAGTCTGCTTGGGGCCACCAGTATATCCTTGTTGTTCTTGATTATGCCACCAGGTACCCGGAAGCAGTGGCCACATCACGGAGCATTGCACGTGAGCTGGTGCACCTGGTGAGTCGTTTGGGTATCCCAAAGGAGATCTTGGGCACTCCCTTTATGTCAAAGGTAATGGCCGATGTGTGTTGCCTGCTGTGGGTGCACCAATTACGCACATCTGTTTATCACCCACAGACGGATGGGCTGGTCAAGCGGTTTAATAAGACTCTGAAACGCATGCAGCAGAAGGTGGTGGCTGCAGATGGGCATGATTGGGACCAGATGCTGCCGTACGTCCTCTTTGCCATTCGGGAAGTGCCCCAGGCGTCAACAGGGTTCTCGCCATTCGAGCTCATCTATGGCCGAAGATCTCGGGGGCTGCAGGACATTATAAAGGAAGCCTGGGAAGAGCAGGCGTCCCTGCTCCACAGTCTCATTGATCATGTCCAGGAGATGCAGACCCGAATTGTGAAGGTGATGCCTCTGGTACAGGAGCACATGGCCGAAGCACAGCGGACCCAGCAGCGTGCATACAACGGCCCAACCCCAGAAGTCCTGGTCCCCAAGCCTGACAGGAGTATCCGGTTTTGCAATGACTTCCGGAAGCTCAATGCAGTATCGGCATTCAACGCCTACCCCATGCCCCGGGCTGACGAATTCAGTGAGCGCCTCGGTGAGTCATGGTACATCACCACCCTTGATCTAACCAAAGGATATTGGCAGGTTCCCGTGGCTCCCGAGGACCGCGAGAAGACCGCATTCGCCAGCCCCATAGGCCAGCTCCAATACAGGGTACTCCCGTTTGGACTCCATGGGGCCCCGGCGACCTTCTGGCAGCTGATGGATGTCATACTCCTTCCACACCAGCGCTATGCAGCAGCCTACATTGACGATGTCGTGGTGCATTCCTGCACCTGGGAGGACCACCTGACCCATGTCTCAGGAGCATTGGAGAAAAGCGGGATTCACTGCCAACCCTGCAAAATGCTGCATAGTGCAAGATGAAGCACAGTACCTGGGATAAACCATCGGGCGGGGCTTACTAAAACCACAATCGCAGAAGGTGGAGGCCATACGGGGCTGGCCCCGTCCCACCACTAAGACCCAGGTACGTGCAACTTTGTGTTGCATGGTATATAAATACAACTAATAAACTATCATTTAACGTAAAAAAATCTAATATTTTTCTGTCAACCCATTTTTCTGACTTTTGGAGGTAAGGCTATAGCCTTATGTCTTTTCTGGATTTTAAGCAAAACGTTTTGTGCTCATTTAGTCCCTTTAAAATACTTTCCGACAACTTTGTGTTGCATGGTATGTTAATATAGCTAATATACAATCATTTAACGTAAAACAATCAAATGTTTTTTCTGTCAACCCATTTTTGTGAGTTTGGGAGGTAAGGCTATAGTTTTATGTCTTTTCTGGATTTTCTGCAAAAAGCATTTGTCTCTTTTAGTCCCTTTGAATTACTTTCTGACAACTTTGTGTTGCATGGTATGTTAATATTGCTAATAAACTATCATTTAACGTAAACAAATAAACTATTTTTCTGTCAACCCATTTTTGTGAGTATTGGAGGTAAGGCTATAGTCTTATGTCTTTTCTGGATTTTCAGCAAAAAGTGTTGATCTCATTTAGTCCCTTCAAAATCCTTTCCGACCACTTTGTGTTGCATGGTATATTAATATAACTACCTGACCTTGTCAGGATATCCAATCACTCACAGTTTCAGTTCAAGGTAGAGCAAAGTGAACGCGCTAATAAAAACAGCACAGAGCACCTTAACAGTTTCCCTGAACTCGTTTGTTTGTTCGTCACAAAACAGATATTTACTGTAGGATATATTGCATCACCAGCGATACAAGAGAAGAATATAAGTCAGGACAGTGACTCTCATATTGGTTGTTGTTGTTAGGGGGTGAGGTTCTTGTCACACAACTGTAGGTGAAGAACTGAAAGATCTACTCCCACAGCTATATTAACATCAGTGGTACGCAGCATTGAGCTTCATATGGTGGATTAACATTTAGTGCCGTAACCAAAATTATGTTTGTTTGGATCTGTGCACACTTGATGGCCTGCTCACGGATACCCACCCAATCTTCTTTGTATGTTCAGTGTATCTACCTATTAGTGTTATTACACACACATTAGTGTATTACTAATGCACATTAGTATACCCACATGCTCAGACAGTATACTCACCCATTAGTCTTTTTATTATTAATTCAATGTGGACTTTGGAGTTACAGTATGCCCACTTCCTCAGACAGTACACTCAGCGATTAGCATTTCTCTGATTAATATATATCTTTAGGCTTTTTACTTATGCATTTCCCACCTCTTCAGTTACCACGGTTCCACTGGTTTTAAGTGAATGTTTTTAATCATACACATTCAAAACAGACAACAAACAAAAAAGTAAGGAATATCCTCATTTGAATAAATAGTGTGTGGTATTTTCATCCCAAGAGATCACAGGGAAATATCCACCGACTTTGTACACAGTATTCACCCAATACCTATGTCTTAGTCAGCTATATCAAACCAGCTTATTTAGATGCTTTTCTTCCCAGAGAGGGCAGACTTGTTTACATTGATGAGAATAGACTTGTCTCTGAGGTCTCAGAATAACAAGATGTAATTACAGCGAGCAGGACAATGTTTTTCTGTCATACGGTGATTAGGGGAACCAGTCAACGATGCTATTACACGTGAACATAATGGTGAGGTATTAGTCATAATGTCAGAGCTTGCAGGCTTGTGATTGGCTCTGCTGCAGCCAATGGTTACAGTGTCTTCACGGGGAATGGCAGATATGACCTTACTGCATTTGTTAATCAAAACAATATTACAACAACAACAACAACCAAAAACACTTATAAAATATAAGGCTATGCCCTGCGATATAATAACATGGTTTGTGATAAATGGTTTGATATCAGGTTGTGATATAATACACAACACTCTTATTAGAAAACGAATGGATTGTAGCCATGCAGAAAATGTTTCGCACTTTGTGTTGCTTTTATGAGATATGCTGACAGTGTAGGCTGCGGACAAAAATAGACGTTTGTTTGTTGCAGTTCATCATTTGTTTCCAACATGATTGCTTAGAAATCAAACAATTACCAGAGGACAAGGAACATGGGGCCTGATTTGACGTGCAGGGTACAGTTGGCATCACTGAATATGAGTTTAAGTGAAATTAAATCGAATGACAATCCATTATTGCATGGCAATCCTGCTCTCTCATTTGTCCAAATGCTACACGGCACATGTTATTTATTATTTAGTATCGACTGAATCATATATAGCATTTCTTGACAATATTAATACTGCAGACTCACTGTTATGGAATAACTTAATATCAAATAATTACAACCTGATGGCCCATAGCTCCCATTTGGAGTCATTTGTCTATGTTTGCCCTAAAATTGAATAAATAGCATGATAATGTAAACCAATACATCATTACCGTGTAACATTTTGTATCAAGATATCTGTACACAGGCCACACATATCATAATGACAAACTGCCATGTGTTACCTGACTTTTAAATACCTTTGGCTGCTGCAGTCACATGGACAAATGCACTTCATGACCTGTTAAGAAATATTAAGGCCAAAAATCTAGCCATCCAACAGTTAACACTATTTTTTTCACTGTTGGTGCAAACCCATAGCTTTATACTATCATGTCCGTACAGTACATCTGTCAAAGACAGTCAAAGTCATCACACATTCTATTTGAACGAACACCCCCTGACAGTTTTACTGATAGCTTTACTGTATTTCACTGTGCTTGTTTACCTTGTCAAAATATGACTTTATTTGGGCTCATATTGATTTCTTATGAAAGCTACTTATGTAATGTGCAAGTTGCTGGTTTGGTGTAGATCCACCAACGATACAAACACATATCTTTTTAATCTCAAACAAAATGTGAAACAAAATGATCACACATTCCATGTTAACACTCTCTGATAGGTTTCCTGATAGCTTTGCTACATTTTCACTGCGCTAATTCAACATTACAAAGTGTGAATTTATCCAGGCTCATATTACGTACACAAGAGAACAACTTGTGTCGTATATAAGCATCTGGCGTTGTGCCATGCTAATCTTTCAAGGCTTTCATCAGACAAGCAACCATCCCTGTATACTCTTTGTTTCAACTTAAATGTATGTAGTCTGTCAAAATCTTAATCGTTCATTGATCTATGGAGAGAATGTTTGAGAACCATTGCATTGAGGTCGACGTTACAGCTGATCCCCTAACCCCTGCGATGTGGAAAAACCAAGCATTTTAAAGCAGACTGGAGTTCTGTGCTGTCTAGCGCTCAAATGGTTAGTCAGTTTCAAGGGACAATTACATTTGAAAAGGGAGTTGTCCTATATATTATACATATTTAAAATGACCAGAAGAAAAGAGTAATATTGAATAATACTTGCTCTGCATGGAGGTGCGTTCAAGAGGGAATATGCATGTTGCTGATTCCCCACCTGGTGGCTTCAATCCACATTTACACAGGCAACACAGACAGCAGATGTAAGTTTTTGGATTTGAATTTCAAGACCTTGGAACCTGAAGAAAATGTTTGAGATTTGACTGGTTTTAGGATGTTTTAAAGCTATTTGGGGTGGGTATTTGGTCATATATCAAGGTCAGTGTTTTAAGACGTGTGTTGTCCGCAGTGTTACGTGGCTTCTCGAACAAGGCCGGAGGGTCACCTGTACATTGTATATGTGCTTGTTCCAGAGGCCTCCCAGCTCAGCTCAAAGGAGCTCCTCAGTGAGCCGCAGGTGTGGGGGAGGAGCTGTCACTGGAAGCGCTCGCAGTACAGGTGAGTACTGACAGCGACACAGATAGCATATTATTCCTATTCTTATGGCAGCTGCTGGAGAGGCTTTCCTTACCAGTCAGATTTCTCCCCTGTCAGCACTTGATGTTAAAATAGCGGTAGGGAAAAAAAATCAATTTGTGTTAAAAAATGAGTGTCTCCTCTTCTCGGAACTGAATAATACATTCTGTCAGCTGTCACATAAATTCTTTTGAAATAGCGCTAGCAGGTGGCATCGATAATGGTTTTCTTTCACCTGCGTGTGGGTCTGTCGTTTTGTGAAAGAATGGAGGAGGGTATTTGCACTGGTAGAAAGAATGTCACAGTTATACAATAATTTCCCGGAATCCTTGCCTCATTTTTCATAGATTTATTCACAAAGCCGAAGGACTGTATTGCATCGTGAAACATTACATTTGCTCAAATTAATTGGTAAAGACACAGGAAAACAATGCAGGACCATGGTGCAAAGCCTGTAGAAGTGGACGCTACAACAGTCTGTTATTAATTTAATCTTCAATGTCGCTGTGTTATTATATCTGCCCCTACTCAAATGAACATTGAATGCATAAAAAACTGGTTGTTGATATACTACTAGCTTATATCCTCAGGAATACATTTGAAAAATATTTTGGTAAATATTTATGCAGCAATATTTCTGCATCAAAGAAGGCTGAACTGGAGAAGCTAAAATGTCTTGATTAAATATGGTTGTTCCATATCCAATATCATCCAATATTATCTTCCTTATTTGAATTATATATAAATTGTAACTCAATGGGTTCTCTTTTCACATGACAAATAGTGTAGCGGGAAACCTACAACAAACTACACAACATACATTACATTAGGCCTACAGGTGTTTTCAAACTTCCTCATAATTGTTTCCTCATAATGTGTGGGAACACAGAGCAGGTAAAACTATAATATATATATACTATATAATATTTACATAGTATATAAATATTTCATAAAAAACAATTTTTTTAATGTATCACCCTCTACAATAACACATTGAAACTTCTGCAGCACAGACAACTGTAATGAAATTCTTATTGTTTTGACATGTGGAGTTAATCGGGCCAGAAGTAGCTTTGGAAACTGAATGTGAAACCAGATGGTTGCAGTTCACATATTCTAATGGGGCTTCTCTTACTATGCTTTGGCCCTTGAACTAAGTCAGCGTCTCACCACTACCTTTTTTTAAAATCTTTTTTTCTCATCCATCTGTGTGATATATCAAAACAAACCACTTAATAAAATTGGTTCAAACCACTCTCATCAACACCAAAGACCACAATCTTGGCCATGATTTTGGGTCTCCTGTCCCTCTTTCTGGGCTTCTGTACAGTCATTGCGCTCTTGCAGGTAAGAGCTGTTATCCCTAAAAGAGAGGTAGTACTCTCTGCCATCTATGGTTAATTGGTGGTGCAGGTGGATGGGCCTGTAGTCTAGTGGTTAAACTGTATGACTGGGACCCCTGAGGTTGGTGGTTGAAGCCCCAGTCCAGCCACAGCAAGAACACCATTGCTGTTGGGCCCTTGGGGGATTGGCCCCTGGCTAGCCTAATCAACTGTAAGTTGCTTTGGATAAAAGCATCAGGTAAATGACTGTCATTTAATGTGGTAGCCAAAAACACAGATAATCCAAAAAATGGATTATACAAGACAGTTAAATTGTACCTAACCATCCAGTGATACACACTAGGACAACAGTCTACTTTTCATGATTTACCCTGCATTTTTAATCAAGAAAAATTACTCCACGCCATGAACCACGCCTTTGGTTGAGGTGGAGATTCAAATCTTATTGCTGAACATGACCTTTTGTAGATTACATACATTTAGTGGCCTTGTTGGCAATGAGCTACAATTCATTGTAATCTCTCAAGGTTCTGCTGACCTTGTTTGAGCTGGACAGGCTGACCAATGAGAATGAAGACCTTGTTTCACCCGCAGCTTTGGACTAAATATGCATGAGAGAGGTGAGGCCAGGACACTGCTAGGCATCACATCCACAGAATGTCATGTGACCCTGAACAGCATGTATTCATGAAAAACATGTTAGGAAAGGATCTTAGGAGTGCAGGTGGGCTAAGCTCTGTGGCTCTGGGCGGAGGGAGGGAGGGAGCAGGAAAGTCAATGGGGACCAGAGTCTGGCTGACGATACTGAGCGACCTCAAAAAGGTCAAAGCACCAGGGAGCTTCTCCAGGAAGCAACTACAGCACAGCCCTTCTGTTAAGGCAGCTGTTCTGTCAATGTGAGAATAACTGCTGGAATCTGTTGGAGATGTGACAGGAACATCTGTATGTAGTAAGACTGAATAAAATATATTTAGTGAGTGGACTCACTAAACCACATAAAATGTAATGTTATGTGATAAGCATATATGGGTTCAGCGTCACTGCAATTAATCTAATTTAGCAAATGAACTGAAACGATCAACATTAACTAAAAAATACAGATTATGTCCTGAGGACTTTCTATGAATGTAATTTAAATTTTACTGAGTTGAAATCTCTTAAAAAACTGAGGAATATTATTAATCACACACTGTGTCATCTGTCACATTAAATCTGATAAGCTAAAGACAAAACACAACCTTAAGCTCAAGGCTAGAAGTCAATACTTTGTAGAAAAAGACACTGAAACGTTTCACCAGTTTGTTCTACATGTTTGAACTGGTTATGGATTTCTGTTGAAAACAATGACAATTCAGTAGAATACATTTTCCTGTAAGATACCTATAGAATGGGTTTATTGTTAAGTCATGAGTAGTATGGCAATAAAGACATTAATATTTGGGCTTGGGATTGGAGTCCAAGAGGGGCAGAGTTTAGCCTGACCATGCTGAGGAGCAGAACCTCATTAATGGACTTCTGGGAAAAAAAGATGGAGGACAGAAATGAGTTAAATGACTGGAAAGAGATGGTGGGAGTATAGATGGAGATGGGAAGGAGGAGACATTACAAACACAATGGGGCATGATGAGGTACATGACCTTTTAATACCTGTATGAAAAATAGGTTTAGCATGTACAATGTGCTGGCTTTTGTAATCGGAATAGTTAATTAACACCGGTGGGAACTATGCTACATTATATTCCCTAGAGGAGCTTTGTTAGCATGCGATGTGCAGAGCTCTTTAATCTGAAGTACCCAAAAGATTTACAGAGAACATGCCTCAAAAAAACATTTACTTAAAATGAAAAATGAACCAAGATCATAGAGGACATGTGGAGCTTGATTGGACCCTAATAATAAAAGTAATGTTATAATGTAATAATAAAAGTGGTGCTTCTCAAATACTGAAAAATGTTTGAGTGGTAAGCCTGGATTTTGGTTTTTGTTCTGCTTAAAAAATTTGTCCACATCCTGCTGTTGTCAAATTAAGTCCCTCCTTCAAAAATCTTTCTCTGTCTCCATGTTGTTTTTATGTGAGATGGCTTTAAGCATTGTGACATCACCAGGGTTGAACAACGGTCACTTCACCATGAGGACAGTGGGGTTAGACTGGACTGATCTTGAGTTTCTATCATATTAGATGCAAACTCAAGATGTATACAACATGACATGGGGTTACAGTGAAGATTTCACAGCTCATTTCATCTTCAAGTTTGTATTTCCTTTGATACATTAACCATGCATATTTGAATAATCCCCAAAAACATTTATAGGAATCAAAAGAGTAAAGATGTGAGGGTGGTCGATAAAGATGATGTACAAAGGTTTTCCCACAGACCTCATGCAAGAGTAGAGCTGTCAATATAAACGTAACTATGCAATGGTTTTTCACTCTGGTTTCCTCAATTACAGAGAGCCAGGACAGAATGTTTTCAAATGGTTTGTTCAGTGTCATTGAGATCTCATTAAATATTTGAGAGCCATCCATTTTTAACCTGGTATTGGATAGCTCGGTTTGCCCTTGCTCTTCACAATTCGAGAGAGGTGTGTAAGGAACACTTAAGCTGAAGCACATCCAGTCCTAGAGGATAGTCTCCTCATTATGATTATAAAATGATGCCATTCGGCCTGCTCAGGCTTGGAGTCTCCTCCCAGGTGTGCATGCCCGGTATACCTCCAAAGGGTGGCACCCGAAAAGGCATGCTTATCAGATGCCTGAACCACCCCAATCGGGTCCACTCAAGGTGGAGGAGAAGCAGCTGTGGTCCAAGGTCCTCCCTTAATGTCCAGAATGTGAATTCTGTGCTCACTCTAAGTGTATGATGACTGATAGGCTCAGGATAGCAGCTCCAAAATCCCATAATCCTGCAGCACCTCCTGCAGCATCCATTGGAGAACACAGTCAAAGACCTTCTCCAGATGTACAAATGTTGATGTATAAACACTGTATATGCACAAAACATATGCCCCAGAGCATACATATACCATATATACATTCAACACCCAAGAGCAGAAACACAGTGCTTCCAGTTGTGAGTTGATGTTTCTGTTCAAGACAAAGCCAGGGTTCTCCATAATACGAACTTCAAAAAAATCCTGGTCATCTTGTACCTTTGTCAATTCAGGGCTGCATCATACACCAGTGAACACTCCTGGCATGAATGGTTACACATGCCTCTAATCTGAGATTCAGCGCAGGGTCTACAGTCAGGAACCAGTAGTTTGGCCCAGCACCTGGTACAGCAACACAGACAACCTTAGGTGCATTACAACCTAGTTTCAATCAGAATTAAATCATTTTAGACATGATTAAAATCATGTTTGCGGTGACAGTAGTGGGAAGGGTCTATAGGGTAAGCCTTGGTCTTATTCAGAAAACGGGGTAAAGGGTGATTGAAACCATTATAATGTGTTTGTTCCCCCTCTTGGACTTTGTACAGAAGCTGGAGAGCGTTACCATTTTTCCTGCCCCCAAACAGAGCATCTCACGGTTCCAGGTGTTTGAGAACATCAAAGGACCTCAGGAACGCCTGGGCATCAACATTCCTGTTTTAACCTTTGCCAAATCACTCTCACACCAGTTAAACGTAGCATGCAGGCTTTTGCTAAAATTCCCACATCATGCATGTAGCCAGACTCCTGCTTTGTTAGCGGGTTAAAGATGTTTGCATAAAAAGCCTTGAACATCTGCGAGATAAAAACAATAGGCTAATTCTTGTTTCTTCCAAGCATACCCATCCAAAAAGGAACCTCCCATTTTAACCTCCCAGGATTCAAAGCATGTTGGATTAAATCATTTTCCCTGCTGCATTGCATGAGTCACTATGGAGCGCTAAATGCCAAAATGTAAATGTAAATAAATGCGTCACATATGCTAATCCAGTGGTGGTTGGTGACTTGACAACAGGTGGGATGTAAGCATTGCCCTTAACCTGATCTCGCCTTTAAACCAGTTTTCATTCATTTTGCATGATTAGCCAGTTATTTAAATAAACCATTGATAATCATCTCAGCCATATTTCAGCTATGCATCATTCGAATCATCCACAGAAGGCTCATGCCTTCTCATATCATTAAATGATGTTTCTATAGTTTTTACCTGAAGAGACATTTTAGCTCTCTTTTTCTGCAAATTTTTGCCTCTTTTTCCAACGTTTACTAAACTAGTCAAATCACTCCACTGACCTTCCTGCTGACTTTAGAGGGAGAGGTGTTGGCATGTGACTCCCTCAACACTTTCACTTCTCTATACACTGCACCTGCACTACTAATTGCACACTGCTTATGATGTTGGAGGAGGGTGAAGTCAATGTACACTCATTTTTCTGGTTCAGCCTGACCAGCAGTGGCCACTGGGGGCGATGAGACCAAATGAGTGAACAGCTTAACATCCTATCTTCCCTGGTGAGGATGGGCCAATTATTGCCTCATAAAATGTTTACTTCCAGCCATGGCCAGAAAGGGATTTAAGCACCCAGTCATAGTGCTCCCAACCGGACATTAGGCGTAATGATTTCCAGTGTGTCTTTGGTTAAAAAAATCTGTGAAGAACTGTTTAAAACATCACGAGGCTACAGTAATCTACGCACAAGGGCCCAGACCAGTGCTGGTAAGTACCTATGACCTGAATCTCAACATAAGTTCTCAAAATAGCACCATCATAGATACATATTCAAGTCATCTTTTTTTGAAAAGTTGAACACCTGCCATACTAACCCACCACCTCACGAATTCACCATTCTCTTTTTCCGTCATGATCGTGTTGCTATAGTGACAGGGCAAGCAGGCACGGCCTGATGTAATTTTGGCTTGAGACTGTATTCTAAGAATATAACCCTTTTTGACATTTTCATAACCCAGAGCTGAAAGCATAAATACCCAATTTTAATATCGTACTGTCTTTTATGTAAGTGATGCTGCGCTGTTCCCCTCTATTGTGATGTCGGCCTATTATAAGTGATGCTGTAACTGGATTAAAACTCACCGTTTTCAAAGGAGCCAATGATGAAAAAACCTTGAGCACTGAAAAAAAATAATGAGAAAGAGAGGATGTAGATGTCAGAAATGTATCATGAGTTTCTCATTGATCCTTCCAGCCTTTGATGATTGCAAAGAGATGGCAAAGCACTTCATCAAACAAATCACCTCCACTTAACAGTCATTTCGTTTAACTGAAATAGATGCTCTGCACAAAGATCAAACAATCTCAAAGGTTGTTAGCTTCATTACATCTGTAAATATCAGTTAAGGATGTGGGATGGGAATGAAAGATTATATTAATAAATGAATCTGTTTATCAGTCTTTCTACTTGGGGACTGTTTGATTCCACATGCTTGTGGAGGCTTGGGCTCATTATACTGAGAAATGTTGACAGATCTTTATGGCAGGACAGTATTGATTTCAGTTACACATTTCCAATGATGCAGTCATAACCCCCAATGACATGACCTTCCCACATGATGTGTTTGACCCAAAATTTCAATTCAAGCTGTCACAAAGAGATGATGTGACCACAATCAAATTTCTCACCTACACAAATGCTGGGCCCCTGCTACACTCTTACCATTGTGTCAAAAACAGGTATAACACTTATGCAGGAAATGAGTTCCTATTCTTGATATTATGCCTTTCAAGCTAAGCGCACTTGATCTCACAGATTTTTCCAACATGTATCGAAGCCAGTAGGGACCTCAGCTAGTAAATTTAGCCAATCACAGCATTTTAAGATCATAAAAAACAGTATGGATATGCCAGTATGGATAGCTTTCAGCTTCTGACCAATAAATGATAATTTACTAAATTCAACGATTAATCTGAACTTCCCCAAAACTTATTAAAACCATTTGTATCTTGCCTCACAGAAATAGAGGTGGTGTAGAAAAAATGGAAAGAATGTGTACCATTCTTCCCTTTCGTTACATTTAAGTCTGCCTCTGTTTAGTCAGATTTCCCAACGGTAGGCAATATTAAGAACTTTCAAAAGCAGCATACAGACTGTAGCCAACAACCAGTGGACATCTTTCAATATTTTCCAAAGTGGAGTCCAGGTTTTCCTTGAGAGAGACTTGCGGTAACTGTGTTGTTATTCTCCACTGTTTTCATTTGGATCCCCTTCCATTGGTTGTGCGGTGTGTTCTGTTTTCTCCCTTACAACTGGAATTGAGGGTGTCCATGTCCCATTCCCGGGCAACCTGATTGGAAGATGTGGTGTAGCTGGACACACCAATGAGGAGGGACTGGATTAGAAGACACCATGGTACCCAGGACACATGTAGTGTAGCTCAAACTACTGTATTGAAGTAAGTCACAGTCACATAGCAAACAATAGTTAAAATTATCACTGAGCATAAGAACTGAGAGGACCTGACTGAGAAACCCTGAAGGCTGGGTTTCTAGCTATCTGCATAGTGGGGAAACAGTTGAAAAACATTGTTTATGGCATTGTTTTCTTCTCTTCCTTTTTGATAATTGCCTGTGAATTTTCAAGGTTAAAGCAAACAAGCAAAACATGTAAACACCATGGGAACTGAAAATTGTGTACAACTACTTTTTAACTGTATTGGTAGTTTCTCAAGGAGACCGTTGGAGACCTTTTACTTCTACTCAAGTAGATTTCCTCTGAAATAGCATTGCATCAACCTGAGTGGAATCTCTCAACCACTGCCTGTTTATATATTAAAAACTATGTACTGTAAGTCACTCTGGGTAGAAACAACTACATGACATTGCATGAAATTAGTAATTCGTGACTATGACAGGCATTCTATAAGAATGTACTTCCCCTTGCGGAGTTCAGGAGAGGCAGTTTGTGTAGTCTTAGCAGATTATGGGCCTCCTTTGCGATGATATGCAGGTTTGCAGTCTAACGGGACTGAAGCTATGTCAAAAATCCAGATGGAATCATGGCCTGTATGGAAGTGTTTCCATCGTACGTATTAAGCACGATTGTACAGATTATGTTGTGTTAAGTTGTCTCATTAGTCAAAGAGCCACTCTAAAATGCTGGGAGAATTTCCTCAAGAATCTTGTCAAATTGTTTTTTGATAATTCCATCAAAATACATATATATGCAACACATGCGCATAAATAAGCATACGTTTTGCATGCAAATATAAAAACTGTCTGCGTACGCACATAATTTATTCTTGAATACACCAAAACATACACATATTCACAAACATATACGCATGCATTGCATACTATTAAATCAAATAAATAGAAGAACCTCCCCACCTTCAGAAATCCGACCAAACTGAACTAGAAAATCATAGCAATTTCATAGCATGATCTGAAGTACACAACATTAGCAATTCTATAAGATGTGGGATTCGTCATCCACACCCTTCATACTCCCTCCTACAGTCATTTTAATTTGCTCTGAAAATGACATATAATAGAGGCCACTGAAGTCTCATCAATTCCAGTCTGCAATTTGCCCTCATTCATGAGGGAAGAATCTCTGAATGCGTCTGTAATTTCAGTCATGAACGCTACATTCCAGCCGCATGCAATTTTGCACACCTGGCAGGCTATGGTACCTGTTTCAGGCAGTAATTGCGCAGACACACAGCAGAGGTGGGGAGGTGCCATCCTGTACTGATATTTGTGGCAGTAAAACACTGTGGAGACACTGTACAAGCAGTCGCCTGTCTAAGCAACAGGAAAACTGAGGCGTTCTGCCATTACATCCTTCTCAGCGTTATGGTCTGGCTACAGCCAATGTGATCTGTTAAGCTTTTGATTGTTGATTAACAACTTGGTACTGCTAGAGTCTGATTTTGAATGTGACTGAGGTTTTGATCCTTCATTCCAATTTAAATTTTAGTCCTAGGATTCAGCAAGTGAAATATATTCCTTTTTAAAAGTGAAACGAGCATCTCGCATTCTCTTATTTTACAGCTTTGAAGAGTGACTTCTGAATTTGACTCCTTGACCCTGAATTCTCTGAATGTAAATATTGAGATCGACAACAACATTGTTTTAACATTCTGTTTTTAAAAATATTGCATTAAAATTTGAATTATATTCAGGGGAATTTGGAGTCCATCATGACTTGAAGTCAAACGTTATGCACAAGCTAGCGTGAGCGGCCAATCACACTGCACTCTCCCACACACACTTCCTCTTTCATTTAGGATTGCAATGGGGCCGGCTTTGTGTCAATTTTGTGCTCTCTCTTCCAAATGTAAAATGTAAGATGATGTTCTTTTGTTGACGTCATGGTTATTCTTCAGTTACAGTCATGTTTTAAGTAGATCGTGACATATCTAATTTTAAACAACTATCTATGGACTGTCAGCAGATGATTGGACTGTCTAGTATGAGTCAGCAGAACATGGTTGGGCGGGGGGGTTGATTGTTACCCAATGGGGGGGTCATAATACTGCTATTATAAACTAAAATTCATGCATACAAATTAAAACCATGCAGTTCCTGTATTTTCAGTCAGAGTACTGTTTTTTTTTTAATACTTACATCTACTTGCACAATAGAAAACACTTTTCGGAGTTCTTTTCACTGTTATTTTTGAAACAAAAATTTATTTCGCATTATTAAATTCATAATTGCTTCATGAATATAATTTCATGCAATTGCTTTATCCTGGTTGAAATAGCACTAAGGAGATGCAGTGCCTACTTTGGTGGGTGCATTAGTAGGCCTCTGGCACACATGTAAATAAACCTACATGCACTTGTGCTCAATCGCTGTCATTTGTTGGCATCATGTTTTGAGTGAAACTCAGTTCTCTGTCAGTCGTTCTCCCCCAAGCCATATCCCCTCTCGCAATGTTTACATTTGTACATGCCACAGAGGAGCTGCGTGTTGCATCTCGTGACCCATTGACCCCATATTTCCTTTTCTTTGGGGCTCAGCTGAAAAACTGTACATGCGCCTACATTCATAACCTACTTTTGCTTTGACAATGGGGAGGCATACTGGCCCTATTTGAAAGAGGCTGTGCATATATCAGAAGGGACATGGTTACTGTGCAGATGTTTACTGTACTTGCCAATGATGGAAACAACGCAGGATTACATCCTTATAAAATAACATATTCAAAACAAAGATACATTCAAAACAAAGACAATAAGAGTGTGTACAATATTTCCCCATACATCATCAGTGTTATCAGTCAGACTTTCCTAACAATTTCTGTTGGTGAAATCATTGCTAACTGTGAACAGTTGGAAATATGACATTTAAAGGTTGTAGAACTTAAACTCTAGAATCCGGAAAGTGCACCAGGAGCATTAATTTAAATGTAATTATACTTTTGCCAGTCTTTGAATCTCACAAATTATTGAAAATAACCTTCCATTATGTTCAGTCAACATGGCAGTTAGCTTTGCCATGAATTCACTGCTGACTCAAAGCCATCTTATAGTCTAACTCATGTGGAGCCTATCTCTATATTATGGATATAGTAATATTCCAATCTGCGTTCACATAGGTATGTTCACATTTTAAAAATGAGGGCATAGGTGGGGGAGAGGGATTATTTTGAAATGGAACAGTTTTTGATTTTCTTCACTTATCAAAAGAAGTGGAAAATCCGGGTAAAGATTACAATGTATTTGTTCAACCAATGTGTAACAAGACTGCCTACACCAGCTCTTGAGGTAGTTAAAGGAGCCGAGGGGAGCTCCAGCTAGGCCAAGTTTCCCCACACACAGACCAACAAATAGAAAATACCACTAGAAAATAATGTCACTAGAAAATAAATCTTGAATGAATGATGTAACCCAAGCCCAGACACACAGCTGAAGTATAATGCCACAGCAGTTGTTTACATGCAGGTGCCAACACACATTACTCTTAAGTTTCTATATGCAACACCAAAAGTCCAAATGTGAGGGCAAATTTTTGGATCCAAGTTGACAATGATAGACACTGTACTGGCTCGTGTACTCACTAACGCTTACTGCTTAGGAGGCTGAGATTACAAATAAAACCTAACAAACAGAAAAAATGAAATAAGGAAGCTTGGCTGGTGTTGTGCGACAAGATCAAAGACCATCTTGTTCAAACGAGCTTTTGAGCAGTTGTTTCTGGTGTTCCCTCTGTTTCAGGAGGAAAAAGTGTTCATATCTGTCAAATTAAAGCTAGAGTTATAGTTTAGACAGCAAATGTACTCAGGTTCGGAAAAAAACCCAAGAGATGAAGGAAGAGTGAAAGGCACTTGCACTGTCCTCAAAGATGTAGGACATTTGGAGATGGAACTTCATCTCCCACAGTACCTGGCGTCTGTGTTTATGCGTGTGTTCTCTGTGGGGGGCGGAGGGACAGCTTTGAATGTTTGGAGGAGGAGAACTTGCTCACTTCGGGTTTGTGTTGAGAGGGAACAGGAGCCACGAAAAACAAGGCTGGAAAGACGACCGAACAGACTAAAACGGAAAAAGGGAGAGAGGATTGTACTCTGATGGATTTTAACCTATAGTGGAAAGCAAGCTTTCTTAAGGAAATAAAAGGATTAAAGCATTTATACCAGGTTGCTGGTGAGAGGACCCGCTGGCTATTACAAGCTTATTCGCTTCACGTTAGGCGATGCTGAAGAAAAAGGGGAACATCAACTGCACCGCAAGAGGTGAGAGCTACATATTTCATGCAGAAAGTGCAAGAAATAGCTCACATTAGTATGCAAAACAAAGAGTTATATTTGACAATTTTGTGGAAGGAACACAAAAACATATAGTATAGACTACCTAGTTTAGCTAATTTCATGTTTTAGTTTTTGTGGAAATGATCTGAAAACTGCTAACCTATCTAAGAATGCCGGGTGTATTGAGAATAAGTCAGCAACAAGCAAAATTTAATAAGACAGTTTAAAAGAACTCATTGGCCAACTTGAGTTTCTTCCCAGATGAAATATGGCACTATGTAATTTTCACGTTTATCGTTTTCTAGCCAGCAGTGCGCTAGCTGACAAACCAACAGTGCATTTGTATGTTAATCGGAGTGATCTGCAGATACCTAAGTGTTAGTTGAAATGTACGCATTATACGTATTTTGCAATGATTAATTTACTAGCTAATTAGAATGCGATTTATCTTATTTTGTAGTTG
This sequence comes from Albula goreensis, assembly GCA_022829145.1. Lineage (NCBI taxonomy): Eukaryota > Metazoa > Chordata > Actinopteri > Albuliformes > Albulidae > Albula > Albula goreensis. Next base: position 5,167,215 of record CM040758.1, read on the forward strand.
CATGGACGTCTGTGAATCCATGGTAAGTGTTGGCTGCCCTCATTGAAGCGCTGACTTCTGAGGTTCTACTAGCGCTAGCTAGCTAATTTGCTCATGCAACTCAGCAATTCTGTCTTAGTAACGACCCTGTAAGGGTGTTTGGATAGGTGATTATATTTCACCACTTGTATGCATCCGTTTAGCGTGCATAGAAAATCGGTGATATAACAACAGCCTACGTGGGCGATGATAAGACTTTTCTGACTGTGCTCTGGGGTTGTATTTTGATCGTGCAGGACGGATGTGCAGCATTTGTGATTTAAAGCCCCGTTGGAAGGAAACGAGGTATGCGTAGGAAGAGGAGGGGGAAAACATCACGAAACTAAGAAACCAAATTTAAGTAGCATAAGACTATGCATACGTTGATGACCAGCATCATTTTTTTTTATGAATCCGAATATTGAATTGCCGAAGTGTGGTCAACCGACATGATGTGTTAGGCTAGCCTATATTTAACAGTGTAATTTTTCTTTCTTGCAGTGAAAGTGGAATTCTCTGGCCCTTTTCGAGTTCCAGAGTTTGGCTTTCTAATATGGGCATGGCAGACAAACCAGAACGAAGGAAACTAAAACTGCATTCTAGCAAGTCTCAGCCTGGTGGAAGTCCCTGATTCATTTTTCAAAATTTCGCATTAAACCATTAAACCACCAACACACCAGGACGTGCTCCATAACGAATACGGTACTTCTGTTCAGCCTTTCTTGTCGTGTGGGTCCACTACATACCCGAAGACCTGAAAAAAGACCATTTAAAAGAACAATTCAACGAAGCAGCGGCTGCTTTCACGTTTTAGATTTGGTGTCGGGACCACCAAAACGATGTTTCCAGCTGTTCGCAGTGTCCGGTAAATGCCGTATGGTATCTGGAATACCGTTTAACTTCAGGATACAGCCACAGTGTTATGGAGAAAGCATGGAATCGACAAAAACAATAACGCAGCAGTCTGCTGGAACGAACTATCTTCTTGAGCACTTGGGCAATAGCTAGGCTAAACACCATCACCTCAAACGGCAATGTACTTCCTCGGGCTCACACCATTAACCAAAAGGGACCCAGTTACCTCCATACTGGCATAAGAATCAAGGGAAACATAAGACCATCGTGCTGAATGGAGTGTGTGTTGGGGCACACCGACAACCTGTTTGAGGAATGAAGAGGTTTGCTTGAAACCAGTGCGGGACTTCCCTGGAATCTCAGCACAGAGGATGAGGAGAAACGTGTGAGGCACCTAGCTAGAACACCAGCTGTTTTGCAATGGCACACACCAGTCTGCTGCAAGGGAAGCCCTTTTACTGCAGGGAATGGGTTTTCCATAAGCTGCAGCACTGCCTCCAGGAGAAGACTAACGCCCTGCTTGACGCGGACACTGCCCCAAGCAAGCATGCCACCGGCGGGGTGGGTCCTCGGGCTGGAGGCTCAAGCTCGCCATCAGGGAAGGGGTCGGCATGGGGGGTTTTGCTGGTGGGGGGACCCGGCAGTGGGAAAACAGCCCTCTGTACTGAGCTGCTTTGGCCCACCTCGGCTCAGGGCTCCCAGAGAGGCCTGGACCGACAGGGCCTGGCCTTCCACTTCTGCCGCGCGGACGAGTCGGACACGCTCTGCGTCAGCGGCTTCGTGCGGGGCCTGGTGGCCCAGCTGTGCCGCAGCGAGCTGGTCCCGGGGTACGAGGAGAAGATTCGGGACCCTGCAGTGCAGAGTCACCTGCAGCCCGGTGAGTGCGAAAGGAACCCAGCAGAGGCCTTCAAAAGGTACGCCTCCATCCTCTTCCTTCACACCTGACCTATCTCTGCCATTTTAGTGTTTTTCCGTTTTCTCTGAGTGATAGAAATTCCATGCAGTCATGGACTGCAGTGACATTGCTGTCAAAATACCACGAGGGAGGGCTAGTTCATTTGTAGCACTCACTTGAGGAGGCATGTCAACTATTTTGCACTAGGGTTCTCAAAACAGTGATTCTGTTTTATGGGGTTTTACAAAAAGGTTGTAGTCAGTGTAGTCACCAAACCCCACTATCTCCTCCTGCTGCTAAGTCATCCAGCTTTCTGTCATGGTCTTGTTCTGAAACTACAGTTGGAGCTCTGAAAAATGGAGACCAAATGGATGTTCTCAGTTATCCTCAGTCTATCATACAAGTATATTTTTGTTGTACAGCATCACTGGTCAGCACTTGCGATTGGTACTGGTGATGAGTTTTCTCTGAATTTTGGACACACCAAAGTGTTGAAATGTAATTTCTCATTTTTTGAAATATCTGTGAATCCCAAAGATTGATGTGGATCAAAAAGAATGAATGTCAAAGTGAAGAAACAAATGGCTTCACTGTTATATGAGCCAAATAATATATACTGGCAATAAATTATTCCATTTGGCGCAGTTGCGCATCAGAGTGAGCGAACTGAGAAATGGTTTCCCTGATAGTGATCAAGCCATGAACGTATTTAAACAGCAAAATCAAAGGAAATGTGCTGGGGACTGTGGGAAGGTTGTGAATTGGCATTTATGCAGTGGGTTGACGTTTTTTCACACAGCGATTATTGGAGACTTTTACATGGAAAAATATGACATGCTTCCTCATGTTTATGAGGGAAAGTTGTTATTTGGAAGGTTTACGGTATATGATACAATAAAGCATTTTAAAATCACCCAAAGCAGTTAAATTATCAGCGAATAAAGAGTCCCAGAAAGTTTTTGGCGGCATCGGACATTCATTCCAGGCCCACACAAAGCAGATTGCTTTTTTATGGCACATTCATGAATTCTTGCCACAAACAGTCAAACCAGCTGTTATACCAGAATGCTATTCCACAGTCTAATGTCTCAGAGATGAGTCCCAGTTGCCCTTTAAAAAAATCTGCAACCTACTTTTGCGGCAACGGCATTTGTTTTAGGAACTGGCGTAACTTGTTTTGGCTTTGATCGGAGAGTCCACTGAGCATGGGATACAGTGCTGAAAACAAGAGACTCAGTGTCTGTCCATCTGGTGCTACTAAGCGCCAGGAAAGTAGGTCAAACACTCAGTAAGGTAAATCTTTATACAAACAGCCACGATGAAGGCCGTTGAGTTTTTTTTTTTTTTTTTTTTTTTCTCTTTCTCTCAGAACTAGTGCAGGAGCCATTCTGAAAGCCAGTCAAAATAAAACAGGGAAACAAATGAATGCCCAGAATACCTCAGGGTCAGGCTTCAGCCTCAAATTTGAACCACCGTTCTCTTTTCTGAGGTGTGCAGCGCACACCCAAGAAAATGAGAAGGACTGACAGGATGCTAAGGTTGAAATCACTGAGTTTATAGGCCATTTCTAACGTTTAATCTTTTCCCATTCGAGGTTGTTGATGCTCAAATAAATACATGTTGTATCATTTCGAATCGCCAGTCAGTTTAGGCCGTATTAACAAGGTATATAGTCTCTTTAGCCAATCAGGGACCTAAGGGCTTAATTTAAGCGCTGAAAAAAATAGCAAAAACACCTGATCTCTGAGACTGGAGGGTAACTCTAGAAGCAAGAAATCAACCCCTTCTGGGGAGATTATTGCTTCAGTGACTTATCAGAGTGCTGTCTGAAATTTCATTGGCTTCCAGGCTATTTCCTCGACCTTGTTTATCGGAGATGAAGCGTGAAAATGTCCTCCATCTCTGGTTGCCCCTTTTTGGACGTAGCATCGATAAAAGGCTAAACGTGTCAACATGTTCGCAATCACAGCGGATACATTGAGCATCAATATTACGTTCTGTTTGAAATGATGCGATTCTAAGGAGCTTGAACTCAAATTAACACCTCTGTTGACAGACCCAGTTTGTGATTTTTCTAGCTATTTTTGGAAACTGATCATTCTAGGGAAAACTTTGTGCCAGAACGCAGTTGCGGAGCAGGGCTTGCAACCAAAATGGTGCTTATTAACTTCCAGGGAATGTACACTTGAGACTACCCCTGTGCAGGCCTATTAGCAGAAATACCTGCAGTTGCTGTATAAATAGAAAGTATGCTACAGAGTCCATTAATTCCTAGGTCTGTGTAAGGAACTCTCTCAAGCACGTAAATAGTGATTAAACAAAGACTCAGGTTCATTCTTAATGGAGAGTTGTTCTTGCAACAGTGTTGCTTTGTAAGTATACCCTGTCTTAACCTGGCTCTCAGTGTTATTGATGTTGGCATGTGTGCCAGTTAGGTGAAGAAAAGACTGTGACTCCATCAAAGTCATATTAAAAGGGCTGTTTTTTTTGTAACTAGCGCCTGTGTCAGTCCATTAGCCAAATCCAAAATTAGTTTTGTATTCTTCTTACGTGCCTATAGCTGTGCTTGAATGAAGCTTTGCCTAATTTATGAATTGAGCCAATACTAAAGGGTTACTCCGCCTAAAAATGAATAAATGAATGCTGTCAATCCATCAAAAGGTTGTTTTTTTTTTTTTTAACTTATTAGGTCTGTGAAATCTCATTATCCAAAAATCAGAACGCAGCCAGTAACTTGAGAAGTTCATTTTATCTGGTTACATAAGTGACATAAGAAATTAAATTTCCGTGTTGAGGGGGTTATGCTGCAGTTCATTTAAAAAAAAAAAAAAGTTTCCAAAACTCTTGACTACTTTTGTGAAAGTGAAGTCTCATTGCGTACACTTCATCACACTTCCACTGAGAGAGACAGGTGCTCGTTGTGAGGATTTGGGATGAGAGAGGTGCTGGTGGATCACTGCTTGTCAGCAGTTGAAAGAACCTCCAGTTGTCATACTTTTCTTGTGCAAATGAAATTTTTTTCTCTTTTCTCTTACTGAGAGGTACTTTACATGAAGCTCACGCATGGCATACTGTTTACCATAGAGTTCAAGACTGATGGAATCGTTTGGATCATGTTTCACTTAATCGATTTGAGGGTATGAATAGATAGATGAATAATGAAATGGTTGTAACAATAGTATTTTAAGAAGACAACCGTATCATTTTAATTTTTTGGTTGAGTAACCCTTTACGGTATTGTGAAGTTTAGGATGTGCTTTAATGACTGAAATCAGTCCATCATCCTTTGCATTTCGGAAACATTGACACTAATGACAATACATTTTATTCTATCAGTGTTTTCGATAATTAAATGGTAAACTATTGTAATCGTGACTGAAGTTTCCAGAAGTTAGAGAGCTCACCATGACATGCCAGAAATGATTGAGGGTTTTCCTGTATTGTTGTTTGTTAGCATAGCTAAAAGCACTTTGTGAAGCGCTTCCTATACTGTTGTTTGTTAGCATAGCTAAAAGCACTTTGTGATGCACTTCCTATACTGTTGTTTGTTAGCGTAGCTAAAAGCACTTTATGTTTTGAATGAGCTTATTTTCGCCCAGAGGCAGACCTGAAGGGTGCTGTTTTCGCTCTCAGCTCCGCTGCTGTATAGCTGCAGAGAGGCAGAGGTGTGTGGGCCATTACAGAGGCGAGGCTGACGGGACGTGAATGGAGGATCAAAGTTCCACGCGGTCTTCATCTGGCGTACAGCTGCGGGAGATTCGCCCCGGATTAGGGCTCCTTTTGAAACGCTGCCACGGCGACGAGCCGGGGGACAAAGAGCCAGCGGCATGGCACGCCCACGGCTCCAGAGCACCCCCTCCTTTCTGCCCCGGGCTGAGATGGGTTGAATCGAAGGGAAAGGGTGAATGAGGGGATCTGCATCCAGATAACGTCACAAGACAGAGCTAAAAAAAGGATATCCTTTTGATTCTGAAGAACATGTTGAAGCCATTGAAACACCAGTCACCCTTTTCGCTAAAATGTCTTGTGTTATGAATTCTGAGGGTTCTAGCTTTCATTTTTAGTTCATTCTTAGTGAAGTTATCACTGTGAGGAGGACTCCTTTATTCGGTTTGATCGTCTTGTTGGTCGAGAATCTTCTAGCTGGCCTGAAGCGTAGTTTGGGACCTTTCTTGAATCCATGTTTCCGCATGGGTTCCCTGACTAAATAATAGTGGTCTGGCCTGTGTGTGTGTGTGTGTGTGTGTGTGTGTGTGTGTGTGTGTGTGTGTGTGTGTGTGTGTGTGTGTGTGTGTGTGTGTGTGTGTGTGTGACAGCCTGTTTTATATGTATGCTGTATCTGTCCTGTGGTGTTTGTCTTGTGCGCGCATACACTCTGTGTGTGCCTTTCAGTTGTGTGTGTTTTTTGCTGATTTACAGCCTGGTGGTTTGTTAACTGTCCAGTCAGTGCAGGATCTTCCCCCAGCAGGTCCCCATAAAGCTCCATTTGTTCCCGTGTCAGAGTGAAACACTGAAAAGCAGTCATTGTCCTGATAGCACGCATCTGCCTGGAGCACACATGTGCCTCCCAGGGCAACCTGGGGTCAGCTCTTAGGGGCCACTTTACAGAGGCCAGGCACCCTAATACTAATCTATGGAGTTCAGTTTTCAAATGAAAAGTCCAGTCAAACTAATTCTTTTGGCTGAGAAGTAATATATTAGCAGTATTACAGTCAGGAAAGGCAGTGTTTTACTGCATAGCATTGAGTCTGCCTGTCAGTTTGCTGTTGTGTGAGGATAGTAGGGACAAATTCACAAAGCTGTTCAATCAGTTAAGTTTGTCAAGGTAACAACCTTGACAAACGTCATAAACCTACTAAACTACATAAACAAGCACTGTGCTATTTTGTGTTTTGTCTCGCCTATCTTCCTCAGTGATTCCAAAATAGGACTTGTATAGTGAACAAAATATCTAGATTGTGACAATGTTTATCCCATTAACTTCTATTCAAACTAGAATACACCTTCCTCTACATGGTCTTGTCGTTCTAAATACTTAGTGTTGAGACATGCATGCATGCACAAAGGTAAATTATTCATGTAAAGTTATTGTGGTTAGGTTACCTTTTTGCTTTTGCCTCTTCATTTGGCACTTTTGATATTCGTTTACAAAGCTGCACACAGGTTTCGGATAAATGATCTTGCTGCCATGTTTGTTTTCTGGGTTTTGTGTGCCTCTTTGTACAAATGTGGACAGTTTGATTCCTGAGGCAGTGAATCCAGTCTGCTGAGTTGTTTCCCTGTTAAACAGCTTGCCATTCACTATCGCCAGGAAACTCTTACTTCATGCCCTTTGTATGAAGTTAAAATATGACTGACTGACTTGAAAAATAACGAACAGAAAATGGGTAATCCATAATAATTATAGGAATTTTCATTATGATATTTGTCAGTTTTCAAAAATCATATTTTAATGTATTTTTATCATATTTTATCATATTTTTTATTTGTACATCACATTATGGGTTCTTTGTATTGTGCAATACCCTCCACTGTGAAATGTGTTGTTGGTGTGATTTTGCGTGCATCACCTCAATTCTTCCCTCTGGTGGTTCATGTAAAATTGTCGTTATTGGTTCCTATGCCAATAATTGTGGTCGCGGCTGCCGAAAGCAGAATTCAGAATTTGCTGTAAATTGATATTTTTGTTGCTACGGTGACTCGGCTGCTTTTACTCTTAGCCTAATATGGTTATGAATACCCTTTGCCTCAAGGCTTCCTTGTCCACAGGGAAAATAATTTCTTTTTCTCCCTCAAAAATCAGATTATTTTTTTTTTAATCCAATGTTTTCCCTTATAAGACCTTTGTTTCCTTGGAGACTTGTTTATGGAAGCAATTTCATGCCAATTCAGACGTAACATGACCACATCAAGTTAAGAAAACTCAGTATATGAATGAATTAGGGACCACATCAAAACGTAGAACTTGAAGTGAAACATAATTTAATTCCAAAAGTAATGGAAATATTTCCTTCATTGTGTACCTTGTATGTGCCCCCTGATTGCAAATAATAGTGTGTTGATTTCAATGCTATCAATTTTGAATTACATTTAGATGGTAAACAGATTGCTAGCCAGGAAGCATACTATGTCTTGTTTTTTTGTTTTTTAAATGAAAAATAGTATAGTCTCCTGTCATAAAGTCAAGTTTTGTAAATAAAATGGGTGTGGGGGAGTCTTCTACATTAACATAATAAAAAATACAACTGAATGACAAGGGGAGGTCATTACTTTTATAATTTATTCATTCATGTTTCTCTTGTAAACCCGTTCGGTTCGGTTTATATTTTAGCTTATTGTTTCTATTCAGATTTCAGGATTGCTTGATGTCATTTGATATTTCAATTCTGGCGCAGAATCCTTCTGACACCAAGGCAGTGAGTTGGAAATAGATTTGTGACACCTCCTCTATAAGACACATATCCTCCCGCTGGTATGTGAGTGGAGGCATTCTTAGCATGAAGGTGTGATCTCGGTACCACAGCTGAATGCCCAGGGAAAACATGCAGGAGACCATTGCTGCTTACAGGAGCACGGGCGTTTCGCCAAGTCGTGTAGGACGTTTGAGAAGCGAGGTTCCTTTAAATGAGAAGCAGTGGCCTACAAGCGGGCAGCTTAAGATTCGTTGAACTACACATTGAAATCATTAGCTAGCCTGTCATTAGAAGTACCACCATAGATATAAAATGGAAAGTGAGTAAAAAATTTAAAAAAAAAAGTCTAAAATGTTAATTATGAAATTAGACCTCATAAAGAGTCATTTATCAAGGCATGCTGTTAGTTTAGTTACCTTATTTTGTGTGCTAGCTACTGTCTTCCTATTTGAAAATGTAAGACAGTGGAAAAGACCTTGTTCAGGAGAAGTTTGTCTATGTGTACTACAGCTGTGCAAGTTCATGATTTGCCAGTAAACACACTGGAGTTCTTTCAGTGTTCACCCAGGTTCTTTGAAATTCCTATCATGCAACTTCAATTCATAAACCCCACACATCCCACCCCCAGCAAAAGCAATTGCCATTCTGCTATGATCTCATTTAGTGTCTTTGGAAGATGACATAGTTTCAGTGCAGTTGCTTCTCATGGGAGGAGCAACAGCACATAATGGGGCAGTAACAGACTAAATGGGTAGCCTATAGTCTAGTGGCTTAGGTACGTGACTGGGACCACTGAGGTTGGCGGTTCAAGCCCCAGTCCAGCCACAGCAAGAACACCATTGTTGTTGGGCTTTTGAGCAAGGCACCAAACCCCACATTGCTCCCAGGGGGGATTGGCCCTTAACCTAATCAACCGTAAGTTGCTTTGGATAAAAGCGTCAGATAAAACGACTGCAATGAATAATGTGTAGACTGAAGCCTGAGTGTTGTCAGAGTGAATTTGGCTGTTGCAGTAGTGCAATAGTATGATTGATCTGATTCTGGATGTTGCAGAAAGTGTAGCTAGATGAAGCATTTCCCTTAGTATCGTCAAAATGGGCTCTGAGCCAAGTATATGGGCAGGTGCCATTTTGTTCATTGGACAGTGCATCTTGGGAATGGAACCAGCAGTAAAGAAAAGGAATGGAAGCCTCTCACCTAAATTCCTAAAGAATGTTTTATTCCTTCCTATGTTATTAAAACTGCTTGTTATAATCTGATTTGCTTGTATATAGATCACTTTGATAGTATAAGTATTTAAATAAGATATTGCTGCATGTATCTAACAGGGTAACCAGTGTGATTAGTGATAATTGATTAATTGTATCACAATTGATTAATTGACATCATAGTTGCCATCAGGTGCATGGTGGCTTTTAACTGGGTATTTTAATTGAGTATGAGTTCTGATGAAGACCTAAGAGATGAAACATTAGAAGGAATACAGTAATATTTTGTAAGTATGAAGTGCTTGTTCTTTTTTCTTAACGTGGTCACTACGATCCCAGCACCTGCTAAAATTACTGTACCTTTATTCTCCCTTTTTTAATGGAACTAGCTGTACTTTTATTGGCCACATTTGTTTGTGTTTGTTTTATCCTGACATGCTGTGGAATTCTGCGTTTGCTTTGCACTTGTCCAGGGTAAACAAGCATTATGTATGTGGCTTCAGTGACTGCTTTTTGGTTGCACCACAACATCAGAGAGAAATGGTTTGATTTTCCTCCTGCTTTCCCCCCTTTTAGTACTGAACTGTTTTAAAAACCATTAACACCCCATTCAGAATCCAAAAATATCCAAAACCAAATTCAGTTAATTAGGTTGCTGTCTATTTGACGACTGTACAGCCCACTCTGGTCAAACTGGGCACCTGTGGAGGCACGAACTGACAGTACACTGACCGCGTCATAGACAGTGTGCAATTAGTAGTGCAGCTGCAGTATGCATAGAAGTGAGAGCATCGTCACGTGAATCGGAGAGGTCACATGCTCGGCTTCTCCTCCCACAGCCTTCAGAGTGGGTGCTGCGGTGAGGTCAACAAGTTCGGTTGAATTAATTCAGGAAAAATCGGGGTTAAATAAAAATGGAAAAAAAAAATGTAATTATCCAGTCGTGCTTGCATTCAGAGCGCTGATGGATGCCCCCTCTCCACCCACAGGTGCGTACTCCACCCCCTGCAGGGCCTGAGCCCTCCCCAGCAGTCGCTCTTCCTCCTCGTGGACTCCATCGACGAGGGCTGCCAGCTGGGCGAGGCCGAGCCTCGGGGCCCCCCCGGCTCGTGCAGGACCATCGCCGAGCTCCTGGCCGGCCACCACCAGCACCTGCCCCCCTGGCTGCTCCTCATCTGTTCCTCCCGCCGCCAGAACAAGGCCGTCACCAAGCTCTTCACAGGTGAGCACCATCTGGAACCTTCCGCAGGCCTACACAGGCGCACGTAGGGTACAGGCAAGGGAAACCCATCTGTCAGAGCACAGACCAGGGCATACCAAATGTCTGTGTGTACTCATTTTACAGGCCAGCGATTCTGTTCATGGTTTGCTTTCCCTGAGGTGAATATCAAAGTACCATTTTCCTCGCATTGTTGCACTTTGATGCACTTCAGATGGATTAAGAGCCAGTTTGACAAAGCAGACCTTTTTATATTTTGGTTATTTCGCTGATGCTTTTATCCAAAGTGACGTTAGATTAACCAGGGACCAACTCCTTGGTAGCAGTGTTGGGTTAAGGGCCTAGCTCAAGTGCGCAAAACGGGTGCAGAATGGTTGCAAAGCAGAATCAGAACAGCATTGGTTTTGAGCTGGCTGCTTTTCAGGTGTTGGCGCTCAGGAGCGTCTGTGATGTCACAACAGTGTAGTGCAGGTCATGTGATCCCCCCGTGGCACAGAAGCCCGTATTATACACGTGATGTTGGAGTTACATGTAGTTACGTGGGGAGAGGGAACGGTAATCACGCTCGGTGCTTTGGGCACCGAAACCCCCGCCCACCAGGTCCTCACGACTGCTCGTCCTCAGCGGAGCTATTAAATGCGTTTCAAAACATTTCATCATCCAGGTAAATATAGTTTGCCCATTAGTGTATCAACTCAGAAGACGTATTTGTGATTTTTTTTTCCTGTTACTTGGTAGGTTGCTTCTCTTCAGCTCCAGGACTAGGAACATTTAATTATTCTTCACATTCTGCATCATGCGAGCACTCTTTAACTTGAGCGAGACATGTCTGTAGAGTTTATCGTAATGTTAAAACAGGATTTGGTGTCCTGAAATATATGTTCTGCATAAGGCTGTAGATGTCTTTTGAAGCTGAATTAAGGGTCGATGCTGATTCCCTTGGACGTGCGTATGTTTTGTTCAGGTACAGATTCTGTGCATGCGTTGTCCTGCACAGACATACCAGCTACACGTCTAGGTGGAGAAACTTTATGGCTTATGGGCATGTCACATTTCAATGTTTTCAGGGTGGGAAAACATAGAAAATCCAAAAAATTAAACCAAACTAATACATAAATCTCTTCAATGTTGTGCACGGCAAACAGTAAAACCTTGGTGATCTTTAGTAACGTGGAAACATTAGCGATATGTACACGTGTAAATATTTAATTAGCATTTTAATTATGCCATGTTAATGAAAAAGAATGATGTTAAAGGACTTATGATATCTTGGCAGGCCTGGGTTATTGAGATTGCCTGCTTTCTTTCCATCTTCACGGAAGTTGAAATGTCAAGTTTTGTTGCTGTGAGGGTACTCATTCAGAGCGTGAAGTTAGAACTGCTGTGTGAACTGATTCACTGACTCAGCTCGGTCATATCCGTTGCTTTCGGGCTTATTTCATGTATGACTCGTCTGTGGGTTAAAAGCGGCCACGGTCTGCCCACCAAGCTGAGTATTCAAATCCTTCTCCGTTTTGATTCATTTTTTAACTTCACAAAATGTAACCACATTCCAGTGATAAAATTTACATGAATCCTTCCATTCATCCCAGGGCCGAGATTCAGGTTGGGAGTTATACAGAACAGGAATTGGATGAAGAACACACTCACTCTTCTTGTGTGTGAAATCCTTGCATTAAACCCTATTCACCGAAGGAGTGAAATGGGAGATTAGAGGGTAAATTTCTCATAAGAAATCTCTGTTACTCGCTCTGAAGTATTTAATTAACATCAGATGACCTCTGCCTTGATTTAGATTAGTTTCCATTGTAATTGCATTTTATTATTTTTTTGGTCGTTTTCTCCAATGGTTACATCGGTGTCCTGTTTGGTTATTCGCAGTTGTGTGTCCGTGGTAACCACTTTGCCACCTCTACACAAACACCCCGTGTATCACAGCTGAAGAGTGCTCACTCCTCTGCATTCGACCCTGAGCCAATGACTGTTTTACACCCCACGGGTCACACTGTTAAACAGGAGAGACCCACACAGAGATACAGGAAGAGAGGCATGTTAGTCATGGACAACTGCTACTCTGTGGGTGGAAGGGAATAATTCAGCATTCGCCTAAGAGATGTCATTTTTATCACATAACAAATGGTCTTTTCAAACAACCTCAGCGAGGTGGAATGTTTTAAATCACCATAAGCACTTTCTTATACACATCATATCAGGATATCGTGACTGCTGTGTTGTCATATTGGGTGTAGCGTGACTCCTGTATCAGGACGTATATGGGTATCGTGAGTGACCTGACAAAACCCAGCCCTTAAGAACACATTGTCTCTTATTGTGCCTGTCTGGGTATGGCATGTCCACAAAAAAACCTGGGATTCCCTGGCTTATGTTTTTTCTCTTTTCGTGTTCCACTGTGCATTTTAAATGCATATCAAGACATTAACACTACTCCTGGTCCCCCCATTGCTTCTGTAAGAATGGTTGCTTGGCCCACAGTGTGTTAACTTTGCGCCACAGTCTTGTTTATTTTCTGTGTTGCAGTATTTTACCGGCAATGATTTCAGGCCGCAAATCTCCCAAAAGAATGTTTCGCACAGCTGGTCGGAAACAGCCCTGTTGTATATTACAGAGCGATAACGCTCACAATTTGGTTACAGCGTGCAGAAATAGATGAAACCAGGCTACATGGCCCAGAGCCAAGAGTTTGCTAAAAATACCAGGAATAGTGTTCACATAGGACGGTCTATCTTGGCCGTGACCTCAATGGTCTGGGAGCTGCGGTCTGTGAAATAGGAGATGGATCCTCAGGCCGCAAAGTGTTCCTGTGTGCGGGGCGGTCAGGGTCTGTCGGGGGAGAAAGCAGACTGGCCCTCAGTGTGGAACGTTCCTCTGTTACGGGGGGAGTGGGGGGGTGGTCAGTCGCAGATTTGAGGCCACAGAGGGGAAAGAGCCGCGGTCAGAGACGAAGAACGCGTGGTGCAGCGGGTTTGGTATTTGGGGGTCCTGACCGGATGGCGCAGAGGGACTGAGGGGGAATGTAAGACGGCATTCCCAATTTTCCGTGCGTCCCCCGTGAGCAATTTCAGATCAAAGGATAGGTTCGCAATCCTGGTTTTATACAGCCATTGACATGAATGCATCAGAAATGTTTGTAAATTTGAAAGTTATCGTTCATTAATTGAACTCATTTTTAATGGGTCACCCATTTTTTATGGGCTATTCTAAGATAACTGCAAACCATATCGGCTATGTGTTTAAACTTAAGTTTAACTAGAGCATTAGACCCATAAGAATAGAACTCAACCTCAGCTCTTCGGCCCCTCCAGATGTATGAATCCCAAAGACTCAGGAGGAAGAGTCTGTTCACTCATGAGTCATCTGATACGTGACGCCAGGCCTTTGTCCCTCTTGTGTACTGTGACAGATAAACACGAACAAGTCAAGATACGATCTATGACCCGTTCCCAAAGCTCGCAGACACTCATTAGAGACTTATTTTCCGACGAGGTAAAATTCGCCGTGCTCGTGTGGACCTCCGGTCATGGCCAGTAACGGCAAGGCTAAGACTCAAACACCCAGATAAGGGAGATCCACTGCCTCCCCACGAAATGGTAAACACTTAATGGGAAGACCCCTCATCAAGTATTTTAAGAACCTGGGATCAGAATCGATGTTCCAACTTCGCAAAGGTGGCACCCCAGAGCAGTGTACATAAATGGCTGTCCGCTCTACTTCCTTCGGACAGAACCGGTTACAGAGTTTAGGTTTATTATACGTACACATGCGTGTAGTAATTTCAAGTTACTACACCATACACAATGCTTCCCAGTCAGTACTGTGTGGCATGTTTTTTTTTTTTCGTTGTTTCTACTTTCTGTAGAAGAAGAGGTGAAAATGCTGAGCCAGGAACGGTGGTTTTCAGCAGCGGGGAAAACGAGCCAATTTAACCGGGCCTCCAGCGAAACCAGACAAGTCAGGGAGAAAAGCCAATTTAAGGATTTAAGGGACGAAAGGCTCCCCGAAACAGGAATGGCTGGCTATAAATTTCTGCTGACCCCCGTTCATTTTTCTGACCTTGGCATGTGGTTAAAAACTCTCTGGGGGCTTTCTCGTTTGGACCGGGATAGGTTTGTCAGCCTGCCCGAAATTACTGCCTCTTTTCCTCAAAACGCTGAATTCCAAATAGGAAAAAAAGCGACCTTTTCGTGATGGATTTTGCTAAAACTACTATGAATTGTAAATCATTTGTAGATATTTAGAGATGTTTTGAGTGTTTTCTTCGGAATGCCTTTTCCTCCTCTCTCAGCGTGGAATGCGTAATCGTATTGACAAGCTGTACTCGTCGATTCTCCTGTATTCACCCTGCAGAGTGTAGACAAGCATCTATAATTCCCTCCCTGGGTGACCTTACAGCCAATTATCCACTGCCTAGCAGGGCTTCTGGCAACAGACAACACAGTTTCAGTCTGGATTGAAGTGCTTTAAAACAGTAAAGCCACATACATTAATAGCAGTGGAGAAGCAGTGAGGGTTCACTGAACCAAAAATGGGAGGAGCTAACATGCCTTGAGTGACTCAGTTGATTTGGACCAATGACTGCATTGGCTGTGGAGCGGAAACTCTCTTTTGATTGGCTCAGACTTATCTGCCAATGATATTCAGCCATCGCAGGATAATAAGCATGTTAGTTATGTTGAATTGTTTTGGCAGTGAAACAGAAAATGACTGGAGCATGAGCAGGAAGCGAAGCTCCTACAGTGAAAATCTGTCAGGCAAACATAGAAGATGCGTGGTAGCTTTCAGTGTAACTGGCTTTAAGGTAACATGCTATGGATGCAATAACATATGCTAAAAATATGTAGTTTATAAAGTAATACATATTTTTGAAGGACAAAATATTTACTGAATACGGTTTGAAGTTGCGATCGTTCTGGACTTATATAAGATGACATATTGTATGGCACAACGGATTGCTGATTTAGTGAGCTGACTTGGAATATTGTGTACATTTTATGAACTATGATTTTCAAATCTTCAGCGACTGCCTGTGTAAAGGAAGAAACATGTCATTTTTTGGAACATTAGGTTTTGAATCCTTGGCCAGTATTGCGTTTTGGATCATTGTTTTTGTTCTTCCAATAAGCAAGCAATCCCTTGTTGATGTTCTTAAAATGAACTGCTGAAACTCAATCTGCCCATTAGCTTGCAATGGACTCTGTTGCTGCAAGTAGGCCTCTCTCATCTAAGTATAGAAACTGTAATTAAGACAAAAATATTTCCATTTTTCTCTCAGGAAGGGTGGGGTGAAAACTAGCAGGTTGTTTTTAAAAACTTGTTGTCTGGCTTATGTTCTGCAATGAAGTTTTAGGCAGTTGTATGTTACATTGTAATCAAATTCTTACAGGCAATGAAAACAGCATCATAAATACAATATTTCTGCAACACAAAAACTGTTATTTACACATCATTCACTCTCATAACTCACCCCTCGTTCTGTTTTTGAGTTGCATAATGTGCATATAATATAAATTATGTGCATGTAATGTATAGTCGCGTTTTGTGTGTGTGTGTGTGTGTGTGTGTGTGTGTGTGTGTGTGTGTGTGTGTATTACTGTGTGTGCGTGTCAGAATGTTTTATATGTAGGCTGTATCTGTCCTGTGAGGTTTGTCTTGTGTTCACATATGTTTGGTGCTCCCTTCAGTTATGTGAAACATGGACAGCAACAATTTTGCAGCTTTTTTCCATGTTGGCAGCAATTACCTGTATGCAGACCAAATGTAGCAAATGTGTATTGGTAGATGTATAGGCTAACAACTATGCACTTACAGCATATTTAGCTTGAACAGTAGTAAAGTTTTGCAGTTACCACTGCATAGTAACGCATCGCAGAGCATACAACCAACATGCAGGGTAATGGTTTTGGTTTTCCCTGCACCCCACATTCAGTGATGCAGCTTGGCCTCAAGCCCAGGCAAGTTTAAAAAAAAAAAAAAAAAAAAAAAACAGATGTAGGCGTGAGCGTGTCCTGTATGAGCTGCCACAGCCAGAACGCGTCTCCGCGCAGCGCTTACTCATAGCTCTGACTGTCCCGGTCGCACACCGTCGATGTGTCACGCTTCAGAATAAACATCCACATCCTCCGCCGTGCGGGGACTCATCGCCAGCTCGAATTCTCTCAAGACCCGTTTGCGGTTATGGGTATAAGCATGTGGATCTCTTCTCCCGTCGTAAGTCAGTGCAGATTTTAGCACAGATTTCAGGAGTGCACCACAGCTGGTCTTTTTTTTACAAACTAACTCTGAATACACAGCCTAGGAATGTACGGAGATCACACCAGAGGGCTAGAATTGTCGAAGAAAGGTCATGTTTAAATGGTTTATTTCCTAATACTCTGAATTCCCTGGGCTGTATTAATCTCAATAGAAATGATGCAAAGTTCACTTAAAATGTTTGGAATGGTGAGTCAGTGTTTCTTTAATACACTTATTCCCACTGAATCACATTGCCTTGGCTGAGGGTGTAAAGTCATTCATCATACATGGAAGGAGTGCATTCATTTGTTGTGTGTGCAGGTGTAATTCACTGATGGGCCAGAGGGGGCGATGAGACAACCTGTTCCTACCCCTTTGGCAGTACAATGGCCAATTATTGGTATGTACCAATGCTCAAGAATTATATCCTCCATTCTTCTTCAGCCACCTCCTCTCCTCTCCTCTCCTCTCCTCTCCTCTCCCTCCTCCCTCCCTTCAGTGTAACAATGTTGGAAGGAAGAAGTGGCAGTGGAAGAAAGGAGGATACAAGTGTTGGGATGCGCCCTATGTCTCAGCCTACAGGGCTGCTGGCCTTTGTGAAACTTAATTCAACTTTTACCTGCTATACTGAGCCAGAGGGAGCCTGCTGCCTCATGGGAAATGGAGTCCATAATGTTTGTTGTGAATTATTGAAGGATAATAAGCACTGTTTTGACTGTGCCTCAACTCAGTTGGAGAATCCTATTTTAGCTGTAATCAGTGCCAGTTTTTAAACCAAATATTATGCAAGTCTTCATTCCAGATCCAATTTAATTCAATTTGATTGAGCTGTTTACTGAAACTGGATATTTATGTGGTATGCTCGTTAATGTCTGTTAAATTGCGGAAGATGAATTTTGCAATCCCTGTAACATAACCTACAGACAACTTATGCTCATATTTTGCAACCCCATAATTGAAATCATAACTAATCATTTTGACAAAGTGTACTGCTGGAGAAGTCCATGCTAACATAAAGATCAGCATCGTCTTTGCCTCTTCCTGGAGTAAAATTTTGATGACAACCTCAGCGAAGTGGGGTTGCAGGTTCAAATCCCACTCAGGGAGCTGCCATTGTACCTTAGCCCTGGGGTCTTGGAAGTTCAGACAACACAAATATGATGACGAAGAATTTAATTGGTAAAATAAATACAGTATTACACAGAAG
The DNA here is from genome assembly GCA_022829145.1 of Albula goreensis. Classification (NCBI taxonomy): domain Eukaryota; kingdom Metazoa; phylum Chordata; class Actinopteri; order Albuliformes; family Albulidae; genus Albula; species Albula goreensis. The sequence goes on from CM040758.1 coordinate 5,185,279, forward strand.
TCATTTGTCATAGGTCAGCTTTTCTCTTTGTTGAGTATTACTGTTGTCTCGAAGCATGATGTAGTTTTTCTTCTAAAGGCAGATAGCTTTCATTTTTTGGAAGCTGTCCTGGGTGACTCAGTCTTTATGATATTAGGCAGGCCAAGGCTGTAGGTTGAAAGTTTGTTTGACAAATAAATGGGTTTGCATTTCTGACTCGACTCGCTGCCGGTTTTATAAATATTGCAGGCGGAGCAGAAACAAAATTGGTTCGGTCTCTCCCCCAAGCATGCCAGCGGTAAGTTCTCAAGTGTCTAATTTAAAAGCAGGCTCCGTCAACTTTTAGGGCCAAACTTTAACTCTTCCCCATAGCCCTGCCCTGCCCTGCCCCTCCTGGCCCCACCTACTGGGAGCAGATGCATGTTTGCATTTGTGTGCAGCTAAAGAAAGCTCATTGGAAAGGCCATTCGAATCCCCGAGAGGTACCTCTGGTTTGCTCCTGAAGTGAGCAGCGGACTGGCCATGAATCAGTACTGAGATCATAATATATTTCAGGGAGATTCAATTTTAGAGATCAAATACATTGAGTGAGTCCCAGCAAGGGGTCCTTGCAAATGAATCATAAAAATCTAGACCAAATATCTGACAGTTGGCCACAGGTGTGCTGGACACTGAATTTTTCCGTATGCATGATGTCCTTGATTTTGGTCATTTTAAGGATTCTCCATGATTTTATAAATACCAGACAACGCGGCAACGCCTTTCCGTCTGTTTTTTTTTTTAAAGGTCATTTTAGTAGTGTAAACAGAGCATGTGTTTACGTGACAAAGGTCTTGTTAACAAAGAAGGCAAACTTAAAATGGACGTGCACCTGTTTAATGTTTTCTTCGTAATTAAGGTAGCCTGAAGAGGGATGTTGGGAGATGCACAAATGTTTAGTCAATGCTTTTATTTCTATCAAATGAGCTGTTAATTGCAGTCAACCACTTGTTGCAGTGATGTCGTGCTACAGACATGCTGCTGCCAGTTTTTACGGATTTTTTGCAAGGCAACTTTGCCGTGACCGCTGTGTGATTTTCGGTCAGTGTTTTCCCATTGAGAGAACACGGAATGTGTGTGCGCGTTCACAGGAGGGTGCTGGCAGAGTCGGGCGGGATCGCGGCGCAGCTGCGCCGTACGGGCAGGTTCCCATGTCGCCGTGACACCGCGGCGACCCGCCATTAGTCACGCTGTCTGGTATTAGTTGCAGGTGTGCTTCTCCCCCAAGCTGAACAGCAGTCGCATACCTACAGTTTATCTTTGTTTATTCACTCCTTTATTTTCAAATGGGGAACTTTCACACATTGTTTATGGAGGGAATTTTTTTATTTTTAAACAGGGACGTTTCACACATTTTTATGGGGTGTTTTTTGGGTTTGTTTTTCCTATGTTTCATTCTTTGGATCAAATGATATGATGTAGGTAGAATCAAACAACCACTGCAGAAGTTTTTTGAGGAAAAAAAAAAATTTGAAGGCCTTCAGCTTGGCCTGCACTTCATCCCACATTAACCAAATCACTTTCCCTGGGTTTATTCCACCCCCTCAATTTTCAAACCATCAACTTCTCATTTTATTGAGAGCTTTAAATCTTTTTTAGACTTAAAATAAAACTACCATGTGAAGTGATAAGAATGAAGGTCAATATCTTTTTATTTTACTTAGTTTCATATATACATTTTTACTTCAAAAAAGCCACCCTACTCCATGTACTTTTTAACTTAGTCTCACAGATTGTTTCAGTGATCTAGATGCTAAAGTAAGGCTAACACTTAAATCCTTGCTGAATTGTGAGTTGGTTGTAAATGATGCGGCAGAATATTTCACTCTTCCCCTCTGCTAGCAGACATTTATTCATCTTTACTGTGTGCATTGGCATAAATCTGGCAGCTGTACTTACAGGCTCATCCTGCCCTTTGAAATCAGAATGAAAGTGTCATTTCAGGACAAGCCAGGACACACCAGCCTTATTTTAATGCTCAAAGCTCAAAATGGCTCCCAGGACACTATATGCAAGGTGCCATTTTCCATTTTTCCAAAGTTTTTATTGCAGACAAACATAAATAGGTACTTGCCATAGAAAATGGTTACAAATGCTGTCATTACACACTTACAAGTATACCATACCTCTTAGAGGAAGTGTTCGACTCAAACCAGCTGCACATTCAGTGTTGGTATATATTTGGATTTTAAAATGGCATTTGACTGAGCACCATCAGTGAGTCACTGTCATATTGAAATCATTATGAGGTCTTCATCCTTGGGAGCACTCAAAGGTCTGGCAGCGGAAAAGGGGGTTATGGGTAGAAATTGGTAAGAGGTAAATTTCACACTGACATCAGGAAGTGTTTTTTTTTTTTTTTTTTTTTTTAATTCTTGCCATGCAGTAGAGGCAGAGATCCTTGGTGTGTTCATTGCATTAGCTATTTAGCTGACACTTATCCAAAGCAACTTACAGTTGATTACACTAAGTATACTGGCCAATTCCTCCTGGGAGCAATGTGGGGTTAAGGGCCTAGCTCAAGGGCCCAACAGCTGCACCGGTCTCATTAAGGCGCTTTCACACCATAGGAGCTATTCACAGGGCCAAGAACTATTTCAAGAGCTACAAACTTTTGTCGGCATTCTCACCACAGGAACTAGGAAGGATTGCAGTTCCCTGAGGGTAGTTCTGAACCAGAATTTTAGCTCCATCTCCAGGGGTAGGTAGTATTTCGAAGCCCAGGAACTTTTGGGGTTGATCTTGCTGCAGTGAATGCCACTGGTTGCTCAGTCGCTAGCATCACACACTTGGAACTACCATTGTTCCGGGTTCCAGTCAAGCACATTCACTAATTTGCTATAGCCTACCAGGTGTTCAAGTCCCACACTGCAGTGCAGGATCCTTTCGAGACTGTATGTGAATGGAAAGACTAGATTGCCTCTAATTTTTTCTCATGAGACATCATTAGTTTCTTAAAGAGGACCTTGGAAGGCAGACTTCTTAAAGCATTTTATTTTTGTCTTGAAAAGGAATGTAATTTCTCAATTGATTCTTTTTTCATCGACGTTCATGAGGTGACAGAAAAGTGGATGTCTGTAAGCAGAACAGGCAGCTTGCTTGGTAGCGAATTTGCTGAATCTAATCATAGAGAGTGACAGTGAAAGCAAGCTGCTGTTTTTGTAAGGGTAATTTGGTTTGACCAGCTGTAAATCCTGAATAGGCAAAATGCATTTTATTTGAATTGAAAATGCTTTGAGATGTTTAAAGGGAAAAAAGAATATTTGTAGAACTCAAATTATTTTAGTATAAGGTGCAATGCTTTCAATGTTTGATTTTGAAGTAATCCAAAAGTAATCCAAAAGTATTCAGATTAGATTAGTGTTTTTTGTAATCCAATGGATTACGTTACTAATAATGAAAATTGCAGTGTAATTTGTATTCAGTAACTGACTACATTTCAAAGTAATCTGACCCGACCCTGTGCGAGCGTTGGTCACCCTCCAATCAGAAACAGAGGATTGTTCACCACCTCAAGCACCCTCTCTCAAAAGAATAGCAAAAGCCTATCTTGACAGAGTTAAGTTAGCCATATGTTTTTGAGCTTTTGGTGGCTGTCGGCATGGATGACACAAAGGCAAGTCATCCCCTCCGCCATGTTGACATCTCTGAATAGTATGGTAGCCTCGTTTTCTTGCTAATGTTTTCAAGCAGCAGAAAGCTAGCTAGCAAACAAGCTAACAACATTGAGAGTGGGTGGCACACCCATGCGGCTAGCTCGAGGTCGTTGACCTTTTGATAATCCGTTGCTTCTGTGTAAAAGGGAGCAGTGTTCAAATAAACGGCAGATTTCCATTTGGCAGCGTCACTGAATTTATGCAGTCCAAAACCCTAGTGAACGTCTGTCACACCCATGAAGTGCTTGTCACCATCATTTAACATAAAATTGCGTTTTACAAGAAATGTGAAAACATTCCTGAGTGCATTTTTCTATTATTCATCAGCTTTGACCAGCATTTGGCCTCGCATGTTGCCTTGGTGTACTTTGTAGATTGGTATATTGATTCCTCAGGAGATCTGGAGGATATGTTTTGAGCTTGCCAAAAGTACACTCTCTCTGTACAAGGTTTATGTTTCATATTTCATCACATCAGAGCTTTCAGATGGCAGTCAGCTTGGCTAGGCCCTGCTTTATGCCTTAGCTTCTGTGACTAGTGAGCCCATTTTCAATGTAATACACACCAAGTGTGTTCCTGTCAGCAGAAATCTGTGATATTTACTCACAACAGATGGGTTTTACTCTTGTTTTTTCACCAAATTGAATCCAATGATTGAACTTCCCTGGAGCAAGCTTGACCTATGAGAAACGCTGCCTCGATCCACTCAATCGAATGTGAAAGACCTTTCGGAAAGTTAGCGTTTTGAACTGCAAATATATCATGTTGAGAAAATGATGTAGTGGAGGCAAACTGAGGAAGAAAGGCTTGCTGTGTTCCTTATTGTTTGGTCGCGATTTTTTTAATACAGTCCTATTTTGTAAAGTGGACGGTGACAGATGTCAGAGGAAGTAATAACAGCGAGGTTACAGGAGACTAGAATAAAGTCCGCCGCACTTCTGTCATTTTTCCTTTCATGCGCTTCGCTGTTGATGTGCTAGGGGTGAAGGAGACATTGAGAAGGGAATGAAAGGGCTGTCGCTGACTGGGTTTTCACTTGACAGCTCGCAGAGACGCGGAGAGCCGCAAATCTCTTCCCAACAGACAGGGGATTCTGCCGCTCAACAGGAGAGCCGTTTAACAGGATAAGGCCTGGGGTTCTGCCTGTGGACCACGATGCACTGCGTCTAGGGTGCGATTGGGTGGATTAGCAGTGCGGGGGAGCTCGAGAGGAACCCGGTCCCGATTGCAAAGACATTGACTGTTTCGTTTTTTTTTTGATGACTCAACATATGGTGGATTCGTTGTCCCGTATAACACAAGCTCTCATTGGCTGCCCTCATATTTTGAGAGTTTTTGTGTTTACACAAGAGAGCTACTTTGTGGTGATTGACACGGTTGTTCCTGGTATTTGGGATGAAGAGATGAAGGGTTATGCCGTTCAGGACCAGGTCTGTTTTACGGTCCCTACATCACCCCCTCCATGAGGGCTGGTTATGGCCCTCTCCCCGGCCGTCCCCCAAAACCATAGGGGTGATTGCACAGCACAGAGCCAGTTACCAGTCCTAATAAGAATTCATGATGACAGCAGTGGAAAGTACGGCTCAGATTCTTCCACTGGCAGCGGCTGAGTTAAAGGTCTGCGGTGGGCTTGCTTTAAATGACAGGCCCTCGCTCAGGCAAGATTGATTTCATTCCCCCTCCCCCCTCCCCCTACTGTCTGACCCACTCACTCAGCAATGAGTTTCTATATTTCAGTAACCCATTGTAAGCGTTTATACTACTCTGGCGTGTGTGAGTTTTCCCGTCTTACTTTACGTCTTCTCTGGCGTAAAAAAATTATGAATACTAAAAAAAATATGTTAGAGGCTCCGGGAGAGCTAACAGTGGAGGTGAAGAAAAGAGAGCATATGGGTGAATTTTTACTGAGAGCTTAGTGCAATCAAGTTAGAAACTGTGATTATTTTCAGCAGGGTGGTATATTTCACCCATTCATTTTCAATTAGAATCAGAGGTAGATCCAAGACAGTTGGCGGTTGAATTTAATTTGGAGTCTATCAAAATGGATGACCTATCAGAAGGCCAGCACCCCCTGAAGTCCCCCCCCGCCCCGCTCCTCCTTTCTCTCTCCAGGCCCGCCCGTTTCCGGACACGTCTGGACCCAGCCCAAGTGTTGACTGTTGCGGGAGCATTAGGTCATTAGGACTGGAAAAGAGTCTCAGGGACTGCCGGGAGCCGTAATGGAAAATACCTTCTGATGATAAAACACTGACGTGACTACATTCACGGCTGTAAAAATGATTCACAGACGTTCCTTCCTTCACAAAGGATGGGAGCTGTACCATTATAGGAGTTTTGTTCATTGACAATTTTTTGTCATACTTTTCACATTGGTATTACCTTTATTGAACAAAGCATTTTTATGTTACACTTTTGCACCGCTTATTTTTCATCTGCAGGTCCGTGATCACCGACATGGAGATTTTAATCCGCAGGATTTGGAGGGCTTAGCTGCAGTGTTTTCTCTGTAGATAACATTTTATTATTTTCACCGAGATAAGATCTGCTTTCTTTCATGCGATAAGCCTGAATTTATTGAAGGGAGATCTGAGCCTCGTACACTATAACAAGGACATGAGTGAACTATGCCAAGATTCAGTTTGCGTTTGTCATGATGGACATGGTTCTCCCTGCGATGGGAAAAAAAAAAAAAAAACAATGTTTTGGTTTGGTGAAACTTAACTCGTCATTTTTTTTCCTTGAAGAAGGAAATATTGCAGTCATCATGAATTTTTGAATGCATTTTGCATGATGTAGTGGGTCCAGTTGACATTCCCAACTGTAAAATGGCCTTGAGGAGCCCTCTGATTGTTGCTTAAACAAAATAAATATGATATTAATAGTTCTGCTGTCACATGCATGCCCTTACAGTTATGTTTCTGTTGCAAATCTGGATCCACATATTGAATATGCCATGGGAATATCAGCTTTTGTTAGTTTGTTTTTATAAGGATCTTCAGGCACTCGTAGGGTGGGTTAGTGAGTTCTCACATAAGGGGAGGATTGAATATGTTAGCGAAATATGCTAACAGTGTTTTGAGTAGCACATATTCTTCCTCCAGTGCAGGTATCCTGGGACCAGTAAGTGTGAAACTCTCCCCTCCCTCGCTCTCAGGGTATAGCCAGAGAGTACACCGGTTTACATGGATAATCGATCTGAGCTTGTTTTGTGGTCAGGGAGACCAAATGAAGTGTTCCCGCCCCGGCCCTGAACAGACTGTCCGTGGATGTTACCCATTTCTGCTAATAGAGGGGCAGGACTTTTACATCGGTCCTGTCCGTGGATCGTGAAAGGGACACATTCATCCAAGGCAGTTGTCCTGGTGCTGTCAATATCAATGTCTGTAGGAAAAAAACAAATAAAGCGTGAAATTACAAGCGTGATAACATTCATTTAAAAACGCATAATCCTTTATGAAATTATGGTGTTTCAGGACACATTTAAGAATAACTACATTCAAGTTTGTAGTGGCGGTCAGTTAAAAAAATAATGGCTGCTCAAATTGGTTAAAGGTGTGTTGCACGTATCAATGTGCATAGTACAGTTTTTGAACAGGCAAAGTTTGTGGTCATACATTTAAAAAGCTCCGTTTTTCTTTGAGATGTCTGAGCCTGGGAATTCTTCCGCTTAGGCAGTTTCTACTCATGAAGTCACTCATTACTAATGGGTGGTGTAATTTGGCAGTTTCACTTTATCACTCTAGTGAGAGCTTTGCACACTCCTCTTTCCAAAGGATGATGTTTGCGCTCTTCGTTTTGAACTCTTGAACCTCCCTGTCCTCGGAGAAAAAAGATTTTCTCCCAATCCCCTGACTGAGCCAAGATGGCATGATCTAGAACAGGGCTACTCAACTCCAGGTTCTAAAGGCCACAGTGCCTGCAAGGTGTCTGAGCAAATACCTGCAGACACTGTGGCCTTTGGGACCTGGAGCCAAGAAGCCCTCATCTTTAACAGATAAAAATCAGTGGTTGTAAAAATGAATATGATATTAACAACAGAATGTGATTTCTCCATCCACATCAACTCCATATAATGTCCACTGAGTTTGTTGACAAGTTCAGGAAATTGATTGAGTGTCATGTGATTTATGCCGTAGATTATGATGGTGAAGGCACTTTACAATTGCATTGACATGTTCCGTTGTGTTACTCTTTCTTTTCATGAAGTGAACTGTAAAGTAGCTGTTAGTGAACTTGTCCATCAACTGCAGTAGCTAAATTAGTCCTGCTAAATCTTTTGTTTCAGGTTAGTATTTTTATTCAGTTGGCATAATGGTATTCTGGTTGTTCTTAAAAATTTGACAGATAATTGCAGATTCCTGTTTTGCAAGATGACGAAAATAATATCCTTACCAGTATTAAGTTCAAAAAAGGAGTTCAAAGTACACAGATATTCACTAGTTACTGCTTACCTCCCTCTACTCCTTCACCCTAATATTTTGTTAAATATTAGTAGTCCACAATTACTTGTATAATTGTTTCATGTTCAACAAGAGAGCAGAAACTGTTGAGCATCTTTGAAGATGTAGCACTTTTATTAGCGAGCAAGAATTCAAAAACCCTGATGTGAATTTGTGTCTGACATATTTTTCCATTTCCTTTGTCTCTAGGGTTCCGTAAAATCAGCCTGGACGACCTGCGCAAGGCGTACATCGTGAAGGACGTGCAGCAGTACATCCTGCACCGCCTCGACCAGGAGGAGGCGCTGCGGCAGCACCTGACCAAGGAGACGGCCGAGATGCTCAACCAGCTGCACATCAAGAGCAGCGGCTGCTTCCTGTACCTGGAGCGCGTGCTGGACGGTGTGGTGGAGAGCTTCATCATGCTGCGCGAGATCCGCGACATCCCCGGGACCCTCAACGGCCTCTACCTGTGGCTCTGCCAGCGTCTCTTCGTCAGGAAGCAGTTCGTCAAGGTGCAGCCCATCCTCAACGTGATGCTGGCCGCCTGCCGGCCCCTCACGGTCAAGGAGCTCTACCACGCCGTCTGGACGAAGAACATGGGGCTGACCATGGAGGAGTTCCAGAGGAAGATGGACATCCTCTCTAAGCTCCTTGTGAAGGGGTTGGGAAGCACCAGGATCCTGTTCCACTACAGTTTTGCTGAGTGGCTGCTTGACGTGAAGCACTGCACGCAGAAGTACCTGTGCAATGCTGCGGAGGGCCACCGGATGTTGGCCATGAGTTACACCTGCAGGGCCAAGGAGCTGAAACCGCAGGAGGTCCAGGAGTTCGCGATGCATCTGATCAGCTCGAACCTGCAGATCGAGCCCTGCAACCTGGCGCTGTGGATGGTGTGGAACGGGACACCAGCGAAGGACTCCCTCACCACCTCCATCCCCAAAGAGCAGGAGGTGCTTCAACTCCTGGTCAAAGCCGGGGCGCACGTCAACAGCGAGGATGACCGCGCCTCCTGTATCATGCAGCAGGCCCTGGAGAGGGAGGACTCCATCCGGACGCTCCTCGACAACGGGGCGTCGGTCAACCAGAGCGACTCCGGTGGCAGAACTCTGCTGGCAAATGCAGCTTACAACGGCAACCTGGATGTGGCGAACCTGCTCATTAGCAGGAGTGCCGACCTGGAGCTGGCGGATGGGCACGGGCAGACGGCGCTCACGCTGGCAGCACGGCAGGGCCACACTAAGGTGGTCAACTGCCTGATTGGTCGCGGAGCCAACATCAACCACAGCGACCATGACGGATGGACAGCATTGCGTTCGGCAGCATGGGGCGGGCACTCAGAGGTGGTGTCGGCCCTGCTGTATGCCGGCGCTAGGGTGGACTGTGCCGATGCGGACAGCCGGACGGCTCTGCGGGCGGCAGCTTGGGGGGGCCATGAAGACATCGTGCTCAACCTGCTCCAGCATGGTGCTGAGGTTAACAAGGCCGACAACGAGGGCCGGACCGCTCATTGCGGCCGCCTACATGGGCCACCGGGAGATCGTTGAGCACCTGTTGGACCACGGGGCGGAGGTAAACCACAAGGATATAGATGGCAGGACTGCACTCTCCGTGGCTGCTCTATGTGTACCTGCCAGCAAGGGCCATGCCTCAGTGGTCAGCCTTCTCATTGACCGCGGCGCAGCAGTTGACCATTCTGACAAGGACGGCATGACGCCACTCCTCGTGGCAGCATATGAGGGCCACGTGGACGTGGTGGACCTGCTACTGGAAGGGGGGGCCGATGTGGACCACACGGACAACAATGGCAGGACCCCTCTCCTGGCAGCCGCCTCCATGGGGCACGCCTCTGTGGTGAACACGCTGCTGTTCTGGGGTGCGGCAGTGGACAGCATCGACAGCGAGGGCCGCACGGTGCTGAGCATCGCATCCGCCCAGGGAAACGTGGAGGTCGTCCGGACCCTACTGGACAGGGGCCTGGATGAGAACCACCGGGACGACGCGGGGTGGACCCCGCTGCATATGGCTGCTTTCGAGGGCCACCGGCTGGTTTGCGACGCCCTCATCGAGCAGGGTGCCCGCTGCACGGAGGTGGACAATGACGGCCGCGTTCCTCTGATACTGGCCTCTCAAGAGGGCCACTACGACTGCGTACAGATCCTACTGGAGGATAAGTCTATCATTGACCAGAGAGGCTATGATGGGAGGAACGCTCTGCGAGTGGCAGCCTTGGAAGGCCACAGAGACATTGTCGAGCTGCTTCTCGGCCATGGAGCAGACATAGACTATAAAGATGCGGATGGGCGCCCCACTCTTTACATCTTAGCACTTGAGAACCAGCTGGCCATGGCGGAATACTTACTGGAAAACGGTGCCAACGTGGAGGTTAGCGACCCTGAGGGCAGGACCGCCCTCCATGTTTCCTGCTGGCAGGGGCACTTGGAGATGGTACGGATGCTGGTCAGTTACAACGCCGATGTCAACTCCAGCGACAGGGAGAGGCGCTGCGCCCTGCAGTCCGCCGCCTGGCAGGGCCACATCGGGGTGGTGCGGTTCCTGATGAGCAGCGGGACCGCGGTAGACCACACCTGCAACCAAGGGGCGACCGCCCTCTGCATCGCAGCCCAGGAGGGCCATGTCGAAGTGGTCCAGATCCTGCTGGAGCACGGCGCCGACCCCAACCACGCCGACCAGTTCGGCCGCACCCCCATGCGCGTGGCTGCCAAGGGAGGCCACGCCCAGATCATCAAGCTCCTGGAGAAATACGGCGCGTCAAGCCAAATGGCTGCAACCCGTCCCCTGTGCACACCATGGAGCAAAGGGACCTGCTTCTGTGGCAGGAAAGACGCAATCCCTCACTGCTAAATCCAACAGTTCTGGAAGTGTGGGATGCGGGGAACCCCAGCCTCAGGGCCGTAGCCTTCCCAACGGGCCGCCCCACGCCTTCAGTTCCCCTTCCCATTCTCCGGACTCCACAGTGGACCGGCAGAAGTCCTCACTCTCCAACAACTCCCTGAAGAGCTCCAAGAACTCCTCCCTGCGCACCACCTCCTCCACCGCCACTGCCCAGACTGTGCCCATAGACAGCTTCCATGGGCTGAGCTTCACCGAGCAGATCCAGCAGCACTCCCTGCCCCGCAGCCGCAGTCGGCAGTCCATCACCTCCCCTTCCTCCACCACCACCCGCTCCGTCGCTCCACAACCCGGCTCTCCATCCAGCGACTCCGAGTGGAGCCAAGCCAAACCCGGCCCCAAGTCCACCTCCGGCGGCACCAAGGGCGGGTCGGGTGACAAGAAGAAGGTCCGGAACAGCAACCAACGGCAGGGCGCGGTGCTGGAGTACGAGATGACCCAGCTAACCGTAGGGGTGAAGGACACTCCAGGGAAGGGCCTGAGCAGTTCGTGCTCCCAGCAACTCCTCGTCCAACAGAGCGGCTCGGAAAAGAAGCGCAACGGCATCATGACCAACCCCAAGTACCACCTGCAGGGTAACCAGGTGTTCTTCGGCAGAGTGTCTGTCCCCAGAACCATGCAGGACCGCGCGCATCAGGACGTTCCCAGAGGGCTACCCAATCGGAGAGACTGACCTAAGCCTTAAACAGGCCCTCAAGTTACAGATTGAAGGAGCTGACCCTGCTTTTAATTATAAAAAGGAGACACCCTTATAGCTGGTGAGTGCTTGCACTGGTTTAATGACTGCATGTCTTGCTCTTGTGGGAGTATGAGCTTGCTTTCATCGCTGGAAATTTTCTCCCAGGTTAGGCATTAATTTATGGACCAAGGAGGAAGGAAGAAGGCCCTGATTTTATTGTTTTTTTATTTATTTATTTATTTATTTATTTATTTATTTATTTATTTATTTATTTTGTTGTTGATTTGGTTTCACCCTTGTGCATATAAGATTTTTCTATTTGTTTTTAAATATAGGGAAGCTGAGTGTGTTTCACCCCAGTGAGACTGTTGTGCCATCTAATTCCAGTGTCAAGTTTTGAGCCTTTAATCCTCTTTCTGATTATCATACACATTTTGTGTAAAAGTGTTACAACGCCATCACATTTTTGCAACATGGCCAGTTGTCTGAAGTATTTTAATGATAGATGGGTGAGCACAAAATAAATGTTTGTAGAGTATTTGACAGGGTTGGACTGCTTTCAAGTCTTTTGTTATTATGTGCCAGATTAAATAAATGTGTTTTTTTAGAGGGAATACTTTGCATAAACATTTAGGTTTGCTTTATGTAAAAGCTGTGCTGTGGTTCAAAATTTGCAAGTGCAATGTCAAAAATGTTGTTTTCTTGATGAAAAGGCCCCCTTTTGTCCACTTATTCTCACTCAACTCAAATTAATTGCAATGGTGCCATTGATTTCACACACTCAATACCATAGCCAATATAATATAAATACCATATAAATACATTTAAATATATATTTAAAATGTTTCTTTGATTACTTTGATTAATGAAACAGCTTGTTGACACATTGCTTCATTAATCTTAACAAATACTCCAGAACAAATGATGAAAGAATAAAATGATACCATATGACATTGTATTAATATGAATCATTGACTCTTAAAGTTAATACAAGTAATGATAATGACTTTTTAAGTGCTTTTCAAATAAAAGAGTAACAAATAACAAATGTATAAGTTAAGGACTTGATGTGACATTCGTTGTGCGCTTTTGATATTCTCCAGCAATGGGTTTGGAAGTTTAGGGACCAAGAGGGTTTTGTTTTTAAATTACTCAGCGGTACCAAAAAAAGACTTGAATTCTATATTATGTTCTGAAATGTTTGTGTAACTTTAGAGGATACATACACTTTAGACCGCATATTTAGAAGTATGAATGGAAAAATTCAGGTGGCCTTACTCTGAAAGCTGAGATTGTTTTACAACTTTAGTCTGTGTTCCATCAGATGTCCCTTCTGCACAAATATTATGCAGTTGCTCCCCTCCAAATGTAAAATAACTTTAATGATGATAAAAAGTTTTCTTTGAAACTTACATTACTGTTCAAAACTATTCTTGTCAGTTTAGAGACCCAGTTAAGAAAAAACAAAAGTTTTCAAGTGTTTTCGTCTCTGTTCTCGTCCCTTCAGCTCGGAGCACTGAAGCCAGTCATTTACAGGGGTCCGGTGTTGTGTTTCACAGCCAGACGGCGGGAGAGACGGAGCCAAAGCCAGCTGTTTGGGTCGGATCAGGGCCTCTCTGTGGAGGGAGACCTCCAGACTGCTTCAGGGCACGGGGAAGAATGTGATCACCGCACACAGATTACACAGCTGATGCCTACATCGTGCCTACATTTGTGATGGCCTTTTTTTTTTTTTTGTGTGTAACCATGCACGGTTTTTATTTATTAATTTCTTTTTTTTGTATTTAAAATGTAATGCGCCCAGTATGCACTTTTTTTCAACAAACTTTTTTTGTTACCGTCTTTTGGTTTAATAACAATTGACATGTTCTATTTTGTTTTACTATTTTTTAAATATTATTATTATTGTTATCATTCTCTTCTGCCTGACTATGTTACATGCCTTTTATGATATGGAATATTATCTTTGTATTGGTGCTCCACCGTCTGAATACTTAAAGTCAGTCTGAATGAAGTTCCTCTGGTAACACAAAGCAATTCTGGAGTGTACAGAAATTTTGTGTGTATTATGTTACTAGTAAACACCATTTACATTATGCTTATGATCAATCATATTTATTGCATATGGAACTCACATTTGTGTTGCTCATTTTACCCATGGTGCTACATTGATTTGCTGACAGACATGTGCAAGATCGCTTACCTCTTAAAGTGTTTTGATTGTCTTTGCATAACAGGGACGCATCGCAAATTGAAAATGCAAAGTAGTTGCATTAATTCTGTCATCGCGAGGCATATATTTCAACTACGGTATGCATCGAGAGTGGTATTTTAATAACCGTTTATTGTGTTCTGGGGCATTTGATGTGCATTGCCAAACTTGTGTAAAATCCACGGCTGAAGCTTTTCCCTACAGCTCAGATGTGCTGTGGAGTGTAATTAAGGGAAACACAGGAGCTGGATTTACGCTATCAGCAGTGTTTCTGTCAACGCCGAGCAGTTCTGTGGCAAACGCAGTTTTCGGTCTCGCCGATAGCCATCCCCCCTCCCCCCCATCCCCGTCTGCAGACTTCAATAACTTTTTTTTTTTTTTTTGCTTTTTGATGGTGTTTGAAACCGTAAACCTTCTCAACATCTGAAGGTCAAATGAAAGAAAAAGGAGAAGCAGTGTTCTGTGCTGTCATGTCTCTGAAAAGTTCTGAAAGTAGCACTCGGGTTGCCGTGGGAGACGTATCTTCACTCCATCTTGATACTGTTATTATACAATTCCTCTCCTGAAAACAAAATGGCAAGCTGATTAAAAACCAATGTAATGAATGCAGAGATGCTAAAAGGAAAATGCTAAACATGACAGTGCCTTGCTTAAAGGCAGTCATTGTGAAGGGATTGTTTTTTATATATATATATATAAATGTAGTTTTAAAGAAGGTTTGTGATATTGGCTGTTCAAAGATGTCCTGGACAGTGTTCTCAACCGTTAAGCCATTTCAATCATTTTTAGCCTCCAGGACAGTGGGCGCTGTTCATGTATTTTTTTTTTCTTTATTTCATTGAAATGATGCCTGTACAGTAAATAGCCTACATTGTACATTGAACTTCTCATAAAAAATATTTCTTGTACTATATTGAGCTGGATTCCATGATGTATATTAAAAGTGCTTAATAAATATATTTGCTTTCTTGCAGCCATAATGACCATTTTGTCTCTTTTACCTTCTCCTGCTGATATTAGCTATATATGACCTTTCATAACTTTTCAAAAATTACTGAGCATTTAAGACTTCAGTCAGTTTCACTGTATTATTTGTGGAGACATTGCCTTCATCAACTTAATATTGTCTTACTTTTAGGAGCTAAAAATTCACAACTTGGTGTTTCAACGAATTGACTGAATTCCGCTGTTTAAAGTGTATATAAAAACAAAAGTTCCACCCCCTGGCTTAAGTTGCTGCTGTAGGTTTCACAGATGTTGTGGAAGAATGTGCAAGCAGCTTTATGTGGGACTTCAGAGATCCAAACCAACAGTGCTCCATCATTAACGCTTTGAAGAAGCTGCCAGGGCGACCATCTTGTTCTCTCTGACGTCAGTTGAGGAATCAAAGGCCAGTGGAGCAGATGTTTACAGTGTTGCATCTAACCTGAAGCCTTAGCTTGTATTGGAAAAGTTGTAGAATTTCAATGAAAAATCTATTGTCTCACCCACCCTGTATCAACTTAATCTTAGCCTTTCTCGGCCACCTGTAACAACGCAGCCTTATGTGCGTTGCATACCCATTTGTGCGTTTCAACATTGTCTTTTTGTGTATGCGACTTCCATAACATTCTGGGCTCCTCTTTGACAGCTTGTGTTGTAATGATAAACAATACCGTATTATACTGAATAATTGTGCACCATTTATTTGAAACTCATTTTAGTTGGGACATTGTATTTTTTTTGTTTTTGCATTCCGTTGAAAATATTCTTTTTCCATTCCATAATTGTTTCAGCCAAGTAACTGTCTCACGGTGCTGTGGAAATAATACCACATAGCTTTGAAATAATATTGCTAAAAGCAATATGCCCTCTTGACTGTTGCACCATTAAAATAGAGCCTTCTGTCCTCAAGTTCTATGCAAGCTATTTTCACCAAACAACTGAAAATATTATGAAAATCTTCAAAAACTCCTAAAATAGATTAAAACTATGTAAAATTTATGTAGTTTTAATGCAAAAATAAACTCACTAATTTATGAATGGAATTGGTTTGTGTGTTTAGGAAGCCTTTCAAATGTCAACACAACAGCAAACCAACTAGCTAAATATGAGGAGATTTTCATGTAACTTCTTCTACTGGCCACTAGGGGTGGTATTGCAGACCACATGTATTTATTTGTTTTCGGCAGGCAGTACTCATGTGTCTCAGAACAGAATTGGTCCCACAATTAATTTAGGTTTGTCTGATAAAGATGCAAATTGCTGAGTTTACTATGCTAAATGCTCCTTGGTGCTAGCTTGAGGAACAGTAATTTTGCTTGTACCACTTCATTCACTGTGGCACAATTCCCAATGCCCGAACCCTTCAAATGAATTAATCTCTAAGCAAGGTTTATGATGAAAAACTGCCTCTACAGAATTATACCAAGTGCTGAATATTGAAACTTAGTGTGTCACTACTGCAGCAGTAACACTCTTTAAAAACAGACAATCTCGAGCTTGATTTTTGAGGCGGTTTGCAGAGTGCTCTTTCCCTCAGGCGGTCAGTACTTGACCCAGATATTCAGCATCACTTGGGCCAAAATCTACAATGGAAGCAATAATCGTAAGAAAGGATTACAGTTATGCAGAGCTTTATCTGGAAGCCAAAGCACTTTTCAGTGACGGGGTTTCTAACCCTAAGTGTGATGTGTAGCATCACACTTAACTAATGCACGGCAGCCATTTTGTGGCAGAACTCTCATTATACATCAAGTTGTGGGTTCCAGTAGGATGCAAACATTGCATGCCCCCCTTGCACATCAAATGTATTGTTCATATTTTGCAACAATTCTTTGAGAACTGCTCTTTCCTGTCTTGTGAGTGTCCTTACGACCTCAGTCAGATGCAGAAAATACATATATAAGCAACAGAGTCACACTGAACCCAGCCATCTTCTTAGTTGGCACAGTAACAGTACTTTGCAGCTGAACGTTCAAAACAGTTTCAGATATTCATCTCATCCAGAACCCAGTTCTGCATTCAACACATAATTAAGTCTGCAGGGAAACACTAAACTCAAAGACAAACAGTCCAAGGAAGACCAATGGGAATACAAGGTAATGTAAATTATGTTAGTCACCATTTGCATGTACATTTTAGAGAGTAACTGCCAAAGCCTACCATGAAGGTTGGTTGTGCTGGAGGCATTTTAGAAAACAGACCTATGTGGGTGTGGAGATTAAGTTTTAACATAAATTTACTCAATTTTACTGGAGAAAATCAATAAACCATTATTATTCATGAATATCCAGGGCCCAAAATCAGGGTGTATTGGGGGGCTGTAATCCCTGATATTGTTTTTTTCCCCATAACATCTTTTTCCAGGGTTGGAAGGACAGTCTGAATTGATTTTTAAATTTTGCAAAAGATAAATGAAACTTCTCAGACCTCACTGATTCATATAAATACGATTCTAAATTTAAAGACATGCCTGCATCTTCTTCCCATTCAGTCTCAGATTAACACAATTCTACAAATATAAATGATTCAGTCCAGAAATCATTTATGTTATTATACATGACCCCCCAACATCCTAGGTAGACATACAAATGATAAAAATGCTTTCAGCTAACCTAATGTAAGTTACCTATTTAATGTTACCTATTTCAGTTACATCCTTGCTTTGTGATATAAAAGTCAGACTAACTTACATTACAGTCATTTAGCTGACACTTTTTTTTTTATCCAAAGCAATTTACAGTTGATTAGGCTAACCAAGGGCCAGTCTCCCTGGGGCAATGGGGGTTAAGGGCCTTGCTCAGGGGCCCAACAGCAATGGTGTTCTTACTGTGGCTGGACTGGGACTTGAACTGGCAACCTCAGGGGTCCCAGTCATGTACCTTAGCCACTAGGCTATAGGCTGCCCCTGCCCCTGCCCCTGCCCCTAACTGTTTTGAGATGGCACGCAGGATTTTGAGACAAACGCAGATGAACGCTCCCTTAGACAAACACTGAAGATCAACCAAACATCCAGGTGTCAATGTCATCCAATTACTTCTCTATGTATGCTGAGGCTTGTGGGTGGAGCCGCCTCAATTGGTTAACAGGCTGAGCTGAGTCAATTGGTCCACCTGTGGCTAATCAGCCACAGGGTATATAGGCCTGCCTGTGTAGATGGTGAGTTTCAGTTGGGAATTATGAGCGGTAAGGTTGGGAGCTTGGCTCCTGGTAATTTGGTATTGCTCAGTCCCAGCTGAAAGTGTAGGTATATTGACTGGAGTAAATATAGTGCATATTCTATTTAGATTCATTTAAGAACTGCCCTGAAGTGGGGTTTATTTTCATTTATTGAGAACCCCAAGATGGGATAATGTTTCGTCAATTCGAGAAACCCCATGTGAGAATTTTGAGTGAAGAAATCTGTTATGCTCTCATCCTTTTTCTCCCTTGTTTGAGAGCTGGATTTCATTTTGTTTTCTCTCTTCAAACCCCATATTGGGGAGGACACCATAAGTGTCTTAAAACCCTTTCCTACTCCTCTGCAAATACTGTGATTATTTAGTTCTCTACTGCCCAGTAGGGCTCTCACTCTTTTGTGAGAAGAGGGAACATAACAGTCCATCTTACAAATAATTATTGTCAAATGAATGATGCAGAAAAGCATATGCAATATTTGCATTTTCAAGGCTGGGCAGCTGCAACATATTTTAAATTATTAGGACCCCTTCAGCTGGTCAAAACTGTTGCACAATGGCTTCTGGATAAGTCCAAAGAACTACGAAACTTCCATTCATCGTTGTGTCCTGAAAACACTGTGCTAATTGTTAAATCTTTGAACCTGTAAGGCTTTCCATGGGTTTGGCCCAGCATTTTTGACTGAACCTGTTTTTCTACAGCACACAATCAGACTCTACAATAATGGGATGTGGGGTACCTTGCTCTGCCCAAAATTGTAGAGTATAAAATAGTTTTGCTTTGGGGCTCCCAAGTTTAGGAATTATCTTTTTTTTTTGGTTTGTGCGGGAAGCGGACACTGGTTTGTTCTTTAAACGAAGACCTAAATGTTTTCGCAGCTCAACACCTTCCCCCCCCCATAATTCTGATTTGTTAGCAGCTTTAGCCATGTTGTTCTTGAACTACACCCTAAAATCTACCAGTCCCCGCCTGTTCAGCAGCGCAGGCCAACTTTGTAAATAGTGCAAAACAAGGACTAATTAAACCCTTTCATTATTACTCTGGATTAATTTGTGTATGATCCACTGCACCAAAAATGGATACATTCTGATGATGTGTTGCACAAAGCAGTTCTTTCTATAGTGTGAAATCAGAAATGAAATTGAGATCTTGTGTATGAACTATAATTATCATTAAAGGTGTTTTTCTTAGACTTCTTCCCCTTTCCTTATCCCTCTCTCTTTCCCAACATGTTAAACACAAAAAAAATATATCATTGGGAATGTTGTGCGTTCTGAATATGTCCTAGACATTCTCAGAAAGCCTTTATCCAATCCTTGTGTCTCAATTGTTATGCATTCAAAAGTTGACATTTTTGGCACTAAAAATGTAACTCCTGCAATGCATGTGATAACTAGCCCATCTTCTTACACCTGTACTGTCTTAAATAACAGTAGGCAAAGTTATGCAGCGGACATTCTAAGGGGCACTTTTTAACAGTCTCATTTTCACTCTTTACAAATCGTCCATCCATGTATGCAAATTACAAAGGAAATAATATCACACAATCTCATAATTAAACTACTTGAAGTTTGTGTAGAGATGTGCACTTTTGGATTGCAATCATCCAAATTAATGTGTACACGGATTTCGAAGAAAACTCCTTTTTAAATTTAGACTGGGAATCCAATGTATTCTGTTGTATATGGCTTGACTATATGCATTTAAAGTACAACCAATACATAAGAGATACAAAACAATGTCGTTTCACAACTCAAATGCAAGGTTTAAATAGGTCTGTACAAGCAGTATTCATCAGAAAGCTTTCGCTAACAGCAGCGGATTTCATGGAGAGAACTCACACAAAGCTAATCTTAGAACCCCATGTGAATTAAATTGCAGCGGTCTTATAAGTACTATATGAACAATAAAGAAGGCTTGTCTACCATTATATAACAAATGAAATTGTAGGCCTGATTCAATCCACATCCTGAAAAGGGAATGATTTCGGTCTTCATGGGTTGGCTTTCTCAATAATCATGAAATGGTGGGTGATGCTGAATTTTATATAATGTGCCATTATGAGATATTGATTGACTGTAGCTCATGGTTGTAATTTGGCTGGTGTGATGGAGACGAAGGCACTAGGTGGATTCGTTTTTTTTTCCCCAGTTTTCTCAACCCGAATGTTCAACCAAACCGGTTGACCTCACCGCAGCACCCGCCCTGACAGCTCTGGGAGGAGAAGTCGAGCACGTGACCCGTACAATTCACGCGACGACGCTCTCGCTTCTTTTCACGCCGTGGCCACACCGCTAACTGCGCGCTGCTTATGACGTCGGAGTGCAATCGGTTCGCGCCGCCGCAGGCGCCCAGGCATGACAGAGAGGGCGCTATTGCGATGAGGCCAACCAAATTGTCTCATCGCAAAGAGGTACCCTTGGTGAGCCGATTTTTGCCTCACCAAAGGGACCTCTGACCATAGCCCGCAATTGTGAGACGGGAGATCGAACCCCCGCAGTTTGTCCTGCGAGCCGCCCAGAGTCCCTCGATGGATTCTAATGAATAAATGGCCTTCTGCATTTATGAGGGCCTACTTGTCCTCACACAGCGCGTGAGAGTTCATAGTTAGCTGAATAAGAGTGAGGAGAAAAATGAAATGCCTTAAGGAATATTACCTAGAAGAAGTCTGTCAATTTTGTTTCATTTTTCAGTGATAAATCTATTCGTTTGTCTGTCTGTGTGTCTGTCATTGTTGGATTTATCTACCTGCCTGTCTGCATCTGACCTGTGCATGTACCCATCAGTGAATGTGCCGTCAGTTGATCCGTTGTGTGTGCTTTTTTAAATCAAAACATGAGTACGTTTTATGGGCATGTTTGTGGTTATCTAACCATTTGCCCTTTTTAAACCATCTCTCATGGTAGAACAAAAGGAGAAAATACAATTCAAAGTACCTACATGTGTTAGCAGAGAGGTATTTGCAAACTGAATACAGGTGTTATTGGTGAAGTATTCATTAACTGACTTCACAAGAGACCACACAAGAACAGAACATCCAGAGGTAAGAATGCCTTAAAAAGTAATCTAGTCTAAAAAGACACATGCCCTCTGTGTGATATGCTACGAACCTTGAAAACACTTAGATATGGTAGATATTTCAATAAGATATGGCTCAAGGGAATACGTGACTCGTTTCTACTCGTTTCAGCAGTGCAATATGTTTTGTTTCTTCAACAGGTCATCCAGGGGGTTTAGTCCATGCTAACCCTCCTGGCACTTGAGACTTTTACCCCCTGTAGCACTTTAACATCCTTGTCCCGAAAGAAATGTACTTTGTGTTGTAAGTCGCACTGGACAAAAGCATCAGCTTAGCGCCTACAATGTAATGTAATGTAATGTAATATCACTAAGGAATAGGAAGAATATAGGATTTTCTGCATTCTTTACTGTTGAGAAGTGCTAGGTTGCCCGCTGTGGGGTCTTCTGGCTGTAAAAGGGTCCTTTGGGCTGGCAATAGGGGTCTCCCGCCTGCCATGTATCTGTCCTAGAGAAAGAGGGAAACACAGCTTGGCATGAGGACGGTCTGTCCCCACAGGACTGCAGTGTGTGCGTATGTGTGTGTGGGTGGCATTGAAAAATAAATATTACATAACATAAAGATATTTTTTTTTCAGTTCCAGCCATGAAAATGTGAAAAATGGAAATTGGTAAACATCCTGAAAGACTAGGTGTAAAAATAAAACTGAAATCAACTTAATTGCTGGTGAATACAAATTTCACTGATAAGACATAGGCATAATTCCATGAGCCTTTTGTAACTTCTAAGCAAGTAAGCAGGCACGTAGTTAAAACATATTTAAAAATTCCAACTCAAAAAGCGCAAGGATAAAGAGTTGATACTTGATATGATTAACCTGTAGCAATAGCTCCTTGTTATGTGAATAAGGTAGTCCTAGTCTCTTTAATAAAACATTTATTAACCTTTACTAATGTTTTACTAAACATTAACAATGTCTATAAGGGGACCATATTCCAAATAACCACTTACATATTCAAAGGATAAATCGATTTTATTTGCAACGATTATTGTAGCCACTTCAAATGCAACTGTCGTAATCCCTAGATTCATTTTGCCTTGGCAGTTGAATGCTGTTTGGTGTTTTTTATGGAGTCAGCATAAATGATCAGGCTGTGATACCGAAACGGAGTGGGGGTTTTTACAGAACGGCGGCACTGTTGATGGTCTTTGGACCCGTTGCTCTCTGAAGGCTGGTTTTTATACCCTTTAGGAATGTTGGCAGGGAGGATTCTTTCCCTAACGCTCTCCCACAAACGGCCCCCGTAACTCTGGGGAAGTTCAGCTCAGGACATGGCTGATGTAAGCGCAAGCTCGACGCACGATTCTGCTGGGTGTCTGCGGAGCACACAGAGGAAGCCTCCGGAGAACATTCTAGTAAACGGACAATGAAATACTGTGAAACTGGACATAACATGGAAGTTATGTGTCTCACAGAAAATGCTCACTCAGCTTTGGGAGTCGTTGCACAATCTTGGATATGTTGCAGTAAGAAAATGATATGACAATGTTACAGAAATGTTGAGAGGACATTAAATAACTGCAGTCATCCTGATTTTTTAGAAGTTCCTCTATGGCCAGAATTGAAAAAAGTGACATAATTATTTCAAAATTGGAGCTTGACGAATGATAATAATTTAGAGGGGATTGACAAAATTCTTGAAAGATATACATTTTTTTATTTAGTGGAAAGGAACTGACCCTTCTCCTGCCTTTAGAACATCTTCAGTATATCTTGGAATGCTTTTATACAACTTTGGAATAATTTAAAGGAGAAGAGGAATGTTTATTTTCAAGGAAAGCCTACATTTTTGTGTGTGCTTGCTGTCATGTGTCATTCGCTTACTCCCACTGATATGGTGCTCCTCTGACTTTGCCGGCCGTTTAAAAACACTGATCCACCCTTTAATGGTGGTGAACCCAGGAGTAAGCGGCATTCAGTTCAAATCACTGCAATTTCCCGGCATTACAACTGAGTGTTCCCATATCCCCCCATCGAAAGGCCTACTCAGTTCTTGGGCCATTAACTCTGCCTTATGAGAAATAGCTTGTTGTTTCCATGCCAATACCACCCGTCATATCAGCACCCATAATGCCTTGTTCTCTGCATTGTCCCCATTTCCTGTCCCTGGATGAGAACAACCCCACAAAACCTGGAGATGGGCAAACTAGACACCAATGAACCCAGCAACCAATAGAAACCTTTTTCAACTGGTGAACTCACAAAATGTCACCAATGACTGACTAGAGAGCTGTGGAGGCCATGTTCTAATCTGTGACTGTGTCAAAATAGGAAAACAACTGTTGTCTTTGCATGTCGGTGCTTTAAAATAGTAAAATACCTGTTGTCTTAGTAACAAGAAAATGAACAAAAATGTTCGTATCAAAGCTGTATGTGTAAGAGACAGGCATAACTGCTCAACGGGTTGAAAAATGTTTCAATTATTCATAAGTTAAAAGTGAAAATACGAATCAATTATCTTACACATGGATATTACCATTGCTGCCCAAGCCAGGGAATGTGGAGAGCCGCTGAGCTGTTATTTTTATTATTGCAAGAGCTAACCAGTGATTATGGTCTTGATCCATGGTTCCACACATAATCCATCTGAATCCTATTTTTCTGAACTTGGTTAACATTACAAATGAAGTTGCATAAATCACATGTACACATCTCATTTATAATTGTAAATGTCCTTCACAAAATTGCCTGCAAGTGAATGAGCGTTATGGCCTGAGCATATAAATGACCTCAGATAGCCTTGGTTAGCTCAGATAGCTATGGGTTATTGGCTATGGTGGGGTAATGATTTATCTCACCATTTACTTTGCAGGAGTTTGCTTGGAATGCTAGGTACGTTAGCATGAGGTTCTAGCTGTGCTAGCACAGCCATGTTGTCTTGGATGTGAACAGTGCCAACTTTTTTTTTTTTTTATGAGATGTTGCATGTGATTGGTTGATTTCCTTGTGATTGATCGATTGGTTGAGGAGCCACCATGTGATGCTAAGACACAATTTGTGATGAGATAATGATGTCATTGCTTGAACATGTGATTGTTTCAAGAAACAAAAATTTATATACATTGTGTTGAAACATTGCTGTGTATTTTTAAACCAAGAAAGGAGTGGTAGTGAATGACACTTCATTAAACATTATAAAGGTATTGTCGAGAATATAAAGGTACCTTGGAGAAAGGTTTCCAGGATTTTTGCACATTTAAGGTGGCCTGCACTAATTTAGTTCTGTGAAAAGGAAAAAACGTGCTACTACTCTCACAACTGGCTAAACGATTTAATGAAGTAATGTATATCATTTTATGCTGAAATCTTTACATATGGATGCTTATTTATATTGATTTTAAGGTGATTGGATTTCTTAGTAGCAAACACAAATGCAGAATCACTCTGCGTAACTCAGCATTGACAGCATTCCAACACAAAACTATTCTAAATATTTCAATCAGCCTTTAAAATCATGTGAAAAACAGACAATGCCGTGTGCGTGTTTTTCCTTAGCCGCTGTTTTATAATCTCCTAAAGCTACTCGTCGGGAAATGAGGAAACTTTCCGCTGTACAAAGGGGACTACAGAATTTATTTAGTTCCAAAAATACCGACAGGAAACTTGTCAAATGAAAATTCCCCTATACTGTCGAGGAGAGCTGACACCGGGGTCTTAAACTTCACATAAGGCGTGATTAATTGAGGTGCTCTTATGACGCTTAATTTCTTTTTGGAAAGGTAGGTTAAATGGGGTAAAACGAACAATTTATCATCCTAGCAAGATAAACGATCCTGCCTCAGATCCACAGTTCCACAGTTAGTTTGGTGGGTTTATACCTCACACACGAAAAGCCTCAACAGAAAACAGTGTTGCTAAATATATATTAATGAGTTGTTGTTGCTTATTCTTGTTCAGGGTGAAGGTAAATTAAGGAATAATGTTATTTCATCCTCAGATGCAAAGGCCTTCATAATATTTTCTCTTCAGAATACAACATCACATGGAGTGACGGCCATTTTGTGTCAAGTGATGGAGCATGCTGTCTCACTGACCCTTTTTTCTGTTTACTTCAAACACATTGTAAGCCAGAAATGTTTCAGTTGTGACTTCAGGCCAGTTTTAAGGCCAGTGAAACATTTGAAATCGATAACTTGATTGATAACTCTCAATTGGAATGAAATGCACCTTTCGGAACCTTTGGAACAACCTGCATCATTGACACAATCTAAAATCCCTTCTTCATACTTTCCAATATGATTTACAAATTATTAAAGAGTAATTGAAATTGAAATTATCCATTATTAATGTCTCCTGTTCCTTTTAAGCTTGTTTGTGTCCTACCAAAGCATAATGATCACATTTCTGTGCAAAGCTGGTGGCTACAAGCAAAAGCCAATATCAAAGGCCTTCTCATTTTCCTCAAGAAGACTACTAAAGATATCCTCAGCAGGAATGAGAGGGTTAATTTCTAAAATTTCAGTTTAAACCCCACAATTCCTCCCTATCACCTGCAGTTAGCCGTGTCACTGCGATCCCATCTATGTCATAACCCCATTAGTCATGACAACTTCAAGTTCCAAAAATAACGTCTTATGCAGCAGCCCTTTTTGCCTGACGACTCTCTTCTATACTTTCACAATCAAGTGAATGACATTAATGATGATTAAGTCCACTGTAGGAATGAATCATCAGTCGGCTTAACAAGCCCTATTATCTTGCATTGCCAATCCTTAAACACATGTATTGTGCCCCTTACTGCGGTGAATTAGCATCCCTTCGCAGGTACGAGGGTTGGGGGACACCAGTCTGAACATGCCCGCAACAAAGGAAACTAAATTGCTGTTATGACATGAGTGTACCTGCCGGAGAGTCTTACAGTTTGGACACAGTTAAGGGAAGAGACCTGTTCTCTCTCTAGTTACGCTGCAATTATGACAAAATGCGACAGCCAACAACTTCTTTAGACACGTTACATAATTCTGATTTTAACTTTTCAAAATAGTGGCTTCCGTTCCATTACAGTAGACAACACAAAGCGGAGAGGACCAGAAACCTAATCTCAAAATGAAGCCACAGAATAATCAAATCTCCAGTGTTACATCATCCCAACTTTATGATTCTTCTAAGTCGCTTTGTGTTCTATGTATTCATAAAACAATGTCCATGAAATATCTAAACTAACGACTACAGTGGGGCAATTTTTACTTCCTTTTACTACTAAATAGACTTCCCAGGTGACAACATCACAGCACATCAATTGTACAAAAGCGCAACCTTAACAAACAATATTTACCTTACACTTCTGTAAAACTTGATTTAGTTAACATTTCCTTTTTCCCTGTTGTTTTTTAAGGTTCCTGTGTCCATAACTATGAATGTATGTATGTGCATACTCATATGTATATAGAAACATAAGAAAGAAACATAAACAACATTATTATAAACTTTACTAGGTAATGCTGCCCTTTCCATGAAACAGACTTGCTTAGTGACAGCCTCACATGATTAGACTATGCTAAAAGCAGGCAGGCAGGTATCCGCTTATTATGTGAGTGATTCATAAGAATGATGGGAAGGACAAAAGATCTGAGTGTCTTTCAACATGGCATGGCGGTGGGCGGCTGTCGTGCTCCTATGACGATATCAGAAACAACGATGTTCCTGGCGTTCTCATGCACGGCACCGTCACAGGTGTATTGAGGGAAAAAAAAAGCTTCCAGCCAAAGGCGGTCCTGTGGTTTGGAAACGGACCGTGGATGAGAGAGGCTAACACAACTTGCTCAGAGTAACAGATGGGTTCCAGTCAAATAACAGCTGAGTGCAGCAGTAGTGTTGAATGAGCAACGAATCTGGTCTAATGAATACCATTTCCCGCTGTTTCACGCTGTAGGCTGAGCCGGGTTATGTTGAAAGTCCATCGATCCATCCTGTTGGGTGTCAACAGTGCTCGCTTGTGTTGCTGGTGTAGTGGAGTGGGGTATATTTCATGGCACACAGTCTCTTTTTCCCTTGATACAAGTACAGGAATGTTTGAGTGCCACAGGGTATCTGAAAACACTAGCTTATCAGGTTCATCCCCTCATGGCAGTAGTGTATCCGTCTGCTAATGGGCTTTTCCAGCAGGATAATGCTCCAAGCAACAAGGCCAGGTTTGGCCAGGAACGGTTCCAGGAACATGACAGTAAGTCCAGCTTACTGCAGTGGCCTCCCCCAGGCCAATTTGCCGAACAATGGGAAGCACAGGAATCAACATGGGCCAGGATTTCTAGTGCTGCCTTTCGAGCACCTTGCTGAGCCGGTACCCCAATGAATTCAGGCTGTCCTGAGGGAGAACGATTCGCTATTAGGTAGGCGTACCGAAAGCAACAATTGACTGTATATGTTGAATTTAAACATAATTTATCAGGGTGACTGCAGAGAAATTGGCAAGCCAATGCAAAATGAGCGCGATACTGCCTGCGCAAAGATAACTGGGGTAGACGTCCTACTTTCACAATGCAAATGATGTGGTATGAGTGCCAGCAATGATCCAGGCTGCGGATGACTAATTCCTACCAGAAACTTGGATAGAAACAATATGAGGTCAGTCTTCCGCCATAAACCGGTTTGGAAGAGAGGTTGACACCACACGTTATTATCATCGTTCAAATATCAGGAGCAAATTTCAGAGTGAAAGAATACGAGCTGGATTCCTCCTTTCCTCAAACGAGCGAACGTATGTTTTTCCTTCATGGATATAAACTATGTTGATTTCTGTCAAGTACATATAGTACAAACAGTATCGTAATTCAGGCCTTTCCAAAAGTTTGTGGTCTAGTAACTGTCTGCTGTGTCCCTCATGAGTCTGAGATACTTTTCTATAATTACTATAGATTTATTGTTTATTATTTTATGTATGTTTGTATTTACAAGGGCGACCTAATTTTCCTCAGTTTCCTCAATGATCTGTCCCCCCCCACCCCCTCTTTCCACCCCACTCCTTACCCGCTGAAATGATCCAGGTTTCCATGGCGCTGTCACTTACACGGGACATGCCAGATGCCCACGCCCATTCTTCATATCCCAATGGCAGATTTCCTATTCGCAATGCAAAAATATCCTTGATTCAAAATCTCCATGAAAGCAAATTAACAGTCGGTAAGACAAAGTCCATATGCACCGCTGGGCACTTGCAACGCAGAGGCACAGGGAGGAAACCAGAAAGGAAAAACCAACTGCACTTTCATATTTAATACATTTGTATTATCCATTTGGGTAAATCATTTCCATCATTGCTCTAAAATTGACTTTAAAACGCAGCATGAAAACAAGGTAATATTAAAACAAACTAAGAAATTAAAATACCCCTAAAACCATATTCGGTTCATACACTCTTATGTCACCGTCACATAATATATTGGGGACTGACAAAATTATAGAGACCCCAAACCGTATTGTGTGTTAAGTAATAAGTGTTTGGGCTGCCCTTTGCCTATAGAACAGCTTAGAATGCTACAACACAAGCTTTGAATTGTTTATATGGGAATTTTGAACTGTTACTCAGTTAGGATAACCTTCAGTTTTTGAGATACAAAGAAGAAATATAGTCCTGTAATTTGGTGTTTCCAAACTTTCTGTAAAAGGTCTATGGCATTTACCCAAACGCTGTAAAACAGTAAGCAGTGTATATTCTGAAATTTTACATGTGCCATTGCAGTTATGGGCCACCAAGGGCAATCAGTCCCACTCATAAATTAAGTCTAATTGCACATTATTTGAGCTTACAGTAGTACAAACAATATGGTATTTAGTTTAAAAAAACATACCCATTTGAAAAATGCCCTCATGCAAGCTGTATGTCCCAAAACATATTATGAAGGGAGAAAAAAAATTTTCATACAAAAGCATTGTGGGTAATTTGATGCAAGTGAAACACACAGCTGCCGATTGAGGGAAGACATGCAGCAACACACTTTATGTGGTCGGGGCCAAAAGGACACGGAAAGGATAACGTTACCCCGAGCTGACATTGGAACCCTCGTCTAATAAAATATCTTGGGCTATTTTTTCAGCTGTTTACATTGCACTCATCCTCCATGGTATTATATTATGGCAGAGTGAAATATAGACCATTTAAGAAGCCTCTGGTATTCAAAACACTGGCTCCAACTGGAACAATACTGACACACGGTTGCCCAATTTGAGCTGTTCTGATGCTTATTGCTGATTTAGAATAAAGCTTATAACATATTGCTCAGTTGGAAGTTTACTGATGCATATTGCCTTACTGGAGCAAAAATAATCCATATTGCTCCATAGAAAGAGAGAAATGAATATTGCTTGTTTAAACCCATGACTCTGAATGAGAGATGAGAATTGCGGAATCAAACAAAATACATATTACTGTGTGGGAGACATTAATCTGTTTCCTGTTGTGCAGTGTGAGGACTGTGTACACACACACACACACACATACACACACATTTTATTTATGGTTATTTATTTTATTTCACACACTTTTTACACGCTACGACACACTGCACAGGAATAGTGTGTATAGGAGTAAAGGTGACCTCATCATACAACACTAAAGGAAGCTCTGTTGTTGAATACACGTGTGAGTTCTGGACTTCTCTTTAATATAAAACTTGTTTGTTACGTGTGTGTGCGTTTTCGTACATGTGTTTGTTATTGGGCTGTCAAGCTAACAGGATTTTTAACATTTAACTTTTTTTTACAATGCTATTCAAATACACAATTACCAACAAAGGAAGAAAAAAATACTTGAGTACCTTTTTAATTATGCCTTATTCATTTCTTTCACTACAGAAGGGTGAGTAAACCTCTCACCTCTATTACATACTATATTCTAACAAGACATAATTCTTATTTCGTGCATTCCAATTGACCTTTATATAAAATCCTATACACACGGCTCAATTTCACATATCATGCATATAGTCAAAAAAAAAGTTCCAGTGGTCAGTTAACAGTCATTCTTAGACCAGCTCAGTCCTCACTTCACTGTTGTCTCTTGTCTCGGTTTTGTCTGGATCCAATATCAGGAATGCGGCTCTTGCCTGTCTGTCTCTCAGTCTGCCCTCTCTATTTCCTAGTTTCTGATAATAAAAACCATTACAAGAAATCCAAACAAACCCACAGTCATGTTTGACATAGCCTTATCAAGCAAACGCCTCTGTGTTTTTGACTGTGTGTGAGGGCCCACCTAAAATCACACGAATAAGATCTGGTTGACACTATGCTCAGTCTGCGACCTTCCATCTCGTATGATTAAGTGCTGAATATATCCACTGACCTTGGGAAGAGACGATGGCCGTGGTATGAACTAAAAAATGCTTCCCAGCCAAAATCTAAACAAAGGTCTCTTCTCGGCAGCTGCCATAGGAAATACTGATCATAATCCGAACTCCACAAGTGCCCATGATTCCTTCCATATAACTGGCGTATCTTTGTCTGAAAACCAAATGGCCAACGGTGCATTGAGAACAAATTACAGAGGCACCTGGAACCAGCTTCCTGTAATGCCAGTAAAGAAATGGGCCTTGTTTCCAACATTCTACACAATTATACCCCCTGTCTCTCTCAGTACACAAGATCCCCTCCCAAAACTTAACGGATCTGACAAAGTGAAGAGTTGACTCACAGTTGGTGCTTTGCAAATGGAACAGGTGTGTTGAAAAGTGATTCAGCGTCATTATCGGAGAATATGGTATTTCACAGGCAAAGAAACAATAATTTTGTAACAACTGTGCCATTATTTAGTAATTAGTTTGTTGGCTTTCCATTACATTTACAAAACCCTTTTAACAACTTGTTTCCACTCTGTAGACAAGATTACCGTGTTTGAGAACAAATTTGACAAAGTGAACAGTCATTGGAAAAGAATACCATTTTGTTGAAAATCGATTTATTATAATCATCAAGAGAATAACAGAATAAAATCTAAGTGTTGCTACTGATTGTTTCTTTTCCTCCAGGCAGTTGAACATATTGCAAGTGATTACCTCATAAAAATGAGACTGCACCTTGGGCTGTTTATCATGCCAAAAAGGATCATGGGAACTCACATCTCTGGGCAAGGACTTCACATTGCTCACCCACCCCAAACCAAGGCAAGTCTGTGCCAGAGACTCATGACTCAGTGAATCTCATCCAGTGGACGATTAACACACTTAACACTGGGCCATGGTTCTGTTATATCAATGGATCGGCAACTCTTCTCAGCTGCAAAGTTGATCCAATAGAGCATTCTAACAACTCATGGTGAGGGCCATTTTGGTTGTAATGTTTGGAAGTCTTTCTATTTACATGGCAACACTGAAGACACTGAAAGATCTTTAACAGGGGAGTGGTTGGACAAATGCACTTGTTGAAGCAGGCCGGGACCTGTGGAGTCTTTTCTCAAGGCAGCAATTCCATTTGACACAAGCTTTTTTTGGCTCACCAGATCAGTTTGTGGTCAGTATTTTCTGCTATAGAGGCTTTTTCCCAACATGTACACTGAAGGAGGGTTATGCTTATGCCATCAGCCTGGGAGAGGAAGAAAGCAGCCTGCCATCTGAGGAATAAAAAGCCAACAACTCTGACAAATGTCCCAAGTTGCAGTTCTGGACAATCACGATTCGACTTCAGCTGCCTGTAACAAATGTATGAAGCTGGGGCCAGACCGAAGTGCTGGTCTCCCAGTGTTCCATGCCTTTATTGGCTGCGACAGTGTAATTCTTGGCAGGCACGAGGGAAACGGTGGGAATAAGACGCTTGGGAAGCCGTGCTCAGTATGACCATATTTCGATTTGGACCGATACTCCAAGATGGCTGCCCGCTTGCTATCAGTACTCAGAGCTTGGAAGTATGCGATTTGGGAAACAGCTACTTTTACACAAGCAGGTGAAATTATTGAAAAATAATGCAAAACTGCCTGTCAATTAGAAATGAGTATTTAAAAAAAGTCATAGTATTATCTCATAAAACCATACAACTTGTTGTTCATTATCCCTTATTTATGGTATACAAATCAAATAGAAAACAGTCATTCCTGTTTTTTGCTCATTGGAAACTTGTTGCTACTAATTATTTGGATCACATTAGAGGAAGAAGGAGGCACACTATAGAAAAGTGTTGCAGTCCATCTAACTTGGGAAATTTGATATTCGATCAACATGGGGATTTGTACTGCTGGAAAGTTGAGTGTCATTCAGTTTCCAAAGGACACCAGCAGGAAAGGGAGGTATGTAAAAAATACCACTGTCAACACTTTACAATGCATGTTGCTGAAATAAAAAATATTATAAAGCAAAATTTTAAGGTTAAAATGACAGAGAACATTAAAAATCCCCCCCCCAAAAATACTGCAAATAACAAAAATCTAGTCCATTCTTGGCAAAGACAAGTGACAAAAAGTATCACCAGTTGACACAACCATGACATGCAGATTTACTTACGTGATTAACAAAAGGTGATTTACTTAAAGCGACAGCCAAAATCAGTATAAATGGCCAGTTGGCAAAATTTTGATCAAATTATGTCTGTCATCCTTACTTTATCTCAACATCGTACTTATGACAAGCAATGAGATCCATGGGCTGTCCGTCATGGCTTGGTGGGGCCAATGAATTCCCTCAGGGCAGCGGAATAACTCTGCAGTGACAGAGTCATATGGAACGAGCCAGTCCCGTGTGAGGAGGACATATTTCAGAGCAGCGCTCGCTCGAGGGATGACTGACTGACCCCCTAATGGGGCGGGTCACAGTCACGGGACTCCTGGGAAAGAGCAGAGAGACACTAAACATCATGATTTACAGAGATGGAATGCCCAGTGGCTTATGTCATACTCTGGAGCGTCTGTCAAAGCGCATTAACTAGATCCAGGATACTTCATTCAACACGACTGAATAAATAAAAACAGCAATAGCTTATGAGTGTTAGATATGAAAGAGGAGATTAACTATCGTGTTAGATAGCTAGTTGTGTGGCTATGTCCTCTGTCTACTGGGATACTTGGGAGCTGGCTCAAAACTGGTCAACGTAGGTCATTGTAGGAGAGGATGTGTTCGATGCTAAACAGGAAGTCACAAAATCGAGGCAGGTGGTGAGCCTCAGGAAATTGTTGCAAAAAATATAAAGCATCTTTTGGAAAGTTCTGCATCTACCTGTCATATATAATTCATGGGAATCTGACAAATCGCTCTTTTTTTGTGTGACGTAATGTCAGGAGACAAACATCCAGTTGAGGTCAAACAGCAGATAAAATCAGAAACAATGTGAGGCGTCTTCGATCAGTCATGTTATAGCCGACATTGATCTCACATGTAGACATTTATGATGTGAAAACAAGTACCACATCGCCAATAAACGACCATACATTCACTCCATCTGCTTGCTGAGCAGTACGATAACAAGAACAGCACACACTGTTTGTACAAGCAAAATGACTTTATATAAAGAGTATTGTATTTGAGACACATCTCTTCTGCAGGCTTCTAAAAGAAAAGGGTGGAGAGACAACATATGAGTCAATTTCAGACTGAATTGGACCAATTTAGATACAAAGGCGGGGTAGCATACAGTGATATTGCAAACCAGCCCTGACCTGCTAAACTGAGCTAAGATGACTTATTTTCTCTAGAAATATCACAATAGACAGCCTACTGCATTCTTTTATTATTTCAA
Organism: Albula goreensis; assembly: GCA_022829145.1. Classification (NCBI taxonomy): domain Eukaryota; kingdom Metazoa; phylum Chordata; class Actinopteri; order Albuliformes; family Albulidae; genus Albula; species Albula goreensis. The sequence goes on from CM040758.1 coordinate 5,219,085, forward strand.
CCATGTTTGACCTACGGCAACACAGGGAAACATGTAGGTGGATGTGTTTCCATTAGCAGTTTGTTTTCATAGTAATAAAGCTGATTATCAACTATGTTTTCCTCTGACAGCTTGTAGCTCTTCTGCGATATCAAGATAGCAAGCATGATAGACCGTAGGGATTAAAAATTGCCAAAATGGAAGCTGTTAACACAAAGGGGAAGTCCCAGGAGGAGACCTGCATAGTTCCATCATCTGTCTTGTTTCAGCTTTATTCTGTTTAAAAGCTTCTAGGTCAAGAGGATGTCAATCTTACAACTGTAGCGTACTCCAAATTCATATTCATGGCCCGTACAACGGCAGTAAATGTCTTTTGTCGTAACTGCAATGGATAGTACTTTTTAAAACGAACAATTGCATTGCAGTTGCACTCAAAATCGCTCATCATATTCCTCTCCTAAATATAAATGTAATATTTTTGTAGGCGAGTATAAATGAATATTGTATCAAATTCACATTCTGTTGTGAAGACATTGTTGCCAATGGTAATCTTAGTGCATTAGTTATGAGACACCAGACATAAATTCCTTGTAATTTGTGGTATGTATCCAAGCTGGTAAAAACTGTTAAGATAATCAAGATTTGCCTTTATATGGTTTACAGGATCTTAAAAACATTTGCAAACTTTACTTTAAGACTGTCAACAGCTCTTTCTTCAACCAGATGCTTGAGCTGTTCTGTCAGATCTAAGACACCCAGGAGGGTAAATTAGTTTGAAGGATTTTGTTTACTCTTATCCCCCTCTCGTTAATGGAGAGAGTGCCGCTAAATAGCCTCTCTCGAGTCCGGAGAGAGGCAAGTCTTGGAATTTTATCCGTGGTAAATCTTCTCCCACCATTTCCTCCTGGTTGTTTCTCTGAAACTGCGTGACGCTGTGTGAACGTTCAGTCGCCTCTCCGAACTCCCATACATCAACTATGCCTGGAATTAAAGACGGGACTAAATTAGCAATTTAAAAAAGGGCGTTTGTCACTTGGGGGTATGATGACAGATCATGTGGTCAGATGGCCCATGTAGGCACGTCTTCTCAGAAAGGGGAGGGGCTGTTCCCCCTTCTCTCCAAAGTACAGTGCTTAGGATAGGCCCAGCCATGCTGCGTGCCGTTTCTCGATTTTCATTTTTACAAAAAGAAAGAAAAAAACTCCCCTGGGCAAATTTTTATGCAGGAAATTGAGAACACCTAGGCCAGGAAGGAGACAAATAACAGGAGAGAGAGTGAGAACAATGAACATAAATACTTTAAGCATAATTGACATATAGTCTCTGGGCACATTGTAAACAACCAAATAACCTCAATTTTTTATCTTGATACATCTGTTCTGGTGTACAAGTCCTCCCTCCTTAACCGAAAGGTGTATTGCTATATTGAAAGGCCCCTGTTGAGTTACAATACATTTTAGAGGGTCTGCGCAAAGGCTTTTCACTCAGTGTCCATATTTCAACATACAATCCAGACGTTTTGCATCTCACAAACAACTGATTGTACTTAAATTTAACCAACAATATGTATCAGTGTTAGTTTTGCCTATTGGAAGTGGAGTTGAAGATGGGAGCTACACAAATGGTGTAACAAAAATAATACTACCTCCTTGAACTGTCTTTCAGACAAACAGGAGCGACTGTTCTTATATGAGGTTGACAGGTGTTCTGTTTGGATCCGGCCTCATTCCCAGTGCTGCTTGGGTCTTGTTCTTTTCTGAAACGTCTCTCCAACTGCTGGGAGTGAGAAACACTTGCGTCCAAGTGAAAACGAGCAGCTGCTTCTTAAAGCTGTTTAACAGAAAGTTACGTCTGCCATCTTTGAAAGATAGGAAGTAGACCCGGCCAGAGGAGCTAGCCAGCTCTGATTGGGTAGGGTAGAGACGTTGGAAGAGAGGCTCATGGGAAAGGATTGTGTTTATACTAATTTGTCATTAGAAGGTAAACTCGCAGAGAGAAGCTGGCACACAGAACACATTCTTCTACTGTCCAGTGCTTTAACAGACTGAGCAAGCCTGTGAAATCACTCTCTATGGAGTGAATTCTCTGCCCTGAAAATCTATGGGTAGAAAAATGTAAGTCACACTTACAAATGTAAAATACAAATGTCTGCATGCTTAAATATGACTCTTAATGTGAATTATTACATTTGCAAGTGGAAGAGTAAACAAAATTAGCTAATTTAAATAACAGTCTGAAATAGCAATTAATACAAATCAATGCACAGATATGTTTTATACAGACTAATATAATTTAGTTGCATAAATGGTGTTATTATTGAACTGTTTGGTGTCACCAAGGTTATGGTGTCATGCAAGGTTACCATAGATAAACATAGACTTAATATCAAGCATGTATAATGATACCACACAAAACCTTCAAGAACAGCTCTGCAATGTGTCTTCTCTCAGCTTGCATGGAGTATCTCTTTCATTCTTGTTATCTCTTTCTCATGCCATTTTTTTATTTTATTTTTTTTAATTTATGTAAGAAGTATGGCTACTGATTGTGGTTGGCTATGAAATTTGAACCAAAAATGAGTGAATGAATTTTGAGGCTTTGTGTTAGCGGATTTGTGCTTCACTGCAGCTCACCGTATTTCCCATTTTAATCACAGCCCCTTGCACCTGGGTGGGTGAAAATACAGGCCTTTTGTTAGTCACTACTGAAGACAGGGAGATTAACGAGAATGTCTGAGCCATCTTTATCCTAAATCTTAATTAAAAATAACATAGTAAAATACATCATGAACGTAGATATGGGATTAAAAACCAAAATTGTTTGATATACGAACCTTTAAAAAGGTTTAATAGGGGTGATGCACAACATTCGATTAAATAGACAGGGCTCAACCTTATTCAAGAGCTTCCTACATCTGGTTTAGAAGCCTACCTCCTTAACCAAGACCTGAAATTTAATTTCCAATCAGAATTCGAGTTCTCCGGGTGAAGACCTTCTGTCTTCTGTTGAAGGCCATTAGCCTTGGTGGATGGCCTTGAATTGTTCCGGAAATCAATAATTAAAGCCTACAGGTCAGGGGTCGAGCCCTGACAACAGATATGTTGACAGTGAGTCACAACCACTAATGGTGCGTAGGACTAAAAAGGGCCTTTGTCCGCAGAGGGGACTCCCCTTCCTGATAAATGATTAACACTATGATTTCTCATTACTTCCTGTTCCACCTCCCATTGACCTGTTCACAAAAGGTCACAGGAATATGCATTCTGGGCACATTTGTGCGTATTGATGACATATTGATTGTGTCATATGTAGTGCCTGACTATGGACTCACAAGGGAAATCCTTGCTCTACCAGATGTTACCAGCGTTGTGACACACCCCATCCCCTGCCACTTTGAAAAACTACCGTGAGGCAGAATGCATTTCTGTTTCAGTAAACACCTCATTCTGATAAATGCATTTGTCAAGATATTGCTGTGCTTTCCATGTAAGTTGCCGCATAAGTTGTTTTGTCTTTCCCCCAATTTTCTTCCCAGTCTAGAAACATCTATTAGAAATGGAAGACCATCCTGTGGCAACAATGGGCCCTGATGGGTCAAGATGGTGAAGACGTTTGCTCCCAGAAAAAAGTGAGAGATCAGCTGACCACTTCTGTGCCACACTGTAATCCTCCACCTACACTGTTGCATTGTGGGACTTCTTTATGTCTGGAAAGACAGTGAAGTTAATTGACCTAACCTTCTAAGGTCCACTTGTGTACCTTGAAAGTGTACACTTTGGAAGCATGTGTACACTTTGGAAAACACATACTTGTCTCAACTCTCCAAATTTATTGGAGGTATTTGCAGGGATGAAATTAAATCATCAACTGTCCCAAACCAGAAAAAAGGAATTTTTGTAGTGATTTCTTAAAATGATAAGTTTACTTCATGACACACAAGCTTTTGGATAATTTCCGTTATTATCATTTTTATTTTTTTCACTCTGTCTTGATTTTAGCATTAGCAGTGTCTGTCAAACCAACACAGATGGGTAGTGTTGGTATTCTCAACAGTTAAAATGCTTCAGGATGTGCCTTACTTGTAAACAGTAGATGTCGTTCTGTGCCGTGCTAATTGGCCAAATCTAGCATGTGTTTTCTCTTTGACCTAATGAAAATTAATAAGGTTGCGGGAGGCACTGAGAAGCTTAGTGGAATTACCTGAGTGCAGTTTATGGTGCTCTTTTTGCCTCCTCCAGCATTCAGAGTTTGGAACTTTTTCACAGAGCTGTTTGTTTTAATGGAAGCGCACATCTGTTTTCTCAGCTGGGATTCTAGAAATGGACAATAAGGGCTTCACAGCTCCAGCAGGGTTAGCGCTACTACTGTTGGATTTTATGTCCCTACTTGATGAGTAAGAAAGAGAGAGAGAAGGGAATGAGGGAGGCTGGGAGAGAGAGTGGGAGAAGGAGATGGAGAGGCTCGACTTTTCATACTCCATTATTAAACCAAATTCATGCAAATTAATGTCTTAAAAGGTTATATTCAAAGTTCCCAGAGCCTCTGTAGGGCTTAATTCTTAATCAGCACTACTCAATTCCAGGTCCTGAGAGCAAAGTATCTGCAGGTAGTTTCTCCAGCCAATCACAACCTGATTTCAGTAATTAGCTCACCCTCTGGGCTAAGGAGGTCAAATAACTAGCAACGTCAGGCGGTGTATTGTGACATCAGTTGACATTCATTTTATATTCAATTTATATATTACAGGTTGCCTATCATAAGTATTCACCCCCTTGGATGTTTTACCCTTTTATTGCTTTCATTGCCTACTCAATCAGGCTGATTGAGACTTATCCACACAGATTCAGTGCTGTGATTGCAGCCAAAGGTGCATCTACTAAATACTGACTTGAAGGGGGTGAATAATTATGCAAACCATTATTTTTCTTTATATAATTTTGTTTCATTAACATTACTTTGTAGAAATCTGTTTTCACTTTGACATAAAAGAGTTTTTCCGATAAATTTTTTGTGAAAAAAAAGCCAAATTTTATTGACCATGATTGATTAATGAAAGCAATAAAAGGGTAAAACATCCAAGGGGGTGAATACTTCTGTTAGGCACTGTATATTATATTTCCAGCTAATTTGCATCGATTTGAATTTTAATTTTGTCATATACCTTTGGCTGGAGCACAAGTGGCACACACAACAATGCATCGATTTGTTTAAATATGTTTGCGGCAGTGTCTAATTGCTGGGCCATTGCCGTGTCTACTCTCTGTTTTTCGCATTTTCTGTTTACAATTAGAATGCACAAAACGAGAGCGGTTATCCCAATCAAACCATACCTTGCTGGTTTTACAGTTTGCTTGCAGGTCACATCACTGACCTTCACGCTTACTGTTGCGCTGTAAAAAAAAAAAACACTCCAACTTGACGGCTGTATTTAAAGCAGTTTTACTCAGGACATTATCCAAAACAATCTGTTTCCAGTTAGTCAAATATTTCTCTAAGGATGTTGGTTTGTAAATCCACATATTTGACCCACTAAAGTGACTTTACTTTCCTCTCACACAGTGTAAAATCTTGGCAATGTTCATTCTGTTGAAAAACAGCTATCCTCCTTTCAATTAGTTCCAGCTTTCCATTTTCTACCACGGACAGCGTGAAGCAGATTTCACAGATTGATTTCACTTGTTGAAAATGGATAGACATTTTAATGTGATTCTCTAAAACACCTCTTAAAAGTACAGCTATGCTCAGCTAATTCTGAGAATCACTGACTGGCTCACTTGAAACATGGATATTTTTTGATCCACAGTGCACAGCTAAGAAACTTTCAGGCATAAATCGTTGTTTATGCCTGATAAGAAAATGACGAATAAATAAGTGTAAAATCAAAGCACTGTAACCATCGATTCAAGTAAGAAATAAGGTTGGTCCGACTAGCGTAGCTGATTGGTGTAGATCAAGTTCATTTGAAGCGCTTGGCTTCCATATTGTAAATTACCGGTCAGTATTTGAGATACGATGCGGAGGCACTTGATAAAGGGGGGAAAGATTTCATATGTTCCCGCTATTAAAGGCACACAGAAGCTTACTCAGCCCTGCCAGTTTTAATGTTTTCATAGTAGCATGGCAGAAACCACGCACACAGGAAATCTAAGACCTTGCACCAGGCTGACTGTGCAATTCAGGGGTACTTAAAAATGCAGAAATAACTTGATCTTTACAGCTGAACTTTGTGTTCTTCGGAAATGGACCGCCTCACTGCTGAAGGTGGGCAATGCTGGCCTCTGAGCCTCACTCACAGCAATCAACCAACAGTCCATTTTGCACAGTTGGCTGTCTGAGCTAATAAATCCTCCAGCGCGGTATGTTGTAAAGAGCTACTTGCAAAGTAAAATACACATACAGAGAAAGCATGCTTGGGTTTGGGGTTTTGGGGGTGGCCTCGGTACAGAATGCTGGCATTACTCTAAATTACTGAGACTGCTTTCCAAAATAAAATGCAAATGGAAGTCTGACTTTGTCTGTGTGCGTTGCCGTGGAGGCAAGGACAGACAGAGGAATAGCTTTGACTTTGGTAGCAGGCTATGTTATTTCCATCCCAAAGCTAATAATTTCTTTTATATCACGGTATCTCAGGCCTCTAATTCCTTCATTAGGTTATCCGAGAAACAGATGGGGAATGAACTATGTCTAGGACTAGAGTTTCAGATCCGCGCAGGAAGATGGCTTATTCCAGGGAAAACAAAATTTTTGTGCGATTTTAAGAGTCGGGCGGGAGTTGGATGGTTACGTGCTGAAAAGAGAGAGTGTTGACGTCTGTAGCTGACTCATGGTCGATGCGAGATCAGCGTTCAGCATAAAATGTCACTTCTTCACTGTTTGTCGGGCTTTTTGGTCTGAGCGTTGCTAAGAAACAAGGAAGTGCCATCAGTCCAGATGTGTTTCTCCAGTGCTACACCTACAAACGAGAAAAACAAAAAAATATAAAATCTCATTGGGGTGAAGCAAATCTTCATCAAGAGAGGTTACGCAAATAACCAGAGCTAAAACACAGGGAGCCAGATATATGTTTGAAATATTGAATGTTTGCTTGATTTGGACTTGAATCCATTTCGGACCAGTAATATTGGCAGTTAAAGAGAGAGAGAAATACCATCAAATATGTAAGCACATTCACCACCACACCCTACAAGTAAGACTTTCCATTTATTATGCTGTGTTAATGTCTGGTACTTATTCCAGACATCCAGCTGTCTAATCGAGTGGAACACGGACTCAATAAGTCTGCTGTTCGGCAGGGAATTCTGGGATACCTCTATCTCATTAATCTATAATTCACTGTGTTCTGTGCACTGAAACTGGCTTTTTTAGCTTTAGTTGGCATTTTTTTCCACACAGGAAGGATTCAGGCTGTCCCTCTGTTAGACACTTCGGCTGCGGTGCTTTGAAAGGCCAGGCGCAGAAGGTGCAGGCCCCGATATTCACAAGGCAAGTGTGCACGGCAAGGCATGGTGAAACTGACCATCTCGAAGGAGCGTGGTGCTGATTTCAGTGCCCTTGGCTTGCGACTGTTGAGTCATCCTCAGATTCTTCTCCAGGATGAGGCAGTGGCTGGCTCTGAGCTGTGTGGGGCACAATACCCAGCATGCAACAGTGCTCCTTATTCAAATGAGACCTGCACTTACTCAGGGACCTCCTGCAATTTACGAATAGTTAAAATGGCCATGCATAGGTTTGGAGATAATTTAACGGATAATTTTGCAACCCAGCTGGTAATAAATGGTAAAAATCCAAGTTTCAGCCTTAGTTTCCGTTAACTCTTCCCATCACATGTTGTCCTTTGCTGATGCAGAGACTCAAGTGAATCAGGGATGTCCAAGGCACTAATAACGTCACTGTATTGATACTTAGTCAAGTTACCTTATCTTAAAACATGTTTATATTACCCGTTTATTTCTTATAAAAGTAAAACAACATAAGAATCTAAGAACATGTTATGATGAGAACAAGCCATTCGGCCCAACTAAGCTTACCATTTAAACTACATTTAAATTTAGGCATTTTGCAGACGCTCTTACCCAGAGACTTACAAAAGAGCATGCAGTGAGTTAGAACAAGTGTAATAAACAAGTAATTTTAGCCATGGCCGATTATACTTGCAGCCAATTTGCATGTTATGCTTAACTGCTTTCTAAAGTTGTCGTGTGAGTTTGAGGATATAGTGATAAAGAGGACATGATGATCAGTGTTCAGCATCACATGGAACCAGGTACGGTTTAAACAGGCGAGTTTAGGTCTATGGCAGAATGTGGTGAGCGAATCCGCTCTCCTTATAGTGACACCAGTTTGAGGTCAGAGAGGAAAAGAGGTGTGACCGAGAAGAGGTAGCCTTTTGGGAAGGAAGGGCCAGGCGGCCAGAGGATCTCGAACGCATGGGTTTTGCAGGTGTGTAAGGTTTGATGAAGAGTTGAGTATCCAGTACTGCATCAAGTCTGGGCTTGAGCAGAGCAAGGGTTTCTGCCTCAAAAATCTATGCTGTCATGGTTAGCTACATTGCTAACCATGTCAGTCCTAAGTAACACAAGCTAGATCCCCAAACTGGACATAGCAGCACAGAGGCTAGCTGGCTAATTAGCCATCAGGGATGGATGGGGTGGACACAGACACGACAATGGCTTAACATTACCTAAATAGATAAAAACATATAGAGCAAACTTTAGATGGCTAGCTATAACCAGAACGAAAGGAAACAATGTTGATTTCTGTGAGGTTCTCCTCTATTTGAAAAGCCAGTAATGTGAGATATCTGTGCCAGGACAAAGTTAATTCTACAAAAGATGGGAATCTCACCACAGCAGCCATATACCTTGCACACATATACCTGTATTCACTAGTGTGAATTTTATGCCACAAAATCCATCATTAACTATTCATAGTAGGTTATTTGGCAGTTGCACCATTTGGGCCATTAAAATAAAGGTCTAAAGCTGTTACTCTGATACGAGTACCTTCAGGTATCTATATTACTGTTCACATTACTATGATTATTCTGGCTTCAGGGGATGAAAATATTGACATGTATTCATTCTACCTGTGCTCTAAAACATGTGATTTCACTAATTTGCTCATCTACCTGGCTGTGCTAATTATAATCGGCAGGTTAAGTGCATGGATGGAACAAATACTGTAAAAAATGGTAGTGCTATTACTTTCTGAGGCTGGGGGGTTTCCACTTCTGTTCAATACATCAGACAACCAATATTATTGCACCAAGAGAAGTAATTTGACAACAGTTTCAGCACTCAAACCTGAGTATTCACTTCTACAGTGCCGCTTAGTACTTTCTGAATATATCTGCTTCTGAGAGCCAAGAGCAAAGACAATGACTGACACCGAATAAAATCACCTATTAATGAACCTGTTTAGAATTTGGCTCTGATTCCTCTACTCATTTTCACCAGCAGGATGAATCTTAAGTAAACTGAGTCACGGTTTCATATGCTTTTCTGTGATAAATAGCTTATATATAGATTTGCATTTTTGAATAACGATTGCAATTTCAAAAACATAAGTGTATAACAATCTGTCTATGCAGAGGTTAGGAGGACAACGGCCATTCATCCGCCTCGGCAGTTTGCAGAGGAGGGGTTAGAATATAACGCCAGTTAGGGACATTGAACCTTTTGTTTTGTGTCTTGTTTGTTTGCTTTCTGTTGAGAGGGAAGAGAGAGGAATTAATTCGTATGACATTGTGCCACCTCCGAATTTCAGGCAAACACTAATTCTGTTATGATTATGAAACGGGTAGATACTGCCCTGGAGACCGATTACTCAATCATACCTCCTGGCAGAGAAAATATTCATAATATGGTGTGAATGAATAGAATGTCAATACATAATTCTCATAGCACTGCACCTTCCACAAACATGAAAATCATATTTAAGGAATCACTCGGCAGTAAACTTAAATGAGAATGAGCACTTTGTCTGAACTCTGATATCTAAGCTCAATGTTCAAATCAAAGTGGATAAGACTCTACATAAATACTAGGTAAGAAGATAAATAGTAGTTTGCGCTTGTGTTTTCATTCAAGATAGCTTATTTCTTGATAAATGATGTTGTATGTCCCACATCCACAAACATGGAACAGAGACTTTGGCTGCAATCGAATAAACCTAGTCTCTGTAAGGGAAAATTAAATGTAGTCCACTTGAACATCAGGCTTGTTAAGACCATATGCAATCCTGTTTCAGAATTAAAGGATATCATTCTTGCTGTCTCTAATTAAGTATAACATACTCAAGAAGGTCTAATCTAGTGATGATTGAAAGGAGGTTTCCTAAATGCTGTTTTACGAGGGTGAAGACTAATTGTCAACGATTGACTTGTTTGGTTACCAATTTTTCTTTCACCTCAGCCAGCGCAGTCATTGGTCCAAATAATTGAGTAGCTGATATATGCTAGCTCCTCCCAATACATGAAGCTCCAGACACTGATATCAGAGCACGTTGTGTCTGTAAATTATGCACTAATAGAGCTTGTTCAGATTAATAATTCATTATTAATTCCAAACTATGTCTTAATTTAATTTCAGTTGTGAATTTAGCTTCGTACATGACCCTCACATTTCGTTGCATGTTCTCTTTACCTGAGAACTTTAATGTTAGGTTTTCAATTGCGATGCATTCAGCTGAATCTAGACTGAAGTTGTGTACCGCTGAAGAGCAATTTTGTTGTAAGTCTATCATTACGAGAGAGAGAGACGCACGCGGAAAACGTATTTAAGTGGTGCGTAACTCGGTTTTGGATTCGGCCCATGGTCTATTTGTAGCATATCCTTTTTTATATTCAGCCACACTTTTATCCAGCTGCCAAGATATGACACAGGATATTTCTGCACCCACTCTGAAGGTGTTTTTTTTCCTTTATGAAAGAAAATATATGAAAGGGTATTTTAAATATAAGCTATAAATGTATTCTGCATTTTGTTGGTAGTAGTTCTGGTTGGCAAATATAGTATTTTTATGTCAAACCATGACAAAAATGCTATAGATGGCACACTATAATCTTAATAAAATGGTGGAGGGGAGGTGGAAAGAATGCGGAGAGAATTTAACTCTGACGCAAAATGGACGGGAAAATTTGTACTTGATACTATAAAATACTTGGAGGTTTATGGTCAGTCGCATTAACGCTGGCAGAATGTCAAGTTTCAAAATGTGCATTCATTACACAAGATCCCGAGAAAATAATGAAATAGATATGGTTGTGTATATAGTGTTATATTGTGTAAAAAGCAGACTGTTGCAATTCATGCATGATGGACTTGCCCTTGTTTCTGGTTGAGAGCGCAAGGACGTTTTTCACACTGAAACATATTGGAAGTAAAATGACTATAAAGATGTACCTCCCAGGGTTGAATCCTTAATATTTCTACATCCCTTACTGTCAAGAAAGTATTTTGTGATTTGTTTTAATACATTAATCTACTGTAACAGTGAAAGGCCTCCCATGTTGGAATTATTTTCAGTGTTTGCTAGTTGAAGAGGTGACCAGAAAGCAGACTAAGGCTAAGGTACAGTTTGATGAGAAGGCAGAATTAATACTCTGTGACACAGTCAGAGTAGATAGACCTATATCCATAATAAACAGGATAAGTTACACTCACACCTTTCCACCAAGGCAAAACGTGGACTTATAGTGTAGGTGAGCTTTATATGAGATCTAGACCTACAGGTCTGTTGTGTATTTGTTGAGAAGTTGATGCCATTACTCTTATGTTCATTTATGTCCCTTATGATGTTTGCTGCTGACTTGCAATGGCATTGTATACCTTTAAATAAAACAAGAACAAACAAAATACTCGACAGAGTGCACCACCTTGTGGTCAACATCATTGAAGTATGGGCACATTGTTGTAAAACTAAGGCAGATTTATCAAAGCCTTTAACACATGCAAATTTTTGCATATGCAATTTCAGTGACATGATTCCTGATTGGAGCAAACAAACTACCTCAACCAACCCCATGCTCTCTTAGTCTTTCTGCACCAGAAACAAAGTTCTGTGCATACTAAGAGCTTCAGTGAATCAAGTCCATTCTCTACATACCGGCTGCGTTCCAATACTTTTTTGCTCGTCTCCTCCTTTCCTCCCCTCCTTTCCTACCCCGGAAGTATGCCGGAAATATGTGGAGGAAAGGAGGGGAGGAAACGAGTGGAGGAAAGGAGGAAAGGAGGAGATGAATCGAAAATTGGAACAACTAATCCGATTCGCCCGTCATCAAAGCGACGTTGGCTATTGATGAAGTAGCCCTATCATAGCTTTTGACCAATGCCGAACCCACAAACCGTGGCTTAGCCAATCGCTGGTCCTACACAAGACAAGCCCATTTAAAGCTACAAAACAGGATTTCAAAGTCCAAGAACCTACACGAACACGGCGAAGAAATGAGACCTGACTGTCCTAGCGAATGTGTACTCATTTACAAACTGATTATTTTGCAAACAAAGTAATCGTCTGCAATGTGAAATATTTGTTGTTGGCGAACAATATTCCATGTGTGCAAATGACCTTAGAATGTATCCACAATCTAAGCTAAGCATTCTGTACAATCAGGTGAAGGCATATAAAATGTCCCATCCTGTTTGCCAACATCATAAGGATACATCAACGACCTCAAGCAGGATCCCAATGAGAAGAGATTAGTGACTCAATTACCTATCACCATGTGAGCCAATAAGATCGGCGAATGTAGTAACCCAAACGGGTATATAAAGGGCATGATCCAGCCTTATCACATCGCTTACAATGGAATCGGCACTTGCGTTAGCAAAAATCATTAACCACCACCTGCAGCGCCAGCGCCGCACGTCTGCTCGCAGGCGACTGCACAGACGTCGCACTATTGCCCTGATGGCACCGAAGGTAAATAAACGGCATATACTTTGAACTATCCCCAGGTGACGGCCGTCATTTAGTGGCATAATAGGTTTGAGCTTTGCAGAAGCTGTTATCTGAAGTGCTTATCACTGTATAGTGATGTATTGATACATGATACTTTCTTGGAATTTGGTTACAACTACTGGTTGTCTGCATGCCCCCTAATTGCAATGACCACTAATGCAATCTGTATCTTTCATAGGACACCGATCCAGTGTCGTATGCCAGGGCGAACCCCACAGTGCCACTCCTGGCACTGTATTATGGGCCTCAGGAGCTGCGGGAGGACTTCCGCCTGTCTCGAGTGTCTGTGGAGGCCCTGATGCGCCAGGTCCCCCGGCAGAAGACCCATGGGTGGGCCCATGAGGTGGAGGTGCTCATCCTCCTCTACTGGCTGGCCCATGGGTTGTCCTACCGAGTGGTCGCCAGGGCCTTTGACATCCCCATCACCACTGTACTCTGCTGGACAGGGTCATCAGCTTCCCCAAGGCCGAGGGACTCCCTGCTGTCGGTGCAGGCTTTGCCCAGCTGGCCAACTCCCGTTTTCTCCGGATGTGTGGGTGCCATTGATTGATGCCATATCCGGGTCAAGGTGCCCCCTGGTGCCAATGGCCAGGACTACATCAACCGCAAGCTGTTAGCCTCTATCCAGCTCCAGGCCATCTGCGACAGTGCGGGTAGATTCCTGGACATTGATGTGGGGTACCCTGGCTCAGTCCATGATGCAAGGGTCCTGAGGAACAGCCCGGTGTACCTGGGGGCAGTATATCCTCCCCCAGGATACTTCATCGTGGCTGACGGAGGGTACCCTTGCATCTCCGTACCGATGGCCATCATGACACCCTTCCGTGAGCCAGTGCAGGGGAGAGTGCAGGAACGGTACAACCGCCACCATGCCAGGGCTCGCTCCATCATAGAACGGGCCTTTGGCATGTTGAAGACCAGGTGGAGGTGTGTCTTCCTCAAGGCCCTTGAGGTGAGCCACATTTTCGCCCCAGACGTGGCCATGGCTGAGAAGCAGGGTGACCATGAAGAGTGCACTCTGATGGTGAGGGCTAAAGTCAGTGAGATTTATATTAGGCAAGGCAGGCCCAAAACAGGCCTGACTGTGTCAAAACACCTCACCTGAATTATGCAATTAATTTAATTGAGTTTGGTATGTAAAGTCAAATGTGTATATTGCTCCCTCCCACTGCAATGCATCATGGGATATTGCTAACAGGAATTTTCTTAATGAACCATAAGGCCTTGGCTGCACTGGGTTTGGAAACAGTGCTTTACACACTTCATAACACAGCTTAGATATCTGTGTGAAACAGCTCCCCCTGCTGTGTGTTAATGTAGCCCAAAAGCACTCCTGACATCAATGGAAGCAGATGAGATTAAAAGGATTACTCTAAAACACCAGCGGAACCAAACACGTTCAGTGGTTCACCCTCAAACTTTGCTTAACACTATAAATGCTACAGCCGCACACCCGATGTCAGGGAGTCTTATGACACATATTGAACTCATAGCATTGAACAGGTTGCTTTGAAAAACTTTTATTTCAACAGTCTGCAGCCTAAAATGGTCACGCTGAACACCCTGCACAAGAAATGAAGAGATTTAGGAAGAGCCAGTTACTTCAACCTTATCATTGTCACAGAAATTGGGTAATTGGTAGTAATGTATACTTAGCCTACCTAAAAAAAGGATCGTTATTTTGTACAGAGTAATGTAATGGTCTAACAAAATGATCCTGATATTGACACGGTGAAGATTTGCCTAAAGTTGTTTCAGGTTTAAGAAACAGCTAGCAAGGCTAACAGAGGAGCACAAGATGTGACAAAATTTTTCATAGCTTATTGTCTGCTTATAGAAATTCATTTATGTTTCAAGTGTGTCATTTTTTGTTTGATAATAGGGTGCAAAATCAAGGTAAATCAATATAGGCAATTTTATTCGCGGTGGTTCAATTGTTTGGATACGAGGTTATTATGCTCTTGTAACAGTCTGAAAATAATTTCAGGCCCAATTAAAACTCCATTGTTTGGATAAGACATTTTGTTATTTTGTACTTGGTTAATCAACATGATTTTCAATACAAAATAATTACGTGGTCAAAATGTGATTCAGGATAAATCTGTAAACTTCTGAGTTGTAACACAGTTATGCTGACACTCCTACGATCATACCTTTCTTACCATGGCCACTTCAGGTACATCTGTCTTCGCCATTAAATAGCCTGTTCTATCCACATCACATGATCAGGATATTCTATTTAATGCAGATAGGTAGGTACCTACAGATAATGTGTATGCAAATCACAGACAAAATGAGCTTGATGTAACAGATTTAAGTGTCTTTTAATGTGCCATGTTGGACACACCAGAATAAGTTATCAGAAACGACAACTCTGCTGGGCTTTTCACAGTCTAGAGTGTCACAGGTGTATGAAAAATGGTCCATCAACCACAAAACATCCAGATTTAATGGCAGTGATTTGGTGGAAAACAGACTGTTGATAAAAGAGGCAACTTGTAAAATGGAGTACAATGGATTCTTTACTGCCAGTATTTCAATGCTTAAATTTGGGTTCATGAAGTGGCAAATCAAATATCTAGCCAGGAATGGAAATAAACTATTGCTAGATACTTGCTTCTATTTTGTCCTCCAAATGTTTGAATGTTCAAAGGGGGATTCATTTCTTCTTCTGATTATTTTATGAAATATTTAGACATTACAGGATATACTTTCATGGCAGCACGGACAGTCCTTTTACCTCTTTTCTAGAACATTCACACCTTAAATTTCAAAATATTCTAATTTAGATTTAAAATGTTTCAATTTGAATCGTGCATCTTCAATCACGGTGTGAGTATTTTAGGAAAGTGGTGTAACTACTGCTCGCACTGTGATGTAATATTGCAATGGTCTTAATGCCGGTAATTAAACGGATGTCTCAAAATACAATTTACAGAAATGCGAAGATCCAGCTGTTCCCTCCAGAGACCCGGAGTCGGATGTGTTTACGGTTCAGCACTCAGGCCAGCGGCGAACTCCACCAGAGTCCGTGTGGGCCGTCCGGACATGCCCTTTCTCAGGTACGGGACCTCGTCTTTGTTGGACATCACCCCGGCGATGTCCAGATGCGCCCAGTGCGTGGCCGTTACAAACTCGCCCAGGAACGCAGCGGCCGTGCAGGCCCCGCCCGACCTGCAGGATGTAAAGCCCTCTCTTAAGAGAAATGCGCTTGAGTACCTCTCTCAGCCAATCACAACACAGATCCTTTCTCTGGCAATTACATCACAATACATCTCTGGGCCAATGACACTGACTGAAAGAAATGAATCAGGAAGCCCTGCGAGTGATACCATTAACCTTTTCACGAGTGAGCGGAAGGCGAAATGCACTGAATAAATATTAACGTGACATTTACCTCAAGTGATAGTGTTGATTATATTAAAGCAATTTTACTCTATGTGACGGCTTGCTTTCAGCGACTTAAAGGAGGCATTTTTTACTTCACTGTAATGATAACAGCGGCAACAAAACTTGCCCCTTATTGAGAAAACTTGCCCCTTCTTAATTAAGTGCATGAGCAATTCAATCGATACAGGATGTACTTTACAACATGAAACGTAAACAGCATTGGCTCTTAAAAATCTCAAGCCCATTCGGATGAATTGCATGTGCTCTTACAGAGACTAAGCATGTTACACTGAATCCCAGGGTTACTCTATCGTCTCCACCCACCGACTGTATTTGCCGATGTTGTTGAGGTCGGCCAGCTGGCTGTCGGTGACCTGCCGGGTGTAGTGCTGGAACAGGGGCATCCTCCAGACTCTGTCGCCAGTCGCGATGCTCGCCTGGATCAAAGAACACAGCGTTCGAGCCACTCAGAGCACCATCGGTACTTCATTTCACTGATATCACGTTTTGTTTCATCAGTGAAAGTAAGAAAGAACTGTCCATTTTCCTGTATGTTGTCCTAACTGATCGTTGTCTGTTTTTGTCTACGAACTGATATTATGTTTACATAATATGCACTGTAGTTACATGTTATAACTATGTTATATAAACAGATGACAGTCATACACATTTGCATGTACCTTATGCAGGCGGTCCCACAGCCAATCAGAATTGGTGAATACCCCTGTAGCGGCAGATCCTAAGGCCACATCCATTGCTCCTGCAGAGTAACACACAACGCAGATCTTTACTCATTCAGTATTAGTGTGTTTTATGTCTTCCACCATCTTGTGACAGTCTCTGAGAAAAATCAGTTATGTTAGCTATGTTTCAACGTCAGTGAAATCGCACGCATGCCTTACCTGTTAGAGTTGCAGCGTTGACTATAGCTTTTGGCTTAAAACTGTGTGCATAGCAAAGAGCGTCCGCCAGTATAAGTCTGCCTTCAGCATCCGTGTTGTCAACCTGAGGGGAGGGAATCACAAGAGTGGGCTTTTACAGCAAAATAATTATCTAAATTGTCTTAAAAAGCCTTATTTTATCTGCTTCCTATACAAAGTACAAACCAATACAATTTACTGTATTTAACATAGGAAACCAACTCAGGATATACATCTTACTGTATCACAACATATAGTTCATCATCTCCATCTAATACATTAAGTATTTATTAAACATTTATAAATTATTATTATGTATTTGAAGTAACAGAGCTGTGAAATGCTTGTGTCTCACAGTTTATAGCCTCAGACTGTATATCTGTAATCTGGAATGCGTCATTGTGTGATCAGAGATATTTCACTGGGACAGAGACAGAAAATGTGAATTTCCTTCATGACCATCCCCAGACCGTAAACCGCAGAAAATGACATCTCAATTTCCTGTAGCATTTCCAAAGACTTTGTCAATTAATTATTAAACAAAAGGAGGTTTTGATATAAATTTGCCAAAAAGTACAAAAAAATGTTTTCTCTGTCAAAGACTTTTGGAAATTAAAACCTTGCAGGTAAATAAACTGTATAAGTTGTATGGTCATATACCTGTATAGTTTTTCCATTCTTCGCTCTGACGACATCACCAGGTTTATTTGCCTTCCCACTGGGCATGTTTTCACAAAGAGGTGCCAGACCTACAATATAAAACAGAAACCCTTAGTTTGAGTTCAAACTAAGAAAAAAATGGAATTATGCATTTTATAATGGCAGGATAGCAAGCAAAATGCCAGACACTGATAAGGAAGAAATGCATGTGTTGAAATGACCTAAACTCCACAGAAATTGTTGTAAAAGTTCATTGGCCATTAAGAATTGGTTAATATTGTGCTCATGTCCTTTTCTTTGCCATGACCTCACCGATTATATTGATAGGCAGTTTGAGGGCCGCTGCCGTGACGATGGAGGAGCACACTGTGGCGGCCCCGCCCATATCTGCTCTCATGGCGTCCATTCCTGAGGATGGCTTCAGGGAGATTCCACCGCTAGGGACAAATGTACATACTTCACACACATTTCATTTTACTGCGCAGGGACAAAATGCAGAGCCAAATGTATTTTTCCTCAAAACCCATAATGCTATATTTTGTAGTCCTTTTTTAAGATCTTGCTATAACATTCCTGAATTGTGAAAACCTAAAAAAAATAGATGAGATACACATAAATTATGTTTACCTGTCAAAAGTGATTCCTTTTCCAACAAGTACTACAGGAGGCTGACTAGAATCAGGGTTTCCATTGTAGTGCAACTCCAGGAAGACAGGGGGCTCCTCTGAGCCTTTTGAAACACTTAGGAATGCCCCCATCTGCTGTCCCTCTATCCAGGACTGTGGCCTGCAGGAGACAACATGCCTTCAGTTAAGGTAGCAACAACAAAAACTAAATGGCTATTGCCTCCAATATGACTGCTTTGAAATCATAAAGCAGTTTTTCCATCATTTATCAAATGTTTAATACATGATGGAAAGAAATCAACATATATCCCCATTTGTCTTCTTCATTAAAAATAGCAAGGAAAAAAACTAGCTTAAAAATAATTGCCCAGAAGTCCCACAATGCTTTACTTCAGATAGGGAATCATAAGGCCAGCAGAAGGGTCTGTGCAGAAAAGATCACCAACTGATTGAAACCATCCATAAACCGATTACTGATTATAATTCTGCATATATAAAAGATTGATTTTATATATTTTCTGTTTATTTGAACCTTGGTATCCGACCAGGCTCAGGGTGAAAATACAATCCTGGAATCTGTCACTACCTTTTATGAACGATGACTTTGTCAGAGAATGGAGCGAGCTCCTGCTCTATGGTGTTCGCAAAAAACGTTGGGGTGACATGATTGGCTGGAGCTTCCATCAGGCGTCTTGCCAGATTCTGTCCTTCTCCATACAGGACTCCCCTTTCCCAGCCATCAGTTCCAGAGCTGCAAAATATTGACCTTTTAAATACTCCTTGTACATTCATACCAATTGGAAACATAAGGCTACTGGAATTGCATTTCATTCTACTTTCCTGTCCCACACTGGTTTCAGTGACTGACTACTTGTTTAATAAGAATGTACAACATCTATTAGTGAATTAAGGGATTCATACCTGAATACTTTGACTAACTTCTTTCTTTTAACTCTGAGGAGGATGTCAGACATCCAAAGGCCCTTATCCTTGTTCCTTAAAAGTGTCTTCCATGCTAAGCTTTAGCTTTTCCTCTTCTTTGTTCGTCAAAGTGAAGTTTACTGGGTATGGTCCCCTTATGTTACTGTATTTGTCCTGGCTGTTGAGTACCTATTTAGACCTGTTTTTAATAGCTGGTCTGAAGTGGGTCTGGTACCTCTATATGCATGCAACTATGACTGTTTGGATTTGATTAGACTGTGCTTGCACTGCACCTGCCATGCAGCTTGGTTTTAACCGCCATCTTCTTTTTCTGCTTGAACTCGTCATACTGGAAGAGTCCCAGGACGGCGCCCTCTGCTGCAGCCTGGGCGTCACCGCAGGGGTCCACCTCCAGCTCCGGCACTTCCAGGTCCTGCAGCAGCCTGCAGCCAGCTGAGGTGCAGACACACATACATGTTCACATTATGGAAAGTTCTGGAATACTACAGTAGATTACTCTGCTACATGCACATGTACATCCAAACATACACACACAGACATCATGGAAAGTTATGGAAAACAGAGTACATTACTCAACTACACAAATACACAAATACACAAATACACAAATACACACACACACACACACACACACACACATACATACATACAAACCATGGAAAGTTCTGGAACATAGAGCAGATTAGTGTACTACAAGCACACAAGTTCTGGAACATAATGTGGACATTTTTCATAGCCAAAGAATAAAACAACACACACACCAACAGAGATGGACAAACACACACATACAGACAGAGATGCATGCAAACGTACACACACATACATAAATACATATGTATACACACACATATTCTGAGAATTTTAAAATAAACCTAACACGTTTAGTCAAGCTGGCTGTGCCAAGTACACATCATGGCAAACTCCCTTTATGGGGCAGATTACTTTCTTATTGCCCAAACTTCCCAACCCTTGCCCAAACTTCCAATAATTAATGGCCAGCCAACATAGCGAAACAATATGCAATCTGTCCAAATTATGCTTATTTTTTATTGTGGAGATTAACTTTACTTCATTAGAATTACCAACTCTACTCAAAAGCATTTTATAATAGAGTCTCACCAAAAGAAAAAATCTTAAGAGTGGGACTGTGCTGTATTTGTTAAAAATGAATGGAAAGCAAGCCAATGGTCTTTCTGTTTTCCAGTGCCAGTACGCTTTTCCAAGCCTATATTCAAAGGACCTTTAACATCACTTGGCAGAGCCTTGTTAAACTACAAATGGAAAAACTGCCGTCAAAAACAACATTGATCAAGTTGATCGGAGTTCAATATGACTGCATTTTAAGATCACTCTATTGAGAATTGATGAGACGTTTTACCTGAAACAGCAGCCCGGATATTCTCTTTACAAGTGTCCCAGTTCTCTTTAGTACATACGTTTGCTGAGGTTTTACCAAGACCTACAACAACAACGCTGGGAAAATCCTACAACACAAAGAGGTGGGGAAAATGTTACATTGAATACAATGTACTTCAGAATATTTCTAACCAACCAACTAAATATAATGCAATATGATAAATTCAAAACTGAAAAAATATCAATTTTGTTTACACACTTGCATTTTTAAAATATTCAGGTCATATGTATGTATTCAAGCAACTAAAACATTAACATATTCGTATTTACTTATTTACCTTATGAACACCATAAAATATCCTGTTTTTCCCTTTTTTGAGCGCAGGTCCAGATCTGTTTTGTAAAAAAGGAATGATGTACATTTATAACTTACACAATTTTCCATATCAGCAACTGTTAAATATGTAACATGTATTAACTGTGCAACTACATAGGCTACACAGCACTGTCACAATCTGTCGTTTGACTCACATCGAAAGTAATTCGCTTAGCTTTCCCGACACTGAGCGGTCAAAACTCTCAGCGGCCTCTGTGAAATGTTGGCTGTCATCTTCCTTATCCTTCTCGTACACACCAAGAACCAATCCCTGTGGATACCACAAGACATAATTTAATGCAAAGTGCTTGTATTACTCAGCGGTAATATTAAAAGAGACTTTTATGCGAATATATGCCAGTCTTTGTCAACATCGTTTTAATCAACCTGTGCACTTATACAATGAAATACCTACCGAGCTAAGGACATCGCAAGGATGCACACCACAGGTAGTGCTAATTTTAGATTTTAGCTTGCTAACAAGGAAAGCTTTCAAATCCATGCCTGGAAAGCGACAAGGTCATTATCTCCATAAACGTGGATGTCCACAGTCCATCATAACAGACATTACATGGAGAAAAGGAGAAAAACTTACTTTTTTGGCATGCCAGTAGTTTTGGGATACTGAGAACAGTCTGCAGTTTGGTCGAGCTAGTACCACTTTTCTCAACGGATGCAACATTATGGTGTTGGCCAACTAAGTATCGCAGGCGTGTAAAACACTTTACTGTATTTACTAGCACTGACAGACGAGTCACATGTACATGATAGGTCTATTACTTGCGGCTTTCGTAAGGTTGCTGTGTGCTTCAACCTTTAGGTGTCGCATTTGCTTATGTCATCTGAGAGCGACTAAAAGGGCAAGGGAAACGTCACGAGAGAAATAACAACAGGGATTTTTTTTTTTCCTCATGGCGTGACTGTAGTTCGTGTGTCATTTCGGTACTAATTTTACACTATTGACCGGGTTAGTATGTGCACAGTATTATTCTATAGTGTCTAAATTTGATACGAGTAACTGTTGTTAAATGCATTACTAGCTCAACATGAGAGAATAGAGACGAAGTGTGGTCAGAGTCGCAAATCTGTTTTCTTTTTATAATACAGAACTTAATGCATGGGCATCTTGAACGCTGGTTATGGTTAATTGTATTTTTTCATATGTGTCGTTTCCCCTCGATCAGTTTATTTTTTGATTCTAGTCAGAAACGGTTAATAGTTATCGTGTAACGAAACATTGATCACAGTGTTAGCTGTGATTCCACGCTTGAATGTGCACAGTAGTCATTTTGCATTTTACAGTAAATACATCAAGATTTTAAAATGGTTTTGTGACAGAAGTTCAAAACCGAGCGAAATAAAATGAATCTCTGGCAGGTTCCAGCGCAGTACTGATGTGTAAGCAATACAAGAACATTTTCCCCAATTAACTTTTGTTTAATTTATTTTTTAAATAAATTTTACAGTTGCTCATGATGCATCTTTATTCCGATTTTTATTGCAAAATATATGCTAGATTAATCAGAGGAAGCAGAATAACTGATATTAAACAACACAAAAGCCATAACCTGTTAACACTGCAGTATTATTTACAAATGCATCAGTATGTTTGTAATATATAGACGTTTTATTATTATTATTTCTATTATTATTATTATTATTATCATCATCATCGTTGTTATTATTATCAAATCATAACATCTTTGCCTATATTAACTGCCTGCAAACATGCAATACAAATGTATATGAATAAAATATAATTTTTCTGACATCTTGATGCATACAACAACACTTAATATTTAATTTCAACAGCATTCAGAGGTCAGCAATACCAGTCAGAGACCATACCACTAAATCAAGCTTGATGTTGATAGATAATTCACCTTAGCCCCTTAATTTTTCACATAGTGATTTTGGCAAGAATTACGGTTGGGTAAATTGAATCTGGATAAAATTGTGATGGCACAAAGTAGAAGTACACTTAGAAGTATATCTGTGCTCAAAGATCTGACCTCAAAATATAACAGAACCACTAATGAGATACAGAGACTTAAACTTTATTTGATAATGGAACTGTTTGCCTTCCATGAAAACTGAGACTAATTGTGTTTCTGCCATGCCATGCATTTTCTTCAAATAAATATCTGAATTTCCTGCTTTTGTGTATTGTTTAGTGGCATGTTATAGGCTCCACACTTTTTGAAATAGTTTTACAAATACTTTTATCAAGGGTGACTTACAAAACTTAGGGTACTAATTACAGCAGTGCCCTGTACACACTAAGAAATCAAGGTACTGAAATGGACATCAAAGGGTACAAATGCTTTGTCGCTCCAGCTGTACCGTAGCAGGGTACGAGCACTGTACCTTTGAGCGTTGGTACATTTGATTTTGTACCTTTAAAACAAAAAAAAGGTCCACAGTTATCACCTTAAGGACCTTTTCTGTACCTTACAGGGTACTTTTCTAACAAATGTACGTTTGGATACAGAAATGATACCCCCATTTCTCTGTGTGTATGGTCACAAGGTTCCCTATCATCTACCCCATACTGATGCGGCTTGGTAGCATTCACCAACTATAACTAACTTAGCACAAATGATGTTCAAAAACGTCATAGCAAAATTCCAGGCAGCTCAGGCCATCCAGAATGGTGAGCCCGTCTCAGTACAGCAAGTCCTCGACTGTCACTACCGGCTCCTCTGGCTTCTTAGTCTGCATTTTCGGGAGGCGGATCATGCTCATGGCCACGACGATGAAGTTTGCCGCGTGCGTCGCCGCGCTGGCCACGCACAGCCAGAACGAGAAGGCATAGTCCTCTTCCAGCACGACGAACTGGAAGATGTCCTCTTTGAAGTTGGCCACCCTCTCTGTGAGGCGGTGTCGTTTCATGGCTGCGATGAAACAGACGATGGCGAACACCCCGAAGAGGCCTGCGAAGAGAACCAGAGAATGCCACAGCTATTAGCCGACGCTATGTATTCAGTACCGAGAACTCATCTGTTCATTCCATAACACTATGACCACAATATCTCCATATTATTATCATTATGAATTACAACAGTGTGGTATAATGGTTATGGAGCTGGCCTTTTTGCTCAAAGGTGGTGGGTTTGATTCCAAGAGAAGATACTGCTGTTGCACCCTTGACCAAGGTACTTAACCAAAATTGCTTCAGTAAAATATCCAGTTGTATAAATGGGTAGTGTATAGAAACATAAACTGTGTAAGTTGTTCTGAACTAGAGCAATAAATCCACTTTGAAGCTGGATTTATTATGATCACAAATAATTTTCCTTCACAAAATAGAGGACACGTTGTAATGATTTGGATAACACACCTGCAATGAAGTTCCAAAGGTATAGTCCAGGTGGTCCCTTTATAGACTGGTATGGGATTTTTTTTGCATTGTAAATGCAGAATGCCAGACTGACTGAAGCGAACCCGATGGCGGTGAAGAGGAAGAGTATGATGATCACATGAAGCCCGCCATTCAGCTTCCTCACAAGTTTGGGGAAAACTGCAACAAAAGAAATATGCATTTCCATGGATAGTCACACATTGAAATAAATCATATTTAACAACACATGGCACAATATTTTAACTGCAAAACGCTTTGTGAACATGTTTTATTCCAAATTGGCCCCAGGTTTATATCTAAAAATGATTAAGTTCTTTTAGTGAATGGCATATCAAATTAACATTAATAAGACAATGGAGCAACAATCTGACAATAATACATTTTTGTAGAGAGATGTCTTTTTATAATAATTCTTTGTTAATTCCTCTATAAAAAAAATCTCTTATTTATAATTTTGACAACATCTTTTGACAAAAAAATGCTCAGTGACCTAATTTGGTAGAGCAAGTTTTGCATTAACTTTTATTAAAAGAAAAACAACACTCTTGCTCTGCCAAAGAAATTATAATATAGAAATTTACAGTATCAAGTTCTTACTGTAGATCTTGGACCTTCGACTTCCCAGTCCACATTTCCTGATTTTTCCTCCCTGGAAGAGCCCAAAGTAAATATCGCCAATGAATTTCACCAGCTCTGGGTCGGATGCGTTCACCAAGTCTACTCCGGTTTTGCACAGAATTTTTCCGGTTACCCACTTCTCTGTTGAAAGAGCCACTACTATCAGGATAATCGACGTGATGCAGAGCACAGAAGCAAAGGAAAAAACTATCTTCTTCCAGATCCCAGGCATTTCATACCCTATGAAATTCTGACCCCATTGTGCCGAGCCGTAATACGACGCCAAGCCGTGTAAGTGATCTCAAGTTATTAAAGGTGCATTGCATATTCAGGTGGGCTAGCAAGAGGTTTGCACATTTTAGCTTGATTTTAGAGTTAACGTAAAGCTGAAAAGCGCTTTTTTAAAAAACGTCCAGGCTAAGTATGGAACCGTGTATGCTGCTGTTGTTAGGATGTTTGGAAACAAAATCTACAGCGGCAGAGAGGTCTCCCTTACCTCTGAAGGTAACTCTATCTCTTACACCGTGATAGAGTTCCAACCAGTGGTTTAATCGCCCCTCCTCCTCCCCTTTAATTAGCGGGGCCAATGTGTCTTGGCAGCGACCGTTAATGTACTGCAGTCCGAATTAAAAAAAAATCAAACAGTTTAATTTGCATGCATGTCTTACCGAGACGCGTTGAATTTATCTGCAGTTTTACTGCGACCCAGGGCCACACGTCAAAGGGATACTACCTTCCCTCCCTTCCATAAATGTCAACTTTTGCATAAAAGGCAGAAGCAATTCTTCCAAGCCACAAAGCTCCAAGCAATGAAGAAGTAATGGAAGGTCAGGGCATCGTCTTTAATGATGCTGAAACCAAATTATATGTAGGGAAGAATTCAGATCCCAGCTGCTTCAAAGTACACGTTCTTGCTGTGACATGGAATGGATATAGGGCTTTTAGTTTGTGCACTTGCATGTTCTTTAAATTTGTTGACTGACACGCCAGGAGGTGAAGTATTTGGTTATTTATAATGCGGAAAGTCTCAGATACAACCATAGGGAGCCTATTATTATAATAATAATTATATTATTATACGGGTAATACATTTTCAAATGATAAGGGATCACCAGGGGCTTTGATGACTGTTGAAATAGAGGCTGTCTGTAGTCCGCCGTTCTGGGGGTGGTGCTGTCTTCTCTAGTTTACAATATAACCCGGTGGATGGGAGGCGCAAGTGACGTCGGTGTGTTTCACTCATTCGGGGCTACAGCAGCGGACTGAGCAGTGTCGTTTACAACTTTGGATCAGAATGGCAGCTGCGGAAGCACACCGAGTTATCATTTATGGGGGGCGAGGTGCTCTGGGTTCTACATGCGTTGAGTACTTTAAGGCACAACGCTGGGTAAGTCCTGGCCGACATCGTTACAGTCTGATCGAATGACTTTTTTTTGTACCATACTTGGGTAATCTAACAGTATGCATGCATGTTGCAAAGTTAATTCGTTTTAGGTAGCGTATCTGGTTAACTGTTCATTCTGTCTTGGTGGTGATGACAGATTCAGTATTTGCATGAAGTCAGAGTTGCAAGCGATCTGTTTTGTATTTTGCATGAATTTTTGTGGCATTTTTGGTCATTTAGCAAGCATACGTGCTTGGTTTTCCAAAGTACCATTCATGTTTTGGGTCCATAATTAGTCTTTAACGACTTATACCGTCTCATTTTGAAGTGGGTGGCCAGTATTGACTTCTCTGCTAACGAAGAAGCGAACGCGAACGTGCTTGTCAAGCAGTCCGAGTCATTTACGGAGCAAGCGGACCAGGTAGGAGACTATCTATCTAACCTTTGTTTCCACACCCAGTCGCCAAGGATACTGTCATTTATGACACTTGGAAAATGAAAGTCAATAATCATCGTTGTATGATTTGACCTGTGAGTGCGCAACAAGATATATTCACTGGCGGTTCTAAGTAACAACACGCCTGCCCCCCCGTGGCCCCCGAATCTCTACTGGATGTATTTCAACGTCAGAAAAGTGGTAGGCCTTTATCATGGTGAGTCCTTTACCCGCATGTTTCAGGTGACAGCCGATGTGTCGAGTTTGCTGGGAGATAAAAAAGTGGATGCCATCCTCTGTGTTGCGGGAGGATGGGCTGGCGGCAGTGCCAAGGCTAAAGGTTAGTTGATTGCTTGACTAATGACTGAAAAGAATTGAGAAACGATAACTGCATAATTATCTAACTAAACATGCTCCATGATAAATCAGACCTTTTCCTTGGAACAAGTCAATTTTAAATTGACTAGACATTTTATTGGAATGTCATTTAGGGTATATTAGGATTATAAGATCTCATTAGATGTATAGCTTTTGTTCACTAATACCTAAAATATCAAATGGTTAAAATGAGTTCTTAGATTTAGAGTTATGAATAGAAAACTCTCTGAGCGAGTTAATTTATTCCACAGGACGTAGGTAGAACCACCTAATGCCAATTTTATGCTTTCTTCAGCACTCTTGGGTTAGTGTTGTAATTTACAAAAAATACAAATACAAAGCAATAATTTTGGAAAGAGATGTTACAAAATCTCTCATGTTTCCCTCAAACTGCCTTCTAGCTCTGTACAAAAATGCAGACCTGATGTGGAAGCAGAGCGTTTGGACGTCGACCATATCCAGTCATTTGGCCACCAAGCATCTGAAAGAGGGAGGCCTCCTGACTTTAGCGGGCGCTAAAGCTTCTCTGGCTGGGACTCCAGGTAACGTCACTTTTCCTCATGAGTATTTTTTTTTTCCATTTGCTCATAATTGCTCATTTATTCCTTATACAGCAGCTCACCTTTACACCTGGCTTGTGTCCACTTACCCAATAGGGACTGTCACTGTGACCTAGGATAATAGCCTAGCTCAGGAGACAACCGTATAAGTATATGCGTTCCATTGTTTGGCGTTAAAACATCTTATCAGGATCGCGTTTTATTATCAGGTCAATGACGTGGGCCTCTCCAAATGAAACAAGTTGATCAGATTCAGCAGATTCAGTCGTTATCAGCGTGTTTTTGTTTACACAGGTGGGCTGAACAAACATAA
Source organism: Albula goreensis (assembly GCA_022829145.1). NCBI lineage: Eukaryota > Metazoa > Chordata > Actinopteri > Albuliformes > Albulidae > Albula > Albula goreensis. The sequence continues at coordinate 5,247,344 of CM040758.1, forward strand.
GGTTTTTTTTTTTTGTGAAATGTTACAGAGACAGACCAGCTCAACAGCTTCCAGGAAATTAAATCCGAAATTGAATCAAACGCTGTCATCGCAGTCATTATTACGATGAGGAGATTGAAGAGACAACAGACATTGAATGCACTATTTTAGGCATGGTTAATATTCTCTATTTAAGGCATATAAAATGGCATGTGTTTTTCCACGCGTACCCTAATATTAAAAATGTTTATGCTTTATCTAATTCATCTATGGTTTAAAGAAAGTTATTAATTAATGAGATGACGTGGCACACCAATGACGGTTGTGGGTAACCGAAAAAAGTCACAGTGCAGGTGACCGAGAGGCTGGAATTCCTGGCTGTCAATGTGACCTGTGCTTCTCACCAGGAACAATGTAAAGGCCTGCTGTCAGCGGACAGCGCACTTCATCCATTGTGTGCCTGTATGAGGGAGTGCTGACTCTATGTATTTATGTATCTAACGCATGGCCTTCCGGCAGAGGCCAGTCGGAGCGCTTTCTCATTCGTTTTCTCTCTAGATGCGACGTTGCGGCTATTTGCGCATCATTGAAAAGCACGTTTTCTGTGTGTCCGTGCCTTACTGCAAAAACTGACAATGGAAAGAGGATATGGAGAAAAATACCTGGACAGCGGAGTCAAACTAGACAGCCCAGAATATGACTAGCAGAACATACCCAGTGTGGGCTCACTGGTTATCCAGCTTACTTTGGTAAATATTATGAAGGCGTTGTTTCTCTTTTATCAAAACCAGCTCTAAATCAATGTAACGTGTTCAAACTCCACAATAACAAATAAAGACTGTATGTGAACTCGAATAGCCCATTAAATATTTTAACTGAAGCATATTTACCCAAGGTAGCTAGCTGACTCGGTAAGCAAGCTTTGTTGTCTATGCCAAAAGGTTCACCTCTCAACCCCAGTCAGGGTTTTTCGCCAACGTAAATCAAGCTCGCACACACGCCCTCTCGACTGTATGCACAGATACATACTCATTCCTGTCTCAAGTACAAAAGCCATCTTTGGAACTGAAGTATCATTGTACATCAGTTGTACTAATGCAAGTCAGCATTAGTACAACTGATGTACCACCACCTGGAGGATGTCCGTTGTATATGAACGCTGCATCATGACCATGTGTGTTCTGTCTTTTCCCAGGCATGCTGGGATACGGTATGGCCAAGGCCGCCGTTCACCAGCTGTGCCAGAGTCTCGCGGCGGAGAAGAGCGGCCTGCCGCCAGGGTCCTCGGCCGTAGCCATTCTACCGTGAGTGCCGCAAAACCACAGCGCCGAAAAGGGGGCGGTGTCGGGGTGTCAAGCAACATGCACGTCACTCAGCATGTCACATGACTGTAAAACAGTAAAAGAGATTTCAGCTGTTCTACATGGTTCTTGTAGGATTACCATCGCTGATTTGCATTCGCCGTGGAATTCTCAGCTTTTTACTAGTCCAATCTCACGACTTTCCATTGGTGGCGGCCATTTTTGAACCTTGGTACGGGTCAATAGAAACAGAATTATGAGCATCGATGATTATATGATTATGATTTCCGTTCTCTGTGTGTATTTAGCATCGGAGTCAGGGTTAGAGTCCACTTTCTTATATGAATTTCATTCTATTTGGATGCATCAATTTCATGATACCTTGTCTTGATACTGTTTAATATTAAATCTTGATAGTCAATTTCATAGTAAGTACTTTCGTCCTCTATAATGAAGTTAACGATGAAGAAAAACATTGGGTAGGGGTATTGTGTAAATTGTGTGTGGTCACATAGTTGCAGTATTTGCTTCAGAAACAAATGCGCACTGTCAGATCTGTTGACCTTTACATTCAGCGCCCTGGTCTTCCAGCAGGATAAACGTCCTGACAGTCCTCCAGTCTCAGCAGGTTTTCATTGTTAGCATTTTAATTTTTTTAATTCTGAGTAACCTAATCTTGCAAGAGTTTTTTTATTCATAATTTTTCAATTAACCAGCATAAGGTCTAGATTTATTTTGAGAAAATTACCATTCTTACACTGGTCCCGCCTGTTTGTTATTACTAAACCGGCTGTACATGTTTATTCCGAGCCGTTGATATAAAATCTCATTCCACCATTGTTAGTTTCACCTCATTAAGCAGTGTTCCAAATAGCGGCATAATCTATTTTTTTTTTACATTACACAATTACATGTTGTAAAATTATATTAATAATTACCAAGGTTTATTGAATACATTCTCATTTCCAAAATGTCACATTGACATTTAATTTAGGTATGAATATAGAATGAGTTGTCTCAACAAAGACAAGCAAAATGTTCTGAACAGGCATTTTTAAAGAGCTATTAGCACACTGAGGTTGCATGTAAGAGCTGCGACTTAGTCATGGGACAGACTGAAAAAGAGTGTTATCACCAGATACCACACTTGGGGGGACATGTAGGCAAATTAAGCTCAGGAGCCATCTCATATACACGTAATTTCTGGTAATTTTATGATAGCATTTGAAGTATGATACGTATTTAACCTGTTTGTCATGTTTAGCAACTTCCAAAATAAAATCTGTCTGTTTAAACTTTTTGTACATCCGATAAATAATTTGCACCTACTGTAAAAACTCACATTGTTTTCTTGGTCTTGCTCAGCGTGACCTTGGATACACAGATGAACAGAAAATCGATGCCTGACGCAGACTTTGGTTCCTGGACGCCGCTGGACTTCATAGCAGAGTGAGTAGAGTGTGTGTGTGGCCATGACATTGCGTGAACAGTATGTGTGTCTCTGTGTGTACAGTATGCGTGAATGTCTGTGAGGATGTGTGTGAAGGCTTGTGTGGGTGGGTGTGCGCACATGTATGTCTGTTTACAGTATATAAATGAGCAGTCTGTCTGTCTGTCTGTCTGTCTGTGTGTGTGTGTGTGTGTGTGTGCGCCTGCAGATGGCCTCTGACTCAAAGACCCCACAGAGTTAATTACACCTCCTTCGCTCTGACCTTTATTTAAATGGAGTATCTATCTGTTTTAAATGTGCTATCTTTTGACTTATGTCCCTCTGATTCAAGAGACATAACTCAAGGGTTTTGGGGCAATGAAATTCATAGCCATTTTTGAACACTGATTCCTCCAACACTGATATGCATACAGCCCTGAAATTTTAAGCACTGAAACCATGTACCACATAGTTACACAAATAAATAATAAATATGAAACCGCGTTCTCAATATATGAAGCCGAACTCATGGATCTGAGGGAGGTGTGCAGGGACATTTATTGATCTCTGACAAACTGATCCATACGTGTAAAAGAAAGCATGTTTACATATTAATGACACAAAATTTAAATCAGGTATCAATTATAAGGCTCCACCAGTACATGCTGTGAACATTGGCACGCAGGAATACATTCAACCACAAGATGGCGCAAATGTGCGCGTGTGTGATGAGATTTCCAAGAATGAAATAACAAATGGATAATTCTTTGATTTCATACCAGGACTCTTATGATGCCCTGAAGACTGTTTTTTTTTTTTTTTGTTTTATGAAAATAATAATGAAAATAACCTGACTCTAAGAGAGCTTTGGTGCCAACAAATTCCAACAAATCTCCAACAAATTGATATGACACGTAGCAATTTCTATGATGGTGAACGTACGACAGAGTCTATTTATTCTGCGTCTTCCAGGACCTTCTTCAACTGGACTTCGGGAGTGGACCGTCCTGCATCAGGGAGCCTCGTGCAGCTTGTGACGGCGGGGGGCAAGACCGAGGCGACGGCAGTGCAACAGTGATGCGAGGGACGGCAGCCATTTTGCACAGCAGTATTTGACAATGGGCAGCTTTGCTCTCACACTGCCTGTACATACTGCTTGCGTACCCTCAAAACATAGAGCCAAAAAAATAACTTTAAAATACTTTTTAAAACCTTGTGCAGTGGCCTTACCCAGTATTCACACAGATTATACCAGTGCGTGAGACTTGGTTCGTGTGGTACATGAGTATGTAGGTGACGTGAGCTGGTTTGTTCCCACAGTTGAGATGTATTTTTATAAGTCTTCTGTGCCATGTTTTTTGGTGACTGTTTGTATTTATACTGTATTTTGTGGAGTCTTGGAACAGAACGTATCTGTTTTATGGAAGAAAGGATGATTATGTGAACGTAACCCACCCATGTGTAGAAAGAAAGATGACTTTATGTCCTGAGATGAAGACATCTCAGCTCTGTGATGTTGGCACCCCATTTGTCATAGAAATCAATAAATCACCTGTCCGTCATTGGTGTTTGTCTGGTGTTATGTTTTTGTTCCAAAAATATGTGCAGACCATATGGTCATTCTAGGAGGATAATGGTCCAAAAAATCATATTTGGGGAAAAAAAAGTAATATTTAGTTTTGAATGAATTCATGAAACCAGAATTTTTGTTGGATACATAGTTGAGCAGAGTGGAATATGAGTAATGTGTTAAAAGACGTTGAAGTTTGATTTAACTCAAACTTCTGTGGCAGAACCAACTTAAACATGAATGGTATTAAGGTAACCATATGGTAACATAAGAAGATAAGGGGTTAATATCCAGTCATTCATTGTCCTGCTGATTTTATTTCCTTATTGGATTTTCTGGTAATCTTCTGCATTTATTTAGAGCGGAAGCTTATAACATGATCAACAGTTTAAACTTACTTGGAGTGGTACTTGGAGTGAATCTTAAACCTGATTGACTCCAGTCATTATGCTATACTTGCAACCATGACTTGCTAACCATGTAAAGACTAATCAAAGCTGTATTGGGTCTGGGCTAATTGCTCATGATAAAACAGGTTTCCTTGTTTTGCTCATTGTCTTTGAGCAAAAAAGTGGTTTACCTGCTAAATTAAATTATTCAGAAAATTAGCACACAGTTTAATCAAAGAACGATGAAGTGTAATGTAATGAACCCAAAGATCAGTTTGAAACGTCAGATTTGAGTGCTTTCTGTTTCAGGCTGGCAGGTCATTTAGCTGTCACAGAAGAGATTCATTTCGTGTAATTCAGACAGTTCTGAGGTGCTGAATGGCCACAAATCCCAAAATATTGGAGAACTGAAATGGAAGAAAGGAGGTATATCACACATAAACACCTATTTGTGTATATAACACAAATTGAGCAAGCCCTACACAATAGGATTTGTGTATGATTATCAAATGCCCCAACACATCAATAACGGCAGAAACACTTGATGATAGAACTGATATATTACAACACTGCACAGGAGTATTCTTTGACTGTTCTTAAATGACCATTCTTAAGACAGTGGCCATAGGTATTGTACAAAATTGTACAGTGTCATACATGACGTGAATAAACTCAAATAAATATCACATGCTAAACTCTCCTCCTGACCGCAGATTTTCAGTGAAGATGCGGCTGTCTGTAAACCTAGAAGGAGACTTTGAATTGAATTACAGGCTTCCGTCATTCTCATTACTGTGCAAGCTTAGGGTTCCTGCATTGTAACTGGCAGAGCGACAGAAGGCTATTTTTTCAATTATTTTAACCATTCAGCTGCTGGCACTAGTGTTCTGAAACTTTCTTAGATTTTAATAGACCAAGTCATGATCGCTTTATCTACGCGCATACTGTTTGTGTGTGTAGTACATGTAATATGCAGAAATAACAATGGCATTTTCTGTCTCTGAACGTCAAAACTTACCCTCTTCCTGTTATTTGATGTCTGTATCTTTAAATGTGATTCTACTCTTTCTCCTCCTGTCAACGATTTACACACCACAAGCTCTGTGTCACATTTTAGTCACTAACGATCTAACCATCCATTTTGGAAATGTCTCCTATTTTCTAGTGAATGACTGCTTGCGGTAGATGGGACCAATACCCCTACGAGAGTATGGAGTTTCAGGAGTTACACAAAATTTCTTGGTGTAATTAAAGTGTAAATAAGTGTGGCTTCTGTGGTTCTACCAAATATATTTGTCATTAATTTCCTGTGTTTGCTTGTGTTTTATCACTGCGGAGGAATGGCATTTCTCAAACATTGTTAATTCACTAAAATGTCGTTTAATTTGTCAATTGGTGCTAATTAACTTAATGGGCAACAGCTGTGGTTGATTAAGTGGAACACAGGTGTAATTGTTAAACTGGCTCCTTAAATTGGCGCCAAACATATAAAAGTGGCTGTTAGAAAGAAGAGAAAAGAGAGGAAGTTGAACTGCTAGCTGTTGCTGCTTGTGGTGTAAAAAGAAATATTGGATCTGTGTGTCTTGTGGCATTAAGGCCTTCTTTTCAATCACCTTTGACCACTCCCCAAGTTTTACAACGGTTTCCATACTGTTTTTTTCATTTGTCCAACCTGTTGACAGAAAACCCAATGTGAGATGCAGTGGTAAGGTAAGCCTATGATTTCTTTGATTTATGGCCAGATTTATCAAAATCTTTTGCAAATGAAAATGTTTTTCACATGCAATTTCTTTGACATTTGTGATTGGAACAAATGAGTTAAATTACAAATCAATTCAGCCTACCAGTAGATGGCGCTGTCTACTAAGGGACCTGTTTTTAGTATGAGCAAGTGTTGTGATTCTCAAATCAACACAAGCGTAAGTAACCAAACTAACTGAACGAAACAATAACTCATTTGTCTTTAATGTACATAATGTATTTCAATAATCTGCATAAAGAAAGGGTGTGACACTAATTCTGTGATCTCCATAGCACAGATCCAGACAACATGCTCAAACCACAAACACAGAAAGTATTTAAAACCGCATGAAGACTGAATGTTAATATAGCATATTGTTAACGATGTGGAATAGGGGCTTGTGGCGTCTCTTCTCAGAAGATGCATTGTTTTCCTCAGATTTGATTTTGAACAAATATTATTTGATTAGAAAGTAACTGAAGCTAAATACAAGCATAAGAAACAAGGGGAGATGTTACAAAGGTTTCACAAAATATGGAAATACTCATGGTGAACAAAAAATGTAAACTCTAATAAAGTGTTGTATGGATACGTTTCTTTAGAATACTGGACCATCCTTCAAGAAGGACTATGAAACATGAAGAAGGTGGAAATGTGCTGTTCCAGAACCTTCCATAAAGGTAAAATGATGGATATGGAATGTGTTTGGCTTCAATGTTGTGTTCAACCACTGTTGATGCCTTTCTGCAAGGTGTATGGAAGTGTTATGGTCCCGGAATATAGAGACATCATGAGGAAGTGTTTGTACTATAGAGTTTACTTGGTCACCTGAATGGCTTTTTGTTCCTTGGTTATGATCCTTCCATGCAGAATAACAGTCAGAAACGGTGACTCCCATGACACAACTGCTTATACCATAGCAGATTCACTATAACAATGGGAACATGGGAAGGTGGACATGGGTATGAATGTGTCAATGAAGGTTTGAAGGCCTTTTTCTCTAAACCTAAACCTGCCCAGATATAGGAGGGAGAATACAAAATATTTTGTCAGACCATACGATACTTTCTTAAATTTCTGTGACTGTCACTCCTGTCACTGTCACAGCTCTCTCAAAATCTGTTAGGTCTCAAATTGTGTTTTAGAAACTTGCAAATCAAAGTTTTGATTTTAAAATGTTCTGTTGCAGCAATGCATTGATAATTAACATGTAACAGTAGACTCCATGCAATTCAGGTACTTCAGTTGGTATTTCCATTTTTTTTTATACCATCCTCTACATTCTGTATCCCATAGACATGCATAATCATGCTATATATGTTAGATTCAGCACCTCCCAAATGCCTGTCATGTGACTTCAGCCAAATCAACAGCAAAATCACATGAACAAACAATACTTGACTGGAAGGTACGCTTTCTGGTGTCATGAATTTAGATGTGGTTGGTAGCATTGAGGTAGCCATATCTAAAATTATAGTGCTGTTTACATGATTCTGTTTCTGAATCAAAGTCAAAACAGTGTTACTCTGGGAAACCGAAAGGATCATAAGAGTGGAAAAGTACAATGACTTTTTTTCTGACGGTCCATTTTTTTAATCAGAGAATTTTCATTTCCCCGGTGAGTTCTCCACTAAACTCTTGCATCTACACACAGCGGTTAGCTTTTCATGCATTTGCTTTTGTGTACATTCTCTGAAGGGAGTGGGGGAAGGGGGTTGTATGGTTCGGAGACGCGTCACTGAAGGGGGGGTCATTATCTCCTCTTCTGCCCTCCAATGTTCGCCTCCTTTCCCGAGAACGCTCAGCCACAACTTCGATGCTAGTGACACTGACTGCTGCCTGTTCAAACTCTCACACCTCTCACTGACCCTGATGAAGAGACGAGTTATGACACCAGGAGACGAGACTAATTGCTGTCCCACGAAAACGAATGAGGGACTTTTCAGAGCGAGATTACAGCATGGCAGACAAGTGTGTGACATTGTGAGATTGAAAAGACTAGTGGAAAAAGAGAGACGGAGACATTCCCTCAGTTAGTGTCCTGACAAAAGGCAGACTTCTAAGGCAAAGGCAAAAGTCACAAAATACTGACCATGTGAACCTTTCTGGTTGAGAAAGTTCTGGTTCTAGTTCACAGCTCTGTGCTCACTAGTTCAGAGTGGTTCGTGCCATGTGGTTCTTTGAGTTCCAGTCTATAGCCATATTGCTCTTAGTTTCTATTGGTTCTAGTTCACAACCATGTGGCCCAGAGTGACTAGCTCAAAGTGGTTCTAGCTCACAGCCCTGTGGTTATTGGTTCACAGTAGTCATCTGGTGAGACCTCTGGTTTACAGTAGACCTCTGGTTTAGAGAAGGTCTAGTTTGGGCTCCACACTCGTGGCTTTAGCTGTTATTTTCCTTGTGATTACCCTCTTGGGAATCCAGTGACCAGAGCCGAGAGGCATGTGAACCCAATATTTTCCCCTGCTCCGGTATGGTGAACCTGGGGTCAAAAACGGGGCTTCCCCTCGCCTTGAACAACAGAAAAACAGCAGTTGAAAGCTGGGGACCCTTCATACCAGTCTACTGACACACGGCTCACATTTCAGCACAATGTCCCTGTGTATTAGGAGTTGGACGACATACGGCTAAAATATATTCTCGCAAGAAAGTAGAAAAAAGGAAAGGGAACATACTTAAAACAGTCACACTAGTTTGAACCATTTTTATGGAGTAAATGCAGTATATAGTGAATGATGGATCCTTATTTCGCAACTGCAAAAATCTGTTGAAGATTATTTATTCCCTAGTCCCATGGGCAAACACAAACAGCCAAACACTGAGTGAATAATTGCATGATATATTGCCTGTATATTCCTTGAGGTTAGCAGAAAATATAAATAAATTGACTATGAAATTTATAGTGCACATAGGCAGCTGAGATAGAGAAGAGGGGGTCAAATACAGTTCTAAAATGTGTAAAATTAAACTGCTTGCTATTACACTGGTAAACAGTTTAACAAGGGCAAAATATAAACCACTAAATACTGCTTACCAAATGCTCCTTTGAAAATTCATTGTATATGTATTGGTTTAAGTTGCATAAAATATATGTAAACTTATGTGTAAGTTTGATATTTGATAATTGTATAATTGAATATACCCCTTATTCCTGAACATGAGGCTCTAAAAATGTTGTCAAAAGTTGTTTTGATAGGAGCGTGCTGAAAGCAGCCATTATGGCATCAACTGCTTCTGTTTCTTTTCATATTTGCGATGTAAAAACGGATTTAATATTGATGCTGTGGCTGACACATGATGCAGGAATTCATTTAAATTTGACACTGGCGTTTTTACGGCCACTCTTACTTCCTGTTTTTATTCAATAAAATGGCGGAGTTCATGGAACTAGCTGGAAAAGTATCAGTCCTTCATTTGCTCAGTAACTTCATGGATAACATAGCTTTGTCATCTTTAGTATATACAAAACCGTACATCCTGGCATGAAATCGTTTTACGAGGAAGTCAGAAAACCAAAAAACTCGATCTTTCACTGACATGTCAATTTTTGGGTCGCTATAGGTGAAACAAATCAGGAACAGTCAAGTAAACCATGAAAGAATGGGATGAGAATTATTGACTTATGTATTATTGGCCAGGAAAAGTAGTGCCATATTGCTCAGAAAGCTATCAATATGATGAGCTTATAATATTGGCCCTTATTCAATTTCTGGGTAATTTTGCCAGTGTAAGAGAGAACCCAACCGTATATCAGTATAAGAGATATCCCCAATCATTTTATTTCACCATTAATCATGCAGTGGTTTGAGGATCCCAGATTTTTATACCCAATTATAAAATATCCCTATCCCATTATCAGAATGCAATGCAGTCTCCTCTGGAGGCCACAGTGGTAATTTATGTCTGAATAATTGCTCCATTGAGGATCATTACTCTGGTATGGTATTGGCAATCCAACTAAATGGTCAGCATAAAATGTTAATTGATGATTTATAAAGTATCTATAAAGGAAATGGTAAATGTTTATAACCTACTTGTGAACCCTCAATAAACCATTTATATGTGTACATTACAATTAAGCAATACATTACAAAAATGCTTAATTTTAAATGATTATACTTATTACAACCATACAATTTGTGAAGTAGATACTTGCTCTAGGAATGACTTTAGGAATTGAACATGTTCCATAGTTATCTGTTAGTGAAGCTATAGTGAAAATTGTTTGAAAGGGTTGAATTCATTTTCATGTAATTATACACTAAGGTGATAAAAATATACATTACTGACATAGACATTTTTCAGGTGCTCAAATTAATGTCAAATTAAGAGATTCATTTGAAACAATAAAAGCTATTTTCCATCTTATGCAGCCTAAGGAGTGAAAGTTCACTAAAGAATAAGATAATAACTTAATAATTAGTGGCTCTCCCTTCTTCATTGTTCATATCACAAATAGTTTGCCACATACTGTTGTATTTTCTTGTAAAATAACAATGCTGTTATTAATTATTAAACAGCATTTGGCTTTAACCGGTTGAGTTCGTAAAGCACTGAAGTCATTTGAGACAATTCTATGCTCTCATTTTATGAAGAGTAATGCGATTTTATTTGTGGAAATTCTAAAATAGTAACATTAAGCAAGTACAGTGTGTTGTGATTACCTCTATGTTTTATATATGGGTGCTAATTTGGTGTTGCTAAGGGGAGTCTGTCCCACTACCCCCCCCCCCCACCCCCATCTTTCATTTACCATGATTATGTTATCGGGCCGGCCAGGCAAAGGGTGGAGCAACAATAATTTCAGAGCAGGATTAGGCTGAAATAACGAGGTCACGAAGTTGAGGTTTCCATGGCAACGTCACATCCAAGAACACAGGATGTGCAGCAAACTGAGGTATGCCTGCAATCTTTGTTTCTTGGTAAACTGCTTTCTCAGTTCCATTTTCCCCCCAAAATATAGATTCTGCTTTTGCTACAAATGAAGGTATGATACGAACTAAGAGGAAAACCTGAAACATTTTAAAACAAAAATATAAACTTGGGTGAAAATGAGCAAAGAAATGAGCCACAATGTATCTATAACAGTCACTGAATGTAATTCTTAGTCACTTAACAGATCCATACATACAGTACCTTTCCACAGTGGCTGTATGTATAATAATGTGGAGACAAAGTTATGCTCTATTTGAATATGTCTTTCATTTTCGTGATTTGAAATACATAATCCTTCACCCCTTACGAAGTCGGCAGCAGAAATTGAAAGCAAAGCATATGTCATAAGAATAGTGAAAAAGCAAAATGTATATGCTTTTAGTGATATTACAGCTGTAGTTATATTGCTTCTGTAGTTTATAAAGTTATGGCGATATGGCAAATGCAATAATTGATATACTTACATATTGTTTTAATACATATATATATTGTCTTATATATTCAGGAGGTTACGTAATGTCTACAAAAGTAATCTCAGTGGCAGCAAACAGTGTGTGGATATAAGTCCCCCACAATGCTCTTCTTACCTGTGCAGATTTAATATAAATCATAAAGATCGAAGTATTCTTTTTTGATGATTAATAACAATGCAATGAAACCTAGCATTATCTCAAAGTAGCCTGGCATTGCTGAGAACCATTGCAGTCGGGTACTCGGATGATTTCAACTGTGATTTGACAACATTCAAGAGAAATCATGACAACAGTGAAGCAGTAGATGAGTTGGTGTAGATTAAGGAAAAAATGTCACCTTGAAAGATATAATTCCATTAATTATTGGACGTGTTACTGTTCATCGAAGGTATGAATAACTATTGATGCTGTTGGCTGTGATGGAGTTTAAGTGATGTCAAACATCTCATTTGTGAGCTGGTGCTGCTAGCTTGTGTTAGCCTCAGGTTTCGCTTTCCTCATAGGACTTCTATCAACAGACAAACAGTACAGTGACATTTTGAAATGATAAGATTTTTGGCATAACAAAATAACCTTTCAAATGGAAAACAAATCCATTAAAGGGTAAAAAATATAAACTCACTTAAACTGAATTATATTATAAGATCTGCCTCTTCGAAAAATTACCAGGAACTGACAAACAAAGCATAACTCAAATTCCAATCTGCTTTTTTATTTATTTCAAAATAACAATTTGAAAAACATGTCCAGAATGGGAATGAACTGGCTTATTCAATATAAATCAAGAAATAAAATTATTGCAGACTGGGTAGAAGTCGGATCAAACCGAAATGGCCCTTTCTCTGGCTTTGCCTCCAGTCATTCTTGAGCGTCAGAATGTGGTAGCTCGAAACAGTCTTAAAACGTCTATACATCATTAGAATGGCAGTAGACGTGTTTGGTACATGATACCAGAACAAACTGTTGCAAAAGCAGTCAGAACCAAGGAAATGCACAGAAAGTCTATGTTAGGCAATGGACTCAATTTGACAATATGGCCCATTTAGACCCTTCAAAATCAGTCATATTGTCCCTAAACTGATCATCCAATTGCCCCTCCTCTCTCCGTATTTGGTACAGCTTTATATTCCAGCCCGTGGAGGATAGAACTCAGTATGGAACTGAAATTCAGTCAAATTCTGAAAGAATGATACAGCTTTTTTGCATTTGGACTCTTTAATTTCATTCTGCACTCCTTATTAAATCCAAACATCGGGCAAAGAACGTCAGCGGATTTTAATTCAAATGAGGGTCGTGACGTAACGAAATAGAGGCAGCACATTTTGAAATTAGCTTCCAGGGCCATTCTCCACCATTCTCTCCTCTTATCCAGATTCCTGTCTGATTCATAACTGAATATTGACTTTTCCTACGGTTATTATTCATATGTAACCAGACTGAGGTGAGGTCTAGTGTGGCATAATTTTGTATTGCATCAATGCATATATAATATATCACTGAATAAATAGATGCAAGGCTGAAGGTAAGGTGAGCCCCATTTTTAACAGCAGACAAACCAAGAGTATAACTATACTATGAGCAATTAGAACAGTTTTATTGTGAGGAGCTTATTGTTTTAAAAAAGATTCAAATAAAAGAATTTATGAACAAATAATGGGTGTATAACATCCCTCAATATATTGATCCAATTTTAAGAAACAGGGTTAAGAAACAAGTGAAACAAAAGCAATTCTCACAGAAGCAACACAAATTTCTGGGGCTATGCAGTATACTCACCTATTACTCACTATATATATATAGCTATTACTACATATGGGGTTTGGTGCTACAGTGTGTCTTACTCAAACAGTATACTTACCTATTAGCCTTATAACCATTAATGCATATGGGCTTTGGTGTTACACTATGTCCACCTCCTCAGAAAGTATACTAACCTATTAGCCTTATTACCATTACTGCATATGGGCTTTGGAGTTACGGTACGCCCACCTCCTCAGACAGTATACTAACCTATTAGCCTTATTACCATGAATACATATGGGCTTTGGTGTTACACTATGTCCACCTCCTCAGACAGTATACCCACCTATTAGCCTTATTACCATTAATACATATGGGCTTTGGCGTTACAGTATGCCCATCTCCTCAGACAGTATACTAACCTATTAGCCTTATTACCATTAATACATATGGGCTTTGGCGTTACAGTATGCCCATCTCCTCAGTTACCACGACACCATTGCTACTGAAGACAGACAAAGTTTATTTGGAGGAGACCAAGCCATGCTTAAAAGGCTCCATCAATGTAATGATCCATCTGCACCAAGAAATGAAAGATACAGAAAGATGTAAGAGTCGGTGAAAGAAATAGCAGAAATGTAGAAGCATGGAAAACAAAGTTTGGTGTCAAAACAGTCCATCAAACCCAAGAAAAAAGGGATCATACCAAAGAAGGGCTAGTTTATTTCAAAATCCAAAAATAGCAACAACAAAAAAAATATGCAGAAAAAACTAATACACCCTAACATGGCTACAAGGCTGATGGAGCAGAAGCAACAAATAGATGAGAAAACTGAGATGTCGATGTGTTAAGCCAAATCGTGATCTCTCTTTGATGGAGCAGAAAAACAACATAAAAATGGGGGTGGACACTGCCCTAGCAAACAATAAAAGCCTGCTGGCTGATTGAATGAAACACTGAAGTTCCCTCTAATGTAGTGATCCAAGATTTCCATAACTGTCCCATCTCTGTCCATTAGCAGCAGAAGACCTGTCCTTCTGTGTTAACTAGGACTAGGTAACAGTGTCTCTAATGATAGTACCTGGCACACAAAATGCTACAGAGTTCAGAGTCAATATTGGGCCACTGCTTGTGTAAGCCCTCTAAACCCCTCCTGTAAAATTATATTATAATTGCAGTCTAGCTAATATAATTATTTTAGACAGCAACTGTAAATATCATCAACTATAAAGATCTGGGCTTGACTGTGAGAAATGGAGTTAATCATGAAATATGTACCTGATTGTGAAACTGAGATGTGATTGTGAATCCACGGGAAGTCTATGCAACAATGAGAGGAGAGCAGGCTAATGACAGTCCTAGCTGCAAGACAGTGTCGTTAAAGGACTGAGTCTCACCCATATTTACACACACAAACATATGAACACGCATAAAAACCTACATATGTACACTCTCTCTCTCTCTCTCTCTCTCTCTCTCACACACTCACACACACACACTCTTCTATGTACGGATGTACTCATGTTTCTGTTTATGTGTATATAAATGCACATTACACTTACAGTGTCTCTCTCTCATACACACATTCATACATGCATACACACACACACACACACACACACACACACACATTCAGCAAGTTTAAGTCTTGGGCGTCTGCGCGGTGGGGCTGAGAATCTTATACGGGTAAAATTCCATTCTCTCAGCGGGGCAGCATTTTGCATGAACCAATCCCCAAGAGAAATGGCAGCACAGTCCTCCAGACGGCCAGCCTCAGCCTCTCTTATTAACTGACCTGAGGGGGAGGGGAGCCGGAGCACAGAGTACAGAGAGGGAGGGAGAGGGAGAGAGAGAGAGAGAGGGAGAGAGAGAGGGAGAGATGGGGGATGGTGGTTGAGGATATTTGTATGTGTGTGTGTGGGTGGGTGGGTGTGTGTCTGTGTGTGAGTGTGTGTATGTTTGTGAGTGTGTGTATGAGACAGAAGGACACAGAGACAGACGAGAGAATGGTGGTTGAGGGAATGTTGTGTGTGTGTGTTTGCTCACATTTGGGTGTGCGTAAAAGAAAAAAACGGAGTGAATGAGGTGTGTGTGTGTGTGTGTGTGTGTGTGTGTGTGTGTCTATGTTGCTGATTGCCTATGTGTGTGTATGTGTGTGTGTGTGCGTGTGTATGCGTGTCTGCTCACTTGGGTGTGTATAAAAGAAAAAAGGGGGTGAATGAGGAGTGTGTGTGTGTGTGTGTGTGTGTGTGTGTGTGTGTGTGTGTGTGTGTGTGTGTGTGTGTGTGTGTGTGTGTGTGCCTACATGCTTGTTTGGGTGTGTGTAAGAGAAAGACAGAGATGGGGGATGGTGGTTGTTGAGAAATATGTTAACCCTTTTCAGGCTGAAATTCAGTTGAGGGAGAAAAAAGTGATGCAGTCAGTATCTGTGAGGGTCTTGAATTCCACACATCCAGTATGACTGCAGAGAACAATCTTAAATCCTGTCCCTGCTCTTCATGAACATGGACTACTCAAACATGACAGTCACATAGCTTTTCCTAGTTACTCCCATGGTGCCAGATCTTGAATTATTTGAACCTCTTTGTAGTACCTGACTGCAACTATGGAAAGCTCTGGAACATAAACAAACTCAACTTTCTAATGTTTAACTTAAATGCTACTAAGGCTAAAGAAGAACAGTACAATATTCACCAAGTACAGAAAAGTCAATTCCCTGCTGGAAATCTCAACCACCCGGTTTGAATTGAATCCCAAACAAAAAATAATAAAATCTGAGATATCTTTAGAGTTTTAATGGAAGTTTATTGAAGGGATTCCAAATTAATCCTTTGCATTTGTTCCAAACTGCCTAACCAGTCTCAGCAACAAAACATATCTTGTAAACATGTGTTCCTCAGCTTTTAAGCAGCTCTCGGTCTCTCGAGTTTGACCTTTCCATGTCTGTCTTTTTCCCCACCCCTCATTTCCTCTCCATCTCCAATTTTCCCGGCTACACATTAACGATCCGATTTCTGTGGCATTCCTCTTGGCTCCGAGGCACAGAATTTTTTTACCCCTGCCTGTATGTCTACCCAACATGTTAATTTGAGAGGTGAGAGGTTGTCTATCTAACACGTTAAAAATGTTAAAGCCTTGGGTTACTGGGTGGCTTGTCCTGCTGAAGCTTAGGATGTCAGGGGAAAGGCACACCTACAGGCCTGCAGAGTTTCAATAGAGTGGCCGAACTACAGACCAACAGAGTATCAATGGATTAGAGAACTACAGACCTAACAGAGTATCAATGGAATGAGAGAACTACAGACCTACAGAGTATCAATGAAATGACAGAACTACAGACCTACAGAGTATCAATGAAATAAGAGAACTACAGACCTACAGAGTATCAATGTAATTACAGAACTACAGACCTACAGAGTATCAATGGATTAGAGAACTACAGACCTACAGAGTATCAATGGAATGAGAGAACTACAGACCTACAGAGGATCAAGGGAATGAGAGAACTACAGACCTACAGAGTATCAATGGGATAAGAGAACTACAGACCTACAGAGTATCAATGGAATGAGAGAACTACAGACCTACACAGTATCAATGGGATAAGAGAACTACAGACCTACACAGTATCAATGGGATAAGAGAACTACAGACCTACACAGTATCAATGGAATGAGAGAACTACAGACCTACACAGTATCAATGGAATGAGAGAACTACAGACCTACAGAGTATTAATGTAATGACAGAACTACAGACCTACAGAGTATCAATGGAATGAGAGAACTACAGCCAACAGAGTATCAATGGAAGAGAGAACTACAGACCTATGGAGTATCAATGAAATGACATTGATACTCCTGATCTGAGGGATTCAATGGAATGGCACAGCCATATTCCTGCAGGAATTTAATAGAATTGCAATGACTCTGCGTAAAATCAGCGCAGTGGCAAAGCTTCACTCCTGCAAGGTTTCAGTTCAGTGTCACCCTCACTCCTGCAAGGTGGTATATACCTGGCTGTAGCATCCCCAACTAATCTTCAAAGAGCAACTCCTGCTGTTGCTCGGAGATCTGCGGTCTGCCTCCCTCAGCTGCACACGCTGTATACACTAGTGATGTGAAAGTAATGTTTTATTAACCCCACATATTAGGCGGAGGTACCTGTTTAAATCAATCACTTGATTTATAATGAGTGATCCTTACTCCCGGACCTGGAGATGCACAGTCTTGTTTGTACCCGAAATTCCGAAACACGTTCAGAAGCAAGAAATCAGGTGAGGTGATGGTGTAATGAACCGTTTCAACTGGTCATTAAGTGCTGAGCAGCAACAAGAATGAGCACACACTCTGCGGCTCTCCTGGACCTGGAGTGAGGACCACTGTGGTAAATCATGCTGAATTTTCCCAGGACTGCACATCTTGCCAAAATACGAGCTGTGGCTATTAAATAACGAGACTGGGCTTATGTAAGTCAAACCACAGCACACATACATGAACCACATGGTCAAAAATTGACCAATGGGCGAGCATAAACAACCCCTCAAAGTTTCAATCTGCACCTGTCTTCATTCCAATGTTACGTATCCCTTGAAGTAGATGTGTTTTTCTGAAGTGTCATAAAAATTGTCGGTTCAAAAATCTAGCAACACATCGATTTGAAATTTTTGGTGAAATTGAACAGCGAACTGAAAAAGTGAGCGATGGTTTGACTTGCATAAGCCCTGTCTTATTATTTAATACCCATGCCTTGTATCTTATCAAAAATTCGAGTATAAAATCATCCAAGAAGACACAAAGAGCCAGGAATCTTTCGCTGGGTAAAGCCATGATTCCACTATTGGAAATACCATAGACAGAAATGGGATTCATGGCAAAACAGAAAGGAAAAACCTTGGCTCACTAACAAGAAAATGAAACCTCAAATTTGCCAAAAACAAGTGGACAAATGAGTCACAAATTAGAACTTTTTGGAGAAATCCAGACACTTCACTGCACAAATGTCATACCAACAGTTAAGCCTGGCGGTGAGACTGTCATGGCTTGGGGAGTCTTTGCAGCATCAGGGCCTTAAAGACCAAGGAACTCTGCAGTGTATCAGAGAATTCTACTTGAGAATATCAGACTGTCTGTCTGTGAACTGAGGCTGAAGAAGAGCTGAGTCATACTGCATGACACACAGGCGCGTCTGCATCAGAACAACTGGAGAGCAATAAAGTTATCCTTTTTGAACGGCCAAGACAAAGTCCAGAATTAAACCTCATTGGGATGTTGTGGCATGGCCTAAAATGATCAGCTTAAACTCACAAATGTGATGGAGTTGAAGCAGTCCTACATTTTGGAGATTAGGAGCACCATTTTCCTCCATGACACCGAGAGGGATTGACTAATAAAGACAGGAAAAGTTTGATTTCAGTCATTCTTGTTGAAGATGGCATAACTAGCACTTCCATCTAAAGGGACAATTGCTTTTGTTAAACAAGGCATTGAGTTCTGCATAAAATAATTTTACAGATGAAAAGAACAACTATCAAAATTTGTCTTATTTTTCTTTCCCATTGTATCAAGTATTAGGATCTGAGAAAATTCAGCATCAAAACCAACAAAACAATTCAGAAAATTGGACACATACAGGTTATGAGTCCTTGATTCCAGATATCTTGGAGAACACCAACACTCACAACCAAGTTAAAGTGTCTTAAAATCACATCATGTATCTTTTGGGTGCAATTCTTCAATATCATCTGTGGTTCCTCTGGGCAGCGGGCCTTCAAACAAGGATCCAGCCCAGTATTAGAGAACTGCAGAGAGAACCAGTAATCTCATATTGACAATTCTAATTTGCTGAAGTTATCTGATCCCCTAAGGACTGCACCTTCTGCTGGGTCTCAAAGTGCCGCAGTGTGACTGGGTTGCTCCTGCAGCTGGGAAGGATGGGTTTGCCAAGACTCATGATGTGGTTGTTGCGTTTGGATCAGGTGGAGGTAAACGGTTCTACGGAGAACTGTATTCTGAGGGAAGAAGAGCCTATCTGCGTTCTCCCAGGGACAAAGAGCCAATAGGGTGCTAGATGAAAACCTCACCTACCAAAAATGGTTCTATGTTTGGCTAAACTGGTTGTGTAGTTGCTGAGGTTGCTGTGTTTTGCTAAGCTGGTTGTGTAGATGGTGAAGGTGTTGGGTTTGGCTCAGCTGGTTGTGCGGTTGATGTGTTTGTTCTGTTTGGGCTCAGTTGGTTGCGTAGTTGGATTAGTTGTAGTGTTTGACTCAGCTAGTTGTGTAGTTGTGTTTAGTGTGATGTTTCCGCTCCATCATGGTCAGCCTGAAGGTGGTGCTATCTAGTTTGCATTGCTATGTACTCTGCAGTCTCCTGGGTGGTTTCTCCAGGCTGTCTGCAGCTTGATTCAGATTTTGGGGTCTCCTGCTGTCGTTTTGAACATTAGCCAGATCACAGTCGAGCTTGATGCCTTTTGGAGTTTTGGAGAAGCACAGCTCCCTTTTTTTTTCGTGAAGATGGATACCATCATAGTGGGAACTTTTAGCAACAATGCGTATCCACATAAGACATCAATATTAACCCTGTGCATTACAGCAGTGTCATTAACAGGGAAGAAGGTTAATTATCTCACCATTTTGGAGGGTTTGCTTGTGGAAGGTTATCCTCTCTGTACATCTCACCCCAAACCCCTCCCCCATCTCATCTCACTCTTGCTCCCCAACCCCACCCCCACCCCCCACCCTTCTCTCCCTCTCATATAATTACACATCTTCGTTCATATGCAGTAGTCTCTAGCTGCAAGAGGCAACAGTAACAGCAAGAGACGTTGGAAAACTGCCAGCAACAGGCTTTCCACATCCCCCACAAATAATTATTTCCAATTTTTTTTTTAACCATAAAATATTTTTTCCTAAACGGTGGATAGCTGGAAAACCTCACACACGTGCTTTCAATAACACTGTTCCATATAATTTAGATCAAATTAACAGCATTCTGGCAGATTTAAAATTGGATCTGAAGATCACATTTTATTTTAGTCCTTACATATTAATCATAGATAGATAACTTTCTTTTTTTTACAAATCTGTAAGCAATTAAAGAGGATCTTCATCAACAGGCATTCAAGAATGTGAATGAAATTCCTTAATTCAGATAAAATTCCGACATAGTGTGGTGGTTATTCACATATAGTTATTTGGTCTATATTATGGCAAAACATATTATTTCTAATCTTACTTGTGTCCACTATTAAGAGGTGTTTTCTTCTTTACTTTCTGGAAGGTAAGAAGGGATAAAACGATTATCCCCAGTAATGATCCAACTTGTACTCTCTGCTCTAATGTAGCCCATTGCTCTTTACTTATTAGTTGCTAATAAGGGTAATTCAAGTGACTAATACTCATTAAGTGGACGATAATTCACTTGCTGGAAGTTAAGGTGGAATGACCCTGAGGCTGAAAGGCAAACATTTAAAAATGGCTTTCCACATGGATTGGTAATATTTAGCATTTTTCAGCCATTTTCACATTGATAAAACTGATGATATTGGCATCAATCTTCCTGTTCTGACATTGAAAGAAACCTTGTCACGACAAAAACAAATACATTTACACAATTCAAAAACATCTGACATGCTGCTGTATTATTATGCATTGAATGAGCTTCCCAGAAGTTAAATTTCATAGTGAGTGGTTAACTTGAGGATGGGTAACTATAAAATAGCTCAATATCTAATATTTGCCCCAAAATGAAAAGAAAGCATGTTTATACAATTCAAAATGTATATAAACCACTGTTTTTAATAAGGTAGCCATTTGGCTAGATGGCAAAAAAAGTTAAAAACGTCTTTTCTTCATGAGCTAGTTGATAGATGCCATTGGCTAGCTGCAAATTACTTAGCAGCAAAGCTAATATGTCATATTAACCTCTCAAAAGAGAGAAAAGTCAAAGGCAGTTTGTGACTGACAGCTGACCTGATGCAACCTAACAATTTTGCTGTGACAGTTTTTCTTGCTTGTGCTATATCAGTTCTTGGGTTTAGCAAATATGAAACTGACTTGTAACTTTTCTCAGAGTGCAACAACTGTGATCATTACAGTCTCAAATATTTTAAACCAAACCTGGCGAGACCTCAAATTCATTGGAAGGAAAGATGGGAAAGGGAGTTGGCTGTGTCGGTGATCATTTAAATTGCATGAAGTGCATCATACATTCTGAATCGGAGCCATGGCGATGACTGACTGCTTTATGGGCTGGCTACAAGGAGTCATAACCTCCATTGCCCTTCATGTAGATAACACCTCCTCTCAGATCCAACATGTCCCAGTGGTGATAGTTAACGGAGTATGAATATACAATCAGGCCCAAATCCTGTGTTCAGAGTATTCTCCACTGTATAGCCAAAGGCCAAGGGTCTAACACAATGAACGCTGCCTTTTTTTTTTTTTTTTTTTAAATATGCTTTTCATGTTCCAACAAGTAATACAGCAATGTGAATCTTTGTTGGACACACAGAACTGAAGTGCCGAAGAACAATGCTTTATTATGAAGCTCCGAAGGCTATTCATGTCGCAGGTTTCTCTCATATTACTTTAACCGAGTGTATCTGTGAGGACTTTGAATCGGTACTCGGAGCTGATCTCTTCAGAAAGTGTTATTGTGGTCAGGATTATGTTCCTTTCAGTTACTCCCAGCAATATTATAGTTGCTGTGAACCCTCAAGTCCTGATTTTGGAAGCCGGTGGAACCATGCTTCAAGGAAGTTTCCTTTCCATTTCATAGCCATAGAGGATTGGGTGCTAAAAACTGCTGTTACATAAGGTCCAGTCAAATGAGAAACTGATGGTAACACAAACTCATGAAAAACCAAAATAACCCCGTGAAATAATGGCCTGCTTCACAACTTCTTCTTCTTATTATTATTCCTAAAACATGCATTAAGGGGGAATGTCAATAACCAGTAATAAAGATATAATATGGTTATGTAACACAATTAATATGCTTATAACTGTAATCCCATAGAAAGTGTTATCGCTTAGTTCCACCATATGGAAGTTTAACCTTGCAAGAGGACTTGCCAGACTCAGACCCACTACCCTGAGGACTGGAAGTGAACAGCTTTTGTCACTGAGGACTGTTTTTGAAGGAATTGATCTCTAAGTTTATATTAGCAAATGCATATCGAAATCCAACTGCACATGAAATAAAGGACAAAGAGGGATGCAGATGCGGCACAAATTGAAACTGTGAACGTTTAGTAGTTTCTTGTGGTGCTGTGTACTCTGTTGATGTAAAGAGTGTAGTTAATACATCTGACCACTGGGTGCACCCTTTCCTAGCCCTGTTTAACAGTGACAATCTACATTTGACGGTGATTGTGTATTGTAGAATCTACCAGATGATGCTTGTGTGAAGGAGTGACTTCTACCATTTTGTAGGGAGAACTGATTTAAACCCAGAAACATTTCGTAATATAAAAGTTGAAATATTATCATACGCCCAACAGCCATATACTAACATAAATTTAGGTATCGACTTTTGTATGATGTTTAATTTTATTAGAAGTGCAAACGAAAGGGAAGCATTGCTTTTATATGGGGTAATACAAGCCATCCATTCAGAATCCACTGTGTAAAAGTGTATTTGGTGCTTCAGTAATGTTGATAACAATGCATGTGTGATATTCATGAAGGATGGAGATTCACTAAACTCAATGGTTTCACACCCCTCTGAAAGTTTCTAGATCAGTACGCAAAAGTGGTGCGCATGAGAATTTGCAGGATTTGGACCCTGAATCTCTGTGTTTAATGGACGAATGCATAATGGCCGCTGATGGGTAGAGAGTTGCATATTGCATACAAATACTTTATATCAACTGACGTTTTACAGTGCTTTTAAAAGTTTGCATTGAATTATTTTGTTGAAAAGAATTCAAAGAAGAAATCCTGATTCAGAATGTATTAAGTTAGTGCAGGGTGTCTCATGCTTTTTTTCATTGTCTTCCAGTAGATTTCATTTAACTGTTTTACAAATGTTCTAAATGACTTTAATACAGTATAGAGGACTTGTGTCAATTGCGAAAATGTTCAGCATGAAAACAAATGTATACTATGTATTATACTCCTGTGTCCTATTGTATTTGCTGTTCAGATTTCTTTTTTTTAAATAACTACTGTTAGAGGACCAAACAAAGCCAAATAAACGTCACTGGAGATGTGAGGATTTCTCACATTGCCAAGTTTTGTGAGTTTTTGAGAATCCATCTGCATTTTATAGACATTTTTCCAGCCGACCATTAAATAGCTAAAACACATACTTCTTCACTCCAGTTCACCAGCTTACTGCATGACTCATTGCAACCGCAGTAAGCAACCTTTTCAAAGAAAGGGTGGGGAAAACATAACGAGGTTTTTGGACATTTCATGTGTGAAAAATGTGCATTTAACAAAGGGGGAAATACAACCTCATACCCAAACCACTGATCTTGCATGTACCTAATTTTTTTTGGTTTTGTTTTCACATGAAAATTTCAGCTCAAAGTAGTCATTTTTCCATGGAAATTGTCAGTAAAATGTGTCTGGTTACACATATATCTGTGATTTTCACATGTAAATTTCAACTGTAAATTATGAGAAAATCAAAACCAAAGACAGAAGAACAATAGCACATGTTGACATGAAACACCAGTCTAATGGTCTCATCATGACACTCAATTTGTCCACATACAGGATCTGATTGTGGCCAAGCTGTAATTGTACAGTAATTACCCTATTTTTGCCATTTTTCACTGAAAGTCATAGGAAAATGTCATTCCCATCTCACCATTAAGTATCTTAATATATCTATTTATTTGGAAATTAAATTGTAATGTCAGTTCATAACATTTAAACAAGTACGTTTGGAGGAAAGCAATTTTGCTACAGCTATTGTTGATTTAACATTGCATTCACTTTGTGAGCAGCAGATTTCACTTGCCCCCTTTTTAAATAAACTTGCTCTCGCTCTCTCTCTGTTCTCAGTATCTATTCTACTGTATCGTAATTGATTAGCTTTCATCCTGTCTCTATATGCCCTTGCCCTCTGTGTGGTTGTTTTAGATGGCAAGCAGTTTTACTCGCATATTGAACATGATAGAATATAAGCATGGTGACTGTATTTGTATTAAGTAGGGATACAACTAAGATAATGTCTTGGTCATTTCCAACGTCCTGTCATTACCATTAAAGCCAAATTTGTTCTGGGAGAGAATTTCATGGGAATGAACAATTATTTTTGGCTTAGAATGGTCAAAGTACTTAGCATGCTTAGGCAAAATTGTGTTGCTAACTTTAAACAAAGTAAATACAGAAAACTGAAAACTCCTTGAAAGTTAATTTACGGTATAATGAAATATCGTTCCAGAGTCCATCTGGAAATTACAGGCCATGAAACTACACTCTCCTCAGATGATATCTACCTGGGGTATAAGTTGACTTTCAGAACATCACTTCAGGAATCTCAGTCCCCCTCAAACATGTGCTTGACTGTACCTGTATCTCTCCATAGTATTAATTAGTGGGACATATGAGGTTAGACCTTTGACAAATAGATTTCCAAGTGTTAAAGCCTGATAAACAACATTCAGAAAACTTCCAAGACATTACAGTCCAATGATAACCAGGTTCTGTGTGACTCAGAACAGTGACTCATGAGTTCCTGCTAGATGTATTGTACAGGTAAATGTAGTTGCTCTGGCTGTAATCGGTACTGTAGCCTTATGATTACTCGCACAGCAGCAATCTGCTGATGACTGTTATTAATATAGCAGTAATAATAGCATTTAAGGGAAGTGGGAATGGGAAAGTAATAAGGCGATTGCCATCAGGCGAAAATTTCAGTGTTTCCAGATTTAGAATAAAAAAGCAAATAGAAAGCAATAAAAAAACTTCATCCATCAGCTACCAAAATGTGACTTTGACTTAAATTGGATTCAGGCTCATGCGCCCAGGTGAGAGAACGGGGGAACCTCAGTCGTACATGAGCAATGAATCGTGGAGCTGAGCCAAGATGGAGGAACGCAGTGTTCTTCACAGTGGGGGGGACATCAAGTGAACTATAAATACAGACAAAGGGGAAAAACATATGCTTTCATGCCTAAATGATGGATACCGCAAAGTACAAACCAGTGTAGTGGTGATGGGATCAAACGACAAGTGACCTTACTGACACAGCAGCACATCGTTATAAGGTTCTTGGACTGCGTGTTTGTTCTCATCTGGTGCCATGCCAGGACATTGTAAAGCGGATTTGTGCAGACTAGACGCCCAGCATGAACCTGTTAAAAACCACACAGGAGGCAATGACAACAGTTCTAGAGTTTTTTGCATCTCCAGTCTGTTATTTTGTTATTGTCTTTTTGCAGTGCGATACGTGGGTGAGTGAAATTTGGGTACAGTGAGATCACAAAATGATTCAAAGGAATATACATTATCTAGTAAAACACTTACTCGTGTTGTCTTAAGTATAAATTTTGTTTAAACTGCATTTTTGCAAATGTACTTTATTATAAGAAGCCGTCCTTACAACTACATAGCTAGTCTGTCTATGTTATTGGAATCATTAAACAAGTGGGCGGCAGCGTAGTTTGAAGTGAGAGAGCTGGACTTGTAACCCCAAGGTTACGGGTTCAATTCCTAGATACGACACTGCTGTTGTACCCTTGAGCAAGAACCTTAACCCAAATTGCTTCAGTAAATAGCCAGCTGTGTAGATGGATAGTGTGAAGAACTGTGCAAATAGACCTGGATAAGAACATCTGCTATGAATACCTTAAAAAAAAAGATAGAAAGAAATATATGTAGCTTCTTTTTTGCTAATACAAGAATTCTAGATGTGTGCTGTGAGGGGTTGTTCCGCTATGCTCATTTTCTGATGTAGGGTATGTCCAGTCTCAACGCTGACCCTGGGAAAAGACTCCAAACCCCCCTCGTGGGGCCCCTTGCACTCTCTGAAAGTTGAGCTGTAATTCCATGCCAATGCAGTGTAATCTGTAGCAGATGTTTTAGGCTACATTTTACATCTCGCTGATTTGAATGGACGGGAGCCTCAAAACAGGCCGTGCAAAACTTCATCACGGAAGGCAAATAGAATACCTGAATGATGTGACGAATACGCGGTCCAATAATTCTTAAAATGACGGTGAAAAATTTCCAGGCTATCTGGCAGACCTATGGTACACTGAGCTCTGATCTTTATTGAAGTCTGAACCAGGATGGATTCAAAGGTTTTTGTGAGATAAGAGAATGCAAAAACTGAAAGTTTGTATAGAAGCAGCAGACTGGTTGGTAAATTGCAGTTACTAAAAAATCTGAATACAAGAGCAGGGCGGGCCTGGTAGAATGGCTAAGTTATGTCCCTCACAGTGAATGCAGAGTATACTAACAGATTAACGATACAGGCCATACTATTAGCATAATATGACTAGAAGCCAGAGGCAGGACATGAGTAGTTTTAACCAGGGTTAGTTAACTCCCCATGAGCAAACTGGGCAGTGCACAGTTGGGTTCTTACTCTGAAATTCTGTCGACACAAATCTGTTATGATTTTCTCTTCAGACAAAATCAAAGCACTTTTGATGCATACATGTTAAGCCCTGCTACTTTTAGCTTTCTTCATCCATTATTAACATTTGTGAGACAGCATTCATAAATGTTTATAATCCTTTCCTATATTGAATATTAACTCAAGAGCAACCCATTGCAGAAAGATCCACGGTATACACTGTGACCTTCAGTGTCAGTGGATGAAAAGAGTGGATATGAATTTATGAATTATTATATGCTATGAATGAAAGTTTTGTGATATACAAACAAAATATCATGTTTCGTATATAGGTACAGTGGGTAGACATAAAAATGGAAACATCAAATGAAACAATGATCTGTACTTTGAAAAAAATAAAAAATGCATCGCATATTAGGGCAAATATAATTAACGATACAAATACTACCAAAATCTGCACCTCAGTATGTTCATTTCTAGAGTAAAATGAGGAATCTAATAGATTTTGAAAGAGGTAAAATTGTTGGTTCCTGAATTGGAGGTAAAACTGTCATGGTAACTGAAAATTAGTCGATGTGTCAAGTACATGAGATTTGAAAATGACAGCCAACAAGCAAAGAAAGTGGCTTTGGAAAAGAAGTCACAAGAGAAAGCTCACAGACGGAGAAATATATACATGTAACAGCATAGCTGTTGACAAGCACAAATGAATGGCATTAAAAATGACTAGTTACGGCATCAAAAATTACTCATAGTTAATGGGACTGAAACACAAAATTTTGTTGTGTGCCATTCAGAAACTACTTGTAACAAAAGCCAATAAACAGCAGTACCAATAACCAAGTGTACCGAGCTCAAAATCTGGACTTCAGAGCAGTGGAAGAAAGGAAGAATGTCTGTTTAATTACCTTTCACTCTGTTTGCCACATCTAGATGATAGCACGTTTGTTATGGTTTGGTCTCTTAATTTCTGGGATCTAATTAATTCTTTGCATAGCTGAATTGCAGCCAAGGAATGTTCCAGAATGATAACACCCTCAAACACACTGCTAAATGGATTTAAGAGTGGCTTCATGAGCACCAGAATGACGTCAAACATCTCCCATGACCTTCCCAGTAACCACATCTAAACATCATTACACTGCATAGCGTAGAGAAGATTTTCGCCTCCTTCATCCCTAAAAGAAGTGAATGTTTTCTTTTTTGAAGAATAGTCCTACACTACAAATGGTTCAAACTCCAACAACAACATTCCGAGAAGGACTGAAGCAGTTCTTGAGACTGAGCGCGGCCAAATTCCTAATCCTGTTAACACATCCTCGCGTATTGTTTGGTATTTACTTTATTTTGTGTTAACCCCTGTGTATCTTAGTACACTGACACCAAACAACTTAAGCCCTCCTCCAGTCATGGTGCTACTTGACTTATTATCTACATGGTTGAATTGGTTGATAACACAGTCTAACACAGCTGAGAGGGCAGTGTTGAATTCACAGATGGTTCTGGTCAAACGGTCAATCCCCAATAGATCCATTTAATTACACACCACTAGGGAAAAATACTTACTCAGTGCCTCACTCATATTCTATTATTGTATGTATTTCAGGGTAGTCACTCATGGCACACTGTTTTGTGTCATTGGTACAATGGTACAATCTCAGAAAAAAACTAGCATCCATAAGGGCAGGGACGCAGATGAGGGGGGGGGGGGAGGGGGGAAGGGGGGAGAAGTCCACACCAGTTCCATAGGGACTGATCTGTCCCCTCACTTTTGAGGAAAATATATATATATATATATATATATAGTGTATAGGTTTAAAAGCTGAGACCTTTTGCTCACAGTTTGGTCCCCCTCACTTCAAAAATCTCTCCTGCCCTGCTGCTAAAGGGTTCTTAGTTTGTTCACTTGGGAGAATCCCTAGAGGTTATACTTAGATCCTGACCTTTCTAAGAGGTTCTTACTAGAACCAACTCAGTAAGTCTGTATGTGGAACTCTTTAGAAATATCAATATCCAAAACGAACCTCTAAGCCTTCCTCCAGGACATAAACAAAGAACCATTGAGGAAATGGTTTTCTAAAGGTATATGTCCTTGTGATTTTTTCAGTGCATGTTGTGTTATGTTCCACCTTACATACTTACGCCCGTACATACTTTATATCTTGATGTGCCTCGTGTACGCTCAGTGTGCAAAGATCTCTCCTATTCTGCTTTTTAAAGCACATTCGTTTTGGCAGTGAAGGGAAGAGCAGGCAGAGAGACAGCAGAAATTTTCCCTCGGAAGAGAGCTACCTGCCTTGTTCTTTCCTGCGAGTAAGCACTTTCAGTTGCGCACTGGTTAGGTAATCCAGCCCGCATAGCAATAGAAAGTTTATCCTGTTAAAGAGATGAAAAGCCGCGCAAACGAGCGCTGTAGAATTAATGCATTACGGAGAGCTTCGTCTTAGCTTGGGTTCACACCAGGACAAAGGAGACCCACCAACTCCCCAATAAGTGTGCATACAGAAACACACACACACACACACATATGCACACTCGCACAATCTTTACAAACTCATTAATTTTGACTGGATCTGTCTTGGATAGAGGCTTCTTAGCCTTCTTTATCAGAGGCTAGTTCTGATTAAAAAATCACAGACCCTTTCACAAGTGTCCGTTCACCTACAGTAATGTTGTAGCATAAATTAAAATAATATTCGTATGCAGCGTACACACATCTTGGGTGAAATATGCACACACATTAATTTTTTCATCTGGGGTAATCACAGGGAATAAATCTCCTTAAATCTTTCTTGCCAGTCATTGCAAAGGAAAAACGCCACAGCTATAGTCAGTGCAAAAGGAACTAATCCCTTATTATGTTATAATGTGTTATAATGTGGGTTCCTCAAACATCCTATGACTGTTGAATGTATATTATTCTGGACAAGGTCAAGGCCACAAGAAAACATTCCAGATAAATAATGTTCTGGCAACCAAAATTGTTAGCTGGGTAAATGCCCTTTGAACACAAGACAGTCAAAAGTGTGACAGAATTGTACTACTCCTCTACGTTGGAAACAGAACTGAACATTATGGAATTAAATTGATCACGACAAAATATTGTTTGCCGTTTATTTTGTTGACCGCTTTCCTTATGTCTAAATAAAGAGTTGTGTCTGTTTTTAAGAAGACAGAATCATGGCTGAAAAGTGCATTTCTGTCATTTTTTACTTAAATACAGAAATACAATAAGCTTCAGAGTTGTAACTTTTTTTTTCTCCTCCTTGGAAAAAAAAAATTCTCAAGGCGAAATGCAAATGAACCTGGGAGCTATTACAATGCTAATGAGATTCCCTCACAAAAGCCCAGTCTCCTGCATCCTGCCTTATTTCATCCATATTCAGTTAACATTAGCTCACAAGAAACTGGGGCCCACTGTTATTTTCATCCCCTGCACAGCTTTCCACTCTATTTCCTATATGAGCCCCTTCTGAATTCTGCTTCTTGTAATATTGGCCTTCTTTCCTGATATTTCATTAAGTTCCAGAATGCCACCCAAATAATACTAATTTGATACTCTTGGGTTACTAATAGTTACTCATAAAACATTTTGGCAAGGATTAACACAGCAGAAAGAGAGGATATCGTGTCAATTGGGCATTTTCCTATTGATATACAAACTTTTCCACAGTTTTTATACCAGCGCCATTATTTTCGGATTTAACGGCTCCCCTCCCCTTTGCATATAATTACGTTGATTCACAAAGAGAGAACGTACGATAGAAATGCCTCCCGCTAATCTGTGGTATTAGGTGATGTGAAATCACCATGCTTTTGTGTCCATGTGAAAGAAAGGGCTGGCCGTGTAGACAGAACATGTCAAAATACATTGCGGAATTCTTAAGTTGCGGGCTGACTTGTTATTAATAAGTAATGATGATCTCTGATGACACAAAGAAAAATACCACACTCGCCACAAAACCGAGAAGCACTCAGGTTTCAAGTATGTGCCGAAGAGCATATGTTTTTGGATTTTGGCTACTGTCATGTCAAGTGCCCTACTGTCTAGTTTTATTTTTGTTGTTGTTATTACTGTGATCACATGTATCACTTGTATTATTTTTTTCACTCTCAGTCATATTATTTATGAAATGTTTACTAATTACTCAGCTGTGTTAATGTTTAATTGCATTTCTATATTCTCTGGCAATATTGTCTTGTACAATTTGTTCCAGTAAAGCGTCACAAATTTGAAAAATATTTTATTTGAGAAAGAGAGAAAAGCATAAAAAGAGAATAAAACAATTGGCCACGGCTGGAATCGCAAAGAACATAAACCGTGAGGCGTTTTAACTGTAACAGGATTTTAAATGAAGGCTTGATGCCATGGGTCAGAGCAGTGGCAGTCCCTGGCTTCCGGAAACTTCTTGAGCTGACTTGAAATGGGTCCAGGGGTTTGAGAGACAATTAATCACTGGCTCAGGAAATGAGACAAGGGTGATGGGGAATAATACCACCTTAAAGGCCTCTTATTGCAGACAAAAAATCCAATGTCCTGTTTATGTTCAGCCCTTCCTTCAAAGGAGAATTTTATATAACAGCAGGTACTGAGGCTGAGGCTGAAGCAAAATTTGTCATACTGTTTTAATTCCGTGTACTATGACAATTTAACTCCAAACTGAATACAAAACAACAGCACTTTTTCATTTTGTCTTCTTTTTGTAACATAATCTGTCATAAATTTCAACTTACATGTATAAATTAATGTTACATATATATATTAGGAGCCTTAAATAATTTAGTTTCTGGGTAAGTAAATTAGTATTTGAGGAAAAATGTCAGGGTCAGGATTTGATTGGTTCTAGTCCACCTTCTCTGGTTCGTAACCTAGTGTTACAATGCATGGATGTCAGCAGGATTTTAGGTTATGGTACGTACATAATGATGCTCCTGCTAACACAACTGGTGGAATTCTTACAGGAAAAGGTGTGTTGTATATGGAAGTTGTGTCAAATTTAGTTTTTCTTATGGTTGGACGCAGTTCCAACCAATGAGGTTTCAGAATGACTCGCAAATGATTGCCAGTCACTTGCTTTTTTCATTTTTTTGGGTGTTAATAATGCTAAAAGGCTACATACACAGATAATTAAAGACCAAAACATGACAGGTCCTAATGGTATTCACAATGAATACGGTGTGCAACATCAGGTGCTGTTACAATGACTCTTACCTCTTACATCAGGCCAGCTCCTTGTTACTAGCTGATCTAGGATCAGGATAGATCCCCATCATGGACACTACTCATTTTTGATACAATGTTTCCTTAATCAAAGTGAAGGAAATAACTATTTTGGGGAACAAATGTTTGAGGTTCACTGTTTAAAATGCAGTGCAATCTCTGTGCTGTGCATGCAGGTTGTTTTGAAATACTTGTAACATTGAACGTTAAAAAATATCCATCCCTCTCTTGCGCCCACTACTGGTGAGGCCAGGCACCTGTATTGGCATGAAGTGAATGTATGTTGACTTTGCCTTCCTCTGACTTGTATGGAAAAGAAGCAAGATTGTTGTCATGTGAAGTTGAAGAGTCGCACGGCTTCGGTTTTTCTCCCAAAGCTGTCAGAACAGTTTCAACAGTGAGCCAACTAGTTTGGCCCTGCAGGAGTTGGGAAAATGTGAGAAAACTTAGAGAAAAGAAAGTTTAAAAAATATGCTAAAGTAGCCAATGACATTCCCATGTTTATCAAGCCAGTGTGTATATGCGTTTATTTGCTAACATTGTGGGAGCCAATGGGTTATGCTTATGGAAAATAGGGCATACTTAAAAACACAAGCAGCTGTTTCAATAGATTTACAGTCTAATGTTACAGTCACACTTCCTGTCAAAATCATTTTCTGCCGCAAATGCATGAAGTGTGATGTATAATCTAAACGTTTGGTTCTGGAGTTTTGACCCTTCAATATTTTGGTCTACTCACCAGCAGCGCTATCATTTGATATATGCTACTTTCAGACTCTATACTGTCATTCATGTCGAGCAGCTTCACCGGTTACCATCATATTTAATGAACTGGTTTTCCTAAAATGAGGTTTCCTGTTTTTAAATAAATGACAAAGAAAACTATATTTTAAGTGAGCATTGGCAAAATCCACAAAAGACAAGACATGAAAGGAAAGCTCTAAACTTGATTTATGCTCTGACAAGACCTTCTGGTACACACTAATGTGATGCCTCTTATGGTACTAAACTATGATGATCTACTGTACTTCAGACAATATGTACTTCTCACTGTTCCTATTTTGAATGTCTCTCAAACAGTCTGGTACTGGGTTGTAAAACCTGAGAGATGTATTTTAAAATACAGAATTTCACTATACAATACTGTAAATTCATCCAGGTATTCAATTTGAATTGGTGGTTAATTGCAGATAAATACTGAAATCAGTTTTGATTTTACAATTTCTGTTGATTTTTTTTTTCTCTATTTCCCAGCTATACCTTTAGCTCCAGCTGTAACATGGGTTAATTTACAAATGTGTGAATTCTCAAGTGCACAAATATATGGATTTTCTAGGAAATAAAACTCTAGCTTCATGGTTTTAAAATGGCAGGAATAAACACTGTGTCAGATTTCAAATCCATCAAAATCAAAATAAAATATTAAACGGAGGTTGCATGTAACCTTAAATTTTATCGTTTATAAAAAGCAACATGGGCAGAGAAGACAAAGCAGTCCTCGAAAGAGGGATGATGGTGCGATTAATGTAAAAGAAAGAAATAACGAAATATAAAAAGCTTAACTCAACAAGAGAACAAGAAAATGTGTTTTATTAACTTTCTAAAACTCCTTCACATGGATCAAAATTGTCCCGAGAAATGTCTATGAAAATGACTCCATGTCTAAATTCAAATTTCAAATTCTGGGCCCTATCTTTGTGATCTTGGGGCATGCAATTAAATAATTATTATTGCAAGAGAAGGTCTGCTAAGTGCAAGCGACCTGGTAAGCTCAGGTCTGGATTTGGCTTTCACTTGATGCATGGCTCATCGTGCGAGTGCATGTGGAGCGCGTCCATATACATTTTTTGCAAACATCAAAGCGGTCCTTTGGAGATTGTGATTGTGATTCTGCTGTAAAAGAGGTCGGACGTCATGGTAATCACCTGTAGTTGTGTCATGGGTGTAAACACAATGAGTCAATCCGAGTGTCACCTCCCATTCCCTTTAAAGGCTCCTGCATCTTCACACTGCTGATTCATCTCCATTAGGAGCAATGGACAGCCAAGACGTTATGAGGTCGGGTTTCTGTATCCGTAACAAAAACAGAAAATCTTGACGCTTTGGATAATTCTTACACAGGATTCCAATATGCAAATACTAAAAATGTCGATTTAAGACATTTGAGTCTTTCTCTTTTTTTATTTGCTTTGATGTTTGATTAGCATGCGGAACAGATCAGAGCAAAGGTACTCATAGCTAGTTAACTGTTTTGATTTTTGCTTGTACAGCACCTCAACAGTGCAAAAGGAGTGGCCAGTTTATGTAGCTAGATTTCTACACCCTGTCTCCCAACACCCCAAAAAAAAAAAAAGAAGGCAAAGATGGTCACTGAAAAGCAGAGATACTGCTCAGAAAGGCATCTTGGAAATGATTCAAAATAATCTATGGGGATTCCACCTAATGCTGGTTTGATTATTGGTTAAATGAAACTAAGGTCTACAGACACAAAACAAGAGATTTCCAATAAATACCTATAATAAGAGTAAGGATTAGAACCAAAGAAGCATTCAAATTATGATTACGATGAAGCACATCACATGTTTTTGTTTGTGTTTTGCTTTTAAGACCTCTGCTGATTCATGTCCAGAAAGAACGCTGTCAATAGTGAGCCGTTAGAGATCGCCCGGTAGCTGTCGAAGAGGAGAGGGGTGGTTATTTTGGCTTAATGAATATTCAGTTATCAATGAATATTCATGAAATCTTCAAATCTCTTGCCTGTGCAAATTTTATATTCCATTAACATAATGGTATTACTGTAATTTTGAAATAAGTCAACATTTAAACAAAGGTTTGAATCCAATTATTACAAATCTTCAAATTTCGACAACATTTTCAGTAATCCCCAATTCACTATAAACCCCCTTGTCCCCTGCTCTCAGCAAGATCACCAAAGTTATACATGCTTATGACAAAATTCTGATGGAAAAGATCATTACAATAATGAATATATTGTGATAGATAACAATTAAATTTTACATAGCCAGATACTTAGGTTCTGCATATACAATCATCAGTATCTTCCTGGTATCTTGAAACAACTACTTTAACATAATTAAAATATTGATTTTTATCTGGCTGGCAATTACATGAAACACCATTATATTTTTTCCCTCAAAAAATTACATTTGATTTGACTGAAAGACATCAATACTGTCTTCAATAATAATAATAAAATCATCATCATCATAGTAGTACAAAACAGTCATGTTTAATAATATAATTCTATGTTTACAAAGAGCGCTTTTCTATCGATAATAGATGAGGGGGAATTCTTTTTTTAAATGAGAGCTGTTTCCAGTCTCATTCTGCCATCAGTAGACCATGGCTGCAGACTCACAAACTCAAGGCTCTGAAATGGAATTTATTGGGTGTAGAGATGGTGGGGGTGGGGGTGGGGTGGGGGAGCAGGAGATGGGGGGTGTGGAGGGGGCTGGGGGTTGAGGCAAAATAGTAGGCAGCCCTTAGGGAAAAAAAAAAAAAACCCTTCCTGATAACCAAACCTGCAATCGAAACCAGTCATTCACCCATGTTTAAAACCAGGTGATATTTATTTCTATTTTAAGAGTCCTTTTGAACCAATTTGAACCTTATGATGCTAGTCATTCAATCCCAAGAAAGCATGGCAATACGCTGTTATTAGAATAGATTATATTTGTGCATGTATAATGTAATTGTGTTCATACCTGTTTGTCTGTCATATTTTCTCACTTTTTTAACATTACCCTTCTGTCACTGGAACCCCCAATTTGAATGGAAGACTTCAGTACTGACATACAGCTCAGAAGTAATCTATCAAGAACAATGGCTGCAGATTGCAGTGGTGAGGTTTCACTGAACCTAAAATGGGTCGAGCTAAAATACAGAACCAATGACTTCATGATTTGGAATCAGAGTGAAAACATTCTAAATTGGTCCAAACGTGTCAGTGACTGACAGTGTACTCCATGCTATCAGGGGTTAGACAGACAGACAGAAACTTTATTTATCCCGAGGGAAATTGCATTGTGTTATGTTTTGTTTGTTTGTTGTTTGGAAATTGCAAACTGTTATTTCAGCTATCACTACAATACAGCATGTCTTAGCCTGTTTATTAGCATAGTGTCAACATGCAGGATCTGGCCTTGCAATAACTGAGTTTTGAGGGTAACACAGTCTAGGATAGTTCTCTATTTTGGTTGTGGTTATGCAGGTTTAGTGTTTACCATAAGGCTTGAATTTGTCAAAACACATTTCCAAGCTGTAGAACTGCAGAACAATATTGCCATACCATAACAGAGCTGTAGAACAAAATTGCCATACCATAATTACAGGGGCACTAAGCAACTTCCTTACCTGAGCAACAAACTTAAAATCAATCCCCATCACTCCAGCTCTCTGCAACGGAGGGGGCATCTCCTCACATTGACAGGCAGCTGCTTAAACGCCTATTCGCGAACAATCCCCGTTACCAGACTCGGGAGGGGTCCTGCAAGGGGAAATTAAAACCATACTTCAGGTCTATGTCAGCTTGCGGAATTGTGGTTTTTTTTCAGTTAAGTCCACAGAACGGACAGGAAGTGACCCTTCCGAAAACTGTTCTGGGGAGACTAGAGCCTATAGCTATCCGCTCCTCTACTCCCTCACCCCCTCTCCCCCTCCCCTTCTCCACCAGTCGCTCCCTCCCTCTCTTGTGCGGCGGGTTGCTCGGCAGTTTCTCAGCGCGCAGCGTGTCTGACAAAAACATCGGTGGCAGTTAGTCCTCGCTGCGCTCAGAGCATCGCTGTCCCATGTGCTCTGCATGGATGGTTGGAATTGCGCTGTGTAACTTAAAACGCCGGTAACACACAAGATGTCCAGCACGCCTCACGACCCGTTCTACTCCTCTCCCTTCGGACCGTTCTACCGGAGACATTCGCCGTACGTAGTGCAGCCAGAGTACCGGATCTATGAGATGAACAAGCGGCTCCAGACCCGTACGGAGGTAAGTCGGCGGGAGCCGCCGGCATTTATGAAGTGTTGAACAGGTCACGGTCGTGGGGGGTTATGTCTATTTGCAGTGGGATAACTGCCGTTCAGTGTGTCGTGTACTGCAACTTGATAAGTCTGTCATTTATCACTGCATCTCCTGAACCGATTTACTGATTACTTCTGCCAGATAACTGGAATTACAGAAAATTTTATTGCGTTAGAGCTCAGGCGCAGAAAGATTTTTTTAATTCAGAATTTGATCAGTACAATTTACATTACATTACAGTACATTACAGTACAATTTAGTATTCATAGTAAGTGATAAACCACTGTAATGTATTTATTTAAATATAATGAGTAAATACTTTAGTGCTTAATGGGGTACCCTTAAATGTTGTAGTGATTAAGTTGAGGTGCTGTTAGTTATGCTTGTTGTCTTATGCCCCTGAACGCACATTCCTTGCACTAGTTTCCTCAGTCCTATAAAAAAAGGTCATAGACAATGATAACGGGAAAGTTGGAAGCACATGCAGTCGTGTTCAATTGAAAGTTAATGTAGTTACTATCCGATTTTACTTCCACTGTTCACAAACAGACGTAATGTACGTACCAGAGATCCAGACTGGCTGAGGATCATAGCTCTTTTTGTTCTGGTTGTAAAAAAGTTCACCAGTTCTTTAATCGAATGAAAATATTCAACAAATGACTTACAATGAGATTCATCAGGGACACTGCAAAAAAGTTGCATGCAGTCTACAAAAAGAAGTGGTTGAATGAATTACGTGTTCATAAATTAAATTGATTATGGCACTTTATTGAATTAGCAACCCAGTTCATAATGTTTTAAAAAAAACTAGCAAAAATAAAACTGCAACAAAAGGAGCATTACATTCACAGTTATAATATTGTCTAATGTTCTGGATCAATGTTATTTTGGTAGTGCTGATCACTGTTCTTTTGTCTATATGCTTCATAAACATGGTACAGTAAGCATCCTGGGGTCCTAGCCTGAAGTACTAGTTGTCTTCTGACTGCTGGTGACAACTAAGGAGGCCTTAATTTACAGTTAGTTTGTGATTTTAGTTGGACTGTTATATTGTAAAAACATGTTCATAAAAAAAAATGTTCATAAAAAAATAGTGAAAGATACCAGTCACAAAATCACCAAAATAGCACTGCACAAAGTGTGTGTGTGTGCGTGTGTGTGTGTGTGTGTGTGTGTGTGTGTGTGTGTGTGTGTGTGTGTGTGTGTGTGGGGGTAAGAGACAGCATTTAAGGGTATGAGTTTGTACGAAGGTTCTTTAGAGCCCAATACATCTCTACTGTTCTGTGGGAACACTGGGAGAACAAAACAAAGGAATATCTATGGACACAGACTATTGTTTTCTGTTTAGGTCATAATCTCACATGGCACATGGGCCGCTTGGGTTTAGTGAGTACTGGAGCCCAATTAAAACAGGAGACCTAAACGGTGAATTTTCGAGTTCCTTTCACATCAGGGAGGATGATTTGTGGCACATGCACTAGCCGTGTCCCTGGGTTGAAGTAGGTTGAAGAGGAAAAAACCTGCCAGGGTGGAAGTAGGGCTTGCCTCTCAGTCTCCCCTCTGTCATTAGCCATTCAGATCGAGGTGGAGATATTGGGAAAGTTGCAGGTGTGCCTGAACAAGGCTGCTTCAAATTTTTGCAGTTCAAATCCGGAGGATTTCATTTGTTTGTGCTGCATTTGCTCAGCAACTGCTACCTGTTGACAATAACAGCAACAATTCCTTTGTTGCATGCCAATGTAGTTGCTGTGTTTACTATATGCAATATAACAAACAACTACATATTACGTCATGACAGGGATATTCTCTCCCACCTATAAGTAGCTTAGCCCTGAGCATTTTACGTATGAAAAGTACTTATCTGGCATTTTCTATTGTTTTAGAAATTGACAGGATAAAGCAATTTAGTCATTACTAAGTTATGACCACAATATGTAATTTACTATTCCAATAAATATAGACATTACTAACACATTCATAGCCTTGAGTTTCAGCTGTAGCTGGGGTTTGCACATTTTTTTTTTTTTTTTTGTTTAACATAACCTTAGTGTTAGGGTAAACCCTTGAGATAAAAATAATTTACTGCCCCCTTCTGGCAAAAAGAAACTTAAGACTTTTTGCGGATATTGGAATGTAATGCCTACGTTACATGTCAAAACAGGCATAATCATAGGACGCCATGGACATTGCCATGGTTACCCAAGACCATGTCCGTAATGCCCTTTAAAAATGAATTACACGTCGGCCCAGTTTCTCTATGTCCCCGTTTGAACTGGCTGTCATGCCTTTTCAAAGCATTGAAATAATTTGAAAATATGTGTACCTTGCTGCGAGTCAGAATAACTCTAGGTCAAAGAAGACTCTCAGTGACATCTCTCTCATACTGGTAGAAATGTAATCAAATGTAAATAGACTGTAGTTATGATATGATTTATGCTACATCATCTTCCAGTTCTGATTTTATGTATTCGACACATAATCTAGCAGATCAAGTGCAGATTTCATATTTTGTAAACAGGCATTTTATTTGATGTTGCTGCATACAGTGTTCACATTTAAATATCATATAAATATTAAAAATAGTATTATTAACATCCACATTTGTAAATATGTGTATATACACCAATACATTGTTCATGGAAATATGCTGTAGTTTGTGATAATGTTGGATATCTTGTTGGCTATGTAGCCACCTTTTTTGGTAGTTAGTTAATATAGCTAGCTAGCTGACATGACTAGCTAACATAGCTAGCCAGCTAGCATTGCTGCTTAGCTATGTTATCAATATAATTACAGATCAGTGTAACAGCAAACCAATCTAAACTCCAATAGAAGTCCTAAATCCTCTCCAAGGTGCATATCTGTTTTGCATATGCTCTAGATAAATTTGTGTAACGCTAGCTGCGCTGACACTGCTAATGCAAACTTTTCTTATTTTGTTTATAACACAAGCGGTGCACTAATGTACTCATGTAATCATCAGTTGTGGCCTAATTGAGAGGATTCCTAGTTGGTGTCGTAGTGGCTAGAGTGCTGCTTTCCACTCTTATCTATTCTGTAACTTGGTTTGTTGAATTGTTCTGAAATTACAAACTGATGTTTTTGGGATTTTTGATCGCATTGTACAGTTTTGTGTTCTCACAATGTATTTATCACTCGTTACTTTCGCACTTTTGTTTTTGGCCTTCGTACTTTACCCCTCGTCTCTGGTGCCCCATTTGATTTGTCATAGACCAACTGGTTGCTGTTTGAGTTTCTGCATCCTCCTTAGACCTTGGACTTCTATACATTGGTGTGATTGAGTAGAATATATTGCTTCTATTGAAAGAGAGGGCAGCTGTCTCAATCTGAACTTAACTGCTTTTAGCTGGCATGTCATAGATATAAGCCTGACACACATGGCTACAAATAAATCACAAAATTTGAAAACTTGTCAGAGTTATCACACAAAATCATAAAAATGCTGTGTTCTAGAACAGAATAACTATTTTCCAGTGGGGGATGAACTTTTACTAACTTTCATGCAGCATTCTGAAATTAATGCCAACGGTACTGTCTGTCTAGAGCGTAGCTCTACTTAGAAAATGCATTTTACCTTAGCTTACCCCACTATTCATTATTGCATGAAATTATTCTCTACATACTATGTCATATGTCCCAGATAAAGTCAAAAGTGGGCCACTTTTTGTTTTAAGAAAACAGGGTGAGTGACAAAAACCACATGGGAGTTTAACATGTATCATGAACAACAAATCTAAAAGTTGGGTGTGGAGCGCATTGCGTTGAGCTTGGGGGTGTATGACTCAAAGAGGGTGGGGGTATGATGTAATTTGTAATAGCTTTATCTATGAAATACTGCATGATACAAGTATAATGACATTTGAATTAAATAATAACAAAACACCTTTTTTTAATTGAGTGTGCTATATTCTCTACATTTCATTAAAATAGTAGGGACTGTAAAAATTTCTTTGGCCAGAAGCTCTGTTGCCCTTGAAAAAATCTCCACTGCAGTTTTCATGTTGTACCTTTTCCAATTTGTTGGATATTCGTTGTCAATGAACATATCTGTACCTCCCTTAATTATCATCTGTTTTTCAGCCAAGGTATAATTTGACAAGCCAACAGTGCCAACGTTCTATGTCTCAACCTTAATGCAGAAAATGTAATGAGTACTACTAGATTTTAGCAGCAAATAATTATTTTAGCATTGCCAGTTCATAGGACAGGGCAGAAGGTAACACATACAAAAATAGAATGCTTCAGTGCTACGATAACCTGAAGTGATCTCTCCATGAATTTGTAGCGGAGCACCAGGGAAAAACAGACTCCTACCCTGGACTGTGGCTTCACAGCAGAAACCCCTTGTTGTTGCTTTGCAGCAGCAGTCGGTGTGAATTCTGCCATTGGAATTAACAGTTTCTAGTTAAAATGTTTCTCAATGTCACACGCTAGCTGTGTCCCTGGATTGAAGTGGGCTTTAGGTAAGATGACTGTCCAGGATACCATAGAAGTGTAAATGCTTACTGAAGTGAGCATATCAACAACTTATGTGGAAAATGGGTGTGAATTGGGCCAGTAGCCATCTTCTGGTCTGAAAATTAAACATTTCACAGAGCCATGTCACATAAGCTATTTTTTAACATCATTTTTATGTTAGAAAATAAAACCCATGTGTAATGTTTTGCTGGCCAGGCCATTAATTAATGAATGATTCTTGTCAGCACTGCCTTGCATTTTTTGTGTCATCTTGCTACATCTAGCTACATCTACTTGAATTTATTTCAAAAACCAAACTTATTGAAATTTGACAGAAAATTTCAAATCAGTTTCAAGTCAATATTATGTAGAAATTCATGAAATATTAAACTTAAACCAAGGATTTTCCCAGAGAATGGCTGATGTGACCTTTAAAATGGTAGACTTGAGATGGCACACAGTAACCCTTCGAAGCTCAGTAGCCTGTGATATTTCTTAGCGAGAGACTGAAGTGCAAAGACATGGCACGTGGTTCTGAAAGAAGATTGTCCTTACAAGACCTGTCTTAGACCCACCAGAGTAACTCAACTGCAGATATCCTTATTGGATGGAAGACTTAAAATGATTAACCTCCACATTCTGTTCGGGAGACCCCAGACTCAGTTCAAAAAGATCGGAAAGGCGATATGAACACAACAATAGGGTCGGGCAAAGGTCAACACCTGGAATTATATTTATGCTTAGCGCCAGAATTACTACAGTTTTGATCGTTTTAGAATAATAGTGGATCATTAACGGTATCAGTAAAGATAATTTTAATGATGCTCACCAGTCCCTCACCCATATGCATCCTCCGCTGAAAGAAGCCCTGCCTGTCAATTTGAGTGATCGAAAAATTCAGTCACTTCTCACATAAGTTTCTT
Source organism: Albula goreensis (assembly GCA_022829145.1). NCBI lineage: Eukaryota > Metazoa > Chordata > Actinopteri > Albuliformes > Albulidae > Albula > Albula goreensis. The sequence goes on from CM040758.1 coordinate 5,290,095, forward strand.
CACAGGCTTCATCGGGTTTTAGAAAAGCCGAATTAATTACGTGCCTGTCCCATGAGCTCTCCTGGGCAGGTGATGCAGCGGAGTATCCAGTTGCCTCTAAGCTATGGCAAATGATCAAACAAACTACCTCAAACAATCACATTCTCTCTTAGGCGTTTTTGCCCTAGCAAACCATTTTTGGATGTACTAAATGCTATCGTAAATTGACCCCAAAAGTGTTTAGTGAGTAGTTGAAGGAAACGGTTTCATTCCAGCAAGTAAATGCTAAAGTCTTCATTCAGGGGAGGTGATTGAGCCATAATCTCAGTCAAAACAAAACTCAGTCACACACTGAAAGTGCTGCCATTTGCAGTTCTTTAACTGGCAGTGATGTATCAGTCTTGTCATTAATTCAATTGCACACAAGGGAAACAGTCGCTGGCTGTTTGATATTTGGCTCCACCGATCATCGCTTATTTCAAAGTAATATGCACAACTGTGTGTATACAGTTGTATGACTGATGCGTGTCTTTAGCATGATGCGGACCCAAACTAGCCTTAGCAGAAGTGGCCTCAGGACAGAGGCACAGAGCCATGAAAGCGGATTTAACTGAGGGAGCGTTTCGGGACTTAGCTGTTACAAAACATATCCTGAGACAAAAGGAATCCTGCCTGCAGGAAGGCGCCCCCTAGTGGTCAGCCCCCCAAGCCCCCAGTCACATACTTCCACTGTACTACACATCATTACGCTGTTACTGTATGGTTGGGCCCACTCAGTGTGATTGTACTGTAAGTTTTCATTTGTTTTATTTTGCTTACATCATATACAGTCCTTTCAAAGAAAAGAAATTGTACAGTTGTATTACATATATACTTTTATAACAAGCTGCCCTAAACTTTTGTTTTTATTTGACAAAGCAGAGGCCCACAGTCTGGAGTCCCAGGGGGGTTGTTTTTGAACACATACATTCCTATTGTAAAAAATGTTGTTTCATATTTGCATATGTCATAAGTTAAACAAGTTTGACTTTAGGATAAGTAACATAGTATAAAAAAGTGTAGGCACATATAATTTAATTATATACACACATACATTCATTATTGATTACTTTAATTATTAAATATTTATATACTAAATATATAAAAATGTATAGATCTACGATACAGTGATATCACGATTTCCATAGACTGATGTATATTACTAGGCCTTGGTGTATATTGGATGTGTGTATAGTGCTAACCTTGGCCAGATCTTCAGTTGCTTGTTCCAGCTGGCCTTGGGGATGAACCATTCTGTGGCCACCGCAATAGTGATGTGCGTAAAGGCGCGCCGTCGCTTTAAGAAAACCGAATAAATGTAGCAGGGGCGGCGGCTCAACACTGAGCATTATTCATGAGCTGCAGTAGAACTCCCTGAAGGCACCAGCCACCAGGATCACACACTCCAGACCCTTTAAAACACTCAACAAGTTATATGGGCCAGCGTGGCTTCATGAAAAGGGAACCCTCTAAAGAGGTACTGTCTGCCGAAGAACCTCACGTAACATTGTGAAGACACAGTCCATTGGTGGATGTGTTTTGTGTTGTATTTTGCTGCATGAAGGTTACCTTATGTTTGGAGACAAAACCAAAACTGATGAATATGGAACATGTACAGGTCCTCTCCAGCATCAACAAGGAAAAAATACAAAAAGTAAAAGAATATCAATTCATTCAGACAGTCAAACCCAAACACACAACAGTAAAATGATAATTAAAATTAAACAACCAAATTCTTCTCCGCGAGCCAGAAGGTCCTGTTGTGTTTACTGACCATGGACCGTCAGGATGGGGTTCAGTTTTTTCTCTCTACAGGAGGAATGATGTTATCTCGTTTTTCACATATGAAGTGCTAGATTAAACAGGTTCGAGTGAGCACAACAAACTATTTCACATGTTGCTGACCATGGATCCTTTCCACTGAATCAGAATAGAAAAATATTTTGGATAAAGTTCAACGTGTTAATGTTCAACTGTTGATACGAAAACAGAACGCACCTGTCCTGATGTCCCGATTCGATCACAAAACAAAACGGCAAAGCGTTTAATATTGTGCTAGTGCAAAATCACTGAGAGAGCATGTGATTGGCTAACGTAGTTAATTTGCTCCAATTACAAGTTATGTCACTGACATTGCATGTGCAAAAAGGTTTAACATGTGCTAAAGGCTTTGATAAATCTGGTCAGAAATCACACAGACGGTACTTTTATCTGTCAGTGGGGAGTTAATAGCTCCCCCTACTGGATAGGTCCAGTCCTGCAGGAGTCAGGAAGAGAGAGAAAAGCGGAGAGGAATGTGACACATGACTTTAGCAGCAGATTCACTTATTCTGGGCTCATGGTCTTTGTATTCCACCATTCATTAGATCTCTGTAGGCTATGAGTCATTTTGTGTGTCTCTCACATTGACTTCACCTTAAGGGACTCTCCTCAAGTTTTATATACGAACTGGCTTGAAACTTTGCTTTTGGTTCCATCGAACTCATAGTTACGACAGTCCTGGGATCAGTGATCCACCCGCCATCCCGGGAATCGGTGACTCACACGCTGGCCTGAGATCAGTGTCTATCGCACACAGGGCCCAGGAGAGGGAGCCGCTGCAGGTGTTCGAGAGGAGCCGTCCCAGCCCGTTGCTTACCGGCAGAACGCCCTCTCGGTCTGGAATACAAATGATATGATAGCTAGGGCAGGGAAAAAAAAACACTGGATGTAGGCCAGCCAGCACAGGGCCTTGTGAATATGTATTTCTCATAGCCTGGGGGGCTAGACTGTACTCCCATCCCTCTCTCGGCTCGGGCCCGAGAGCTGTTTCCAGCCGTTTATTTCCTCACTCTCTTGGTCATTAAGAATCACTTGGTTAGTTAGAATGTGTGAAACAGAACTGGTGTTGCAGTTCAGACACACATGGCAATGTTCTGATGTGTTGTGGCCTGTGAATGGACTGTGTAGAAACACATTTTTCCCCCATTCCATTCATACAAAAGGACAGTCAAAACAAACCTCAAAATGGTCTGTACTAAAAACCTTTTGTCCCGCCTCTTAAATGTTTATTGCTATGTTTAAGTTTGTCACTGCCTTTGTCATTGTTTGAATTTTTTTGTTTGTGGAAAGCCGCTCTTAGAATCCCCAGTTGCATTATAAGGACAAAACAGGCAAAATCGGTAACGTCTTGTAACTGGTCATAAGAACAGTAGCGATGCATATTTATTACTAATACTCTTTTTTTTTTTTTTTGTGACAATTACAATGAACTACAAAAACATACACATGTAATGTTTAACTTTCTGTATCAGCTAAAGCTATCAAGGAAAATGCAATTAATAAAGGAGAAACCCCTTATAATCTTGTCAAATTCAAGTAGAATTAGCGGTTCTTGAGCCTTCAATCCTATTGCATGGCAGTGGAGAGACGCTCATGGAGATTCCAGCTGTTTAAAAGGATTTTGTCTGAGCTAAGCTGTGTCTGCCAGCCTGGATAAGGGTGTCTGCTAAACAAATAAACAAGCATACTTCTTCACCGCATTCATTATAATTAACAATACCTAACAAACCGCGCTCCTTCTCCCTATTGTTATTAGATGTTTAGCCCCGTCGGTATGTAAGTGATGGTACAGCAGCGTGCTCATTAACATAATTCAGTGTCGGTGGGGGTTGTGAACATGCCAGTGCTCGGCTTCACAAATTAGTATGCAAAATAGGAGGCTCATCAACCTTGACCAATTTAAGCACATTAGCATAGAAAATATTAATATTCACCAAGAGAGCAAGGATCAAAACATGGCGTCGGAAAGAATATAAAAAGCTGAAGGGGAGAAAAACGGCAACAATAGCTTTTGTTATTGGTGGTATCAAAATATGATACTGTAGCTAAGTAACATTTTCATATTTAGCCCGTTTATGTGTATTGGTACGCACATTCAGACCGAAGGCATGAGTACCCCTTACAAACGGCCGCAATCCAGCTCTGAGATTTGCCTTGAAAGCTATCACTTAATTAAATTACAGCAGTTTACTTTATGTTTGTCATTTCCTATATTTGGCATGTGGGGTGATTGTGTATGTCTTTGGATAGACACAACAACTTTTACACATTTTTTATTTTATATTACTATTTCTTAAAAATTATTTTTCCCCATTTTTTCCCTAACCTGAACTACAACCAAACTAGCCAACATACCACATCACAGCCATACATGTTAGCTTCAGAATACAGAGAGCACATGATTCCTCCAAGTCACATGATGACAGGCTCTTGCTTCTCTCCACACTGCATAAACACCAGTAACACAGACTGTCCATATCATTGGAGGATTAGCAGACCAGCACATTTTTGGTTTGTGTACCCGCAGGCACTCTGCCTGACATGATGTAGCTTCTCGAGAATGACAGAATTTTTGACCAACAGAAATAGCAGGCTTACTCCCTATCACCCTTTAACCCCCACCCAAGAAGCCTGGGCTAATTGTAGCCTTGCTAATTCGGACCTCCTGCCATAGAAGGCAATGGTGCAACCGGTATCACAGGAAACACATTCTTCCTTCAGAACAAGCGGCTTAACAGCGTGGGCTACCCAGAGCCACCGTCACAGACCTGCTTAATGAATGTGTGGACCTTGTGTGTGTGACCTCAGGTGTATTCAGTCATTGGTATTGGGTGGTGACTCTGTGCTCATTTGCTGCAGGGTCTCACCGTCACAAGCTGATGGGAACAGTGCAGTAATGTGACAGGCCTGAGGATGGAACTGGTGAGAAAATGGGGACAAAATTTTGGGGGAAAAGCCCTGCCTCATGAAGAAAAGTCCCCCTGAAAACTCACCACAGTCGTATCAATATGCTGTGCAATTAGACGTTTTATCAGTGCGGCTTCAATCAATATCACTGAGTCATTGCTTTACCTTTCAGAGATCTACTGAGTCAGATGCAGAAGTGTGGAGCTGGATTTCACAGTGAGCCCTAAAGAGTATCAAACCCACACTTCCCCTCATTTAAAAGGCCAGTCATTTGATGGTTGAAGTGCAGTTTAAATAACTTGACATCCCATAGTGTGGAAGCATCAATCAAGATAACTGCAATCACCGTTAGCTCATGTAACAAGCGGCTGTAGGGCCCTGGGGTTGGAGGTATGGGATTGTGCACTGTGTCGAGGGACTCCTTATCATAAGATTAACATGCCAGATGCCTTTTCCCCACAGGACGGCTCTTCCGGCCCTCATTCTTCTGAATCATGATAAACTGCCTTGAGAAGAAAGCGTTAAAATCTCTGCTTGTCATCGCCAGCCTCCTTTAAAAATCACCAGCCTAGCTCAGAACGCCTCGAATCTCGATATACGGCCCCTCCGGTTGGTTTGGCTAATTTGCTGTACGCTGTGTGCCAGGCAGCCACTGAACATGTGGTACACATGCCCAGATCTTTTGAGGTCAGTCATTGTCTGTGTGTTAAGATCCTGTTTTCGAAGCTTTGTTTTCCTCTAAGCAACATAATACAAAAAGTATTTTTGGGCAGCTTTCTCGTATTGAGGTATACCTGTGCATCAGTATATCGGGTGTGTGATGTCCTCAGTACCTCAATTTTATATTTCATTTCGGTGTTGTCACCTTTCTGACAAAGCATGAAATTTCCAAATTTCAAAGCATACAATGTAACAAATAAATGCATTTCTATCAGCTACTGGACAGTGATGATGTTGTTTCAATGCTAGCCATGATTGGCTGTGATGCAGATTGGCCATGATGGACATATACCAAACAGCAGGAACGATTGTAATTGGCCGTAATGGAGATGCGTGTGGAACATTGAGGCAGCAGTCAGAACCAGCAGGAAACATGGACAATGGTGCAGCCACCCGTTTTCCTGTAAATTTCCCAAAGTTCCTTCCAGCCTATAGTGTTTGAAAGGTGATAACAGATAAGGGTGGGGCATGTGTTTCCTTGCTGTTGAATTCCCAGTCTTCATTGTAAAAAAAAAAAAAAATGAATGGTCTGGTTTTTCTGAGATAACAAATATATAAACAATCCGGTATTTCAGCATTTGTGATGGACACAAATACAAAGCTAATGATAAGGGAAGGGGAAGGAAATGGATCTTTTGTGTCAAAGTTGTGAGCGCACAGGTCTGGTGAAGTAAAAGACCGGTGAGCTGCAGCATAGCTATCTGGCTCTGAGCCAGTGGCAGTCACCCAGTGCACATATGTGGTATGAAGATAGACTTGTGCCTTTTTAAGGATGAAGTGGTTTAAAGGATACATGACAGGGTGACATTAAAATTATGGAATCGGTATTTAATCAAATGTTTAACTTCCCAAGTATTAGCATAAAACTGAATACAAAAATTTAATACATTTTCAAATATGTTCGTAACTTGACTCATAGTTAAATATTTAATATACATTCATCATGATGAGGTAGAAAGCAAGCTTACTGTATAATTATATCATGAGTTAAAAAAAAAAAAATTTCATGGAGTTCCATTTTGTGCCATGTTTGGTTTCATTTAAAGACCATGGCCATGCCAGCCTTTAAACAGAATTTGATGATACAGTTATCTGTGAGCAACAGTGGTCTATTCGGGATGAGAATTTTAAAGGCTCAGCAGGAAATGAAAGGCTTCCAGTGCAGAACGTTTTACAGTGTGGATCACCATCCCAGAATGCACTTAAACCCGGTGACTTTTGCAAATTAGGATTAATTTTATGAGGGAAAAACATCAAAGGAACCACTCCGGCAGCAGGTTGACTTGTTTCCAAATTGACATCTCACAAGCAAAATTTAGCCAGTATTTATTTCTTTTTTTTTAAAGTAGGACTAGTCAAGAGGGCTTGTGGGGGCCATAAATTCTACCGAATTAAATTAATGCTGAGATGATAAAGGAGGTAATTATAACTGAATTTAAATAACCAAAAATATGTGCAAGAAAAACAGGACAAATCCTGGTTAAAATCCTGTGGGCTTTGCCTAACTTCTGAAAAAGTGTGATGCTGACAATCTGCATAGCAAAGCATTGTTCGTTTCCTACATTTACTAGAACATGAAGCATGAGGTAACAGTGTCACACCGCTCTGTATTTAGGAGGGCACGATCATTTATTTATGTGGCATGGAGAGAGATACACGTACTCAAGATATCTGCGGCTGTCTCAGTGACAGTTCCTCTACACAGATATTTTATATATTAAACAAGTGTATCAGTAGAACACTGCAAACAAGAACAACTTGTGATTGGAAGGTCAATTCCAAAGAAAAGCCATGATCTTGTCTGCACTTTGCTTGAACCTTAAGCGAGCCTTATTTTCTGCAGGGATTTGCTCAAATCCAGACGTTATCTTGTAGGATCATCAACAAGCCGGTGCAGTTTCTAAGTGTTAATGTCAAACAGTTTAATCTATTCATAAACACAAAAATATCACCCAAATATTGTTGCTAAGCAGTCTTATGAAAACAGACAGTGACTAAACATAAAATAGGCCGTAACGGCATTTGGAAGACCATTATCATTCTGGCACAGGGTAGTTATGGGCAAAATACTCAGTATAATGAATTATAGACATGCATCATTTGTAATCGTTCCCTGACAGACTGTCTGATGAGTTTATTCAGTTACTTTAAATATAAAAATCAATATACAGCTCCAGACCTGGCTCCATCAAACTTTAATAAGATTTAACAAACCCCGATCCAGAAATTTAAGTTCGAGACCACCATCTCCCTGTCATGGCCCAGCCACTTTTAAATTCACATTTCTCATATTTATACTTCTAAGTTTACATTTAAATGCGTACGGATAGAGCTTTGGAAACAGCCATTTTGTCTCACCCCACTTGGCACAAACCATGTTCGTTTATCATTTTATGAACCGCTGTCTTTCTAGAAACATTCACACAATTTTTATCAATGAATTCTCCAGGCCTGTCAGGTGGTAAATGTTGGCGCACTGTTCCTAAGCCCATGTATGCTTTGGAAACAGTTAAAATACATACCAGAACATGTAATACACAGCTGAGGAATAGGGAGATTCTCAGTGAAGCCTGAAGAAACACTAAGCTGGGCTGTTCGGTGCATGCCGATGCCTGAGGTTCACATTTCCGCTCTCCTTATTGTAATGCAAATCTTTCAAAGTGCTAGAGATGCAGTCACATACAATAGCAAACTTAAGACTGATGTTTCCCACTATTTATATTGTAGTCACATGTCAATGGAGAACAATAAAAGTTAAGGTGGTTTGCATGCATCATCTCTCTCTAGCAATCACTCCTGATTGGGCCTTAGTATTTGGATCTACAGGCACCTGGGATTGGCTGCTAGTTTGCGATGATATAAACAAACTTGACCACTCACATTCAGTTCAGGCATATACAGACCGACCAGGAGTGGCCGCTTGAGACCAATGAGAAAAACAAAATTGATCAGCTTAACCCCTGTCTTCCCCTGGTAAGGTTGCTTATTGAAAGTTAATTTAGACCCAAGCCAATCAGACACAAGAATTCATCATGGGTGTGGTACAGTGAAATCTAAATTATTGGGTCACCACATGATACCAGTGTGGCTGCAGTGCATTGGATAGAGTGGGCTAGCATCTGGAATCCTGCAGGAGTACAGCACCGCTCTTACCTGAGGAAGTCAATGGCATCATGGAGGTAGAAAACCTATTTGTGGTGTCATGCTATTTGAACCAGTATTTCATTGGGTTTAAATATGGTGACCCCTGGATAAAGGGAGTGTCACACCCCTGGATAAAGGGAGTATCACACCCTTCAAACCAAAAGATGACTGCTTGTTCTCTGGGGATGTGAGCATCGACAAGAAGGAAATAAATGCTTAAAACGAATACCATAAAGTAATTATTGAAATCGACCTTGCCTTCTAAGGGAAGGAGTTCACCAAAAAAAGACAGAAAACGCACTTCACATAATAAAAGAACAATCAGAGCCCCTTCACTTTTGGAACGCTGTTGTGTTTCCAAATTTTTGTCCACGACCTTTACGTTTTGAACTATTATTAGTCATGAGACTTTGAGAATGTCTCTTGATCCTTCAGTATTCTTTTTTTAGTTCTATATTTGAAAGTATTGCTCACCAGTAAGGGTAAACGGTAGCAGACCTGTATTGTGGCCTTATACGAGATATTTAAAAGTAGGAGATAAGTATTAAAGACTGCTGTATGTTAAACTTGAAAGGGAGCTGAATTCAGAACACTCAGAGGCAGAGAACGTGAGCAGAATTAATTGTTGCATTAAAAAATACCTGAGAGATCACGCGTTGTCATCTGCCCTTTACTTTGAATTGAGGATGTGGAAAAAAGCTAAACGAATGTAATGAAATTTTCCTATTTAATTGAGTATGTAATTGCTATGTCTGAATGTCACACAATGTGTCGTGAATAAAAATGCTCTTACCTTTTGAAGCATGACGGTATTTGAATGGCTTCCCTAATGCTTTTAAAAACTAATCAGATGAAAGGACGCACTCAGATTTTTTATAAAAGAGGGCTTTGTAGTTCTCGTAGAGCAAATCAAACTGGTTACAACTCCTCTTTCATGTTTTCAAGTCTTAATTACAAGACATCTTTGTTTTAAACATATATAAAGCCCTTTTAAGATGATTTTAAAGATATTGTTTGAATATAAAATAATTCACTAGTGGTGTGTCATAGCTGAAATTCAATCAAAGCACTTTAATGTGTTTGTCATTCTGTCAAAATGGAGTTTAATAGATTGGGTCGCGACGGCACCAGATCTACATAACTCCTATTTTACTTCCTGTATCTCTTTACAGCAGATGAAGTAACACACTGCAGCCTGTGAAATGTTATACTCTGTCTGAAAATACTTGAAATGAAAAATCTAAATCAATTTGTTTGGGTTTTGCTAAATGCTGGAGCCAATTTGTTGGTAAAATTGCCAAAACAAAAGATATGGAATATTCTTTTATTTTCCTTGTGTTGTGTGGATTTTTTGTGGATTTCGTGATTTGAATTGTATTATAATGGCTTTTAATTGTATGTAATGTAAAGCTTACCGTGTCTGCATCACAATTATCTTTATAATTAATTAGACGGTGAAGCCATTAGTTTCGTAAATTTTTAGTTTGTTTTGTATATTAACTTTGCACATTCGTATTGTAGCTTCATTTTATTTGTATTCATTTTACTAATACTATGATAATGACAGTATTTCATTATTTACTGTACTATTCATTATCAGGAGATTAGCATAATGAATTCTTATATACGTGTACTATATTTATATACTTAGATATGAGGCAAATGGTGACTGTTTTGCATGATTTATATGTTCTATTTACGTGCTACTGCCATTCTCATTATTGGATCATTACTATGTTTGCCATTCCCTAATATAACTGCCACTGCTAATACCACTTGTACTCTTTTAGTTTATAGCTCTGTTTATGGTAATGTTATATTTATTCCTCGTTTATGTTTGTCTGATTCATCTTTGTTTGTTCATTTCTTTGTTTCCCCCCTTAGACTGAGCACACACACACACACACACACACGCAGAAACACACACATACATCCCCTTCAGTTGCTCTCACTTATCCATCCTGTCTGTAAACCTGTGATGCTATCAGCAAAGTCTTAGATTTAATACTGGAACCCCTTGTGTTTTTATGGACACACCTTGGCAAACACTACCAGACCTCCCAAATGGTCCTTACACCATCATAATTTGTGTCTGCGGCACGCTGTGATATACTATTCCCCTTGACACATTAAATTATTTTGCCATTTCGGTGCCTGACAGACGTGCAATTTAGGAACAATCTATTTGACCTCCTTCGCAATCTCTGAAATCTCTCTGTTGCGTTTTTAATTGATGGCAGAGAAAAATCATATACGTGTGGCACACTTCAGGTGTGTGGCGGTCTGTGTCTAACAGAGAGCAAGCCATCGTCATGCGTTGCCTAAGCAGGCACATTTTGTTCATCACGCCCTTAAAATAAACATGAAACAACTGCGACACGACGTAAGGTTTTTGGTCAGTCCTGGCACAATAGCTTTGGGCTCCATCAAAACAGCATTACGCCAACAATGTGCTGGACCACATGTCGTCATCTGAAGGCCCGCTGCCAGTTGACTTGCTTTTTACAAAACGAATGTGCTAAATGGAAAAATGACAATTGCATCTGTCTGAAACTTGCAAAGCAACTTACACTCAGTGCTAAGCAGCGCTAATTGAAGTGGAAGGCAGGGCCCTGGGGACTTAAACGTTTACCCATCGTCCTCACACCTTTAGTGTCTCCTCACAGGGAGGCTGTCTCCTCCTTCCTCTGTTTTCAGACAGTAATTGAGTTAGAGCGTTATGACACTGGGATATTGTATTTCGCGTAGTGTGAGCTTGGACACCCTGTCACCTCACCACACTGCCAGTGTCTCTGACATTCTGACACAGCAAATTCACGCAATTCATTGTGCCAGCGTAATTACTTCAAGAAACATTCGGGTGGAACTTGTTGATTTTGATTGAAAAATGAAACTGTCACTGTATTTAAAGGGCTGGACCAATCAGTTGTAAGAACTCTTTCGTCTCAGACTACCTCTCTGTCTGTGATGCCTCAAATCCTTGGGTTTTTGACAATTGATGGAGAAGCTGATGGAAAAAAATCTGATTGGCTGAGATATCTTGTCTTTTCTGTCAGGCGAATTTCAGTTGGTTCTTTCTATTCTATTACTTTGGGGGTGGGGTGGGGGATTCACAACAGCTTGAACTACTGATCAATACTTTGCCAGGAGAGCATAATGGATCTTGAATTTCTGCATTTCACTTTTTTACCTACAGCTTAAATGGTCTTACCGATGACCTTTGTACCTTTTTCATAAAAGACGCAGCGGCGGTCTTGTTACATGGTAATTTCACTACAAAGAAATTTGGGAGACAAGTAAACTGCCCAGGTGACTATATTGAGTTCTCATTTAGTCCTAATGATTTCCCATGCCTGTGTAGCAAGAGGGTTATCAATTCTAGAGCTGTCAGCAAGCAACTATGGGTTTCAGCTCATTAAATATCTGTTTGCATCAGAGAAATGCAAAGTAGATAATGTTTATGAAGTAGACAGTACTGACAGTTTGCGATGTCATTTACACGACAAAGGTTATCACTGTCTATTTTCTTGTACATTGTTACATTTAGGAAATTAAAAATTAACATAGCTAAACATTTGTGTCATGAAATTGTTTAGAAATAAATGATAGACTGAATTCTGTATTAAGTGATATACCTAATGTACCAGTGTACTGGTAAGGTACCAGTATATTAGTATATATTTAGGTCACCAAAATTGAAGTAGACCTACTAGTAGGACTACGAGTAGGACTACTGCATGGATTTATTATGTATCTAATGTGTTTACCTTGAGTATCGACTGCTAAGTAATGGTCTTCATTGTAGATGGCAGAAAACACAGAAAGATCATTTGCAGATTGAAGATAGATGTGTCTCAAAGTCACAGGAAAGGACACTGTTCTACCTGAAATGGCTGTCCTCAGCATGCCAAGATTAAACTTGTCATCATGACCTTCACAATGTTTCAGCCTATTGAAGCGCTTTTTACATAGTCGTACTGTGGTGTAGAAAGTAATGGAACAAAAACTGTGATTCCCTGTTCCGATTGTAATTGAAACCGATCGCCTGTTAACTAATGTAAATCTTCAAAAGTCAATGCAAGATGTCTCTAAGCTAAAGCAGAAAAAACGTCTTTCCACTTTTAGCCTCAACATTTGGGACGCGCACCTGAAAGAAAATTTCCTCTCCTGTTAGCCGGCTGCATAAAGAATCTGGATTTGCATGTATGTTTATGCAAAACACAAAGGCTATGAAAGTACATTTATGAATAAATCAATATTTCCATAGCTCAAAGTGAGTGTTTATAAATACAGTGTAGAGGTGCTGAAGAAAAGCTCACTGTTATTTAATCTTTAGGGTTTGTGTAAATTAAACTTGACACTCTGCCTTAGATACTGTGGCTTGCAAGCTCTGGCATTTTCCACTAAAATTACTGAATTGTGACCGATGTTGCACTGACTTCTGGGAAAAGAAACATTCTAACTAACATTAACATGCATTTTCAGTTATAATAGAAACATGGGCTCTTTTCTCCTTAATGACAAGTTTGTTTTAAGAATCCAGTTATCAGTTTTGTTGTTTGCCGTTATACATGACGAGGGCTGTCCATGCACTATCACAGGATCGGATAATGGCAATCTGTTCTCTTCATTTTTAGTCTTTGTGTATTTTGGCCTGTCAGTTTTATTTATTCTGCGTCAGTTGTGATTTGAGACATCTTCCTAGTGCTAATGTATTAGTTTATTATCCTGGAGACAACCTTTACCATATTTATTTAAATAGTCCAAACATCCCTATTAAAATAACAGAGCTGCTCCCACAAAAGTGGTATAGTTCAGTATAGCATTGAAAAACTTGAGGGATAGAGGAGTTGTTTGCAACTAAAATGCATTTATAAAGCTCAAACAGTTGATCTCAGCTTTGGCATGAGTGAAGTAATCTGTTTATGTTTGGGGTGAGTACCAAACTTTGTGTCATCTTTCACAAAAAGAACTGGAACCAGGCCATCACAAGTTGAAACCAAAGATAATATAATAGACACTGCATGCTTGGCTTAATATGGAAATACCCACAACCAGAGCTGATGCTAATGACATCATACCAAATGCTGGTGAACACACAGATTGTGGTGCCTACTGGTGCTTAGCCTGCAGTCCAGGACCGAGGTTGTCACTTTTCAAAATCCAAGCTCCTACTTATTACTATTTCTCATGACCTGATTCCTCATGGCTGTTTGTAGTGACCAAAATGGACAGTGTTCCATCTCCCGCCTGTTCATTGCAAGCTGACTTCCTACACCTCGTTTCCTGACTCTAACTACACCTCACTTCCTGTTTCTGCTTGCACCTCATTTCCTGACTCCAATAATACATAATTTCCTGATTCCGCCTACGTGTCACGTCCTGACTAACAGTACCTCGCTTCCTGATTCCACCTAAACCTCATTTCCTGACTGTACCTATAGCTCACCTCCTGGCTGCACTTCCATGGCTGCACATAGGCACCGTTACTAGCGACACCAGTGAGTTGAGCTTGCATGGCAGAGCATGTGAAAGGAGATCATGTAAATGCACCCAGCCTGTGAAAGGAGTGAGCGGACCTTCCCCAGCTGAATGTGAAGCAAGCCCAGCCAGCCTGCATGCAGCCTGTACAGAAGAATAAACCTCAGAACAGATCTCAGCATTAAAATAAAACAGGAAGCATTGCATGGGTACAGTACTGCATGGTGCATGAATAATGGTGGCATAGATGGTGGCTATGTGAATATATACACTGTAGGTATGAAATATTAAATACTAGCCAGTTTTTGTTTCATACACACTTCATGGTGAAAAATTGCTTGCCAGTGGCACTTACCTCGCGAATGTCACATGGTGACCTGCGGGTCCCCCTAGAGGGAAGAGGTGACACTGATCCAGTGCCAAACTGTTGTTGAGTATGTGAGTGTTTTCGACCACAACTAGCTCTGTCTCAGAAAAAGAAAGCATTTGCTTTGAAAGAATTCCAGCCGTTGAAGGGTTTGATGTTGGGCTTCTACCTCCTTGGCTTTTGACCAGGGAATAGACTGGCAGCTATGGGCTCGTCTCCATGAAGTTTGAATGAGTCACACAGAGTTTATAAGTCCATGAATAATGAAAGATGACTGGGCTGCTCTCTGCTTTTTTCTTTGTACTTTCTTCACTTTAAAAACAAGTTGCCACAGAATATTCTTTGTCTGCAGGGTTATTCTGTTTCTCTTCCATAAGGTGTTTCAGCAAAACACAAGCATGTTTTCCATGTTAAACATTGGCTTTAGGTACAGTAGATTGTGATTTGAAGGCAAGCATTAAAGTACAGTCAAGGTCGCAAATCATTTGACAAAGAGTAATGGAATGATGAGGTTGTAAATGGTTTGAATGGTTTTAAAAGTGTAGTGTAATAATAATAACTATAATAAGAATTATAATAATCATTTGCTCCATCTAGGTTCCTGTGTTATATGGTCTGTGGCCTGTTGTAAATAAGATTCCATTTTATTTTCAGTGGGCATTATATAACACAGGAACCAGTTACTCGGGATAGTCAGTTGCTTTGGTAACTGTGATTTACTTCCTGTGCCATACTGTAGTGTGCAACAGTATTTCTACATGGCTCATATCTGAGATTAATGTCAGTATCTGAGTGAAAAATATAAGCTAACATGTTTTTCAAAACATGACAAAATGATATACAGATTCAAGTGATATGGAACCGTCCACAAAATTTCCTGTGAGGTGGTTTGTAGGAAAAAATAAGTCCAGGATAGGTAGGAGAAAATAACCTGTCTGACAACACTGACATTTGAGCACAGTGGATTTTATAGCTGCCCCCCCACCCCACCCAAAGGAAGTGCAGCAGTAGCAGCAGTAGGTATTGTCGGAGAGGAGTTGTTATTTAACAGTCTTTCTGAATCCTGTGGATTTCACGTTAATCCTTCCCGATGTCCTGCAGTGATCCTAAGGAGAAAGGGCATCGACACCTCCATAAATCTCTTTGACAAGGGTGATATGTAAAAATCAATACTGCTTTATCAACATGGCTGACTGAAACTGCCATGTCAGTTCATGTAAGTTTCCAAAATTTCCTAGATTGCAGATTTTATGCAATTTTCTATGGTTGTGTTCAAAGGCTAGCTACTTGTATAGTCTTACATCTTTGTAAGGAGAAAGGCCCTGCTAGATTGCTGTTTTCACCCTGAATTTTTCAAAGGTAGGCACAATTTAACAATTTCAAACATTACTTTGTCATTTTAGAACTGTATTTTTCTCTACTGTTTTTCACCCCCAAAAATATGAGAAAAATGAAAGATGCCATCCCAACAAGACAGCAGTAAAATACCGTGGGGAAAGCTTTTACTCAGATACAGGTTTGGAGCGGTCAGTCCTTGGTATTATTTCTTTGATTTCAGCTCCTTACATTTGAAAAACCTGCACAGTCCTTGGGCTGTGAGTCATCTGAATATGCACTTGACAAAGGCTGCCCCATGAAAAAAAAACCCAGCAGTAATCTCAGCTCATGAATCTCACACCTAAACACCATCATACCCTTGGAGCCTTGGTCAGAATCAAAGTGTATTTATATGGAGATCAACAGCTGATGGGAATGCAATTGGTAGAAATGAATTAGAGACATGAAAGAGAGTGGAGAGGTGTGTGAGACAGCGGCCTAACCTGTGTTTGAGCACCATATTCACTGCTGACCATGAAAACTAAGAACACCTGTGTCGTTAAATCAAACCGTCTCGATCTACTGCTATGTAAAGCTTTCCCCTGCTGAAAAGAATGCTTTGAGCATGCACGGATCATAATCATAAGCAAGCCATTTGAAATTTTTCATAGCACAGATTGAGTTGGCAAAAGAAATCACTATAGATTTCCATAATGCTTAAACGCAATTACGGTGTTTTATGTCGGTCTGTGCCTGCATTAAACATGTTTTGTTAATGGGTTTTATTATTATTGCTGTTGTTGATGGCTCCATTCAGGCGTAAATACAAATCTTAAAGGGTTATCATTGCAAAGTAAACTGGGGCATTGAGCATCCGTTCTTTGCCCTGCTGTTGCTGTCCTGACAGACAGTAAAACTAATTGAAGTCTAGTGTGCTGCCCTTCTGCCGGTCTCTAGAGGCTGCTCTCAGATCAGTGGATTATCTGATGAGGTCAGCGTGGATGATCAGTCCCGTCCACTTGTTCATCTACGACTTTCTTCATCACCGGTCAGTAGTGGGGAGATGCCCTCTGCCTTCTTTTGTGACCTGGTAAAGGAGTTCCCAAAACTGTGTGTTTAAAAAGGTTGGAGGATATCTGCTTTAAGTATTCATATACACACACGGTACCATTTTACGATTCTGAGTGACAGAGCATAACAATGGGTCTGTACATTGAACAGTGTTCAGAATCTGAATCAAACAGGGCTGTTTCCCAGCTAATGAGTATTCCTGAGCACCTGCTTTCACCTCAACCCTTTAGATTCAGTAAATTAAACCGTTAAAGTTGAGTGATTCATTCAAAGGCACTTTAAATAGTTCAGTGGCAACACAAACAAACACAGCAATCGTGAAAGGGGCTTTTTGAATGTGGATTTTTTTAATTTTTTTACATTTCACCAGTACATCTATGGTGTTCAGTTTTTTTTTCTCTCTTTTTCAACAAATGAATATAACTGAAAAATTCCAAGAATGTTTAATTTAAGCAAATTCAATTTCAAGTAGCAACAAAAATAAAATACCAAAACTTGTCCACGTCCCAGAATCCACATGTATCAGAATAATTTTTGGCACCGTTCCATACAAAAACAACACAAAAAAGACAGGGGTCAAGAACAAAGAACATACAAAACATACATTTAGTTACACTAAAGACAGGAGCCACGGAACTGTATAATCAATCAGTCAAAAAATCAGTCAACCAATCAATATATCAATCAATTAGACTTCATTGCCGCTGAGAGACAATTCAATTCATTACCCAGTTGCGGTCAAGCAACCCGGCAGCATAGTGTATAGACTGGGACTGTCACCACATCTTTGCTGTTGTCTTTTCCAAAACTTGAATATATAACTTGAATCGAAACATAAAACTTGAATCGGATATCCAGAAGGACCTTAAATGAATGTCAGATTATTCCCATCCTTCCAGCATTGATAACTCGGACGTAAACCCAAATATAATTAAAGTCATGCCCCTAAAGAATCACATACACAAGCATGTTCACACACTGACATAAAAAAGCAGTCCAGATTGTGACCTCAGAGGTACCCAATGATACAAATGAACTCCTACGGGTTTTATCATCCGAGATTTTAATTGCACAGCCATAAAACAAGGCTTCAAAACAACAAAGGGTAAATATGCTGTATGGATTAGCTGGTAAACAACATTCTTGGAGGATGAAAACATCTTTTCCCAAACAACAGCCTGATCTAATTTTCACATTAAAAAAGGAGCTCTCTGTCCCAAACAAAAACCATGCTGAGTATTTTTCGGTATTATAAATTTGTTATATTGAGAAGCAAGAAGACGCCCCTGCTGCGAGGGTGGGGGGTATTTGCAGGGTGATGGGGGGCAGTTTCAACAAAAGCATATGAAGGACAATATGGAGCCAAAGAAGCAAAGTCAGTAGCACAGAAGTAACTACCACTAGGAAGACGGCGGTACTATATATATAATTTTTTTTTAATTACTCTCTGAATTTGTTTTTCCTTAGGATGTCAAGCTTCATTAATGTTGTCACTAGCATGTAAATAGACTACTTGCTTATCTACTTTTTCCTCAGATCAGATATGTGTGCTTTGGCAGTGTTACTGAGTGCGGCTGCAGCCCCTGTGTTCAGAGTTCTACACCAGATTGGAAGAGCAGCAGTCTGTCATACCGAGCCTTCATTGCTCTACAGTGTGTACTAATTGTAAACAGCTGTTGGGGGCATTCACTCTCTCTCGACAAACAATATGAGTAGAATAAATAAGGCTGCCTGTCAAAACATGCCGCGGTTATTCTGGGCATTTCTTAAATGCTGCAGCGCGATGCGAACAGGATGCTAGGTTTGGCAGCGAAGACAGGTGACAGGTACAGCTCTTGTTTACCGAGAAATTCAGTTTTCATTACAAATACCAGCGTACAACTATGATCGGTACTGGATTAAAAACAATTCAAGCACATTTTCTGGGAGGAAATGAAAAGTATTTTTGATTTTTGATCATATCCAGGATCATAATTCTTCATATTAGGAAACAGACGATTGGTCCATTGGCAAAGCACATATTTATTTATCCAGTTATAATAAAACCCAAGTATGCAAACAAAACATGAATGATAACATATCCATAAGATAACACTTACAAACTATACAAAGTTATCTCTCATTAGCATCAAAGTGGCCACAGTACAGTACGTCATGGCTGAAGTCACATGACTCCACCAGAAAGGTGGGCTGTTATGTATTCCTTGGTTGACTTGTGGCATCTGTGTGAATAAATACAGATTTAATAAATCTTGGAGTCTCTGAATAAATAGTGAGCCTTGACTGACAGATTGCAGTTGATGGCCAGCTGGGTCATATGGCCCTGATTTTTATCTTCACATTGATGAATACCTGTGCACTACTACTCAGATGAGAGAAATAACCATTTCCTATCAACATGGCTGAACTCCGGGCACAAGGGAGTAAGGCAATAGTACACAAATATTAAATAATAGTACAGACGATTGCATTTGCTATTTGCTAACCTCTGTTCATTTTTTTTTTTCTAAATTTGAAACAGCTGATTTGAATTCAGGTCGAAGTTCCTGTCAATGAGACACAATGAATAGTGCATTATGGGAGATGGCTTATGCAGAATATTCCATTTTTAGATTCATCATGGACAGTGACATGTGATTGTATGAAAATTTGAAACATTTATAGTCACTGGGATTTGCTGTCGAAGGTTAAGTCCGAAACATTCACTCATCGTTTGTTTGAATAAAATGATGAAAAGGGTGTGGTCTATCCTACCTTTCTAAAAACTAAAAAATTTTTAGCTGAAGTTTTCATTGTAATAAATATAAAATACGATAAAAAAAAAAAATTAAGGTAAGATTATCTGAATAGAGTATGCAGAAAATTGGTTTCCACAGAGTATATACTGATTGATACAAAATGTGTATTCATGAGTGCAGGATATGAACTGATTTATATATATTGCATACTGATGTAGAATATGTATGAATTGATGCATACATTTTAATTGTGATTGTTTTTCTGTGTATACTGTATGTATGTAAATATATATATAAGTAATTCACATCAGAAGTAGGATGACCTGATGTTCTGTTATCTTGTGTTGGTCTCAGGGCTACATGGGCCTGTAGTAATCTGGATTTGTAATCCATGTTGTTGAAGTTACGTGGGTATGTTCTCAAAGATGAGCACAGTCTAGAATGTTTCCAAAGTGAGTAAATGGCAGAAGTGTATTTCACCTAAAATCAGGAAAAGACAAAAGACTATAGCCTTACCTAAAAAAGTGAAAACTGGTTTGCCCCCAAAATTTCTGAGTTTTCTTCATGAAATGATAGAACATCACGTCCTTTCCATAGCTGAGGTACTAAAAGTTGTCTGGAATGTTTCCAAAGCGAGTAAATGGCAGAAGTGTATTTCACCTAAAATCAGGAAAAGACAAAAGACTATAGCCTTACCTAAAAAAGTGAAAAACTGGTTTGCCCCCAAAATTTCTGAGTTTTCTTCATGAAATGATAGAACATCACGTCCTTTCCGTAGCTGAGGTACTAAAAGTTGTCTGGAATGTTTCCAAAGCGAGTAAATGGCAGAAGTGTATTTCACCTAAAATCAGGAAAAGACAAAAGACTATAGCCTTATCTAAAAAAAGTGAAAAACTGGTTTGCCCCCAAAATTTCTGAGTTTTCTTCATGAAATGATAGAACATCACATCCTTTCCGTAGCTGAGGTACTAAAAGTTGTCTGGAATGTCTCCAAAGCGAGTAAATGGCAGGAGTGTATTTCATCTAAAATCAGGAAAAGACAAAAGACTATAGCCTTACCTAAAAAGAGTGAAAAACTGGTTTGCCCCCAAAATTTCTGAGTTTTCTTCATGAAATGATAGAACATCAGTTCCTTTCTCTAGCTGAGGTACTAAAAGTTGTCTGGAATGTTTTTCAAAGCGAGTAAATGGCAGAAGTGTATTTCACCTAAAATCAGGAAAAGACAAAAGACTATAGCCTTACCTAAAAAAAGTGAAAAACTGGTTTGCCCCCAAAATTTCTGAGTTTTCTTCATGAAATGATAGAACATCATGTCCTTTCCATAGCTGAGGTACTAAAAGTTGTCTGGAATGTTTCCAAAGCGAGTAAATGGCAGAAGTGTATTTCACCTAAAATCAGGAAAAGACAAAAGACTATAGCCTTACCTAAAAAAAGTGAAAAACTGGTTTGCCCCCAAAATTTCTGAGTTTTTCTTCATGAAATGATAGAACATCGTGTCCTCTCTGTAGCTGAGGTACTAAAAGTTGTCTGGAATGTTTCCAAAGCGAGTAAATGGCAGAAGTGTATTTCACCTAAAATCAGGAAAAGACAAAAGACTATAGCCTTACCTAAAAAAAGTGAAAACTGGTTTGCCCCCAAAATTTCTGAGTTTTCTTCATGAAATGATAGAACATCATGTCCTTTCCATAGCTGAGGTACTAAAAGTTGTCTGGAATGTTTCCAAAGCGAGTAAATGGCAGAAGTGTATTTCACCTAAAATCAGGAAAAGACAAAAGACTATAGCCTTACCTAAAAAAAGTGAAAAACTGGTTTGCCCCCAAAATTTCTGAGTTTCTCTCATGAAATGATAGAACATCGGTTCCTCTCTGTAGCTGAGGTACTAAAAGTTGTCTGGAATGTTTCCAAAGCGAGTAAATGGCAGAAGTGTATTTCACCTAAAATCAGGAAAAGACAAAAGACTATAGCCTTACTAAAAAAAGTGAAAAACTGGTTTGCCCCCAAAATTTCTGAGTTTTCTTCATGAAATGATAGAACATCACGTCCTTTCCGTAGCTGAGGTACTAAAAGTTGTCTGGAATGTTTCCAAAGCGAGTAAATGGCAGAAGTGTATTTCACCTAAAATCAGGAAAAGACAAAAGACTATAGCCTTACCTAAAAAAAAGTGAAAAACTGGTTTGCCCCCAAAATTTCTGAGTTTTCTTCATGAAATGATAGAACATCATGTCCTTTCTGTAGCTGAGGTACTAAAAGTTGTCTGGAATGTTTCCAAAGCGAGTAAATGGCAGAAGTGTATTTCACGTAAAATCAGGAAAAGACAAAAGACTATAGCCTTACCTAAAAAAAAGTGAAAAACTGGTTTGCCCCCAAAATTTCTGAGTTTTCTTCATGAAATGATAGAACATCACGTCCTTTCCGTAGCTGAGGTACTAAAAGTTGTCTGGAATGTTTCCAAAGCGAGTAAATGGCAGAAGTGTATTTCACCTAAAATCAGGAAAAGACAAAAGACTATAGCCTTACCTAAAAAAGTGAAAAACTGGTTTGCCCCAAAATTTCTGAGTTTTCTTCATGAAATGATAGAACATCACGTCCTTTCCGTAGCTGAGGTACTAAAAGTTGTCTGGAATGTTTCCAAAGCGAGTAAATGGCAGAAGTGTATTTCACCTAAAATCAGGAAAAGACAAAAGACTATAGCCTTACCTAAAAAAAGTGAAAAACTGGTTTGCCCCCAAAATTTCTGAGTTTTCTTCATGAAATGATAGAACATCAGTTCCTCTCTGTAGCTGAGGTACTAAAAGTTGTCTGGAATGTTTCCAAAGCGAGTAAATGGCAGAAGTGTATTTCACCTAAAATCAGGAAAAGACAAAAGACTATAGCCTTACCTAAAAAAAGTGAAAAACTGGTTTGCCCCCAAAATTTCTGAGTTTCTCTCATGAAATGATAGAACATCATGTCCTTTCCATAGCTGAGGTACTAAAAGTTGTCTGGAATGTTTCCAAAGCGAGTAAATGGCAGAAGTGTATTTCACCTAAAATCAGGAAAAGACAAAAGACTATAGCCTTACCTAAAAAAAGTGAAAAACTGGTTTGCCCCCAAAATTTCTGAGTTTCTCTCATGAAATGATAGAACATCACGTCCTTTCCGTAGCTGAGGTACTAAAAGTTGTCTGGAATGTTTCCAAAGCGAGTAAATGGCAGAAGTGTATTTCACCTAAAATCAGGAAAAGACAAAAGACTATAGCCTTACCTAAAAAAAAAGTGAAAAACTGGTTTGCCCCCAAAATTTCTGAGTTTTCTTCATGAAATGATAGAACATCATGTCCTTTCCATAGCTGAGGTACTAAAAGTTGTCTGGAATGTTTCCAAAGCGAGTAAATGGCAGAAGTGTATTTCACCTAAAATCAGGAAAAGACAAAAGACTATAGCCTTACCTAAAAAAGTGAAAAACTGGTTTGCCCCCAAAATTTCTGAGTTTTCTTCATGAAATGATAGAACATCAGTTCCTCTCTGTAGCTGAGGTACTAAAAGTTGTCTGGAATGTTTCCAAAGCGAGTAAATGGCAGAAGTGTATTTCACCTAAAATCAGGAAAAGACAAAAGACTATAGCCTTACCTAAAAAAGTGAAAAACTGGTTTGCCCCCAAAATTTCTGAGTTTTCTTCATGAAATGATAGAACATCATGTCCTCTTTGTAGCTGAGGTACTAAAAGTTGTCTGGAATGTTTCCAAAGCGAGTAAATGGCAGAAGTGTATTTCACCTAAAATCAGGAAAAGACAAAAGACTATAGCCTTACCTAAAAAAAAGTGAAAAACTGGTTTGCCCCCAAAATTTCTGAGTTTTCTTCATGAAATGATAGAAATCATCGTCCTTTCCGTAGCTGAGGTACTAAAAGTTGTCTGGAATGTTTCCAAAGCGAGTAAATGGCAGAAGTGTATTTCACCTAAAATCAGGAAAAGACAAAAGACTATAGCCTTACCTAAAAAAGTGAAAAACTGGTTTGCCCCCAAAATTTCTGAGTTTTCTTCATGAAATGATAGAACATCAGTTCCTCTCTGTAGCTGAGGTACTAAAAGTTGTCTGGAATGTTTCCAAAGCGAGTAAATGGCAGAAGTGTATTTCACCTAAAATCAGGAAAAGACAAAAGACTATAGCCTTACCAAAAAAAAAGTGAAAAACTGGTTTGCCCCCAAAATTTCTGAGTTTTCTTCATGAAATGATAGAACATCAGTCCTTTCTGTAGCTGAGGTACTAAAAGTTGTCTGGAATGTTTCCAAAGCGAGTAAATGGCAGAAGTGTATTTCACCTAAAATCAGGAAAAGACAAAAGACTATAGCCTTACCTAAAAAAGTGAAAAACTGGTTTGCCCCCAAAATTTCTGAGTTTTCTTCATGAAATGATAGAACATCAGTCCTTTCTGTAGCTGAGGTACTAAAAGTTGTCTGGAATGTTTCCAAAGCGAGTAAATGGCAGAAGTGTATTTCACCTAAAATCAGGAAAAGACAAAAGACTATAGCCTTACCTAAAAAAAAAAGTGAAAAACTGGTTTGCCCCCAAAATTTCTGAGTTTTTCTTCATGAAATGATAGAACATCATGTCCTTTCCTGTAGCTGAGGTACTAAAACTTGTCTGGAATGTTTCCAAAGCGAGTAAATGGCAGAAGTGTATTTCACCTAAAATCAGGAAAAGACAAAAGACTATAGCCTTACCTAAAAAAGTGAAAAACTGGTTTGCCCCCAAAATTTCTGAGTTTTCTTCATGAAATGATAGAACATCATGTCCTTTCCATAGCTGAGGTACTAAAAGTTGTCTGGAATGTTTCCAAAGCGAGTAAATGGCAGAAGTGTATTTCACCTAAAATCAGGAAAAGACAAAAGACTATAGCCTTACCTAAAAAAAGTGAAAAACTGGTTTGCCCCCAAAATTTCTGAGTTTCTCTCTTGAAATGATAGAACATCGGTTCCTCTCTGTAGCTGAGGTATTAAAAGTTGTCTGGAACCTTTCTGAAGCGAGTAAATGGCAGAAGTGTATTTCACCTAAAATCAGGAAAAGACAAAAGACTATAGCCTTACCTAAAAAAAGTGAAAAACTGGTTTGCCCCCAAAATTTCTGAGTTTTCTTCATGAAATGATAGAACATCAGTCCTTTCTGTAGCTGAGGTACTAAAAGTTGTCTGGAATGTTCCAAAGCGAGTAAATGGCAGAAGTGTATTTCACCTAAAATCAGGAAAAGACAAAAGACTATAGCCTTACCTAAAAAAGTGAAAAACTGGTTTGCCCCAAAATTTCTGAGTTTTCTTCATGAAATGATAGAACATCAGTCCTTTGTAGCTGAGGGTACTAAAAGTTGTCTGGAATGTTTCCAAAGCGAGTAAATGGCAAGTGTATTTCACCTAAAATCAGGAAAAGACAAAAGACTATAGCCTTACCTAAAAAAAGTGAAAAACTGGTTTGCCCCAAAATTTCTGAGTTTTCTTCATGAAATGATAGAACATCAGTTCCTTTCCTGTAGCTGAGGTACTAAAAGTTGTCTGGAATGTTTCAAAGCGAGTAAATGGCAGAAGTGTATTTCACCTAAAATCAGGAAAAGACAAAAGACTATAGCCTTACCTAAAAAAGTGAAAAACTGGTTTGCCCCCAAAATTTCTGAGTTTTCTTCATGAAATGATAGAACATCAGTCCTTTCTGTAGCTGAGGTACTAAAAGTTGTCTGGAATGTTTCCAAAGCGAGTAAATGGCAGAAGTGTATTTCACCTAAAATCAGGAAAAGACAAAAGACTATAGCCTTACCTAAAAAAAAGTGAAAAACTGGTTTGCCCCCAAAATTTCTGAGTTTTCTTCATGAAATGATAGAACATCATGTCCTTTCCTGTAGCTGAGGTACTAAAAGTTGTCTGGAATGTTTCCAAAGCGAGTAAATGGCAGAAGTGTATTTCACCTAAAATCAGGAAAAGACAAAAGACTATAGCCTTACCTAAAAAAGTGAAAAACTGGTTTGCCCCCAAAATTTCTGAGTTTTCTTCATGAAATGATAGAACATCATGTCCTTTCCATAGCTGAGGTACTAAAAGTTGTCTGGAATGTTTCCAAAGCGAGTAAATGGCAGAAGTGTATTTCACCTAAAATCAGGAAAAGACAAAAGACTATAGCCTACCTAAAAAAGTGAAAAACTGGTTTGCCCCCAAAATTTCTGAGTTTTCTTCATGAAATGATAGAACATCACGTCCTTTCTGTAGCTGAGGTACTAAAAGTTGTCTGGAATGTTTCCAAAGCGAGTAAATGGCAGAAGTGTATTTCACCTAAAATCAGGAAAAGACAAAAGACTATAGCCTTACCTAAAAAAAGTGAAAAACTGGTTTGCCCCCAAAATTTCTGAGTTTTCTTCATGAAATGATAGAACATCATGTCCTTTCCATAGCTGAGGTACTAAAAGTTGTCTGGAATGTTTCCAAAGCGAGTAAATGGCAGAAGTGTATTTCACCTAAAATCAGGAAAAGACAAAAGACTATAGCCTACCTAAAAAAAGTGAAAAACTGGTTTGCCCCCAAAATTTCTGAGTTTTCTTCATGAAATGATAGAACATCAGTTCCTCTCTGTAGCTGAGGTACTAAAAGTTGTCTGGAATGTTTCCAAAGCGAGTAAATGGCAGAAGTGTATTTCACCTAAAATCAGGAAAAGACAAAAGACTATAGCCTTACCTAAAAAAGTGAAAAACTGGTTTGCCCCCAAAATTTCTGAGTTTTCTTCATGAAATGATAGAACATCATGTCCTTTCCGTAGCTGAGGTACTAAAAGTTGTCTGGAATGTTTCCAAAGCGAGTAAATGGCAGAAGTGTATTTCACCTAAAATCAGGAAAAGACAAAAGACTATAGCCTTACCTAAAAAAAAGTGAAAAACTGGTTTGCCCCAAAATTTCTGAGTTTTCTTCATGAAATGATAGAAAATCACTTCCTTTCCTCTGTAGCTGAGGGACTAAAAGTTGTCTGGAATGTTTCCAAAGCGAGTAAATGGCAGAAGTGTATTTCACCTAAAATCAGGAAAAGACAAAAGACTATAGCCTTACCTAAAAAAGTGAAAAACTGGTTTGCCCCCAAAATTTCTGAGTTTTCTTCATGAAATGATAGAACATCATGTCCTTCTGTAGCTGAGGTACTAAAAGTTGTCTGGAATGTTTCCAAAGCGAGTAAATGGCAGAAGTGTATTTCACCTAAAATCAGGAAAAGACAAAAGACTATAGCCTTACCTAAAAAAGTGAAAAACTGGTTTGCCCCAAAATTTCTGAGTTTTCCTCATGAAATGATAGATCATCATGTCCTCTCTGTAGCTGAGGTACTAAAAGTTGTCTGGAATGTTTCCAAAGCGAGTAAATGGCAGAAGTGTATTTCACCTAAAATCAGGAAAAGACAAAAGACTATAGCCTTACCTAAAAAAAGTGAAAAACTGGTTTGCCCCCAAAATTTCTGAGTTTTCTTCATGAAATGATAGAACATCATGTCCTTTCGTAGCTGAGGTACTAAAAGTTGTCTGGAATGTTTCAAAGCGAGTAAATGGCAGAAGTGTATTTCACCTAAAATCAGGAAAAGACAAAAGACTATAGCCTTACCTAAAAAAAGTGAAAAACTGGTTTGCCCCCAAAATTTCTGAGTTTTCTTCATGAAATGATAGAACATCAGTGTCCTTTCTGTAGCTGAGGTACTAAAAGTTGTCTGGAATGTTTCCAAAGCGAGTAAATGGCAGAAGTGTATTTCACCTAAAATCAGGAAAAGACAAAAGACTATAGCCTTACCTAAAAAAGTGAAAACTGGTTTGCCCCCAAAATTTCTGAGTTTTCTTCATGAAATGATAGAACATCATGTCCTTTGTAGCTGAGGTACTAAAAGTTGTCTGGAATGTTTCCAAAGCGAGTAAATGGCAGAAGTGTATTTCACCTAAAATCAGGAAAAGACAAAAGACTATAGCCTTACCTAAAAAAAAGTGAAAAACTGGTTTGCCCCCAAAATTTCTGAGTTTTCTTCATGAAATGATAGAACATCATGTCCTTTCTGTAGCTGAGGTACTAAAAGTTGTCTGGAATGTTTCCAAAGCGAGTAAATGGCAGAAGTGTATTTCACCTAAAATCAGGAAAAGACAAAAGACTATAGCCTTACCTAAAAAAGTGAAAAACTGGTTTGCCCCCAAAATTTCTGAGTTTTCTTCATGAAATGATAGAACATCAGTGTCCTTTGTAGCTGAGGTACTAAAAGTTGTCTGGAATGTTTAGTGTATTTCATCTAAAATCAGGAAAAGACAAAAGACTATAGCCTTACCTAAAAAAAGTGAAAAACTGGTTTGCCCCCAAAATTTCTGAGTTTTCTTCATGAAATGATAGAACATCGGTTCCTCTCTGTAGCTGAGGTACTAAAAGTTGTCTGGAATGTTTCCAAAGCGAGTAAATGGCAGAAGTGTATTTCACCTAAAATCAGGAAAAGACAAAAGACTATAGCCTTACCTAAAAAAGTGAAAAACTGGTTTGCCCCCAAAATTTCTGAGTTTTCTTCATGAAATGATAGAACATCACGTCCTTTCCTGTAGCTGAGGTACTAAAAGTTGTCTGGAATGTTTCCAAAGCGAGTAAATGGCAGCAGAAGTGTATTTCACCTAAAATCAGGAAAAGACAAAAGACTATAGCCTTACCTAAAAAAGTGAAAAACTGGTTTGCCCCCAAAATTTCTGAGTTTTCTTCATGAAATGATAGAACATCGGTTCCTCTTTGTAGCTGAGGTACTAAAAGTTGTCTGGAATGTTTCCAAAGCGAGTAAATGGCAGAAGTGTATTTCACCTAAAATCAGGAAAAGACAAAAGACTATAGCCTTACCTAAAAAAAGTGAAAAACTGGTTTGCCCCCAAAATTTCTGAGTTTTCTTCATGAAATGATAGAACATCACGTCCTTTCCTGTAGCTGAGGTACTAAAAGTTGTCTGGAATGTTTCCAAAGCGAGTAAATGGCAGAAGTGTATTTCACCTAAAATCAGGAAAAGACAAAAGACTATAGCCTTACCTAAAAAAGTGAAAACTGGTTTGCCCCCAAAATTTCTGAGTTTTCTTCATGAAATGATAGAACATCATGTCCTTTCCATAGCTGAGGTACTAAAAGTTGTCTGGAATGTTTCCAAAGCGAGTAAATGGCAGAAGTGTATTTCACCTAAAATCAGGAAAAGACAAAAGACTATAGCCTTACCTAAAAAAGTGAAAAACTGGTTTGCCCCCAAAATTTCTGAGTTTTCTTCATGAAATGATAGAACATCAGTTCCTCTCTGTAGCTGAGGTACTAAAAGTTGTCTGGAATGTTTCCAAAGCGAGTAAATGGCAGAAGTGTATTTCACCTAAAATCAGGAAAAGACAAAAGACTATAGCCTTACCTAAAAAAGTGAAAAACTGGTTTGCCCCCAAAATTTCTGAGTTTTCTTCATGAAATGATAGAACATCATGTCCTTTCCGTAGCTGAGGTACTAAAAGTTGTCTGGAATGTTTCCAAAGCGAGTAAATGGCAGAAGTGTATTTCACCTAAAATCAGGAAAAGACAAAAGACTATAGCCTTACCTAAAAAAAAGTGAAAAACTGGTTTGCCCCCAAAATTTCTGAGTTTTCTTCATGAAATGATAGAACATCAGTTCCTCTCTGTAGCTGAGGTACTAAAAGTTGTCTGGAATGTTTCCAAAGCGAGTAAATGGCAGAAGTGTATTTCACCTAAAATCAGGAAAAGACAAAAGACTATAGCCTTACCTAAAAAAGTGAAAAACTGGTTTGCCCCCAAAATTTCTGAGTTTTCTTCATGAAATGATAGAACATCAGTGTCCTTTCCGTAGCTGAGGTACTAAAAGTTGTCTGGAATGTTTCCAAAGCGAGTAAATGGCAGAAGTGTATTTCACCTAAAATCAGGAAAAGACAAAAGACTATAGCCTTACCTAAAAAAAAAGTGAAAAACTGGTTTGCCCCCAAAATTTCTGAGTTTTCTTCATGAAATGATAGAACATCATGTCCTTTCTGTAGCTGAGGTACTAAAAGTTGTCTGGAATGTTTCCAAAGCGAGTAAATGGCAGAAGTGTATTTCACCTAAAATCAGGAAAAGACAAAAGACTATAGCCTTACCTAAAAAAGTGAAAAACTGGTTTGCCCCCAAAATTTCTGAGTTTTCTTCATGAAATGATAGAACATCAGTCCTTTCTGTAGCTGAGCTGTAAATGGCAGAAGTGTATTTCACCTAAAATCAGGAAAAGACAAAAGACTATAGCCTTACCAAAAAAAGTGAAAAACTGGTTTGCCCCAAAATTTCTGAGTCATGAAATGATAGAACATCATGTCCTCTGAGGTACTAAAAGTTGTCTGGAATGTTTCCAAAGCGAGTAAATGGCAGAAGTGTATTTCACTAAAATCAGGAAAAGACAAAAGACTATAGCCTTACCTAAAAAAGTGAAAAACTGGTTTGCCCCCAAAATTTCTGAGTTTTCTTCATGAAATGATAGAACATCAGTTCCTCTCTGTAGCTGAGGTACTAAAAGTTGTCTGGAATGTTTCCAAAGCGAGTAAATGGCAGAAGTGTATTTCACCTAAAATCAGGAAAAGACAAAAGACTATAGCCTTACCTAAAAAAAGTGAAAAACTGGTTTGCCCCCAAAATTTCTGAGTTTTCTTCATGAAATGATAGAACATCACGTCCTTTCCGTAGCTGAGGTACTAAAAGTTGTCTGGAATGTTTCCAAAGCGAGTAAATGGCAGAAGTGTATTTCACCTAAAATCAGGAAAAGACAAAAGACTATAGCCTTACCTAAAAAAGTGAAAAACTGGTTTGCCCCCAAAATTTCTGAGTTTTCTTCATGAAATGATAGAACATCACGTCCTTTCCGTAGCTGAGGTACTAAAAGTTGTCTGGAATGTTTCCAAAGCGAGTAAATGGCAGAAGTGTATTTCACCTAAAATCAGGAAAAGACAAAAGACTATAGCCTTACCTAAAAAAGTGAAAAACTGGTTTGCCCCCAAAATTTCTGAGTTTTCTTCATGAAATGATAGAACATCATGTCCTTTCCATAGCTGAGGTACTAAAAGTTGTCTGGAATGTTTCCAAAGCGAGTAAATGGCAGAAGTGTATTTCACCTAAAATCAGGAAAAGACAAAAGACTTACCTAAAAAAGTGAAAAACTGGTTTGCCCCCAAAATTTCTGAGTTTTCTTCATGAAATGATAGAACATCAGTTCCTCTCTGTAGCTGAGGTACTAAAAGTTGTCTGGAATGTTTCCAAAGCGAGTAAATGGCAGAAGTGTATTTCACCTAAAATCAGGAAAAGACAAAAGACTATAGCCTTACCTAAAAAAAAGTGAAAAACTGGTTTGCCCCCAAAATTTCTGAGTTTTCTTCATGAAATGATAGAACATCATGTCCTTTCCTGTAGCTGAGGTACTAAAAGTTGTCTGGAATGTTTCCAAAGCGAGTAAATGGCAGAAGTGTATTTCACCTAAAATCAGGAAAAGACAAAAGACTATAGCCTTACCTAAAAAAGTGAAAAACTGGTTTGCCCCCAAATTTCTGAGTTTTCTTCATGAAATGATAGAACATCACGTCCTTTCCTCTCTGTAGCTGAGGTACTAAAAGTTGTCTGGAATGTTTCCAAAAGCGAGTAAATGGCAGAAGTGTATTTCACCTAAAATCAGGAAAAGACAAAAGACTATAGCCTTACCTAAAAAAAGTGAAAAACTGGTTTGCCCCCAAAATTTCTGAGTTTTCTTCATGAAATGATAGAACATCAGTCCTTTCTGTAGCTGAGGTACTAAAAGTTGTCTGGAATGTTTCCAAAGCGAGTAAATGGCAGAAGTGTATTTCACCTAAAATCAGGAAAAGACAAAAGACTATAGCCTTACCTAAAAAAGTGAAAAACTGGTTTGCCCCCAAAATTTCTGAGTTTTCTTCATGAAATGATAGAACATCAGTTCCTCTCTGTAGCTGAGGTACTAAAAGTTGTCTGGAATGTTTCCAAAGCGAGTAAATGGCAGAAGTGTATTTCACCTAAAATCAGGAAAAGACAAAAGACTATAGCCTTACCTAAAAAAGTGAAAAACTGGTTTGCCCCCAAAATTTCTGAGTTTTCTTCATGAAATGATAGAACATCATGTCCTTTCTGTAGCTGAGGTACTAAAAAGTTGTCTGGAATGAGTAAATGGCAGAAGTGTATTTCACCTAAAATCAGGAAAAGACAAAAGACTATAGCCTTACCTAAAAAAAGTGAAAAACTGGTTTGCCCCCAAAATTTCTGAGTTTTCTTCATGAAATGATAGAACATCATGTCCTTTCCAAAGCTGAGGTACTAAAAGTTGTCTGGAATGTTTCCAAACGAGTAAATGGCAGAAGTGTATTTCACCTAAAATCAGGAAAAGACAAAAGACTATAGCCTTACCTAAAAAAGTGAAAAACTGGTTTGCCCCCAAAATTTCTGAGTTTTCTTCATGAAATGATAGAACATCATGTCTTTCCTGTAGCTGAGGTACTAAAAGTTGTCTGGAATGTTTCCAAAGCGAGTAAATGGCAGAAGTGTATTTCACCTAAAATCAGGAAAAGACAAAAGACTATAGCCTTACCTAAAAAAAGTGAAAAACTGGTTTGCCCCCAAAATTTCTGAGTTTTCTTCATGAAATGATAGAACATCATGTCCTTTCTGTAGCTGAGGTACTAAAAGTTGTCTGGAATGTTTCCAAAGCGAGTAAATGGCAGAAGTGTATTTCACCTAAAATCAGGAAAAGACAAAAGACTATAGCCTTACCTAAAAAAAAGTGAAAAACTGGTTTGCCCCCAAAATTTCTGAGTTTTCTTCATGAAATGATAGAACATCAGTCCTTTCCTGTAGCTGAGGTACTAAAAGTTGTCTGGAATGTTTCCAAAGCGAGTAAATGGCAGAAGTGTATTTCACCTAAAATCAGGAAAAGACAAAAGACTATAGCCTTACCTAAAAAAGTGAAAAACTGGTTTGCCCCCAAAATTTCTGAGTTTTCTTCATGAAATGATAGAACATCAGTGTCCTTTCTGTAGCTGAGGACTAAAAGTTGTCTGGAATGTTTCCAAAGCGAGTAAATGGCAGAAGTGTATTTCACCTAAAATCAGGAAAAGACAAAAGACTATAGCCTTACCTAAAAAAAGTGAAAAACTGGTTTGCCCCCAAAATTTCTGAGTTTTCTTCATGAAATGATAGAACATCAGTTCCTCTCTGTAGCTGAGGTACTAAAAGTTGTCTGGAATGTTTCCAAAGCGAGTAAATGGCAGAAGTGTATTTCACCTAAAATCAGGAAAAGACAAAAGACTATAGCCTTACCTAAAAAGAGTGAAAAACTGGTTTGCCCCCAAAATTTCTGAGTTTTCTTCATGAAATGATAGAACATCATGTCCTTTCCGTAGCTGAGGTACTAAAAGTTGTCTGGAATGTTTCCAAAGCGAGTAAATGGCAGAAGTGTATTTCACCTAAAATCAGGAAAAGACAAAAGACTATAGCCTTACCTAAAAAAGTGAAAAACTGGTTTGCCCCCAAAATTTCTGAGTTTTCTTCATGAAATGATAGAACATCAGTCCTTTCTGTAGCTGAGGTACTAAAAGTTGTCTGGAATGTTTCCAAAGCGAGTAAATGGCAGAAGTGTATTTCACCTAAAATCAGGAAAAGACAAAAGACTATAGCCTTACCTAAAAAAAGTGAAAAACTGGTTTGCCCCAAAATTTCTGAGTTTTCTTCATGAAATGATAGAACATCAGTTCCTCTCTGTAGCTGAGGTACTAAAAGTTGTCTGGAATGTTTCCAAAGCGAGTAAATGGCAGAAGTGTATTTCACCTAAAATCAGGAAAAGACAAAAGACTATAGCCTTACCTAAAAAAAGTGAAAAACTGGTTTGCCCCCAAAATTTCTGAGTTTTCTTCATGAAATGATAGAACATCATGTCCTTTCTGTAGCTGAGGTACTAAAAGTTGTCTGGAATGTTTCCAAAGCGAGTAAATGGCAGAAGTGTATTTCACCTAAAATCAGGAAAAGACAAAAGACTATAGCCTTACCTAAAAAAAAGTGAAAAACTGGTTTGCCCCAAAATTTCTGAGTTTTCTTCATGAAATGATAGAACATCAGTGTCCTTTCTGTAGCTGAGGTACTAAAAGTTGTCTGGAATGTTTCCAAAGCGAGTAAATGGCAGAAGTGTATTTCACCTAAAATCAGGAAAAGACAAAAGACTATAGCCTTACCTAAAAAAAAGTGAAAAACTGGTTTGCCCCCAAAATTTCTGAGTTTTCTTCATGAAATGATAGAACATCATGTCCTTTGTAGCTGAGGTACTAAAAGTTGTCTGGAATGTTTCAAAGCGAGTAAATGGCAGAAGTGTATTTCACCTAAAATCAGGAAAAGACAAAAGACTATAGCCTTACCTAAAAAAGTGAAAAACTGGTTTGCCCCCAAAATTTCTGAGTTTTCTCATGAAATGATAGAACATCAAGCTGAGGTACTAAAAGTTGTCTGGAATGTTTCCAAACGAGTAAATGGCAGAAGTGTATTTCACCTAAAATCAGGAAAAGACAAAAGACTATAGCCTTACCTAAAAAAAGTGAAAAACTGGTTTGCCCCCAAAATTTCTGAGTTTTCTTCATGAAATGATAGAACATCACGTCCTTTCCGTAGCTGAGGTACTAAAAGTTGTCTGGAATGTTTCCAAAGCGAGTAAATGGCAGAAGTGTATTTCACCTAAAATCAGGAAAAGACAAAAGACTATAGCCTTACCTAAAAAAGTGAAAAACTGGTTTGCCCCAAAATTTCTGAGTTTTCTTCATGAAATGATAGAACATCACGTCCTTTCCGTAGCTGAGGTACTAAAAGTTGTCTGGAATGTTTCCAAAGCGAGTAAATGGCAGAAGTGTATTTCACCTAAAATCAGGAAAAGACAAAAGACTATAGCCTTACCTAAAAAAGTGAAAAACTGGTTTGCCCCCAAAATTTCTGAGTTTTCTTCATGAAATGATAGAACATCACGTCCTTTCCATAGCTGAGGTACTAAAAGTTGTCTGGAATGTTTCCAAAGCGAGTAAATGGCAGAAGTGTATTTCACCTAAAATCAGGAAAAGACAAAAGACTATAGCCTTACCTAAAAAAGTGAAAAACTGGTTTGCCCCCAAAATTTCTGAGTTTTCTTCATGAAATGATAGAACATCATGTCCTTTCCTGTAGCTGAGGTACTAAAAGTTGTCTGGAATGTTTCAAAGCGAGTAAATGGCAGAAGTGTATTTCACCTAAAATCAGGAAAAGACAAAAGACTATAGCCTTACCTAAAAAAGTGAAAAACTGGTTTGCCCCCAAAATTTCTGAGTTTTCTTCATGAAATGATAGAACATCACGTCCTTTCCGTAGCTGAGGTACTAAAAGTTGTCTGGAATGTTTCCAAAGCGAGTAAATGGCAGAAGTGTATTTCACCTAAAATCAGGAAAAGACAAAAGACTATAGCCTTACCTAAAAAGAGTGAAAAACTGGTTTGCCCCCAAAATTTCTGAGTTTTCTTCATGAAATGATAGAACATCATGTCCTTTCTGTAGCTGAGGTACTAAAAGTTGTCTGGAATGTTTCCAAAGCGAGTAAATGGCAGAAGTGTATTTCACCTAAAATCAGGAAAGACAAAAGACTATAGCCTTACCTAAAAAAAGTGAAAAACTGGTTTGCCCCCAAAATTTCTGAGTTTCTCTCATGAAATGATAGAACATCATGTCCTTTCCATAGCTGAGGTACTAAAAGTTGTCTGGAATGTTTCCAAAGCGAGTAAATGGCAGAAGTGTATTTCAACTAAAATCAGGAAAAGACAAAAGACTATAGCCTTACCAAAAAAAGTGAAAAACTGGTTTGCCCCCAAAATTTCTGAGTTTATCTCATGAAATGATAGAACATCGGTTCCTCTCTGTAGCTGAGGTATTAAAAGTTGTCTGGAACCTTTCCGAGGCGAGTAAATGGCAGAAGTGTATTTCACCTAAAATCAGGAAAAGACAAAAGACTATAGCCTTACCTAAAAAAGTGAAAAACTGGTTTGCCCCCAAAATTTCTGAGTTTTCTTCATGAAATGATAGAACATCACGTCCTTTCCGTAGCTGAGGTACTAAAAGTTGTCTGGAATGTTTCCAAAGCGAGTAAATGGCAGAAGTGTATTTCACCTAAAATCAGCAAAAGACAAAAGACTATAGCCTTACCTAAAAAAAGTGAAAAACTGGTTTGCCCCCAAAATTTTTGACTTTTTCTCCTAAAATGATAGAACATCACTTCCTTTCTCCACTCCAGGTAGATAAAGTTGTCAGGAATGTTTCTAAAGGCGAGCAATTGGCAGAAGTGTATTTCGCCTAAAATTAGGAAAACACAAAAGGCTATAGCCTTACCTCAAAAAAGAGAAAAAATGGAATGCCCCCAAAATTTTTGAGTTTTCCATTTAAAATGATAGAACATTTTTCCTTTTTCAACTTGAGGCAGATAAAATTGTTTGGAATTTTTCTAAAGGCGAGTAAATGGCAGAAGTGTATTTCAGCTAAAATCAGGAAAAGAGAAAAGCGACAAAATGAGGTATCACTTTCCAAGATTTGAGAAATGCTTTGGCCGTAATATTCAATGGAACATTATACTTTTGCAAGCTGCAGTTCTGAGAAAACAGCCTTTTTCATTTCTGCATACCTTCTCAGCACAACAATCACTTTTAGAAAAGGAATTGATGCTTACAATGGTTAGATTCGGATCGTGATTTAATCAATTAGTAAGGTCATTTTGAATGTGCAGTTTTGGAAAAAAAATAATTCATATACTTATATAAAATATGAAAAAACAAAATGCAAGTTAAAAATTAAATTTGTGATAAATTGTGATACTTAATTTTCGTCTTCTCATTCCCAACCTATTTTTGCATGTCTCTTTATCATTCTATGACTTTGGTACATTAACAG
The DNA here is from genome assembly GCA_022829145.1 of Albula goreensis. Classification (NCBI taxonomy): domain Eukaryota; kingdom Metazoa; phylum Chordata; class Actinopteri; order Albuliformes; family Albulidae; genus Albula; species Albula goreensis. Next base: position 5,326,628 of record CM040758.1, read on the forward strand.
TTGCTCTCCTTATTGTTTTATGTTAAAGACAGTATTCATGTATGTTCAAAGTGGCATTGCTCTCTTTCTCACCTACTCAGCTCTGACCAAAAAGGATATCCCAGGATGCAATTGCATCTGAAAGGCTGGAGGACTAATGGCTGATGATGGTTGAGAATCCTTCCCATTGTTGTTGCGAGTGGTGTGGGGATTTATTTACATTTTTATACATTTTACTATAGACCATCACTTCCCTTCTCTAGCTGTGATAGACCAAGTGTTCAGGAATGTTTCCAAGGAGAGTAAATTGGGAAAATATTCATCAGGGAAAATCAAGAAAAGACAAAAGACTGTATTTATAAAAGTAATTATTAATGTCATCTCATCCAGAGGCACAAAACTGTCAATTCATATGAACAATATTGGCTAACACTCATTTATCTTTTTTTTCCAGGACAGCGACATTCTTTGGTGGGATGCTTTTTCTTCTGAGTTTTTTGAAGATGATGCCACATTAACTCTTTCATTCTGCTTGGAAGATGGACCAAAGAGATACAGTAAGGTTCATTTCTCTCATTTCATTACTTTTCACTTCATCATTCCTGTGGATCTCAGTCACTCTCATACCAGAATCATTATTTCTTCAAAATTGTCTCTCTTTTTGGCTCATTGCTCATTAAATTGCAGATATAATCCATTGAAATATGGATTAAAAAATGTAAAAACCTGCATTTTAGTCAGAAAGTTGTGAACACTTGCAGTTTGAGTGAGTTTATAACCTTAGTTATATATAAGTTAAAATCTAAGTAACCAAACACACCAGTCGTAATTTAGCAAATCTCCCTGATTTTGCAGGCTTTCCTGTTTACATGGATTTCTAAAGTCAAATAACCTGACCCCTGAGGGTCCTGAAAACATCGTCACTACATTCACAATAGATGTTGCTGGAAAAAAAAGCTTGCTGTCATAACTTTGCTCAGATTTATGCATTTGCTCCTTGCCTCCAGCAAAGAGAAAGTCTGAGGGATTTAGATTATGCTTCCTCAGTAAGGGCAGTACTTAGAACCTGGGCTGGAGCTGTGTTTGTTTGTCTGTGTGTTTGCTGGTCTTGGTTTTTTTTTTCCCTGGCAGCACCAGTGTAAGGATGCAGGTTGGCAGTACGTCTCCTGACAGGATAGGCTCTTCATGGTTTATGTTTCATGTGCTGGCTGAAGCACAGCCCCTTAAGCCATAATAACTGGGCATTTTCTGCATGCTGTAGATTTTGCCAAGGTGATTATGGCACCAGAATGAAGAGGGCTTGGTATCTGACTGTTGCTGTGTGTGTGTGTGTGTGTGTGTGTGTGTGTGTGTGTGTGTGTGTGTGTGTGTGTGTGTGTGTGTGTGTGTGCGCGCGCGCGTGCATGCATGTGCGTGTGTATTGTTTTTGCATGTGTGTGGTGCATATCATTGTGTGTATGCTGGATATATCTGTATATACCCAAGAGTTCATTTAGAGGTTTGTGCATTTGCTTGGTGTGTGTGCATATTAATGTGTGTGCATATGTTCGAGTGTATATGGTGTTTGTGCAAGCACATATGTTTGTGTTAGTGTGTGCATGTTTAAGTGCATGTGTATGATGTGTTTTGCATATATGTTTGAGTAAATGTGTGTGTTGTCTGTTTGTACATATACACAAATGCCTACGTATGTGTGTGTGTTTGTGTGGCCTGTGTATGCATATATGCTCGTATAGGTATGCTTCCATGTTGGTGTGTATGTTTATGCCTGCACACATTTATCCATTTTACAGTACATGCACCACAATCTTCACGTATCTCTCCCTGTGGATTTAGACCAAGGGTGATTTCAGTTCTGCACTACATTTTTGAAGCCATTTTCCCCTCTCCTTCGCTTCCCAAGTAATCATTTTCCCATCATTACCTCTTCCAGGTCTCATTGACACAAATGTTTCTTTCTGTTCTTTTAAAAACTGGTTGGAAACATTTTCTCCTGGAGCAGAGTCTGCAGTGTCCAACAAAGAAAACCCTTACCAGTTTTACTTATTTATTATTCTTATTATTCTTCTTCTTCTTATTATTATTAGATATGAAGGCCAGACTTGACTGAAATGTCCAGTGGGTGTGAAGCATGTAGCTGGTTGGGTAGGATGAGAGGAGGAGAGAAATGTGATGAGTTGAAGCCTTCTCCAGCAGATAGAATTGGAAGTCATTGGTCACCATGGAAAGAGGATAGTGCATAGCCAATAACCAAAAAGCTTATAATGCATGCATTTCATAGTTATTTTTAAATATATAAATGCATTGACTTGTCACATTTTATATGGTATACACTTTTCCTATCTTATGTGGTTTATATGGTAAGGGTGTTATGGAAAAATGCATAACAAGTAATAATTTCATCATAAATTTGCTCCGTCGGAGTTCGCATTGTCACTCGTTGTGCAATTGCTGAAATGGCTTGCAACGTCATCATTCATCTTAATCCATAACAAGGAGGTTGTATTCATCGTTTAGATGATTGTTTGTAGTGATGCAGTCTTTAGCATCTTTGTTTTTTTTAGATGACCAATCAGTTTTTCGATTCAGAACCGTAATGTTTATGTTAAATTAAACTGCCCTCTTCCATAGATTCATCCTGTAAATACAGAGATATGAAAACACTGATCAGCCTCACGAGGTACAAATCCGGAACTAGCGTTCACAATATGCCAAATTACAGCTTGTTCGTGAGCGACTACCTATCTGTGCTCTGTGGATCTGCGAAATTTCTCTATGTAACACAGCGCTGAACCACCTCTGTGTCATGACACTTGTGTTACTGGGTGTATGAACCTGATGAAGTGGTGTACGTCAATGTATGTATAAAAAACATCAGCATGGACAAGAGTTCTTTGGCCTCACCACATTGCAGTGCTTTATTTTCATCCTGTCCTGCCCATCGTAATTCATCCCATAAATTATGAATACCTTCTTTATCCTCGTAATCAGAATCAGGTATTTAACCTGGCTGTAGTATATTGAATACTAATGACAATGTTCCAAGGTCAAGCTAATCAGAGAAGCCATGGAGAAGACCTCATAATGATTGTTGTAAACTGCAAGTAAAGAATTTATAGATCACAGAAACACCGTTCTCTGGCAATTGTCTGATATTTTTTTTGTAATATATTGAATGTGGTTTGTATGCACTGTTAGTCATAGATTTGGAAAAATTTTCAAAGTGCACTAAGACATGCAAAGAGGTTTATCTCCTATGTATAGAAATTGAAGTTCTTAAACGATTATACCTTCTGGTTATAATCCAAGTTCAGGTGTGTTTTTTCAACCATAATGCATTTCAGATGTAAAGGAATGTTTATGGGATGAAAATATATATTAGCATGTATTGTTGTTCCAGAAAGCAGTATTGAGTTTACTTTTAGCTGTATGGGCTTACTGGTGCTGTATATAATTTTTCAGGTATGCCACTGCAGCATTCACTTTAATTCCTGTGAAATCTCACACTTCCTCAGACCTGAAATTAAAAAGCCGTCTTCCAATTTATACAGTGACGATGTGGTTTCATCAGCACAAAATGTCTTCCGATATCAGTCCGTTTATTTTTGGAAAATTAGCATTTTTAAGTGAAGAATTTTGAGTATGAATATACATCCCTCAAACGGACATGCGTTAATGGGGGATTAATCCACTTGTTTTTGCGAATTAGTTTCGGTTCTGCACCCATCCTCTATCCAATATCTCCCCCTTTCCTTTCTCTCTATCCTTCTCTACCCCTCTGGCTCCCTCCATCTTGCTTTCCTGTCTCTCTGTCAAGGAAGGGATCGTCCTCATTATCTCCCATCTCTCAGGTAACATTAGTTTGGTGTTACATCATGATGATAGTCATTTTTCTCCGGGATTTAAATTTCAGACAAGATAATTGACGTGTGAACAATGTCATTATCTTGGGTTTTCAGAGCAGGTTTTTAAAAAGGCTGCGAACAGTCAGTCTTATGAGTACCTCCGAGTAGGGCAGCTTTCTGTACAGTATTCTGGCCTAATGTTCTATTTGCATTGATTTTCTGTCCACATGCCAACAGTGTTTTTAGTTGCCATGTACGAATAGTTCCCAACAAAACCACAGAAGGCTCGTGTGGTGTTTTGTTCATTTGTTGTTGAACGGTAACCAATTTTTTTTCTGTTCTTCTTCAGGGTTAGATTTACCACTCTGACTTTGCTTATGAAACCATTTTCAGTGTGTAATTAGAAAGTTTGAGGAGCCGACACTATCCAGCTGTTTGCTGCAGTATGTTTGCCAGTGCACTGCAACATGATGCAATCTTCCAGCAATTTGGATCTGTAGAAAATGGGAGTATATAGGTTTTATTTTCTTAATCTGGCATCACCACTGTCACCCTAAAAATATTGCAACAAAAAACTACGACTTACAAATTAAAATGCCATTAAATTTATTCATAAAACAAAATATGGTCCTAAGACAGATGTGAACATTTGAACACACTGAATTAGTAATTAAAAAGGGTTATGTGTCCATACTCTGGAATACTGCTGAAGGGTTATAAGTCCATACTAAAGGCTGTGTGTCCATACCCTTGAGCCCTGTTACCGCGTTATGTGTCCATACTCTTAATTACTATTGCACAGAGTGTTTGCAGGATAGGATGCCACGATACACTGTCCTCAGTAGAATGAACTTATGCCTCAGACAGTGAGTGTGCTGCTGCTGGAGCGAGAGCGAGGGGTGTGAGGCAGGACTGTGAGCCTGACAGCCTGAGCCGGAGAGGAAGGAAAGCCTGTGCGGAGTTCTGATTCACAGCAAGGCACTGGAGCCGTCGGCGCAGCATAGTGACAGGCAGGAGAATTCTCTAAGGGGCGGCAGGGCTCAGCCCCGGGGCGCAGAAAAGGCGGCATTAACTCTTTAGTGACAGGGCTCCATAGGGAGGGTCCGGAGTTTCAGGGAACGGAGTGGAGACAGGAAGTGGAAACCAAATGAGGCAGGCTATGTCCTTCCTACTTGCTCTCTATGTTTTCTTTTCACATGCATTATGGGAAACAGGGAAGTCTAGTTTCCCTTGGAGGTATGCATGTGTGTGAGTAAGTTTATGCGTGGCTGTGTATGCATGTTTAAATTGCTTTCTGTGTTTGTGTCTGTGTTTGTGCTTTTGAGTATGTCACTTTGAGTGTCTTTGTACATGTCAATGAATGTATGTATGGCTGTGGGTTATTGTACATTTCTGTGTGTTTGAGTATGTGGCATTGTTTGGGTAACTGTGCATGTGGTTGTGTATGTGTGTGTATATGTGTGTGTGCTTGTATATGTGTCCAAGTGTGTAACTGTGTGTGTGTGTGTGTGTGTGTGTGCGCGTGTGTGTCTGTATCTATGTCCAAGTCTGTAACTGTATGTATGTATGTTTGTGTACGTGTGTGCGTATCTGTGTCCAAATTTGCAACTATGTGTGTGTGTATGTTTGTGTATGTATGTGGGCCTGTATGTGTGTCCAAGTTTGTAACTGTGTGTGTGTGTCTGATTGCGTGAGCAGCCACCTATCTGAACACAAAACATTGTTTTTTTAGGTGTATATTATATATCTTCAAGGAAAGAGAGGAAAATTATGCCTAATAAAGAAAAACAAAGTACAATGCCACTTTGATTTAGCAAATCCCGCTCTAATTGGAGAAGTATTAGGTCAGGAGATGAGAACACTTTAATTGTTGAGCCACAGGATCCCTAGGTTGTTCTAGGCAGAGGAACATGCCGGAGCATAATAATGAGGCTGGGGTTCGAGCCGCCTAATTTCTGACTACACAGCCAGAACAAACACTGTTCAGTGTTCCCCTGTCACACTCTACAGTGCCACTGTCTGCACAAGTATCGCCTTTTTGTTTTCAGTGTTTATGACTATTCTGTAAATGCAATTTGCCTCATGAGTGAAATATACCAATGTATAATGGCAACATGTTGTATTAGCTGAATGTTTTCTACAGCACTGTGCCAAACACATTTGGGTGCATGTCATGTTCTTGAAGACTACAGGACCCACAATTCCCTGTATGATTATGTTTCAGGGCTATGCTCTCACTGATTGGTTAAGATATTTTAAGACATCTTTACTCTTTTTATACTGCACCTCCCATTTGTAAAAACAAAGACTGGTACCCAAACAAGCACAATTAGCCTCTTTAAGCACATACTCAGTCTTTTATTTACAACATTATTATCTTTATGCATTTTTTATTTCATTAGAGACACATACTTTGGAATGTGATCTTCTCATTCTAAGACAGAATGCCCATTTGCCCAAGAGACTAAATTCCATTTTTATTGAATGGAATGTGCAACTAAAAAGACTTGTGTTCATTTTGATTGAATTGTAGATGTTCTTAAACAGCCCAAAGCTCATTTTGATGGAATTGCCTTAGTCCATAAACAGACTTAGCATGTTTGATTGCATCCCAGCCATAGGTGTAAGCACCTAATGTGATATCTTAGCAGTGACGATGTTTGCTTTTGAAACATGCTGTATGTACTTTAAGAATAAAAATGTATTATTGAAAATAAACCAGGATTTGTATGTAACCCCTTTGGGAAATTGGGGTGATTAGAGACGGCCACATTCTGCTCTTGGAAACCAAGGGACTGTAACGGGGTCACTGATTTCTGCCAGAAATCTTTGTCTTTTGCCAGTTCAGGTCTCTAAGTATTCTTTTCTAAATCCGTTCCTGGTGGAACTCTTTAATGAGGCTGGCAATACAAAAGACATTTCTGAAATGCAGTGAAGCTATTGGTTGTTCTGGTCAGCAAGAGATTGTATCGCTTCATTCCCTCACATTTAAACCACATCCTTTGTAAAGCTGTATAAGACTAAACGGAATGTAGAAGGAATATGGCTCCAACGAGTTTACCATATTTTCCTGCAACACAAATTGCTGCTGGCGTTTGAGTACTTCGAGCAATGTACCGCATGATACTGCGTTTCTGCGTACTTACTGTATATGGTGGGTTATATCAGCAGTAATGACACTTTAGTCCTAAAAAAGCTTGTCCGTTTCATGTGAACAAAAGAATAATAATAATAACAATAGTAATAACACATTAATAAAGCTGGTGATCTGTGGAAATTGCCATTCCATTTGTATTTTAATTTTAGTAAATGTCACAATCACACAAGCATGGTGGATTTTGAAGGTACTGTTTACTGGATGGATCTGCCTCTGAATGTGGCATGAGCAGAATGTTAAAATTCCATGCTACGGCAAAAAAAAAAGAAGAAGCAGAGAGGGAATTAAACTTTCATGACAGTGATAAATATTTCATGTACCGTGGTATAGGCAATAATGCCCACATTCTAGTTTTACGCATGTTTTTTTCCCTTTAACCCCTCCTGTCCTGAGTCGTTTGATTAAACCTCCACGCAGTCGGTCATGGCTGATTATTAGCGCTGAAATGCACGCAGACGCTCGCGATCCCAAATACCAGCAATTTGCAGCAATTAGTTCTGCTACAATTAAAGTCCATTACGGGGAAAGCTGTGGAAAGACTGGTTTCTTTCGGTCCTTGGTGCTTTTAACTGTGTGTTTAGAGATGGCGGGCTTCTTTTCTCTTATCTAATGCATTTAGCCGTCCCTGAATCGTAATGGCGTAATGAGCTGGATCAGTCCGCTGCCATTTCTGGAGACCTGCAGGTTACAGGGGGAGAAATAAGACACAGTGACTCTGCTTCGATCACACCACAACCAGATCACAGCAGATCTGTAGAACAACCAGTTTAAAGGCTGGTAATAATAATAATAATAATAATAATAAACATACATGCATACATACATACGTTTTTTAAAACTCTTTCCTTGGTATCTGACACCTTATTATGTAGTGGAAAATTTATCAGCTTTTACTGTAAGAAATATGCTACTCTGGGAATTAAATAGTATGAGAAATGAACCACAAGGGTGGCGTTGATTATTCCACTTTTTGTGAGAGACTAAACTAAACGTTCAAATTAAATTAAAGCAAGGCTGACCGATGTAATTCTGCTAGAACAGATGTTTTAATACCAACACCTGAATGTGTTTACTTCTGGTGCAGTATGAGAAATCTAAAAATAATTACCTAAAAGAGGTCAGATAGTTGCCCAGAATGTAGGTGTGTCGTTCAAAGAAATAGGTAAATTATTTAATGTTTCAATGGGAATAGTATTGCGCTATGTATGTCAAACGAGGAAAAACCACCACATAAACAGTGCTATCTGAGGTGTGTATGAGTCTAGCACTGTTGTCTGTTTGTGTGTGTGTAGTGCTGTAGTGTGTAATCTCCTGTATATATTTGTAGTGCTATCTGTTGTTTATGTATTTGTAGTGCTATCCGCTGTGTGCGTGTGTGTAGTCTTACATGCTGTATGTGTGTTTGTAGTGATATCTATGGTTTATATGGTTGTTAGTGCTACCTGCTGTGTGTTGTTCTGTAGTTCTATCTGCTGTTTATGTGTTTGTAGTGCTATTTCGTGTGTGTGTGTGTGTGTGTGTGTGTGTGTGTGTGTGTGTGTCTGTAGTGCTATCTTCTGTTTATATATTTGTATTTCTATCTGCTGTGTGTATGTTTGTAGTACTATCTGCTATTTATGTTTGCTACCTGCTATGTGTTGCGCTGTAGCTCTGTCTGCTGTTTATGTGTTTGTTGTGCTATCTGCTGTGTCGTGGTGTAGCGTAGTGGTCTCCTGAGGTGAGGAAGTCCCTGGCATTCAGGCTGGGGGCCATGTCTCAACCCCTCCCTCACCGCGTACACATTTAATTTGCATATGTCCTTCTCTCAACGTGATCCACCTTGCAGAGTGTTCCGCTCTCTTAATCACATGCTGTGAGCGTTTCAATTTTCTGGATGTTTTTCTTCCTGTTGTTCATCGAAACCCAGTCCCTAAGCACAATTTTAAACCTGTTTTTGCACTCAGATCAATTTTAAAAAGAGAGCGACCTGACAAGGGCTAATTCATTCAGGCCTTTCCGTATGTGTATTTGTGTGGTAAATGGATGCTATTTATAAAGGAGTTGCACCAGCTGCATTTAAATTAAGTTAATTTTGCTTGAAGATGATCTTTGGGAAACAAACAATGAAATTTATAGCCCCCATAGGAGTTTGACGTTAATTTACACATTTTACTTTTTACAGCAATTCACCAGTTCTAATAAAAAAAAAAAAAAAAAAGATTTACTGGAAAGAGAATAATTGAAAGAACAACCTGCAGGCATTTCTTTCTAAATGTTTATTGCATCTGAGAATGACTGGCATCAGCGATTCAGTGGAGATCCACTTGGGAAGTCGTTCAGTTTCAGTTTCTGCTTTCCCAGCATATTGACTGACAAACTAACAAACATAACAAACTTATAGAAGGAATCAGCTTTTAGCATTAGCATAATGTACCACTTACTTTCAGGTAGAAAATGGTTTAGCTGTGCAACAGTCTTGATTGTGACACCAAGTTGTAGGAATGATTTCAATTTATGTATAGTTATACATACCCATCTTTAAGTGGGTGATCTGAATCTTGTACATGGGCTGGACATGAACTTGTGACGTCAGTTTTCAACCCATTTTGGCATTTGTTGCTTGTAAGTAGGATAACGTACCTCACTAACACCAAGCAAATACATGTAGTGCCTTGCAATTGCAATGCGAATGTGTCTTTTTGGTTATGTTGTCCTCATTTTTATCTGATGGCTTTTTTTCATTATCATTTGACACCTACCTTGAAATATGAACCCTTTACCAAAGTTTGGACTTTTTTGCAGTGAGAATGAATATTCAGAGTAGGTATAAATGGACACAGGTCTTTAAGCATTGTTTCAATGTCAAAGCAGGAGAACAAAGAAAGGTCAATCTGAAAACCCTGCCGAACAGTGGCTACTGCACTTCAAATCAACAACCATCACAAAATAACATTGATTCCATTTTTCTCACTCTCTGGGTGTTGATTTCATTGGCAGTTGTACAAATACGATACGAAACCTGGACTTTGACTTGAGCATTCTATTACCAGCAAATGGGATATCTCCACTCTCTTTGTGAGGACTTCAGTAGAGCAGGATTATACTAATGCCCGAGGTTTAGTTTAGCACACATAGATAATTTGGTTTACTGCTTTCCTCTGATCTACCTGTCTCGCTGTCTCCTCGTGCACTTTCATCCACTGGCAGAATAAATGGTGGCATTGCTGCCAATTATTTCTGGTGTGGCTGCTGTTTTACTGCTGTAATTGCCGCTGTTTTGATGCGGCAGAGTGAAAAGTGTGAATTAAAGAGTGCGAGCTGTGTCTGAGTATTTTAATCAGAGCTATTCTTCAAGATTCCAGAAATTTCTAATATGCAGGATGACAAAACAGCTCTGCCTCAGTTTCCTGGTATAGGCTTGATGAGGGTGTTTCCATCTACCTCACTTAAACACATAGCATCACAGATTACACTTTTTTTTTTACAGAAGTACACTTTTCTTTTGTTGCACCACTGTAGACTGTTGATATTCTTTTGAAAATACTGTATTTTGTGTTTTGTGTTTGACGATGTGTATGTATATGTAAGTGTGCACTCCGCCCTCATTCAAGTCAATCCGTTAAGTCGTCGTGTATGAAAGTGCATGTGACTGAGTGTGAAAGCGTATATCTGTGAATGCAAGTGTGTGCGTGTGTGTGTGTGTGTGTGTCTATTTGAATGTGCAAGTGCAAGACCAGGGTTAAATGTATATTTTAAGGACAAGTTTACTCAAAAACAAGATGTTCTTTATGTCCAACTTTGTGAGGGGAAAAAAAATGCATCATACCAATTTGCACCGTCAATGCTGGCAAAGATGAACAGATTTGAATGGGTGTGTTCTACCTTTTCGACAGCATGCACAGAGAGTGCAAGGACAATGTGGGGTCTGAAGCTATGTGTGCATGGCATCCCAGGACACATTTAATCATTTACATCACAATGACAGTGTCATCATTTTTAAAGGAAAACAAGCCATGTTACACTTCAGTAACAGTTGGATTTCGAAGAGATTGTCCGATGGCAGAAAGTGTTTGTCTTTCGGACTTACCCAGAATGCTTCTCAAGGCAAATCTCAGCCTTGTATATTGATAAGAATAGTTTTATCTGTAATCATTCATCTGCAGAAGACATAAGCCTTCCTTTCATTTCGCCCTCTTACTTAGATTTTGGGCGCAATATCTGAACAAGGCATTTGAAATGAAGCCCAGTAATGCTGAATAACTGAATAAGCCCAGTAATGCTGAATAACACTGCAGAAGGAAAATAGCGATCGCCTTTTAATAAAATAATTTAAATATATTTCAACATTTCAAGTATTTTGTTTGTGAAGTTTCCAGATATTATATGAAATTTCAGATACACGTTGTTGACAAAAAAAAATAATAACAATTATTACATAATTATATAACAATAATAACATATATTTTTATTAATAAGGAACTGTCTCTAGTGGGTTATTGAACCTTCTTCGAGAAGGAAAGTCTACACTTCATTGAGAAATGAAGGAGGCAGAAAATGACCTTGTTCTCTACAATCAGAAAGTCTCATAAAGATCTAATGATGTTTTCATCTAGGGATCGGGCATAGAGCATGTTTGGCTCTAGCCGGGTCTATAGAAGAGGCACAGAACTTGATCAGGGAATGTTCTGAATTTGAATATGTAACAGGGTGTGAAGGTGTGCTGCCAAATCTGAATCTTGAGGTGTCCTGTAACAACAGCGTCTTGAGTCCAATCAGGTGGATGCTCACTTCAGATTGTCTGAAGGTTGATGCCCATCATAACTTACCTCCTGTGAACTGTATAAATGTGAATCACACATTGTACCTGTTGAACGTTTCACACCATGCTCGTGTTATCATCTTGGAATATGGATACATCTTGAGGAAACATGTTGTACCATAGAGTTCTCCTGGTCTCATAAACTGGCTTTGTAATCCTTGGCCCATATTCTGCTAAGCAGAGCTACAATTTGGCCCAATGATTCCTATGAGATGGCTGTCTATGCCATAATAAAACCACAACCATATTTACAGTTGGGAATGTTCATGGATTGAAGACAACATGATGTAGGGCAAAGAGTAAAAGATAACTCTCCAGACCATTCTTCCATTACTCAGAAGTCAAGGTTTTATACTCACTACACGGTGTTATGACTGTGTACATTGTGAATTGCAGCCTGACCAAAAAATAATAGCCTCGCAAAGCTTGTGTTCAGTTGTAAAGGTTTAGTTTTGATGGTGTCACGGAGGTGTACAATCACTTATTTTGTTGTTTTTGAGGCCGATTGTCTGTGGATTTAACTACTATCGTTGTTTACAATGAATTGTCCACCAGTCCCTCCTGTGAGCTTTGGCTTGTGACCACAGTACCTATTTCCTGGTGCTGTTTGTCCTTGATTTGACATGTCTGCAATTTGGACACCAACTTTTTAGATCAATAGGTGCTTAATTGATCCCTTGGGGGAAATTGAGGTGTATCAGTAGTAACGCAGAACACTGGTTAGTAAAACTACTGAGTGGAATAGACATTCGCAATCACTCTCAGCATCCAAATAGACAGATACACAGCTGAACATACTAGACAGTGAGAAGACCAAACCAATGAGAAGTACACAAACTATATAATCGGTTAATGTGCATTTAAACTCAAACACACACATTGAATTATTTACTTAAAAAATTTATTTTATAGCTGAAACATGCTGCTAATGAGACATGACATTAAAATGAAAAACATATGGTGGATCTTTGAACCTATTTCAAATCTCCCCCTAGTGGTATGGGTGACACCACCTAAAGAATCAGTGTTCGGAACTAATCCATAACACATAAAACTATATTTGAAAATCCAGTTGCGATTCCATACTCACAGGCTTCAATAGACATGCTTGCAGCTAGCAATGCCACATTTATTTGCAATTTAGTTATTTCAAAATATAAAATAGAAGTTTGGTGATTTCTCTATTCATTTCCCCCACTCTGTAAATGCTGATGTGTTTGGTTCTGTGGGTGTTTTGAGGATGTGCTGTCCTCCGTCCCTGTTGCTGTGCTCCTCCCCCGCTCTGTGGCCAGCTCCGAGTCTGGCTTCGTCACATGTCTCACGGTACATGGTGCCAGGGCACCCGCCAGCAGTCGCTACATGCACAATTTCACAGTCTTTTGGCTCAAACTACTGGCAGCCATCCTGAGGACGGTGGAAACAATCCCATAAAGTGGCATGAATTACTGTGACTAATTAACATGATGTTAATTATTTGTTAATTAAGTGTTTGGGTACACATTACTTGTGAGGCATATGTTGCCGATGATGTGTGCTTTAACTGCGTCTCCTGAGCGCATTTTCTGAAGTCAGGCCAAATTTTGGGGGCAGGGGACATTTTTAGAGAAGGGGGAGAGAAGACACTTGGAAGACACCTAAAAAAACATGAAATTCCTAAAAATAGAATCAAGATAATGACAACCTGTACACCACAGACTTGGTTTTAAGGTTGAAGAATTTTATTGACACTTCACTGTTCAGTGGAATTCAGCAAACGGCGGTGATTAGCAAATCAGAATGAAACGAGATTGATTTGATTCACATTACTTGTGAGGCATATGTTGCCGATGATGTGTGCTTTAACTGCGTCTCCTGAGCGCGTTTTCTGAAGTCAGGCCAAAGTATGGGGGCAGGGGACATTTTTAGAGAAGGGAGAGAGAAGACACTTGGAAGACACCTAAAAAAACATGAAATTCCTAAAAATAGAATCAAGATAATGACAACCTGTACACCACAGACTTGGTTTTAAGGTTGAAGAATTTTATTGACACTTCACTGTTCAGTGGAATTCAGCAAACGGCGGTGATTAGCAAATCGGAATGAAACGAGATTGATTTGATTCACAGCTGGGGATGGAGAGAGTGTCCTTTTTGCACAGAATGTTTCAGACTCCTGAAAGCTTGGTAGCACATGAAGTTTTCTTCCACTAAAGTTTTGCTCCAGTACCCCTCAGTTAGGAGCTGAAGGCATTATCTTACTGAAAACTTAGCCCAGCACATTGCTGCCCCCTTCATCTCCAATCCCATTTTAACAAGCAATTCTCCATTTAACCGCTGAGTTGTCTTCAAAATATTTCAACAAGGACATTAACGAAAGCTACGCGTGCACAATTAAAGTGTATTCAGACCAGCGGGACGGATTATTTCTGGTGTTCATGTGGTTGTGAAAATGTGAAGCTTAGTCGCTTTCGTATTCCTCGTCTCGAGAGACCTGACGAGTCGCATTCCTCTCCTCACTGATTCGTCTGGGGACAATCGTGCTTGGATGAGGAGCGGTGGATCAGTAGTGTCATGATCAGTCGTCAATATTCCCTTATGCATTCCTCTCTGCAGTATGTGCATGTGTATACACAACACTGCTGGAAAGTGTTAACCAGTCTGCAGTCCTGGTAGGACCGAACTATCTGCCTCAATATATCCTTCCATAAAAATTACAAGTAATTTTGGAATTTCTTCATTTCTTAAAAATGGTCAAGAGAATCCATGCATGTGTTTCCTTATTAGGCTTATTTCACTTTCTGGTGATGTGAAATTGTTCCATTATAATGTGATTGTATCGCCATAATGACAAGAGTTTTATTTCTTATCGCCGAAGAACCTATGGCCTGTAGTTAAAGAGATGTCATTATTGAACAAATTGTCTTCTTATACCTATGCTACTCCGGAGTTATTATAGTAAATACTTTCATGATTAGACAGGTCCAGGTTAAATGATGCTTTGAAAAAATAAGAGGTGAAAATTAGTGATGAGTAGTGAGGGGTTTTGGAAGAGGGCAGGGAAGCAGAGTGGAGACACAACCTCGTTAGTGAGGGGCGACATTGCCTCTTGTTCAACGCCATTCACGTGCTCGGCTACATATTAAAACAGGCTCGTCGTTGGCACGGGTACCTCTCTCAGCTCTCTGCAGTGTTTTGGTCCTGCAGTAGTCGGGCCGGTGATTTTAAGTGGTTCCGGCCTCAGCTCTTGGCAGTGTTGTGGTGATGCAGTATTTGGTTTGGCAGTACTGAGTAGTCCTGCATTCAAAATCCACACCACAGCTTGGTACCCTAAAATTGCATACTATAATGTAATTATATATATTGTTCAAAAATATAACATAATTTTGGACAACAATATAATAATTCAGCATGACTGTAAACTATTGCAGTACTGTAAACTGTAGTCTCTATCATAAACTATAGTCTCTGTATCATAAACTATGACTTCTCTATATAGGATAGTGTGTGAGCTGATAAGAAAGGGAAAACTGCTTAATATTCCCTCTTACATGTCTACGACTTTCATGGATAAACAACAGCATGCCAAATCATTCATGATTTGACTCTGGAGTGCTCATACCTTGTCCGGAGACATGTTGTCCCTTTCAACAACATTTGCCAGCATTATTACCACTCACAGGTTAGCAAAGACACCACTTTTCTGATTTTCTGAGGTGGATTTGTTAGAAAATATGTTTTTTAAAACATTGTCGTCTTTACCTAAGAGAAATACTTTGGATAACGGCTAAATATAGCAACACATAATCACAAGAATATGTAGAATACTACCATTACAGCACATACTACTCACTCTGCACAAATGTAAGTGAAGGAAAAAAATAGTAAGATCTGTGATACTTGTGCAGATATTGTTTCAAAGGTAAAGAATTTTTGATGCCATGACAATACGAATGTATCCATGGTAAACTATGGTTTCATGATAAAAAATGGTTTCATGCACCGATTTATAGTTCTGTAAAACAGTCTGCTAATGCATGCTAAGGTTGAGCACTCGTTTCTTTCTTTTTTTCCAGCCATTGGCAGAACACTCATCCCACGTTATTTCAGTACCGTGTTTGAGGGCGGCGTGACGGACCTGCAGTACATCCTGAAGCACTCCAAAGAGTCGTTCCACAGCTCCTCCATCACCGTGGATTGCGATCAGTGCACCATGGTGACGCAGCATGGGAAGCCCATGTTTACCAAGGTAATGGGATACAACTGCAGGTTTTCCATTAATTTTTTTTCAATTTTTGCATTTGTGCATTAGAACTATTTCAGTAAAGAACACAATAAATGAAATGGTATTGCAGAAAACATCTAACCCAAACCCGTTAGGACAAGGGATGGTTGAAAATGACATCAAAATACATTTTAAAGAATTCTCTAAACCTTTGATTACATTAATAAATTGTCATCTTCTGAAGTAGGGGACTCATTTTAGCTGCCATCAATAAACTCAGCAGAAGGAGCTCCTATCAACTAAAACAGCAGCACAACACACATGTTTACCTGTAGCTGGTATCTGAAGAAATTATATTCATTTTTTTGCTCTCAGAAAGGCTAAATTTAAACAGCAGTAGGGAATAAGATCATTCATACTTCAGAAAGACAGAGAGTTGTTAATGAAGGAAAGTGTGAGATAGAAAGATATGAGTGCAAGACTCCTTTCATAGTGAGGATCCCTTAAAAGGAAATCAGAAGATGGCAAGCGGGCTGATTTTGTACTTACATGTTAAGCTAGCCAGCCTGGTTTTCAAAGGGGGAGGTCACACCTAAGAAAACTGTTGGACGTTTTTTTTTTTTTTTTTTTTTTTGTAGAACCTACACTGCGGTTTGACCTGAAGCGGTCTTATGACATTATATATTTGGCCTTGCAAAAAGTGTTTGATAAAGTGTCACATGAGAGGCTCATAGGCTTAGTGAAATTAGTAGGAATTACAGGAGTCATTACAGAATGGGTTTAGAAGTGGTTGCATTGAAGAATACAAAGAGTAACTGTAAAGGGACTTGTATCTTGAGCTTTGTCCTGTGCAGAGTAGAATACTGCAGGGACTGGTGTTGGGTCCTCGTGTGTGTGTGTGTGTGTGTGTGTGTGTGTGTATATACATGTATATAAATTGCCTTGATATGGAAGCCAGTAGCAAGATAGATTTGCAGATTATTCAAAAATCAGGGGTTTAGCAAAACAGGATTTGACCGTGGTAATACAGAAAGATCTAATAATTGATTAAATAATAAAAATGAATTATACTTATTTCTCTCAAGGCTTTTTAATTTAAAGTTCCTGAGAATGAATGAACAATAGCAATTATGGATAAGGAGAGGCTGAACCTTAGTTTATTTGACATTTGATCTTTGAACCTTGATAAATACAAATGCTTAATCCAAGAATAAGAGGTGTTATTTTCTGATGAGAAAACTAGAGGCAGTTAGCAGGGCAGCGGACATGCTAAGTGCATGTGCATGTTCTTTATTGTCCACTGAGGTAACTAGGGGACAGCGTTGTCAGAAATTTGAGGAGAGTCGCGGGCTCACAGGCTTCGCCGGTGCTGTGGTCGCCATATGCAGGTCGGTGAAGCTGCTCTGTGAGTGCGCTGTATGCATGGCAGCACTTTGCAGTCGGAGGCCCTGTGAGGTCAGCGTGGCGGGATCGCTTGTTCTCGATGGGGGCGTGTGTTTCAGCTGGCAGGCGGGAACTCCTCCGGTTCAGAGATGTGGCTCATTGTCTCTTGTCACACTTACTGGTGCGAATGGTAATTTTGGGTCTAATTGTCACCACTCCTTATGCAGAAACACTTTAATGACTGTAAGCAGGAGCCACTGGAGTGGTATATGGTTACTTGCTCTAATTCAGTCATCTGCTAACAGTATTGGAGTAAATATGACCAATTTACAGCTCCAATTCAGCTAATAGGATAGTTAAAAAATATAAACAGCTGTCATGCCAAAACTTCCACCTTCTTTGAAATGCACAGCTGTTATTTTTCAAATCCAGATTTTGTCAGAATACAAGGGATCAGTGATCAGCCCCTCAACACTGTCTAGATTAGGGATCAGTGCTCAGACCCTCAACACTGTCTAGATTAGGGATCAGTGTTCAGCCCCTCAACACTGTCTAGATTAGGGATCAGTGATCAGACCCTCAACACTGTCTAGATTAGGGATCAGTGTTCAGCCCCTCAATACTGTCTCAGACCCTCAACACTGTCTAGATTAGGGATCAGTGCTCAGACCCTCAACACTGTCTAGATTAGGGATCAGTGTTCAGCCCCTCAACACTGTCTAGATTAGGGATCAGTGTTCAGGCCCTCAACACTG
Source organism: Albula goreensis (assembly GCA_022829145.1). Classification (NCBI taxonomy): domain Eukaryota; kingdom Metazoa; phylum Chordata; class Actinopteri; order Albuliformes; family Albulidae; genus Albula; species Albula goreensis. The sequence goes on from CM040758.1 coordinate 5,344,745, forward strand.
TCTAGATTAGGGATCCGTGCTCAGACACTCAACACTGTCTAGATTAGGGATCAGTGCTCAGCTGGCCCCCCAACACTGTCTAGATTAGGGATCAGTGTTCAGCCCCTCAACACTGTCTAGCCCCCAACACTGTCTAGGGATCAGTGTTCAGCCCCTCAACACTGTCTAGATTAGGGATCAGTGTTCAGGCCCTCAACACTGTCTAGATTAGGGATCAGTGTTCAGCCCTCAACACTGTCTAGATTAGGGATCAGTGTTCATCCCTCAACACTGTTAGATTAGGGATCAGTGAGACCCTCAACACTGTCTAGATTAGGGATCAGTGTTCCCTCAACACTGTCTAGATTAGGATTGCTCAGACCCTCAACATAGATTAGGGATCAGTGGATTAGGGATCAGTGTTTCAGCCCCCAACACTGTCTAGATTAGGGATCAGTGTTCAGCCCCTCAACACTGTTTAGATTAGGGATCAGTGTTCAGCCCCTCAACACTGTCTAGATTAGGGATCAGTGTTCAGCCCCCAACACTGTCTAGATTAGGGGATCAGTGTTCATCCCCTCAACACTGTCTAGATTAGGGATCAGTGTTCAGCCCCTCAACACTGTCTAGATTAGGGATCAGTGCCCCTCAACACTGTCTAGATTAGGATCAGTGTTCAGACCCTCACTGTCTAGATTAGGGATCAGTGTTCAGCCCCTCAACACTGTCTAGATTAGGGATCAGTGTTCAGCCCCCAACACTGTCTAGATTAGGGATCAGTGTTCAGCCCCCCAACACTGTCTAGATTAGGGATCAGTGTTCAGCCCCTCAACACTGTCTAGATTAGGGATCAGTGCTCAGCCCCCAACACTGTCTAGATTAGGGATCAGTGTTCATCCCCTCAACACTGTCTAGATTAGGGATCAGTGCTCAGCCCCCCAACACTGTCTAGATTTGGGATCAGTGCTCAGCCCCCCAACACTGTCTAGATTAGGGATCAGTGTTCAGCCCCTCAACACTGTCTAGATTAGGGATCAGTGTTCAATCTGTCAAAGATGTCTAGATTAGAGACCAGTGTTCAGCCCCTCAACACTGCCTAGATTAGAGACCAGTGTTCAGCACTACTCTCCCCATGATTAAAATGCAGCAGCACACCACACTATTACTGTTGCCGCTAGAGTGCTGTGGTCTGTCAGTGGCCCTAACCATGTGTTTTATGACCTTGTGTGGAAGTGAACTGAGTCTAGCTATGGCCAGCTCCTCCCTTTCCCCACATGGATGGTTCCACTAACTGACCTGAGTGTCATTTTACTCCATCCACTCTGGGTACACATACATGTTTGAGAAGAGAATGAGAAGTAATCCAAATTTATCATCAACAATGTTCTCTATGCCTTACTTGCTTACCCTGCTTCCAAAATGTACTGTAAAAGGGAGTTCAGTAATGAAAATTATGAATGATTAAACATCCCAATATACATTAAAACAACATTGTTGTAAATAGACACACACACACATCCATTCATACACTCACAATAATGTGGAAACACGCACATACACACAAGCGAACAAATACACGCACACACACAAGCATACACACAAGCGCACATGCACACATACTCACATGCACACACAGACACACACAGAATCTGCTTCCTTTCTCTGAAGATCCCACATTTTCACCTAACCGCCTGATCCTGGTTTCTAAGCGCATTTCTCTGAGTCGAGCTTGGCAGTAAATTATTCATGGACTCTGGGTTTCTGCAGAACAAAGAACCTGTAAAAAACGGCTCCAGGAAAGATTAACAAGCACTTTCTCAAGTTGGCCATCGACACTCTTTCTGTTTAAGATAACCTTTGACTAGTCTTGAGTAAGCAACTCTCTCAAATTCAACATGACTCTATTTTCATAAATTGAATACTGAAGAAAATACAATTCAATATAGGTATAACCCATAACTGACAATTATACAGGCAAAATGTTTCTCTTCGCTACTTCTTCTTTAAGTCAAAGTTACCAGACAAAACAGCATAGGCCAAAATCAAACTGTCTCTGAAAGGGAAGTATCCAGATCATTTTCATTGGATTTCATTGGTGAGTTATGTGTTCTTGACTTAATGTTGCAGGCCCTGTCCTTCTCTTTTGACGCCAAAGGCACCTATCTCTAAGATTGGACCTTTCACTGAATGAGGAGGCATAAAGTCTGCAGAGACCAGCATTTCACGATCACTGACTTTATAATCAACGTATAACAGCAAGCCTCTCTGCCCTATTCCTTGAGCATAGTAGTATAATACACTGTACACTACAGTGTATAGGACAACAATTCCCAATTCATTTCCATCATACAGCAATGACATACAGTAGACTTTTCATCACATTTATGTACAGAAAACAGTATATTAGCAATGGAGATAGGAGAATACAGTCATGAGGGTTTGACAGTCAGGTTGCAGTATTTTATTCGTGCAAACTGAGTGCTGGAATGGATGAAATGATATATTCAGTGGTTGGAAAGGGGTGGGGGGGGGTGGGGGCTCTGTTTTTAGTTTTCTTTTCCAGCGTGTTGTGGTGGTGCCACGTGACGGCCCCGTGTGCCTGCCAGCCTCTTTCTTGTTGACTCTCGGGAGACCATCTGTGCTGGGGGGCATTGATTAGAAGTGTGTCTGCCGGGATTACATCTTTTCTGTTGCCATGCCAACTAATCAGCTGGTTTCGGTTTCCATGGCAACAAAATGTCAGAGCTCAGAGTACCATAACACAGAAACCTGCAAACAGCGAATGTTTTCTTAATTGCTAACTCTTCTTGGTTATTTTTTTCTCTCTTTTTTTTTGATAAATATTCTTTGTCTTGACAATAAGTTGTGTTTTGCGTTAGAAAAGAATGAAGAGAAGAGGGGGTGTGTTTTTTATTTTGGTTTTTTGGAAAATTCTCTTTTTCTTACAAAGCAACAAAAGCACAGTATGGAGGAGAAGAACGTGTTAGTGTTTTTTTTTTTTCATTGTGTGATTGGGGGTTTTATTATACTTCCATCCCTGACACATGCATACCATAAAATATGAAAGATATCTACAAGCCTATACCTGCAGGTTTGGAGTTGGGTAACAACTCTAGGGCTCTTTGAATGTGCTGTTCACAGTGCTGTTCAAAGATTAGACCCAATGCGTCTTCAGCCACCTAATATATGTGGTGTCAAACCAGCTGGTGAAAACAATATAGGAGATTGATTATTGACCTGTTCCAGTACCATTACCCAATGAGAGGCATTCATTTAGCCAGACATTGTGTCAGGTAATTCTTATGCATTGTCAACATTAAATGAATGTGACTGATGAAGAACACAGGTGTACTGTATCTTTTATGGAAACAACGGCAGAATGGAACCCCAGGTATGGACACGGCAGAGAAAAGAGCTGTTCTTTTCTCTTATGTCTCACTGCAGGTCTGTACCGAGGGACGTCTGATTCTGGAGTTTACCTTCGATGACCTCATGAGGATCAAGACGTGGCATTTTACCATCAGGCATTACAGAGAGCTCGTCCCGCGCAGCATACTGGCAGTGCATGTAAGTCGCTCTCCCTCTACGAGCAGGGCCCAAACAGTTTAGCGTTTTTATGCATGTGCATTAATATTGTATTATTGGTGAGGGTAACAGCAATATCCATGTCCCAGCATAAGGGACTCTTTCTAGTAGAACTCTAGACACCCAACACTGACCTGAGAAGGGTTTTTATTCTGGTTCAGATATATATTGGCAGAAGATTCAAAGAAATGAATAACATTCTGAAATGAAACGCAAAGAAAAATATTCTTCTGTAGTCAAATTCCCATGAAAGACAAGACTGCAGTCTTAAGTATATCTAACTGATTGTGTTCAACATGATAAATGGTAAGTTTATGAATGTGTATGAATTCTTGTTTTATACATCTTAACCCTTTCCCTGGTTTTTATTTTCATTTAGATAATCTTTTACTTTTCTTTAACAGTTAACCTAGAGCAAGAGTGATTGTTTTATTAAGTTCGAGAAAGATCCTGGCTCTGCTAATACAAATGAATTTGTTTTTTTTTTTAATCATCTCAGTGTTGATGTTATATTTGATTGTTTGTTCAAGAATTTATGAATGTGTTCAGTTTTTAGTTCCCTCCTTTGCATGTGTTCAAGTTATTCAGTAGTGAAGGTTAGTGTGACGTTCCACCCATGTTATAATATGACCAAAACCAACAAAACGCAGCCGTTGCTCCTCATCAATTGAAGGTGCTGTATTGAAACATAAATGTAAATATGTGAAACATAAATCATATGAGCATAATTCTCAACAGTCTCACTGTTTGTGGAGTAACTGGTGACCAAGGATTCAGTGAGTAGCATATCGCATTCTTTGCTGAACAACATGTCAAAGAGAAGAGCTGTCTTGTCGTTTTACCTTCTGCTGCCAGCGTTGTGGGTCCCAAATTGTTCTCCAAAAAGAGAGAGGGGGGGAAAACTTGTGGAACTCAGTCAGGTCTAGTTTGTGTAGGCCTTGATATCCCATTTGTAACAAAGAATGACAAGTTATATGTTTTAATATGCCTCTGTATACACCACTGTTGTACCCAGCTGTTAACTGTAGCCTGTTACTCTTACAAGCTGTTCCAGCATCTGTTTGCCTATTTTATGTACAGCCTGTTTCCAACCCCAGAAACACAGTTTGCTGGCTGTTTTTTTGGGTGGTGGACCATTCTCTGTACACCTTTGACATTGCCATGCCTAAGAACCCCACCACGGGTGGTGTTTCTGATACACTTATCACTAAAATTACAGTTTTGTGCCAGCACTTTGCAGTGTTTGTTTAAAGATATTGCTTTTATGCCTTTATTTAATGTTGATCTCAAATGTTATATATGTCTTTTTCAATGTGTTTGTGCAGTGTCCCAGAACAGATGCTCAGAGCTGTTCTGCACACAAACCTGTATTTGATGTGCACGGTTACATCTTACACCAAACAGCAAATGTCTTACATTTGATAAAAAAGCAGCAACAATTTCTATAAATGTAATGCAATATAAACTTGTATGAGAGAGTGTATTAGGCCTGTCATTTTCTCAAAATATTATTCCAATTATTGTTGCAATGTTTAAACTTGATAGTGATATTTCACTATTACAACTCACTTATGTATTATGAAAATCGGAGACATTGTAACACACTGCTACATTCAATCATGATGGAATCCCAGTTAAGCAACTGAAAACAAAATTAATGGATAGTCAAATACCCGCTGGGCTGTTGCTTAAGTCGAATTATTTTTACTGCTACCTTCGGGAGGCTGTAAATGTGTCTCTGTAATTGTACTGCAGTATCGCAGCTCCGCTTCCTGAATGTCTATCATACACAAGAAAGACCCCGTGTTGCCTGAACAACAGATACAGTGAGACTGTTAAGAGACTGTTAAGAATCTGCAGAGGTTTCCGGGCAAATGTGCAAAATTTAGGCCGGTACTCAATCAAATACACTTTGTCCCTTTAAGGGAATGTGCAATTAAATAAAATAGACTATAATCATTTTAACGGCATATGCTATTCTATTTATGAATGAAAGAGTCACAAGCAAAGAATATGTTTGCTTGTTTCCAATAAGGCCCGAAACTACTCTAAGAGACTCATGTTGTGATGTTATGTCTATTTTTATTACATTGAATATGTCCTTAAAGAAACTGAGTACATTTGAATGAATCCCAACCTTAGAATTTTCAACATTCAATATGAGGTCCATGTGTTGGTGCACTCAATTCCTTTAGCATATGTTATGGTACATCACTTATGATTGGAGCAAACAAGCTACCTTAACCAATCATATGCTCTCTTTGTCTTTTTGCACCAGGTCCTTAGTTTGTTATTGTGGCTTATTACCTCAGACAAATGTAGTTTCAGTTCCACTTTTTGTAGCTGGGCAGTTGGTAGTCTATTGCTTATTTAAAGGATGTCTTTTTGCCTTTAACTAGGGCACAGCCACTTCAGTATAGTTCCCAAAAGAATACAGTGTCTACAGATTTTGTTCCAGCCAGTTATTCATTGTAACAATCTGATCCAACCAATTATTGTATGCTTTGAAGCTGTTTTTCCCCCTTTCTCCAGTTATTAAGTGTTTGCTTCATTTTGCCTTTATTTAACCATGTAGGTCAATTGAGAACTCAATTCTCATTTGCAGCAGTAATCTGGGGAATCTAAGGTTGGTTGGAAATGATTGGGATTTGGGAGCATAACTGGTGTAGGGGGAGCAAATGTTTGTGGAGGATTTTTTGAGGACACCAGTGTTTCCTGTTGAAAACTTGCCAAGTGGCATTTCGTGAAAATGGTCAGTCATGAATACGATTTCTTGACTGGGTCCTTATCCTGTCTTACGATGTCACTTCTGGCACTTGGGACTTGACTTCCCTTTTAGACTTTTGGCACTGTTGTCCCTGATTTATGTATGTTGCTCTGCATACGAGCATCTTATGCTAAATGCCTGTAATATAATGTAATGAGTCAGAACCTTAGTTTAACTTCTCCCTCTAAAGGTGGTTCTTTATTGTTTAGAGGCCTAAGTAAAATGGGAGATTCTAGCTTTCCAACAATGGAGTTGAGCTGGTGTAGAGTACCATACTTTTATTTTATTTTTTTAATTAATTTAATTGTGCATTGGGGTATTGACATGTGGAGAGACAGACACACAGATGAGTCAGCCAGCCCATCCACATCAAACATGAATTCAGTGTGAAATTGTATTTAAATGTTACTGTTTGCTGTATCAATATATCACTTGAGACCTACCAAAGTCAATTATGAGCAGATGGCCAGCCCATAATTCTGAAACGAAGAATTAAAAACCCAACATTCCTTTCTCATGTTGGATAAAGCCCTGTTTAGATAAAGGGTTTTTTTGGTGATACCATGGTCTATGTAATGTCTTTGTGCTACTTTGGTAGTGTATGGCACAGGAAACAGTCACTTATTCTCATTTTCGTTCCTTGGATAAATTAATCTGGAACGACACATCTGTCCTCTACAAGCCCAAGTGCAGGATTTTACACTGTGTAGTTGAGTTGCTCAAATTATTTTTGCTGTGTCACAAATTACAATTCTGCAGGTTTCCTCTAAAGAAGAATCACAGAGGTTTAAAAAGAAAAAGACTTTTAGTTCAAGTTTATGAATAAATGTCTGCAGGGTGCGAACCACTCATAAGATATGAGCTCACCTGAAAACATGATCTGTGACATTTTTGGGGGTTCTCTAAAATATTTACAATATGCTATTTTTTGGCATGCATTTGATTTTTCTGTATCTTCAACATCATGAATCATGTGTAAAATTGGGCTGTTATTGATGTATGATTGATGCATAAGGGTGTTTCATCACTAATTCACTTTAGATACCGGCATGCATGCTATTCTTCCATCACCACCAAAGCATGGCGGCGCACTGTCATAAACTTCACCCCCTTCAACTCAAAGATCAGAAAAAAAACGTTTTTAGTCCCACTCAGTCTGTGTGCTGAATCGCCATTATTCATTTCTCTGTTTTGTATTCAGCATACAGATATGTCAAAAAGAAAACAAGGAAGCTTACTCACAAATTTACAAAAAAATCTAAGCCAATCGTCTCTGAAGAGCAACCAGAGCCAGAGGTGGCGTCTTCCACAATGTGGAGGTTTGATGTGGTCATTAACTGATTATTACGTTTGAGATGTTCAGACATAAAGCAAGTAGGCTTAATCGCTTGCAGCTACGAATGTTTCTTTGCAACAAGACTCGCTGTCGGTCCTTTCTTAGTAAGTCTTAGTTTTTTTTTGATGCAATAATTTTTTAGTGTGACAGTGGTGATGCCAGATTAAGAAAATAAAACGGATATACTCCCATTTAACTATTTCCCCATAAAGTGAGCTCCCCAAAAGCCGTGGTATAATTCACACGCTGAATGTATGTGGTGCTTTTACATCTTGCGTGTGGCAGTTCTCTTTGTGATGTACCAGAAAATCATTACTCACTAAAAACAAATTTGTGGTTTTTATTTTTTCCACATTATGTTCTCGACAAATTTTGACATTGTACTCCTTTCTATCATTTTGGTAAATTGTCTGCCTTTATTTAACGGAATAAAGGAATTATTTAATTCTGTAGATGTGTTTGGAGAGGCATGTGTTACAGAAACTTGAAACTTGACTAATCATAGTGGCAGGAACTCAGCTTTGAATGAGCACTACTCTTAGGGTTGACTAGCACCATGTAATTACAAAGTGACATCGCTCCCTGCTTAAGGAGGGTATGGATCAATAAACCTGATTGGCTATACCCTGGTTGATACCAAACCCCTGTATTGAGCTTGCCTGGTTCTCCATAACTGAGGGGCGAGAAGCATTCATGTAAGACACATATGCATTTATGGGAAATCTAAGTGCTGTGCATTCACTTATATGTGTCCTGGTATAACATTTTGTTCATCTGTGAATTAAAGATTTTGTATATTGGCAGAGATAATGAATGTATATATAGACTGGAATAACAGAGCAATGTTTTTGTAGAATTCAAGGGCCTGATACTTTGTAACCTATTCACAAGTTTCAGTATTGTTTCAGTTTTCCCAGTTCGATGAAAAAAAAACTTCCGTGAAACAATGTATCATTCCCTTCGGCCTGATTTGCATGGCATAGTATTGGTTTTGCCACCGCTGTGAGTAGCGCATGTTGTGATCTCAGATGATGCAAGTATATCTCATTAGCGATAGGCAATATGTTCATCCCATTTACAGAATGTAAGGGACATCTGCCCCGTCCTCTTTTATCATCATCTGTTTACCGTTTGCATGGATTTATGGACCAGGCCTCTGCAAAAACTGATGTCATCCAGTTTGACTCTTCAAGCTGAGGTCATCGGGTTTGATTGGCTGAGAGTAACGTTTTAAGGGGATGAGGTCATTGCTAAACCCTGGATCAGTGCATTGACTGTTTCGGCTCAGCTCCCTTCCTTGTTGCCATGACAAATACTTGTGCTAAAACTATATATCAAGACAAAAGACTGCAAATGTTGCTTTAAAAATAATGCTCTGTAAGATGACTTTTTACAAAGAAAGCAATGCATGTTTTTTTTTTTTTTTTTTTGATGTCTGGTTCTATTTTGGTCACAACAAATTTAGGACAGAGGAAATTAAGTATAGTAAGGTCACAGTGTCGCTCTAGCTGTTGTGTGTCTTCCATTCCTCCATGCTAGACTTCAATCCGGGACAGGACAGTATTTGTTCGTTTTTAGCTTTTAAATTAATACATCTTAAAATAATAGTTGACCCTTAAAATGAAGGTTATTCCTTCATATTTATTTTCTTGTGAAATGTCTTTTGATGCACAGTGACAGCTCTCAGTAATATATTTTTGCCCTCATTTCAAAATGAAAATCTGTATATCATAAATGTCCTTGAAATAGCAACAACAATAAAAGAAAATTCCATAATTTCTGAGCATCAGTCATTTGTAGGCTGACTTCCCACATCACTAACATCTTTGAATCCATAATTCAAATTATTATATGTGCAGTTACAGGTATATCCATAACAATATGGCCTCTTAAACAACCTCATATATATTACGACTCATAAATATATAGCAACTTTCATGTCATGATCTTGGAGTGCAGAATACCCATACAAAAGCCTAATGCACAGTGTATGTGATACATATTAATTTAATTGAATTTGTATTGGTGGTATCACATAGTAAATTTAAAGGGCTAGTACACTTCCATACAATTTGATACAGAGTAGGATCTGTCTGCCTGTTGGGTTAGATGCTGGTTTCTGATGTTTTCTCTCTCTGTTCAGTCCCAAGACCCCCAGGTCCTGGAGCAGTTGTCCAAAAACATCACCAGGGTGGGTCTGACCAACTTCACCCTCAACTACCTCAGGGTAAGAGCAGTGAGATGCACAGAGTTGGTATCACCTGTTGTCCCCCTCTCCCTAACTGTATACACTTGGTATTGCCCTGGCACAATCTGTGCTAATTCTAGTCTTGCAAGACAAGAAACTGTAATCCCACATACAGCCTGGTAATTTTTAAGGTTGATATGAGTGTGTGAATATCTTAATTCCACCCTGCTTTTGTAAGATTACAAATAAGACTTAATGTGAAGGCCTGATTAAGTCAATTGACATTTTACCCTCACAGCATTGATTGTATTCTATTAGACAATTAATTCTTCTCAACTTTATGGAAAGTAAAGACAAAATATTTGTTGCTCAGTGTAAGCCAGCACAAGTTAACAAAATTGGCCTAAAAATTCCTGTATAGGAATGACGTCCACAAAAAATTGCAAGTTTCTCTATGTTCCATGCGTCAATGGCTTAGTTGAGTCATGCTAGATGCATTCAGATGTAGCACTTGGGACTGTTTGATGAAAAGCACATTATTATTATTATTATTATTAAGCAACATTATTTGTTTTAATTAGGTGACAGTTTAAAAAGTTTGTGCCTTTTTTGTTGTCTAGGCACGTTTGTTGCAAAGAGTTTTGCTCATCATGTCACCATTGATCAATACCAATGCAAGTCACATGGTTTAACCTCCTTTCTGCCTTTCCGTGCTTTCTCTCCAGAGAAACGTGTTCACAGACAAATGTTCCCTTTGAACACAGTGATTGTGACCCAGCAGGACACAACTGTTTCTCAGCATGTAGAAACATGTCATATTAATAATCTTTCTTTTTTTACATATTCTCATCTTTTATGTAGTTCTCTTCCTATCCTTTGATGTATCTTGAAGCAGGCTTTTATAAACCACAGACGCTGGAATTGTCAGCTGCTTTCTTCCTACCAAAACGTGCATGACTTTTATCAATAAAACATTGAAAGCCATAGGGAGCAAATTCATAAATATTACTAGCTGAGGTCAGGCCACTGGTTACATATTAAAAGACAGTTTAGTAAAATATTCATGGTAAAAGTATGACTAGACTGTACCCCTGACAGCAAAGGGCAGGAAGTTATTTTGCTGTGCTGTTTAGCGTTAGCTAGCCATGACAGAGAACTTCCACTATAAATTCAATGGAATGTCCCAGTCTCGATACCCATTTATGGTCAGTTGTCAATGTTGCAGATTTACACCATCCAATCAGAGATTGACCTTACTAAATCAGTGTGGGATATCACCCAATTAGAGCTGTCCTATTAACAATTTCATGGTGAAAACATGTGATACTTGACTGGTTCTCAGCAGTGAGGCGTATTTACTGTCATGGGGGTTTTGTCGGTAGTTTTCATCCAGCTGACTGATGCATGAATCATTGCATGAAGTTTCCGTCCAAGAGACAGTATGAGTGGTGCCACCTTTGTGTGCTGCTAAATCCTGAAGCCCAGTCAACTGCAATAGACAACAACATCTGCGTAGTTTATGAAACTGGATTTCTATAGGGCTGTACCAAGGCTGGGTTTCTTAATTTGCCTGTCCATTAATTCACATTTAAAAATGTATACTTATCTACTTGTGGTGTTGCATCAAACATTAGAACAAGATTATAATTACGTTATTTGTTACTTAAGTATACTGTTTACTTAAGTATCGTGTTTATGATGTATACATATAAAAGTTAACATATGATCCCATTGCTTATCTAGTGACAAGAATAAATCCCAATCAATAAAGTATTCAATTTACATTACTGATATTGCATTTTGACATCACCTTTAAAATTATAAGCACTTCACCATATCTTAAAACTGAAATTTCTGCATATCAATGAGGGTGTGTGTATACCTCTGAGGTTCTGTTTTTTCTTCCCCAAATTTTTAAAACTCTTTTAAAAGCTTCTGTCGTTCTCTGCAATTGTGAGCTGAAATTGAGTGACAGCTTCCTGGCCGGTGTTCAGACTACCTGTCTGGTTGGAATAGCTTTATTGCATTGTGTAGCTCTTCCATTTAGCGAAGCTGCAGGCTTCCTCTGAACCGTGCTAAAAATAGCCCCCCATTTTCTGCAGACAGGAAAACAGGGGGTTGTTCTTAAGCTGAGGTAGCATACTATGCTACTGCTAAGACAACAGGCACTTGAGGGATAAAATAGCAGCCTTCACAGTGAAATATACATATTCATTTCACATGCAAACCTGCAACATGACAGGGGTTTTTCTCACTCATCTGTTTCAGTTGAATTCCATAAGCCAAAATTCCCGGTAGACATTTTATACAGCTTGTATAGTTTTTTTTTACTATAGTCTTCAGTTTGAGCACCAGGTGCTTGTGTATACACATACAATCACAACCATATGTTCCCACAATTAACAGTGTTGCGTGGTAATCTTTTGAAGGGCTTTGATTTTTATCATGGACGTCTTTTGCAAGACTCAGTCGTTTCCCACATGAGGATTACACAAATAGCATGAAGGCTACAAGAAAACATAAAACACACATCTCATCCTCAGGGCTGCCTGTGTAATACTATGTAGAAGACAGATGGATGGCCCAAACACAAAATAGCAAGTTCAGGTTATGAAAGAATAGAACGGTATCCTGGGAGATTTATCAATGGCACTGGCTCTTGAAGCATTGGCGTGGTCATTGGTTTGGATCTTGACCCTGCAAGTGACCATGAGTCGCACTTAACCTGTTGAGCATCGCACAAAATAGGAGGGTTTCAGCAGGATAACGGCAGCTCATTGGCTTAACAGTGACACGGCCGACGGGAATGAGTACCGTGCCTGCTGACTTCCTGATCTTAGCTGCATCCGGTCTGCAGCAGCTGCGCAGCTCTGTGTCTCTCCTCAGAGCGATACTTTGACACTCCTTGTTGGAGCCATTTCTTCTCATTCTTTTTTGGAGAAAAGAAAATAAAAATTAGAAATGTACATCCTTATGTTCATATTTAGTTTGGGTTTTATGTGCGCTTATGTGCGCAAAAGTCTTGTTAAGCCTTTATTAACAGTCTGGGATTGATGATGTGAAGGGTTAAAGAGCAGAAAGGTATATTCTGTAGGGGAGGTGTGGAAGGAAGGAATGTGAAAGAGTCACAGTTTTTCCACTGCATAGCAGACGCATGTAACATTTAAATAAGAAATGGCTTTTTTGTTTTGTTTCTCTACCAGTGAGTAAAGGTTGTTTTTGTGTTTAAATGCGACGGATGCGCATGGTAACTTACATTCCCCTTGAAGCGATCAATTCGTACAAGGTCACTGCACTCCTTGTCGAAGCATCTTGTTGTCTCCAGCACAGTTTGATGATGAGATGACAGTAAATCACAGGGAACTGGTCTTTGTGGAAACCGTGTAGTGCGCACCCAGCGTTGGTGATGCCTCATCTGGGGCGATGTCTACTTGGCATCGCCTCCGAGCACCTCGTGGAGCCGCATTTGAGCTGCTGGCACGGGGATGGGGCCGACGGTGGGGCTCAGGTGTGAGGGCTCTGTAGCTTAGCACGTTAGCGCTGTCTGGGGCTGTCTGACATTTCCTGGCAGTGTGCCACCTCCCAGAAGGCAAGCGGTACCGAAGGCACTGCGGTCGTTCCTCACCGAGGCGGCGCTCCTGTTTGCTTCTGGGACTGTCCACCCTGTCTGCCACATAGATGAATATGCTCTTTTGGTAATGTATTTATCTCATTAGCCGGAAGCCATTTCCACCCAGAATCCTCCTGATAATAGACTGCTGAAGCTAAGCAGGTGTGGGCTTGGTTAGTACCTGGATTTGAGATATCTTTGGAAAACTAAGTCGCAGATGAAAGAGGTGCTGGTGTGCCAGTAGAGGACAGTCTTCCCTCTGGAGCAAGGAGGACCCCAATGACCCAGCACTGTGATGGGGTCACTGCTGTAGTGGGTGCCACCCTTTGGAAATGAAACATCTAACTGTAAGCAAATGATGCTTGTACTTTTTTCAAGATTCTTTTTAACTGTGCCCACCAGCTGTGCGTTATACTGGAGCCCATGCAGGAATTGATGTCTCGGCACAAAACCTACAACCTGAGCCCGCGCGACTGTCTCAAAACCTGCCTGTTCCAGAAATGGCAAAGAATGGTGGCCCCTCCAGGTAATTTCATCCGACCTCAGTGTCTACATCTGCTTTCCATGCGGGGGTGGGGGGCAGGGGAGTGGCATCCCCACTGGTGCCCGGCCTATCTGAGCCATACCCGTCCTTCCTAAAACCAGATGAATGTGTGGCATGCGAGTCATTAACAGACCATTAACATCTCTGTCCTGCTGCTTTTATAATCAGGCATGTTCTAGGACATCCATGCATTGGGAGTGATAATTCCGTTAGCTCTTTGGTAGCTTGCACAACTTCAGCTTTATTCTAGCTCAGAGAATAATAGCTACCAGAACAGCACCTTCACAAGCTGCAGCAAAGTGAGTCCCACTGCAATTAGTCTGATGCTGGAAAGTACAGAGCTACCCTGCCTCCAAGGTTTGGCAAGGTGCATAAAATTGGCTTCGTTTTTCATAGCATTTTAGCACAGCATACAATCAATATTTGTAATACAGAATGACAGAATGTGGCTTTTTACATGTGTTGGGAAATTTTTTTAGCAATTAGACTTCTCATACTTCCATTCCAAAATTTTGGCATTGAGATTTGATGTTAAAATGCATAATTTAAACACTTTAAGCAATAAAATGGTGTAGAAAAACTTACATTTTATTTAAATACATACATTAGGTCCCCAGCACTTCTCTGTTCCTCAGTGAACTCATTTCCCATAGAGGAATACTCACCATATGGAGTATTTCATTGTTAATTCATTTTAAACTGCATTACATTAAATCAAAGTGATACCCCTTCCATAAATGTTAAATGTTTCATTTTAAACAATCGCAGCCAGAACACTTGCCAGCTAATCATTTAATCACACGGTAAGGCAATCAATTCTGAGTTACTTCCACTTAATGTGCTTTACATTGTGTATCTTTGTATGGGGAGAAGTAATTAATGAAAGTATAGTTGATAATCAGCTCTGAATTGACTCATTGAGAAATTTATGTTGGTGAGGAGGTAGATTTAGTCATTGTTCACCCACATCAAAGTACAGTAATTAAAGAGTAGCATAGCTTGCAGGAGAGAGAAATGGCTCTGAAAAAAGGTTTGCTCAAGTTAGACCCACAATGTACAGTAATTATTATCAAACACATACCTTATTGGGTGCCCATGCAATTTCATGCAGTTTAGGTACCTATGGATTGTGTGTGTGTTTGTGTGAATATAATACAAAATATGATACAAAATAATCATAATGATCGCCTGTAACCTGTATCTCATTTTATTTGTTGACTTGCCTTTGGATATAAATATTCCTTCATCGAGAGAAATAAACAAATCGTCAACCACTTCCAGCAATTTCTCAGACCCAGGCAATAATTGGAGGCCTATTACCTTTTCATCTGAACTTAAATATTGAATGATCTGTTTATCATTTTATACATACCTTCTGTTCCAGTTTTTCATTTATATTCATGATTCTTTTTTAATGTTTTTTGGTAATATATAAAAACATGTAAAACAAAATCCCGACTTCCTTTTCAACACAAGTAAAATCCAATCACAAGAGACTGTAATAAATATAGAAGATCAGATATTTTATCACCGCTATGTTTCCACTTTAATGTCAACATTCATTATTATGGCTTGTCATGAATGTCTCTGTGTGTTTTTGCTATATGGAAGGAATAATGATTTTGTTAAATGTCATTCCCTACGCATCCAATTTAGCAGGACACCCGCCGAACTTCAAGACGGAAATTTTCCCCTCCAATCACAAAAAAGGTATTTGCATGAAATATACATTTTTCCATAAAAGCTCTGTCACCGTTTCACATAGCATGGGAAATTCATGTCAGCTTGCCGTGGCTGTATTAATAATCATGTCTAGCACATGTCTAGGGACCTGCTAACTTATTAATGGTACACGATATAACATACATATTTTACACTGAAGCTTACATGGAGAGTATCTCTTTATTTTAGATACCGTTTAGATACTGAGACTGTGTATATAGGTGCATGGCTTCATGTGTTGTATGTCCTGCATGTAGTTATTTAGATTGGTATTGACTTTTTTTGATAACGAGGGGACTATTTAGAGTGGTATTGGGTTTGCACAATGATGGGGACTGTCTTGATGGTTGTTGGGTTTTATGCACATGTGGTGACTGTGTAATTTGTGTTGTGTCATTGTTGTGTGGATTTGTCTGTTTGTGTTTCAGCTGAACCAATGAGACAGACAACCACTAAGAGGAGAAAAAGGAAGAACTCGGCCAGCAGTGCAGCGAATAGCAATGTGGGCAACATGAATAGCAAGAAGCGCAGTCCAGCTAGCAGCTTCAGCCAGGTACCTGCACACATACACACTGATACACAACAGCTTCAGCCTGACCAGCCAGGTACCTGCACTCATACACACTGATACACAACAGCTTCAGCCTGACCAACCAGGTACCTGCAAACATACACACTGATACACAACAGCTTCAGCTTGTCCAACCAGGTACCTGCACTCATAAACACTGATACACAACAGCTTCAGCCTGACCAGCCAGGTACCTGCACTCATACACACTGATACACAACAGCTTCAGCCTGACCAGCCAGGTACCTGCACACATACACACTGATACACAACAGCTTCAGCCTGACCAGCCAGCTACCTGCACACATACACACTGATACACAACAGCTTCAGCCTGTCCAACCAGGTACCTGCAAACATACTCATTAATGCACACCAGCTTCAGCCTAACCAGCCAGGTACCTGCACACATGCACACTGATACACATATGTATAATTTTACAAATGTATGCAAATACATGCACATATATTTTCAGACACACTCCTACATTCAAACACACACCCACTGATACACATTCATAGACACACATAGATTCCTATACAGTATATCCTCTGTGGATATAACCTCACAGAACCCCAACCACAGCTATGTACTGTTCTCAACTATAGTATACACATAAGCACACACACACACATTTACAAACATGTAAGAAAATACAGTCACACTTATATTATTCATACATACACACACACACGTTCACCCATAAGCACACAGGTATATACAGTACCGTGGAAAAGTGTTTGCCCGCTTTCTGATTTTTTACATTTTTGCACATCTTCGACACTGAATATTGAAAAGTGCCAATTTATGGAAAGGTTATCGCCCACTTACACTCAATAAGTGGTTACACCATCCT
The DNA here is from genome assembly GCA_022829145.1 of Albula goreensis. NCBI lineage: Eukaryota > Metazoa > Chordata > Actinopteri > Albuliformes > Albulidae > Albula > Albula goreensis. The sequence continues at coordinate 5,361,904 of CM040758.1, forward strand.
AAGCAGCAATTAATCTTTTTCATCGTTATGTTTTTCAACCATTTTGCTTAGAGATCCCCCATGTGTTTTGGATCATTGAGTTGCCGCATGACCCAGGTGTGCTTCAGCTTCAGCTTCAGCTTGGATGGCCTGAAACCCTCCTGTTGAATTCTCTAATAAAGAATACAACACAGATCATGATGCAATACAGCGACCCCAACACTACCACCATCACGCTTGGCCATTGATATTTTTTCCTATAGTATGCAGTGCTTGGTTTTCACCTGACACAATAGAGCTTGTTTTGCCCAGAAAGTTCCATTCTTGGCTCATCTGTCCATAGAACAGTGTCCCAGAACTCTTGAGGATCATCCAGGTGCACTTTGGCAAGCTTGCGATGGTCTTTTACTATCTTACTGAGCAGTGGTTTCCACCTTGCTACCCTACTATGCATCCCATTTTTGTCCAGAGTCTTAGCCTTAGCTGCTGGATGAGGGGCCTGTAGATCCCTGGATGTTGATCTAGGTTTCTCGTAAATTCCTGGAGAATTCTACAATCTGTGTCCTGACAACTCCACTCTGATGGTATGCCCAATGATTTGAAGCTGGGAGACCCAAATCAGGCCTGTTCAAATGGCCAACGCTAACAAGCCCTTCAATTGGGTTGAGCTAACTAGGATGACAATAACTTTTTCACAGCCTGAAGACTACACATTTGATTTATCTTGTACGATAAACCAGTGAAAGAAGCACCGGACTCTGGTAACATTTGCATCCACGGTACTGTATGTACAAAGATATGGGGATCAATTCAATCAAACTTCTATAACATTGTATTTTATGAAATGAAAAGAACACATTCCAAAGGACATGTTTGCTTGTCTCAAATAAAATATAATATACTCTGTTGAAATGCAAATTCCAATTCAATAAAATTTGTTTGATTGTCTATGGGCCCATAGGTAGGTATGCACACATTTGTACAGAAGGATGACTCAAAAGGCACATACACAGAAGGACACACACACAAACACACACACACACACACACACACACACACACACACACACACACACAGCTACCTCAGAACCCAATTGGGGCACCAGCAGGGCCTCCTGTAAACTCTGAGATTGAACGGGGGGCTCGGTCCACCTGAGAATCACAGAGAAACACTGCAGAGAGAGGGAGAGCCTCTCACAGACACTGTAACCACTCACAGAGAGGAGAACTCCTTATTCCACACTTAATCACTTCCTACTGCCACACTCTGAATGTTTATTTTGATCCAGCACCAGGGATGTGAGTGCATATTTTGGTCCAGCAGTGGAGAAGTGAGTGTGTATTTTAGTCCATTTACTGGGTTGTACATTTATATCCAGCAGTAGGAATGATAGGGTGTTTTAGGCAAGTTTGTGGGTTCGATACCAAGGTTGTACATGTGTGTATTTCAATGGAATGGGTATCAGTACATGTCTTGGTCTGATAGCAAAGGTTTGGTGGTATGGTTTGGTCTAATTGCAGAGGTGGGGATGTATATTTCTTTCCAATTTGAGGGCTTTGAGCGTGGATTTTGGTCCAGTAGTGAGGGGGCTTTACTGTTTATTTTGTAGTAGGGGACTGAAAGTTTGTTTTTAGAATAGTGAAGAGGTCTCACTGTCTGTTGGTGAAGATGCTTTAAGAGGTGCTGTTTTAAGTCTGTTTCACCATACTGAATAGTTTGCCAGGAGTGCTAAGTGAATTTAAGGCTGCAAAGTATGGTCAGGACTCCTGGACAGGAGAGCCTATGGGATTGTATCACACAGGACAGCTAGAACTCCTGCAAACAAGGGCCTTTTTGATTGGTTGTTACACATTTAGAATGTCAGCACAAGAGAGCACATTTGATTGGTTGTTACATAGCACAGTTAGAATTCCAGTGCAAGAGGGCCCATTTGATTGGTTGTTACATAGCACAGTTAGAATCCCAGCATAAGAGGGCCTATTTGATTGGTTGTTACATAGCACAGTTAGAATTCCAGTGCAAGAGGGCCCATTTGATTGGTTGTCACACAGTACAGTTAGAATTCCAGCACATTTGATTGGCTGTTATGCAGTACATTTAGGGACTCTGTATTGCCTTGAGAGTATCAGTCAAATGCTAAACAAAATAAGGGAGAATGTGAAACATTTGTCATGTCCATATTCCAGCTCAGAGAGTGGAGGGCTAGGCAGTGAGAAAGTGCTATCCCAGCTTCTGTCGTGCTCATTTTGGTCACATCTTGCTGTCTGTGTGTCTGTCTCAACATCAAGTTCAAATGTGTTCATTGGTATTGCTAGCATATGGCTACATCACCAAAGCATATGCTAAAAATGGGAGGAATAAAATATAAATATATCAAAATAGCAATAGGGCATAGGAGAGTCTTTCATCATTATTATTACCCTCTGTCTTCCTCTTCCCTCTTTCAACCTTCACCCTCCCTCTCTCTTTCTCTCTCTCCCCCTCTCACACACTGTGTGTCTTGATTTCTGGAACCGAACTGTGTGTGGAATGTAGCATTCCTTGAGAATTTTTTTATATGGGAAACACTGTGTGCATTTTTGACATGAGATGATGTGTAAAACAGCGGCCAATCCAAACTGTGTATCCATGACACACATCATGTGTGCTTCAGCTTCAGAATGTGACCATTGTTAGTGCTGAAATTGACTGATGCTTTGGATTTTGCAGGTAAGTATAAGCACAAAAGGGTGTTTCATGTTTGTAAATGTAAGCCTGTTTTCTCTCTCTCTTCTATGTACCTGCAGCAGCGTCAGGATCCGGTCCAAATGAAAAAAGTATGACTAATGCGCACGGTAGTCTGATGTGACTCATTGCATGCACTGTTTCCAGAGGCAAGTGTAACTGCATAGCTCTTTCTAAAGGGGTTGTCTGAAGCTTTTATGTATCTTCATACACATCTACATGTAACACACATTGGCCCCTTTACTCACATCTACATGTAACACACATTGGCCCCTTTACTCACATCTACATGTAACACAAACTGGCCACTTTACACACATCTACATGTAACACACACTGGCCACTTTACACACATCTACATGTAACACACAATGGCCACTTTATACACATCTACATGTAACACAAACTGGCCCCTTTACACACATCTACATGTAACACAAACTGGCCACTTTACACACATCTACATGTAACACAAACTGGCCACTTTACACACGTCTTCATGTAACACACACTGGCCACTTTATACACATCTACATGTAACACAAACTGGCCACTTTACACACATCTACATGTAACACACACTGGCCACTTTACACACATCTGCATGAAAACACACTGGCCACTTTACACATTACACACGTCTACATGTGTCACATCCTGACACATTACACATGACACATGTCTGTATGTAACACACACTGGACACGTTGCACATTAAACATGTCTATATGTAACACAGTGGACACATTACACGTGTCTGTGTATAACACACACTGGACACATGTCTGTATACATCACCCCAGGCACTTTCTGCATTACACAGTTAGATAAGTGGTGTGCAAACAAGACTAATATTACTTCATTAGGTCAAAAAGAGAAAACCCAGAAGATAAAAAAATCACACATAATGAGAAGACAACTCCCAAGAATAGACTGCAATCGTTTTTCCTACCCTAATGCATGATGTTTTTAATGATCAAAAGAAACAAGCCTAACATATTTCATCATAGTGATTCTGGGAATTTTAGATTACTTACATTCCACCTGACTGTATGTGACACACTGGGTGTATGGTTGTATATGTCTGTATGTAATGCACTGACAGTATTGTCGCTCTAGTATCCCTGGCGCGCACCATCACTCAGGGGTGGGGGTTCTGGACAGTGAATTCGGACAGCGCTAAAGGGGCACGTGTTGCACCTCCGTTGCGCTGTATGAAAAGTTGTACTTGTGCTGCTGGGAGTGTTTCCTACGTGATCCCCATGACAACGCAGGCTTCTCTGCATGATAGGGAAGGGGGGGGGGTTGGAGGAGGGACATGGCTCAGTTTCATAAGCAACACTGCCCCCTACTGTCAGCTGCTGCTAATCGCCTTGGCTTACCTGCTTACTGCCAGTGTTTCTCAACTGTGTGTGCTGGTTCTCCTTCCACATATCATATGATTGACAACAACCTTATGTAAAACTATTTGGAATTACATAATACTGTTGTTGGTATGAAGATAAAATATAAGTGCAAGGATGTTTAATTTCTCCTGATCCAACATGTTTATCATTGTTGATAGCATGTATTACAATTATTAACGTTAGCAATTGACAATGATTAGCACTGCTAATTCATTAGTGAATTAGTATCCAATCAAATAAGAAGTCCAGCTGGAGGGAAAATTAGCATGCTCAAGGGATCAGAATTGAGGAGCTTTGCTTTGATTGATCAGCTTTGTTTGGTGGAGTTTTGCGTTTGACAAGCTCGGTGTGCTGCCAACTGGACAAAATTCTGCGTGCGTCTCTGTTCATGGCAACTGGGTCATGATTGTGTCATGGCCGATGCAGATCGAAATGCTGGTGCAGGTTTGATCTTGGCTGCCAGGGGTCTCTTTCTCAGTCGATGGCTGTTGCAGGTAGTGGGTAATGTAGGTCAGTTGATGGCGTAAGTAAGTTGTAGCTCAGCTTGTGGTTCCGTGTGGGTCCCTAAGTGAAGAATATGGACGATGTGGGTCAGTTGTAGGTCCATCCATGGCAAGTTATAGCCATGGTGCAGGATAATGCAAGGCAGACGGTCACTGATGAAGGAACTTGACAAACGCAGGGACAATTCAGAAATTCGCAGTGCATTAACAGCTGGATTTATCGATGCTTTTACATTCAGTTTCAGTAACATAATTTGTGATTGGAGCAAACAAACTACCTCAACCAATCACATGAGCTCACACCAGAAAAGAGTTTTTGCACCAGAGAAACTGTTCTGTACATACTTAATACTTCAGTAAATGAGGGCCTAAATATGTGGGAGGCATATCAGACATAATTGTAACTAACACTCTCAGTCTTCCCCAGTGTACCGGCTAGCACCAGCTGGACTGCCCGGTGCAGGCTCACTGCAGGTTGACTGTGGGGGGCCGACGCCGACGTGGGTGGGGGTGTCGATGGGGGTGGGGGCCAGGAAGAGGGGGTTGTGCTGTAACAGATGGCGAATTCAGGGTTCGTTGGCAAATCATCAGGTCTTTTTTTCCCTTCCTGTTAACAACTTAATCAGCTATGCAAATTGTTGAATCAGTGCACATATTGTTATTTAGCTAAAAAAAAAAGACCTCACCTAAATTAATTGCCGTAATTAAGTGGCGGTGCATCAAGTGTCTCTTTGGCGTCTGGGGGAAACGGCTGGCGTACAGACAGCGGGGAGGGATTAGTGTTCTGGTTGGTGGAGCAGCTGGGAGGTCTGAGGAAGCACCTCCTAACCCCCCCTTCCCCCCACTGCCCAAAATAAAAATAAAAAATCTCCCAGGATGCACTTGGCCAAGATGAGGCCCCCATCCCATCACTGACACCACACACATAATGTATCTACAGAAAGGATGGCTGGGATCCAATCACATGCACTTAGTCTCTTTAAGGCCATTTACAATTCAATCACAACAAACTTAATATCACAACATAAGTTGTTTCATTATTTTCTATTTAATAAGAGATGAGCCTTTTCATTCTAAAGTAGAATAACCCATGCCTATAGAAAGTCCTTTTTGATTGAATAGCATATTTCCTAAAGGGGTTTAAGTTTGTTTGATTGGGTCCAGGCCAATATCTATATTGCGGGTATTCAAGCCGTAAGCTCATCACACATTGTATTATTTTAGCATCATTTTAGCAGTTTTATTTGTGCTGAAGAGTTCAGCAAAGTGTGTGTGTTTTTGTTTTTAAATCTGAAATCACACCACATCTTTTAGCCATAACTAATCTCTCTAACGATCACCTTTCTAGCTACAACCTACCACCCTTTTTAGCAGTGAAATGCAATTTATGAACTTGGGGAAAAATGTTTTGCACTCTGAACTGTAGCAATTGCATGACTGAATTTTGCCAACCTGGGATCTAGGAAGAGCCATACAGTTTAGAGGGCAGGGCCGTAAATTCAATTTTTTTTTGTATTCTATTTTCATATAGTTTCATAAGTCTGTGAGGAGAAGATAAATCATTTCTTCAAAAAAGCTGTACAACCATGAAAAAATGGAATTCATCTGTTTTGAATGTTTAAGGCTGTACATGAAATATGAAATATCTCATAATAATGCCAGGTTCATGCAAGCGGTTGTCACAGTTGCCTCAGGTTCAGGAAGTGCATGTAGCCTCCTTGTCAAGAGGCAAGATGATTTTGGTCCATTTTCTCACTTTCCTCAATAAATTACAACACAGCTTGCAACAATAATATTATACTATTATAACAGAAGTAGTAGAAGAGCTGTATCATCTCAACTTCAGGAATTAGAAAGCAGCTTTGCATGACTAAGTGCTGTGTACTGTATCCATTCCATAAAAGTAAACAGGCATTTGGGACCAGGGTATGTTGTTACTTTCATCACTGTTTAGGGGATTTTATTAAATGCACTGTGACTATATTCATGCTGTACCACCTGCCCTACCCTATTGCTTTACTGTATACAGATTAAATTGCTTTAATGCATGATAAGCAGAACCCCTGAAAATATAATTGTTATGGATACAGAAAAAATGAGGCAAATTGATTGAATGGCCTGGGGAGTAAATCATGAAGCTAAATCTTCTTGTTAGCTGGCTAACAATGGTAAACATACACAGCAAAATAAGTATAAAAAAAAAAGGTTCAATCATTTATTGAATGGACCAACAGTATTTAGCTGTTGTTGTGCATTCTGACACAATAAATTGATTTTTAGGTTTGTGTAACTCCCAGAAAAGTCTGTTTGTCTCCTTGATGTTTAGCAAAGTTAGGCAGATAAGTGGAGATGCTTGCGTCATGTTATTCCCCCTACTCTCGTAAGGACAGGACATTGTTATTGTGTTGCTGAGCTCATTCCTACAGCACTGTGAGCTGTGGGGGAGGGCCATGACTGTGCTGACCCTGCGCTGTCGTTGTGTCAGCAGGATGTGATGGTGGTCGGGGAGCCCACCCTGATGGGCGGGGAGTTTGGGGACGAGGACGAGAGACTCATCACGCGCCTAGAGAACACGCAGTACGACGCCGCCAACGGCATCGACGACGAGGACGATTTCAACAGCTCCCCCGCGCTAGGCAACAACAGCCCCTGGGGCAGCAAGCCGCCGGGCGGCCAGGACAGCAAGCCGGAGAGCACGGCGCCCCCGCCCTCGCAGTAGCGCCTCCTCGCCACCAGGGCGGCGCACTTCCACCGTACTCTACATGCCAGCCCTTACCATGCTCCACGCATCCACCACTTCTGGTGTCACAAGACACAAACAAAAGCCCTTCTTTCAGCCCAACTTCACCTAATCTCTGTGGCGGAAAATATCTAAGCAAGTCTTACTGGAGAAAAAAAGAAAACTTTCACACAAAGGCGTGCCAACATACTGGAATGTAAAGAGTGTTGTGCCTCTTCTAGGAGGCTCCTGTGTGTCTACATCAGCCCAATGCACAGATGCATGCAAGACGCCAATGAAGGAGAAAAGAGCCTATGTCCGACCCACTTGGACCAACCCATCATTGTGATATAACACATTTATATCTCCTTATATCAAAAATAATGACCTCAGTGGGGTCTGTGTGCTTTACATTCCGGTTGGACCAGCTGAAAATATCCTTGTTAAAAAAAAAAGAAAAAAGCTAAAAACAGTTTCTAAATATTTGTGTTTTTATCAACAGTTGATTATGTTTTTCATTTAATTAAAATGAGCTCCTCCTCTGTTATCTTGTACCACCTGGTAACAATTGAGAAAAATGTCATCGTACAACTTTAAATAATCAGCGTTTTGAAGTCCTGCATTGTGGAACATGTAGATTTGTATTGATTTTATACTAAACATTTGATATTATTTAGCATTTTGTTTGAGCCTGTTTCTCCTTTTGCCATCATCTTTTAACTCGTTGTGAGTGACTTGTAAGGAAAGTACAAAATACATATCCCTGCCTGTCGTTGCACAGACAATGTTTCCCAAACTGAACAACACGCCTGAATTTGCACAGAACTTTCTGGAACAACGAAATTATGCATTATTTCTTTATCTACCACTGTGAATGTGAGTTCACATTGTGTGTTTTTTAAATCTTAGAAAATTAAACCACTTCTTGTACAGTAAATATTCAATACAAAAAAATAGAAACAGACATGAACACGTTTGCTAGTATTACGTTTTGAATTTGTGTGTGACAGCTGATGATGGTGAAACTGATTTCATGGATATGATATGCGACTGAGAGGTCTGAACTCGGATGAAAGGATCGGCCCTGTTGTTTGAAGGCTAAATTGTGTCATCATTGACACAAAGCCTACGATAAAATCCTCATTGCACATAAGAAAATATGACAGTTATTACTCTAAGCCAGGAGTAGATGTTATGTTTTCTGCATTGTGAGAGAAGTTGCAGATCTGTGTCAGATTCAAGATCTTTGAATTGTGATGTCATGCCAGCTGTCAGTCTCACCATCAGTGTGAATTCTGGACAAGATCAGAAACCCAACTCATCTTCTGATTTTTGACTTCTTTTTTTACAATATATTTTCTAAATGTATGCAGACATTTTTTCTTGAAAATACACAGCATGATTTTTATTAATGATTATGGACAGTTCAGTAGTGTCTATTTTCTTCTCCACATTTGTATCTAAGTTCATGCTTTGCTGCAACAAGCTGCTCGTCCATTTCAAATCCAGATTTGGTCTTACAATCCCGAAATGTATAGAATATATTTTTAATATATGTCAAAATAAATTGTATGGATTGAGAAAAGACTTATTTCATATTTGCAGGCTCATGTAAATGCTTTAAAGATGTATGTATATTCACAATTTAAGGATAAATTGCATCTATGAATTTGGCTACAATTGAAATATTTTATAATCTAGCTCACATTTTGACATATATTGGAAATATTTCTGCCTTTTATAATTTCATATTTTCTATTTGTATTTACATTAATTCTTCTACTGTAGAGAAAATGTTTTACAGACACATCACTGCATGAGGTTTCTGGCACAGTTTGCCACTGCTTTGTTTGTGCTTTTGGGTTGCTGGGTAATCTGTGACATCATAATGTCATTGTCATCACTCTCCACTCAAATGCTCTGCAAAACAATTTGTCTCTCCACAGTCACCATGGTGACCAAGGCCTGAATTCAATCAAAATTCTTTCAACAACTCCTTAACGATGACTTACAATCAAATTCAATCATAAAATGGATAATTCTGGTCATGAAAGATGATTGGTCACGTAGACTGCCTTGCAGCACTATGCTGAGAAAGCTCAGCTAAATAAAATGTCAATAGATCAATTAACATCTTTGCGTCATCCACAGACATAAACATACTGGATGAACAGCATACATCTTTTTGCTTAGTAACCACAGCAAGTGAAAGGGTACACTGCATAGTCTATTCAAGCTTGTAATATGTAAGATTATGTTAATGGATACATACATTATAAAAAAATACTCAAACCCTTGGTATATCAATTTGGATACAAAACAGCACCACCAATGGTTCCTGAAACAATGTGTTTCATTCAATATGACATGAGTCTAGCTAGCTCATTGATTACATGAAACGAACCAAACTTTGTATGTGCAGAAACAAAAACATTCTTTTAAGGGTGAATATTGATTGAATCCTGACCAATACCACAAGAAAACAACTTTATTTGTTGGAAGATAGAATGTTTCAATGTCCAACTTCAGTTCTGAGTAAATGTGTGTATTTCCAGAGAAAGGAATGTACAGGAAAAAAATGTTTCTTTAAAACACTGACATTTTTAATTCGAATTCAGTAAATTTCTTGATATTTTGTGTCACATAAGGTTTGTTGTTCAGGGTGGGAACATTTTACAAAGGTTAAAAGCTTTGTAAATAAGCCAATGATTCAAACCAATGAGAGCCATTCAACTCATTGTTTTGGAGGGCAGCTGAATATATGTGCTTTTATGTTTTAATTGTACTAAACCTAATTCTGGTGTTTTATTAATCTTTATTGTCATCTTCTTCATGTTTGAACTTTTTTGCAAAGAAAGAGAATTGATTACCTCAGCTTGTCAGTATTCTTTTTATATATGTGTATTTATGTAAGCATTTATAAGAAATCAAACATTTCTGGGTTTGTTACAATCAGTCCTCTGGATAATATTGTTCAGTACAACATGTAAAATAAGCAGAACTATATGTCATAACTGAAGTATTTTATGTATGCTTTGCCATTATGCGTGACAATAAACTGTGCTTACATTATATGATTTAGACATTTCTCTTGCATTTTAGAATGTTTTTCAAATGTGTTTTTCAAATTATAATCAGGAATAGGGTATGAGAGGGTCAACATGACATTTTCTTTCTTGAGAAGGAATAGAACGGCTATTCATTTTCTTTCAAGGAATGTACTTTGATCCAAAATGGCTTCTCTCTGTAGTGTCTATGCCCATATATTGGATGCACAGGCTCAACAAGGCCTCATTTAAAAATGAACAGAGGTTTATGCTTCTCTGTATTCTTACAGAAATGCAGTTCATTGTTGGTCAGCTCAGGTCCTGTGCAACCTTGTGTGGCCCCTGGTCAGGCCTCCGTGACATATTTTACATGTAGTTCATTCAACACTTTCAGGGTAGACTATGCAGCAATTTCCTATGTCTGTAATGGGGACTTGAATTACAATTCGTAAATCCTGCCTGATTTTATAATATACAGTGATGACTGCCTACCCACCAGTTAATGTTCTATATCTATGTTCATTTTCTGACATGTTTGCACTGTCCACCGTGAAATGTATCTCAGAAATGCCCCAAAAATTGCAGAATAACATACTGGCAGAAGGGTGAGGTCCAGGCAGGTAAATGTGTAGATTGCCAATGTATCATTACTACTTACTGAGCATAGTGATATTTTGAAGGGAAAATGCTGGCTTGTATGCCAGCAATGATTGATTTTATCACAGCGGAACAGGAAAAGGACCGTGGGGGACAACCTCAATAAGATGTTAAGGGGACAACTCCTGTAGGAGGTGAGCAATAAGATGTTACTCCTGTGGGAGGTGAGCTGCTCCTTACTTATCACCCTCCTGTAGGAGGTGAGCTGCTCCTTACATATCACACTCCTGTGGGAGGTGAGCTGCTCCTTACTTATCACCCTCCTGTAGGAGGTGAGCTGCTCCTTACATATCACACTCCTGTAGGAGGTGAGCTTATCATATCACCTCCTGTAGGAGGTGAGCTGCTCTTACATATCATTTATCACCACTCCTGTAGGAGGTGAGCTGCTTGTTACATATCACCCTCCTGTGGAGGTGAGCTGCTCCTTACTTATCACACTCCTGTAGGAGGTGAGCTGCTCCTTACTTATCACCCTCCTGTAGGAGGTGAGCTGCTCCTTACTTATCACCCTCCTGTAGGAGGTGAGTTGCTTGTTACATATCACACTCCTGTAGGAGGTGAGCTGCTCCTGTTAAATATCACACTCCTATAGCAGGTAAGCTACTTACATTATAATTTTTTACAATTAAGAGGTTGCAATTATGATTGGAATGAACGATAGCAAATGAACTTTAAGAACCCCATGCTCTATAATATTTATCATTTTACCAGTTCACCTATGAACACATTACCAAACAAGTACAGTCATTTAAAATTATGCAATTGCTCCCTCTAGTGGAAGTCAAGGGAAAATGACACTTTCCATTCAACAGGTAATCCTTTGCAAAATGATTGGTCAATCTGGAATTATTTCTGTATTTTATGAAGATGGTGGTGTCAGAGCATCCCTCACCTCATGGTCACAAAAAAGCAAAATTTATGAAACTTGGGTCTCAACTACCAAGCCATATTCAGTCTAGATGGGCATCCATTGATCTTCAAGTCAAATAGTCTCCACATACTATGTCTGTATGAAAATACATAACTATTGCTGTAATTGATTATGAATTGATGGATTGATGGCTTTTGATACACTGTGAGTCATCTGTAATGTGATACTGTTTTAAATGACCTCAGGTTACCTTTGAACTGAGCTATGCGAGCAATGAGCATGTGCATTAGTTCCTGTGTGTGTGTGTGTGTGTGTGTGTGTGTGTGTGTGTGAGAGAGAGAGAGAGAGAGAGTGAGTGAGTGAGTGAAGGGGTATGTGTAGTCATTGCCATGTGTATTTTTGTATGGGTACTTGTCTGTGAATGCACGTGTGTGTAAGTTGTGTCATCCGATCTACAGTGTGACCATCTTTCCCATTCAGCTCATCCCTTGCTGAATGTTTTCACACTGCTCCATTTCCTGAGAGTGGGCAACCCTCAGGAACCCAAAAACCAACATCAGATGCTTATCTGTCTACTGACACACTACTCATGGCTTTATTATAAACTCCTCAATACTTTCATGTTTTATGAGAAGTAATGCTACTGAAATATCAATCGTGGGCAGATATGGTAGGGTAAATTGTAGGTCATTTTCTATGTGACATTGTGCCAAGAAAGCAGGAAGCAATAAGTGTTCACCAAGTCTTGTGTTGCTCTTGTTAAATAAAAAGGCAATAACACAGAGTTTTGGAAATGTTTACAGCTATCAAAACCATCTTATCTGTCCAATAATATTGAGCATTGGTTTTGTGTTCTGTCATGGCAGAGAATTTTATTTATTTATTTTTTTTTGATGTTACAAGAACACTGAAATTCCACAGTGTCATGGCTGAAAATGAAATGTTGGAATGACAGCATAGATGCACTATTAAAATATGATTGTCAGAAATACATTACATTTAATAGACATTGGTTTCACATCAAAACACAATACAGTCACTGCATACAAAGGTCAGGAATTAAATGTAAAGCAAAGAAATTTTGAGCAAATTACGTAGTTTGAAAATGTTTGTGTTCATTTTCAAACTACACTTTTGAAATGGACATAGACATTTCTCTTAATTTGCCATTATTGTGAAAAAAAAAGCCAGGGGTGCAAATTCTAAGAAAAACACTGAATTGAAAAACAATTCTGACAGCAACTCCCTTTGCATTATTTATTTGAAAGTTATCTGGAGTTATGGTACTGACCAAACCTCCTTCATCTGGGCATATACACAAAGTGACCATCGCAATACTGTACATTTATGCTGCAGAGCCTTCGGTAACACCCAGTGAATACACCTGTTAACTACAATTTTAAAAAAAGAATGACGTTTGGGAAATGGCCTCATCTGCAGTAAAATGAAAAACTGACTTCCCCTTACTCTATTTTATTTGAAATTTTTTATAACTGAACTAAAACCGAGCTACTGTGTTTTCAAATGGTTTCAATAATCCTGATAGATGTACCCCGCCATATCCCTAGGTGGCGTCGTTGTGCTGTTTTATGAGAGAAGCATCAAACGCCAGGCAATTTTGGAGGCTAATCAGAAACGAAAACACAATCTCCAGAGTTGTTGCCAAACATCAACCCATGTCTGCTTGTCAACTTTTTCGTCAGGTATGGATATTTCCTTTAATCAATTTTTCGGTCTAGCTAAATGGCAAACGACTTTTAACGGATTCTCGAGTTGATACACCGACGGAAAGGTGTTTTAAAACGTTAATGTATGAGCTGAGATAACGGTTGTAAAACTATGTTCGTTAAAAACCTTTATTCAGTTAAATCTTGAAACGTTTTAAAAGTGTTCAGAAGGCCGCGGAAAGTTATTGAGTTGTGCTGTTATTATGGTTTGCAAGTGTTGTATTTTGTGTAATATTGGTTAACGTTGCTAAATTACCAAACGTAGACAAACGAAGACAGGTGCACTTTTTTAGACACAAGCACCTGCTGGCCGTCTGATTAAACTTATCACAATGAATGTAATTGATAGTTTGGTGGTAAGTAACCTTGGTGAAAATATATATTTTTGGAAATACATTCTAAACCGTACAAGTAATTCATTATCTGTAAACAGACAGAAAGAAATGTACTTATATAATATTTAAAATATAAGAGTGAAATCAGAATTAAAAACACACTAAGCTGTATCCACTTATGTACTCTCTGTGTACGAGAGGAGTATGTTTTGTACCTGAACCAGGTTCCGCAAGGCCTGAGGCAGGTAGCAGATGCAATCCAAAATTGACAAATGATTCTGTCCAAATGTATATGCATACAAAAAAGAATAACAGGTTTAAAAGGAATGTGATTATGAACAGACAAAAAAACCTACTTAAATGTAAAATCATACATTTATATATGAATATAAGATCATCATTCTTATTTCTGACAGTGATATATTTTATTTTGCTTAAAATATATCACTGCCATATTATGGTGTGTTACAATTCATGTGACTCTGCTGAGAGGAATAATGTGAACAGGAAGTATTTAGGCCACCATGATACAGGTGCAGGTTAGTGTCAGAAGGTGTGTATGGGTAGAAATTAGTACCAACAGAAATAGTGTGTGAGAACTTGAATGTGTATTTCACCATCTGAAACTGAATACAATTTCAAATTAAAAATTAAAATGTAATATGATTTTCATATTCAGTTCTTCATTTTAGTTCAGTTTCATATTTCTGCAACATACATCCATGAATGTAGAAAAAGCACACAAGCAAAGATTCATTCAAACCACAGACGACTGTCTGATTCAAAGACCTTGAAATATACTTGGTATTTTACCTTTATATTTGTGGACTTATCTGAAAATTTTAAGATAACTTTTCAAAAGAGGAATACTATTAATCCTATGTACCAAATCTGGTATTGAAATTAAATACTAATTTTCTGCTTCATGTCCACAGATGCATTCATTCAACATGTCCACTATGATGTGTTATCTGAAGTCTGTTTCATGGATTCCTACGTCTATGCGTGTGGTAAGTTCCGCTACATTTGTCTTGAAATATTCCGTGTCCAGTTCATGAATTTCTGAGATATACTGACTAGAAGAACTTTATTGTCTATTCGTTGGCCAATTTGATTTGTGACCAGTGTCCAAACAATAGTTATTATCTCAGGGTGTTTTAAGTACCGAATCAAACAAAATATACATCCTGTTGCACCATATAGAGAATAACAGCCAAGATGGGAGGAAATAAAACATAGTACACAAGATATGAGGGGTCAGAGGGAACCCAGCAGGGCCATTTATTTTAACAAAAAGGAAACAGTGGAATGCAAATTCACAGCAGAAGAGCATTAATTAAAACATTCAGTAAAAGTGAAAAGGGTACAGGGTAAGCTTACCAATTCTAATTAACATATTTCAGAGCAAAAGAGGACAGAACAGGAGCAAATTCTTAAAATCTTATGGTTTTATATGGAAATCAGTTTCATACAAAATACTATGAATATCATTAGTGGCAAAACTCCACAAGCTCAGATTGCCAATATAAGTTTTTAAGGAAACCTCTTCAATAAAAAGGAAGGTATTCAAAAAAAAATTATGTATATATATTTGCTTACAGTTGTATGTATATATTTGGGCACCCTTGGCCAAATTATGTATTTTGTACATATTTCTGCAGAAAACTGTTTACAACTGTACAGTGACAGACCTGCCTATGGGGTGCTGTTTGTGAAAAAAATCTTTTCAGTGTGCATATGAATTGGTTTGATGTGTCTGTGTATTGGTTTTTCATTCACGCACATATTGGTTTGTCAATCACACATCTATTGGTTTGAGTGTCATTTACATTCGGATGATTAACTTCGTCTAATACGGAAGTGTGTTAGTTTGTCATTGACACATCAATTGATTTGTCATTTACGTATGTTTCAGTTCGTAATTTATGATTGCATTAATTTGTCATTGATACATCTATTGGTTTGCTATTTATGCATCTGTCGGTTTCATTGTCTATTATATTAGTTTGACTTGCGAATGTAATGCTTGCTATTTATGATTATATTAGTTTTTTATTGAAGCATATATTGGTTTATCATTTACGCCTGTTTTGGTTCACTATTTGCACCTCTATTACTTTTATTTACACGTATTTTGGTTTGCTAGCTACAGGTCCACTATTTTTATTTTCTCCTATATTGGTTTGATTTACATGTTTATTGCTTCTATAAGCGTATGCATTACTTTGTCGCTGTCATTTCTATTAGGTTCTATTAGTTAGTCTTTCGTGTTTTGGTTTGTTATTTACGCGTATATTGGTTCGCGCAATAGTCAGCTGTGATGAAGGCAGCTTAAAATCATTGCTAGTTTTACTTTAGAAATTGAGCACAATTTTTAAAAATGGCTTGTGTTAAAATATTAGTTTTATAAGCTACATTTTGATATTTGGTAGTTTATATAAGTACATACAATACAGTTGAGTATAAAAGTTTGTATCCCCCCTGAAGATTCTGGGAGAATTTTCAAAACACATACCTCTGTTGTACAATTAATCGCCAAAATAGCATTCCATATACATTTAAAGGTGCTTCCCCTCTTTTTATAGTATGGCCTCAATATTAAAACAGCTGAGGCTAAGTAACCATTTAACTTTAATCACAAGTTCAAAAGTTTGCATCCCCTTAAATAACCCTCCCAGTATTGTACCTGAATATGTGCAATTAGGTGTCTGATGTGTTAAAAACGATTAACAAGGGGTATCAGGTGTGTTGCATTAGGCTTGCAATTTAAATTTACAGGTGGGTAGATCTCCAGGAGCAGTCTCAAGCTGTTTGCTGAGAGCAATAAAGAACAACGGAATAAGGAAAAACAGCTATGAGAAGACCTGAAAAGAAATGAGTGAACTTTCATAGAGCTGGAGAGAGATATAAAAAGATATCAAAGTGTTTAGGGATACCAGTAGCAACCGTGAAGCACCGGAATGCAGAAATGGAAGAAACATGGACACATTAAGACCAAGCTGTCAAAGACTGAGAACAATAATTAAAAGAACTACCAGGAGACTTGTTTGAGAGCTCCACAAACAAACAGTGGAAGACCTGAAAAAGTCAGCAGAGGCAAACAAGTCCACATCTCCGCAGTCAAACACAGTCTGCACAAGCCTGGAATACTGAGGAGAAAAACATGCAAGAAGCCATTGCTTACTTCTAGACACAAGGCAGCACACTTGGAGTATGGTAAGGAGCATGTGAGCAAGCCGGATGAGTTTTGTAATAAAATTATGCGGTCTGGTGGGACAAAGTCAAATTGATTGGTCAGAATTTGCAAAGGTAAATGTGGTGAGAAAAAAGGAGTGAGTAGAACTCCAGGCCAATAGCTACAGAGTTTCGAGCAAAGCCTCCTACCATCAGTCAAAAAGATAAAAATGAACTGTGGGTGGGTCCTGCAACAAGACAATGACCCAAAGCATTAAAGAAAGCCAGTTGGGGATTCTTCCAGTTCTTCCATGGTCTTCCCAGTCTCCAGACTTGAAAGAATAATGGAAGACCTTTGGATAGATTTGAATGAGGCAGTGCCTGACAGATAGCCTTGCAATCTGATGGATTTGGAGTGAATAGGCCAGGAAAAAAGACAGGGTACCCAAAGAGGATGGTGGAGGTTATGAAGACAAAGGGGGGCGTACAAGTTACTGGAGAACATTTCGTAAAGGGGGATGCAAACTTTAGGACTGATCATTTTGATTGTTTTACTGTTACTTTCTCATCATACACCTTTTGAACATTTTTGTTACTTTTGATGAAGGAACATTTGAAAATCCTAAACTTTAAAGCATTAAATATTGTCTTTCTTAGGGGATACAAACATTTGTACTCAACTGTGCATATGTACATCACAAGCGAATGAAACCGATATGAGACAATGAAACCAACAGATACATAAAAAGGGCAAACCAATCGATGAATCGATGACAAATTAATGCAATCAAAAATGAAAAACCAATAGATGTGTCAATGACAAACCATTGTATATACACTATAAGTAAATGTACAAGGAAATCAAACCAATGTAAATGACACCCAGACTAAGTGTGTGAATGACAAACCAATACATTGACACATCAAACTGATACAAATGCCAATCAAACCAATACATATACACACTATTGATTTTTCAATATATAGATATTCAATACATAGATATTCTTCTAACACTCACTACGGTTTAGAGGCCATGAGGAATTTTATTGTGGGCCAAAATGGAAATCGCTGTCCACTGTGTAAATACAGAAACCTAAAGGATGCTTATTTGAAGAGACCTGGTTGAGCAGCTCAAACAGGGTCGCCATGGGCAGCGGGTGGAAACACGCTGTCCTTCACTGGGGTCTGAAACAAAAGACAAAGGTTAGATGTAGGTGTATGGTCAAAATATAGGTGTATAAAAATGTCTGTGTGTAATCTTTCCATTGTTTTCAAAAGAATGTTAAAATCCTGCACAAAATACCAGCTGGCTTTTCAATCACATTAGTTAGGATGATCATAGGAAGACTGAATGGGAGGAGGGAAATGTTTACAGGTGGGGCTTGTTAGAGGTGGGGGTGTGGTCTGTGGGGTGGTCAGTACCTGGAAAGAATAGAGAATACCTTCATGGGCATTATTAATGGGAGGAGAGATGTGGTGTAGTGGGCGGGGTTAGTGGGGGAAGGGGCATGGTTTAGGTGGAGCTAAAAGGTGAACAGAACTTACTTGCTCTTCTTCTGGAGTTGCTGTTGAGTATCCCTCAGCCTTTTGTTCTCCAGCTGTAGGGCAAGCTGGCTTTCCACCATCTCTCTAATCTGCTTAAACTGCACAGACAATGATGGACATGAACCTACAATTACAGTGATCATTTTGTGTAACAGGTGGATCACTCCATAGAACGTGTTAATCTCTCCATCCAGAATGTTCATAGCATCTTACAACATTTCAATCACGATAGTTCATGCTAGTCACTTCATACGACTTCATACATGCCTTATACAACAATAGTAATCTCTTTAATAGTAATTACAGTAAACAATCAATTTATCAATTTAGGCCTGTCAAAACTAGTGTTTTGACTTTTATGATTCATTTGAAATGTTTAATGTATTCATGAAACTATCATGAGATTAATTATGATGTAGTATACATATACACATAACATCTAAGCAAATTCTCACCTCACTAGCTGAGATGGAGAGAGATGGTGGAAATTGTAATTTCAACAAGTTGTGTTTTTTGTGGCTTTTAAGGCTTTAAATATTTAAAACAAAGATTGTTTCACCTTAGTATTTCATTGGATATACCTCCTTTGTTTTTATTCATTAATTTGATGTGGCTTCAAATACTAATGTCATTGATTTTAAAAGAAGCACTTTTACAAAAATATGGAAGTCCAATTAATTGCAATAAATGAGAGCAGATAAGGCAATTTCATGCAATTAATTATGTGTTGGGGGAGAATCTCAGCCAAGCCCCACCTCCATCTGGATGATCTGCAGCTCCTCATAGTTTCTCTGGGCTTTGGCCTTTATGAGGTTCAGCTCCCTCTTTATCGCCCCCTGCTGGTCCCCCACACATGCCTTCTCCCTGTCCTCTTTCAGGTCCTGAGAAAGAGATGCAGAGGGCTAGAGGTGATAACTCCCTTCAAACTGTATAACTTTATTTGGCACTCAGTTCTCCCTCAAGCACAGCCTTGTGCCCGTGCTGTTCCTAACTCCTCCCTCTTCTTGTCAAATACATGCTGTTCCCTCATCCTCCCTCTGCTCTCACCTTGTGCCCAGCATCCAGACTGCAGGGGCTCTTCTGCTTCAAGATGGCCGCCACGCTCAACACCTCCTCCTCGGACAGCGTTAGACGGCGCAGCCCAGCGAGGATGTCTTTAAGCTTCACACTGGTGTTTCCTGCAAGGAGCACAGAGACTGTTCACTCTGAAACAGGAAAGACAGACTGTCAATGTGAGTAAATTGAGCATCTCATCCTACCTTTGTCTTTCTCCTCCACAGACTCAGTCTTTCCAAGCTCACACTTTTCTGGTGCAAGCTCAAGACTCGTTTTGGTTTGAGGCTGAGATGCTTGGGCTACCAGAGAAAAACCAGACTGAGACTCAAGGACAAATAAGCAACAAAAAAGATTACAGAGCAGAAGCTGAAGTGCATTGATATTTTTACAGGCAGCTTTGGCTCTAACATAGACCAGGATGACTCAGTTTATGTCTGAACTCTGGTTCATACACTGCATTTCAAACTCAGTCTTCTGCAGGCAGCATTGAGGGATGTTGTGTCCAAATTAAGATACTTGCATCAGTTCCACCCATATGCCATATGTTTTTACCACTGAAAGTTATTTCCTCATCTGGTTTGCTGTTGTTCGCTTTTGGTCCAGGACTCTTGTTCTTGGGGTCTGCGGGTGGCAAGCAGGGGTCTGTGTTAGGGATGGGTGGCTCAGCCCTGTGATTGGCTGGTTTGGAGCCACCCTCCTCTTCCTTTTCCCTCTTTCTTATCCTCTTCTTTTCCCTCTTCCTTTCCCTCTTTTCCCTCTTCCTTTCCTTCTTCTTTTCCCTCTTCTTTCCCATCTTTCTTCCCTTCTTTTCCTTCCTCTTTTCCTTCTTCTTGTCTTTCTTCTGAGGGACTTTTACGCTCCTCCACTTTGTTAGCAACTCATGGAAGGTGAGGTCAGTGAAGAAGGGGATGGTCAGGTAGACCACGGAAGCAATTATGCCGAATGCCAGGATCCAAAGATCCATGGCCATTCTGCTGGCAGAAAGGGACATTCTGTGGAGACACACAGCTTGTAAGTGCACCATTAACAACCAGCCCCAGTCACATGCATTTCAGATTTGCTATCAATGTTCATTCATCAAAAGAGAATTGAATTCTAATTATGTAGAGAAAAATTTTAATTGTGTGCATCCTGAATTCAGGTATTTTGAGCTTCAGCTTGGTGCAAATGATATGGCATGCAGATACAAGAAATGCAGTGCAGAGATTTCAAGCATGATGATTATGTTCAATTTGTTCTGTCCCACAGTTCCTCACATTTCCTGGATTTAGCAATAAATGAATAGTAATAAATTAAAAACAACCAAAAAATGCACTCTATATTGTTAGCTGCTGTTCATTAAAAACTCAAAGAACATTTCATTGCACATCTTATGAAGTGAGTATGGGCATATAAATGAGAATTACCATCCACCTATAACATACAGAAATATCAGAATTTGGTGCAAGACTGTTTGTTTTATAATGTGCAAGATTGGCTCTTGTACTTTGTGAGTTGAACAATCACTGGAACAAATCCACAGCCAGCACATGGCGGAGAACTAATTTTGTCTCCCTTGTCTGATTCTATAGGTAGTGAGTGGTCAGTCATAGTATTTTCTGTCTGTTATGTTCTGGTCTGCATTTGTTGTCATTGCCCTACATTTGAATTTCCTTCCCATTGTGACATCATACCTTTGGAATCCCATTTTAGTCAAAATTAAATAAACAAATATGTCTATGAAATAAATTATCAGATTTATAAATAATTCAATAAATAAATGCCCAAGTCATTTTGATAAAATACAACTTCATTATATACAATTTTACAAAATAGTATTGTTTCAAATATTTAATTCCAAATGGCTTTTTTCAAACAGCTATGTTTAATAATGAAAACTTTATTTGATAATGTCTTTCTTCATCATGACACTTTTATCACTGTTATTTGAAAAGTGTAATTAATTCGGAATAAAAGTACTGCCACCCTGTGGCAACATCTAACATCATATTCTGCTCAAGGAAAAGAATTAACATTTGTGAACGTCTTTGTTCAGAGATGTCCATTTTTATCCAAAAAGAGTTGGATTGGGAGCTGGCTTTTTCATTAGCACAGCTGTGAAACATATTTCTGCTAATCAGCCTTCAGTCAAGACCTTGATTCACTGGATTCAGCTGTTTTCATAAGTTTGTTTCTACGTTGGCCATTCTGAGATACGGTATGACAACCATACTTGAGTTACCCCTGACTTACCCCTGAATAGCGAGCTTGCTAACAAGCTATATAAAGGTAGTACATTAAAACACATGAAACAAGTTAAATCTGCACTGAACTGCTTGACAAATTTTTTCAAGTAATGACAGAGAGACACTGTATTTGAGGAAAAGCTTAGATATCAACTTACCAAGTCTGAAGGATTTAACTCTTCAAGAAGATGGTGGAACAATACAATATTACAATATCACTACAATAAAATAACTATAATTCAATATCTGTTTCTCTAGAAAGTGACTGGGAGGTCTCTGTATGATATAATTGCAATCAATGACTGGTCCAAATAACTCATTAGTTGATAGTTGTTTGCATTTTAACATTTGTCCTATTGTGACGTCATGGAAGCTGAAATCCTGAAAATTCTAAACAACTTGAATATACAACTGTTGCTGGGAAACAGAATTGTTGTGTATTCTGTCCATTCTATGTTCTAAATTTAAATGAAAACAGTGTTTTGAACAACAGCAAGGGGCTGTGTCCACCAAAGCTGATTTTTCTTCTGCTTATTCCGCGTATTTTTCCCATTGTTTTCAGTAGGAACCAGTTTGCAGTACATTTCGTGGTGAAACATACTTTCAAAAGGATCATCTTTATTGTTTTACAGGAAATTTTTATGGCCCAATTAATAATCTCATTTAATTAAAAAAACATGTTGAAAATAAAATAATAATCTTACATTGATGTGTGTAAACTTATGATTTTACATGTAAGAAGGATTTTTGTCTCTTCATCATCTCATTTCTTTATAACACAAGGTGCTGCCTCCTTCTAAACCCATTATTCTTTGTTTTTATTAAAGAGTTTATAGTGCTGAAAAAGAAAGAATGTTATGAGCAAAGACATGCTTTCCATTTCCATTTATATTTATTCATTTAGCAGATGATTTTATCCAAAGTAACGTACAAGGAGTGCATACAGTCATGCAGTCGGCGAAATACAGGAAAGTGCATCATTTAAACATTGCAGCAGCAGTTCAAAGTTAAAAATAAAGTCTATATAAGTCATAGTAATAAACGTCGCATAGCCTTAACATAAACATAGTAAATAGCCAAGTAATAGATACATTGTCCATAAGAATAATAATACTACATAATCAAAAATAATACAATAGATAATACAACATCTGATCGTCAAGTGATCACAAATGGGTACAATAAGTACTAAAGGGGGAACGATGGTTTGACCAGGTATAGTCTGAAGAGATGGGACTTAAGACCATGATGGAAGGTGTGTAATGACTGAGCGGTCCGTGGTGAGACAGGGAGTTCATACCACCGCTGGGGAGCTTACTTATCCTATGGCAGGATAGTGTTTTCCAGCACAACATAGCATTGTATGTGATGTCATATCAAGGCCCGATGATGTCAATTTTGAAAAATCAGTGTGCATTTGAATTTACTTTCATGACATATAGTCAAGCGCAAATGCCATTCTAGAAACAATACAAAAGAGTATATTTTAGGTTACCAAAGGCAGTAGATGAAAACGTCGTCTTTTATAACATTCATAGAGGAATGCAGAATAGGAGAGGGCAAAGGGGGATTCTGCAATGCCTGCTGGTTTTAATAGATCATTGGTTAATGGGAATCCTATACTTCACACCTTGACACAGTAAATTAAGCAATACATTAATATCAATGAAATAAAAACAGCATTTAAATGAAATAAAAATAGCAATTAATAATGCTAGTTACCATTCATTGTAAACTTATGCTATAAATAACATGTCATTGCACACCTTGTTCAGTAAATATGGACAAGTAAATTAGCATTACCATCCACCTATGACCTATGACCTATGACCGCAGAGATAATGTCAGAATTTGGTGCAGGATTATTCATTTTCTCATGTGCAACATTGGCTCCGTTGCTTTGAGTTTAAGGATGAATGCTTTATATCACATACAAACAACATTACTCACCATGCTGACACAATGTCATATTTGCAGGGATTTAATATATATTGTTATTTTTGTGGATGCTGCTGTCCAAGGTAACCTGTGAGACCAATGTAGCAGGTCACGTCGTAGGCAAGATGAAGAAACCATGAAGCGATAACATGCTTACATTTCAGTTGGAATTACATATTAAAAATATGTGGGTAATAATTTGAAAGTCAGCAACTGTTTCTTACATTACGTACGATTGCAAGTTTGTGGCACAGATAGCTAGCAATAAGATGATTACATCCATAATGCAATTTATTGAATTTATCCTTGATAAAGATTTCTAAACCTAACATACAAAAACCGCAGTTATTTATAAACGTGAACTTAAAATTATTCCCATGCCCAATTATAGCTGCAATATCAGTGGTGCTTATTGTATAAATTGGACTTAATCTTTAAAAAAACACCTTTTTTCTTGGGCTGGTTTCCATCAGGGTAAACCTTCTTCAGTGACACAAAGTACGAACATGAATTAGCACAAACAAGTGTTGCAGCGCTCTATGAAAGAGTTACAGATTGTTGTGGAAAAGTATTGCAATGCCTGTCATATCCACTAGATGTCTCTCTCTATCAAATTACAGGATTAAGGCAAAAAAAAAAAACATTCCCATCCAGTGAAACCTTTGAGAAAGCATGTACATGAACACCAAACAAACTTATGTATTTACTAGAGATATGACTACTATTGCAACATTTTTTTTTTTGTTTAACATGAATTGTTTTATACAGACAATACAAATGATTGTGACATTCCCACATGATTACAATGATTCAAAAATGTTAAACAAATGCACTGTGAACAGTCTGTATAGACAAGGCTAATAGTTTTAGCATTAAAGCAAGTATTAACAGAAAAAATGTATGTTACGAATGGTATCTGTTAAAGTTTTTAGTATAAAGTGCATATCACACAGTTTATGAAATAATATTGTATTAAGCTGTAAAAAACAAGCATGTTTTTCTATATATTTTAACCATACTTTTTTCTGTATATAAATGTATATGTTGATATTTCAAAGCTCTGGTGGCTTGAATTTTCCCTGATTCAGCCGTTATGGCCCCTGTGGCTGAAATAGTGTCACATCAGCAGACCTGCCCATGCGTGGGGGTCCTGAGTGGCAGTGTCGAGCTGCTCTGCGCACAAACACAGATGTGCCCACACGGGAAACAAAATACAAAGCTGAAAAAAAAAAACAGGACATCATACCACTATCGGTAGAATATAAAATCTGGGTGAAAAGATTCAAATTGATGGGGAGATTCAACCAAACGGCGTAGCACCAGGGAGAAGTATACAGGGCCCAAGGGTGTGAAGGGGCCCGCAAAAATCTTAGAATATAAAGAATGGAGGTGCCCTCAGAGCCTGCCTGTGTACAGGGCCCAGAATTTCTGGCTACACCCATGGCTGCGCTTGTGACTTGTGACCTTTGGTTAGCTGCAGTGAGTATGTGGAGCAGGATTACAGTACCTGGAAACCTTGTTATATCTTTTGTTCTTGTCATTTTTAAATGAATAACATGACAATAATAATCCTTCATTTCCATAGTTACATAGTTTAGTGCCCGATATTAAGCAAACAAAATGGGTTCCTGGGGGTTCACAGTGGAGTTAAAGGGATCCTCAGCAGAAGTGGAGAAATAATTACCCTGTAACATGGGGTACTTTATCGGTTTTTTTAACAGAGAATGACAGCCAATTTTAGGGAGAGATTCTCAACCTTAAGGTGGTAATTTTTGAGGGCTTTGAAACTGAAAAGCTTAACAATTATTTAACTTCAGCGATTGGTCTTAAGTCGTACATATATACTGAATGCCACTATCTTAATCGTGTGTTTTTATTTTACTTGCTTCAGACTTGCATATGCGTAATGTTAATTTAAAGACTGTCTTGTGGTTACTGTTTTCACCACGAGCATTTATTTCAGTTGCCATGACAAATACTGTTTTTTGTAGCTTTGGTTCCATTCGTGTGCTTATTTCCCTTACTTTCTTTTTTTACTGCAGTTCGTCCTGAAAAAGACATGGAAAAACGTTCTCTTTCTGCGTGATCAATGGAGCTGAGCCACACTATTCTACGTCCCCACTTCATGACAATCCCTCCACCGATCAATTCTCCGTGGGACAATGAATTCAATTTGGGCAACAGTGTGTAAGTGCCTGACACATCTAAGATATGCACTGGTTACCCCCAAACTTTCCATGTAATGGGTTTTTGGTATTTCTCAGAAGTGAACAAAGCAGACAGGCTGCAGTATCTTGTAGATTCTAAGAGTCAGTAAGAAAACACCTTTCAGGAAATTATTTTTAATAATACATTGGGTAGTTTGGCAGACAGCCCCTACGAAACTGACATTGCAGTATCACGTACATAATGGTGGAGCAGGCTGACACTAGAATTATGAACAGTAGTGCTTAAAGCATCTGTATGGTAAGAATTTAAATACACTTGGCAGAATATGTCAGGGGCATTCAAGATAGGGAAGGGATCTTGATTAAGAGAAAAATTGCCATTTCAGCAACTATTTCATGAAAGCCAGTTCTAATTAAGAGACTAAGAAGAATACTATTGCGGAGGTGTGTGTGTGTGTGTGTGTTTTAACCAGTGGCAGCGTAGACGAGGTATGTTACACTTCAGCCATGCCCACCACTCAAACAAGCTCTCCTAATTCACTTCCACTTGTTTGCTTTTCACCTATCCTGTCCTCCAGTCAAGAACGGAGGACGGGAGAAGTGAAGAGTTCCAGGACTCACCCCTGGCCTCCCATTTAGCTGCTGTCATTGGCTGTCTTCCTGTCCAAAGGGCAGACTCTCAGACTCACTGCAGACGCTCTTCTGCAGTTCGTGCGTCTGCTCTGTGCCACAGTATTTACACCGATTACAAATGGGCTCAATTTGGCTGCCAGCGAAAATAGGCCGCACGTCTGCACGCCACAAGTGAATCATCCTTTGTCTATCAGTGCTGTCGCTCTTTTACAATTTCTTGGCTTACTGCTGAGATTAAGATCTGCCAATGGCACAGACTCAACGAGGACTGAATGTTTGAGATTCTCACTGTAAGTGCTGTCTGGTTTTAGACGCATGTTTTTCAAAAATGTGTTTGAATGAAACTGAATGTAGTCAAGAAAAATAAGGGTGAATATGGATCTATGGTTTTTCTATTACATCACTGTTTGTGGTATGAGTGAAGAGATTACCATATAATTTAAGTCGATTGGGTCTTGGATGTGGTAAATGTTGAACCCATTATAAAGTATGTGCAGTTTATATGCTTATACAGATATTCATAAAATTCCATAACGTTAAAAAATGGATTTATCTCAATATGCAGTGTGTGGATGAGTCTTTAAAAAATAGACACTCTATAGTTCAACTTGTTGAACACATGGTGTACTCATAAATCAGAAAAACACAGCAGTCCAAGTCACTGTGTCATCTTGCCCTCTAGGTGGCATTGTTTTCTTTTAGTAGAATCATGAGTTATGATGCATGGCAGAGCTGGATTACCATGAACTAAGCTAAGTAAATCAGTGGAGTTTTTATATTCGGGTGTTTAGAAGGAAGTTTGTCCTGTGCTAAGTATTTGGTGCTCAGAGGATTCCATGACGCTACTGGTGATATTTAGAGATGCATTATGAAGGATTTACAACGTTGAAATATTACTAAGCTGCTATGATCAATCAAGATCATTAGGGAAGCTATTCTGCTCCACTTCCACGCTCTGTAAAATCTGCTCTTGTGATCATACACCAGACTGAATCATAGAGACAAGCTTAGAGCTCTTAGATTGACTTCCCCCGAGAAGCGCTACCCCACCTGCTTCAAATCGATGTCCGCCTACTCTCGCAGCAACGGCGGAAAACAAGTGGCAGCATGCGCAAGGGGGACGGCAGCATCTTCTGCCCTCGAGCTAAAAGACAAAGTGAAGTTTAGCAGGTCCTGCTGTGAGAAGGGAGCCAGACAGAGCACAGCAACAAACCAGAATTTTTTTTCTCAGAGTTGCTTTTGTTTGGTGAAGAGAACCATGGGAAGTTTATTTATTATTATTGTTATTATAAATTATTATTCGTGCAAATGAATGTAGCAAGATTGGAATGTTCATTTTTGTGTTAAATGTCTAATGGAAGTTAGTTGATAATTTGGAAAAACACTTGGTTGAATCCACATTAAGAGAAATGGAAGAGGTTGTAGTTAGTATTCATACTGTATAGTTTGGAAACATTACAGTATCCACTAATATTAAATGGGAAAGAGATGAAGTTACTCCACACCTGGTTACATCTATCAGGAATTGACTGATTGAGCAGGTTGTCAGACCATGTGAGAAAATCCTCTCTCACAAATAAGGGTGCAGCAGAGCTTTGTCAGTGCCTGCGAGATAAGTCCTCTCCACAAGAATGGGTATAAGACTTCCCACTGTAGTAATGAGTATCTGTCGTAGCAGAACCCCCAGTCAGGACACAGAAGAGAAAGATATTTTCTTGGGACTGGATGTGGGGGTTCCCACTGGAGTCAGAACACTTCCTATTTGCACAGTCATCCCCCTTCATCACAGGATTAGGGATTCGTCTGGGTCAGAAAAGCTGTTCATCATTACTCCATGTAACTACTGGGTCTTGGCCTTATACCTAAGAACATTAAAGATCAAGATCCAAGGGGATGGATCATTGCATTACCCCCCATCCCACCAATCCCCCCACAGGCTACATTTTCACGACATCCGAAGTTAATGTTTTAGCATTGTTGAAAGCAAGAGAAAGTATTGCATTGTGAGAGATTGAGCCAACTGACCACAATTTTTATATACACAGACATGTATGCACCTCTGCATTCGGACTATAAGAAGGAACGTATAATTGAACTTAACATTGGTTAAAGTCCTCTTTTAAGACAGGAATGCCTGACAGTTACGGAAAGGCCCAGAGGGTAGAACGTAGAAATGGGTGAGGACAAAACTAAAATCAAGTGAGGGTAAAGGGATTGTGTTTCAATCCAATACTTTGTCATCCACTTCAGTGAAAACAGTCTTTGCTGAGGCCCTTTAAATGTTTGTCTGAGTTCAGAGAGCAGTACTGATTTGCACAAATTAAGAAAATCCCCTGGGGCTTTCTCCCCCTCTTGGGCCAGAACCAGGCACTTTTCCATGGGACTCAGACCAACCCCCTCCTCCTCCTCCCCCTAATCCAGTCTAGGGCCCCCTCAAAGCCAAAAAGGAGGTACCTCCGGGAAATCTGGAACCACAGAAGGGGAAAAGACTCGTTCTTTCCCCAAAGCAGGGCACCAACCAGCTGCTCCTCTCATCTGACCCTGGTTCACCACTGCATGCACAGTCACACTGTCAACTTGTGTCTCTGTCCCCATATTTTCATTATGTCTCCATTTCACAGAGACTTCAAGGTAACGTATGTTGGTACCATTGAACGCAATCAGAAAGTATCTTGGCAAAAAGTGGCAGCTCTGACAAAATGTTTGTGGCAGTGGAGCAGGCAGAATGGAGGGGCCTTTCCCAATAGCAGTGGAGTCTTCTGCCTTTCAGAACTATCGTCCTGACAAAGAGTAGCATTATGCATCTACACTACTGCAGAATGGCACTGGAAAAGTGCTCCAACTGATGTCACAAATAATGGCCATTTAGCCCATGTATGGGGCCAAAAAACTGAGACAAAAGAGGTATAAGAACAGATAGTGATAGTGCAAGCTATTGTAACATTAACGATAGCTCATGCTAACAGATGGAGATGAAAACAATAACACTTCTGAGGAAGATAAATCACCTGAATTGAGAAATGCAGAGGTGTTACTTACTATATTCACCACGGACCAGAAAACCACAGAGCGCAAACTGAAACTGCATGTCCAGCAGTGCCTCAGTGCACTTTGAAACACTGCCAGGTCTAAGAACGGATAATACACAGTGAGACATTAACTTAACCTTGGAGCAGATCTCCCTTTTAAGAGGGAGCAGTCTTTAAAATCCCTTTAAATAATAACCAAAAACTATGATTAGAAAACGAGCTTACAGATATAAGGGTTTTGACACCTACAGTCAGTACGTTCCACCAGGCTGTGAGGGGAAAATGATTAGATACAAAACAAATGCATAAAAGCTGTATCTAGGACAGCATGCATAGAAATGCCTCAAGAAAATAAAACAGGGAAAACAACCCCCGTGCGGAGTCAATAGCTTTTAATGTGGATCTAACTCTAAACAATGTCTCATGTTCGGCGGAGGAAGGCAAAGCCCACCAATGGTGCGGTGTTAGTGTAAAACCGCAGGGACTCTGGCGATTCTGTGCTGTCTGTATAGAAGGGGGAGTATCAAATTCTAGGGCTCCAAAAACTGTAAACCAGAATTATAGGACGGCGCAACATCCCTCATGTAATACAATGCAATCCGAGAGTGAATTAACTGATTTAGCCAAATCCAGAATTCTGGAAATAAATGAGCAGCCTTGTGGAATTACGCACATGTGCAAAACTAAGCTGTCCTGAGACAAAAGCTCGT
This sequence comes from Albula goreensis, assembly GCA_022829145.1. Taxonomy (NCBI): domain Eukaryota; kingdom Metazoa; phylum Chordata; class Actinopteri; order Albuliformes; family Albulidae; genus Albula; species Albula goreensis. The sequence goes on from CM040758.1 coordinate 5,392,356, forward strand.
GTTCTGAAAATGTTTAAATTCCATTGCTGTCTCTCTCCAGTATTTCCAAACGATTAGTCACATTTCTTCCATTTTTCAGAACTTTTAATACTTTGGCTGGAAAATCCAAATTCAGATTTTTAAAGCTCAAAATGCTTGAATTGTCTCTTTGCCAATTGTTCACATTCCATTCTCGAAATTCATGTAAAGCCACATTTCATTTGAAATGGTCCTGTCAGCTAAAAGAGTAATTCTTACTCCCTTTTAGGAATGTCATCTTTCCATTTCTGGTAAATTCAATTCATTGTTTTTTTTTTTTTTTAAATCCTTCAGTAATTTATTAATATAAAATCTGACTGTGTAGAATAACTGGATACTGGTCAACAGAACAGGCTTGTTACTTTACTGTCTTATTGAAGATTACAGAGATTTTAGATAGTCTTTAGTAACATAGTCTTGCAGTAGTTGCATGCAATTCCTGAGAAAAGTAAGGTATAGAGATTTCAGGAATTGGGTTGAAGGAATTAAGTACTGTAAACATTTTGCGTAATGCTTCACTAATCACCCATATATGTCATTGAAACACAAAGACAACATATGAAGCTTTTAGGCGCATGCCTGCCCATGGGAGGCTGCTTGAGAGTGATGAGGGGGAGAATTTTTTATTTTTTTAAAAGGAGGGTGGCCAAGCCAAAACAGCCAACAAAGCATCTATTTTTGCCTTATTCAGACAGCAGGATTGGGTTACAGAGAAGAGGGGGTATAGATACAAGAGCCAAAACTGGGACTTGAACCTCGGTCTCCTAGAGATTGACATGTGGATGAGACGGCTGCTCAGCAGACTGTCTGGTCTCCAAGACTGAAGATTTTAACTGGCCGCACCAATGGTCTTCCTCAGAGAGGATGAACCAGTGTGGACCACCAGCAATAGCTGGCAGTTGTCTGGATAAGACTTAAACACTCAGCTGTGGACCCACAGCAGCTCCACAAAAACACACTTTTACTGAATAAGCCACCTAAAAGCCAGTCGATCTTGATTTTTAAATTTTGTAACATGTTAGCGGCCAGTGATAATGATATTAAAATTATGGGAAAAAACATAATCTTTAGCAAAGCTGTATTACACATTTTGGCATTACTAGGAAGGCAATCACCAATCAGCTTTCATAATTGGAATCATCAATTTAATAAACTAAAAACTAATATACTTCCTGCAAGCTCTACCCTTGTGGACTGACAATAAAAAACAGGCTAGCCTTAAAGAGGACACCTCAGTTTGTTTATTGCATTAATCAAACTCACTCTCCTCATGGTTGCCAGAGTAAATTAAATAGTAAATTTTCTTCTAGTTTCCACCTTGATGCAACAGAGAGTGAGCTGAACTTCAAGCAGTAATTTGCAAGTAATGTGTCACAGTCTGAACTCAGGCATATTAATCCTGTAGCATGATAACAGACATCACTGCAGGGAGTCCAGCTGTAACTGTGGTTACTGTGGTTTCCCTCCTCTAAGAATCTTGGGAGATGGTCATTGCGTTGCTGTATATTGTCCAGACTTGTGTCCAGTGGTTGGCTTTCTTTTGCATTCCTGTGGTTGTCAATTGCTCAGTGAGTACAGATTTTGATTGGCTATGGCTTACTTCCTCCTCAACATTGAGTGTTTAACCGTTTAACATGTAAAATCTTCACTGGCCACAGAATAAACCCAGAAGATAAATTCTGCTTTCATTGCATTGCATATGCTGTTAATGAGACAATGTGCATTATTTTGGGTCCTGGCCTTAAATTCTCTCTACATATGAGGGTAAGTCAAAAAGTATTGCTACAAACTCATAGAAATCTTTAATGAACAAAAATATCAAAATGTGAAGCTATTGTTTCCCCAACATATCCTCCATCTAGATGGATACATATCCTCCATCTATACACTTCTAAGGCAATGAGGCACTTCTGGCCGCTAAGGCAATGTTTCCATCTCTCTAACCCTCCCTTGAAGAGTTCTGCGCTCTTCGATTTACACCGAAGAGCCGGTGCCATTACAAGTCAAAACGGTAGTTTTGGCATCATTGAGGGACTCTAATCGTGTTCCTTTTAAATGTTCTTTGAGTTTTGGGGACTAAGGTCTGAAGGGGCAAGATCAGGGCTGTAGGGTGAATGGGGTAAGGTCTCCAAACGAAATTCTTATAGGACAGCCCTTGCTACCTTCAAAGAATGAGCTGGTTCATTGTACCATTGTATGTCTGTGCTTTAGATGTATATATGAGTCAGTGTTGATAGGCATTCTTCCCTCATTCTGCTGAGACCAAAAATAATACAAATATAGCAAAAGCAGTTTATTGCTACCTTAACTGTAAAGTAATTGCACCTAATTTCTCACCCACATTTTCTGCAGTGCGTCATTTTGCCCTCATTAGCACTAAGTGTTGGTGGAAAAATTACATGAAATAAAATGACTGTTTACTGACAAGGCATAATGTTTTGACAATGTCTCTGTACTGAATAGGGAAAAATCCAGTTAAGTAACTCATCTGTGTATAAAAACAACATATACAAGTGAAATGTGTATGTACATTCATAACAGATCCAAGCAGTATAACCATTGGGAATACATGAAGGTAAGCAGGAAAATTTTCTTTAATGTAAGAAATGTTAGTTGGATGTAGGTGGGAGAGAACGTTTTCAGTGCCTACGGAATTAGAGCTAGGAAAGTAATTTGATAGGAACCAAAATAGAAATATGGGGGCTGAACTTTGATGTGTGTGTTTGTGTGTGATGAGAGAGAGAGAGAGAGAGAGAGAGAGAGATTTTGCCAGGTCTGCGATGGAGTAAAATTCATACCCATAGGGCAATAACACAATTTTCAGCTTTTAATTGAGCTTATTTTCTGTAACAGAAAGTGGAACATCCAACACCATGTAATGATTAAACATAATCATTTAATGGTATATTCTTTGGGCGTTCTATCACTATAGCAATTACAAGAAAAGCAAATCTTTGCAAAAAAAAAACAAACCAGTTAAAATTGCATGAGAGAGGGGGGGAGATAATGTGTAGGTGAGAACAAGCCTGTGAATATGTTCATTGAACCTCTGTGGGTACAATTAATACAATACTGGGGGAGATAACATCTTCAAAAGCTTCCTGGAAACCTATCAAATTTTGTGAGGTAGCGTTTCAAAGGTATCATCAGTGTTTTTTTTTTTTTTTTTTTTTCTTGGAAGAAGAATAGTACAAACAATAATGAGAAATCCAGCAATCCAGAACCTTATCCCTTAAACTGTAAAGTTACAATAACTATATACACATAATCAAAGGATATTTTAATCTAAAACCTGCATGTACAAAACATTTTAAACAATAGTCCCTTTTTACATGAAGTGGCTCTAATACCTGTGTAATTACACTGTACATAAATATGCAGTTACTATGTAATTACCACTACCATTGAAGCAGTAGTACTGTCTAGAGTAGAAAACTATTAAATACAGCTGCAACACAGCTAAGTATAATTTAACAATGGGAGAATACAGAATACTGAATTGTTAAGCTATTAACACTGTTTAGCTACCATGTAAATGTGTAAAAAAAAGTATTTCACAAACATGAAATCTGAAAAATGTAGCTTTAAATCACTCAGCTGATACCCATTCATGTCTGCAATGAAACTTGTACTGATGAAGTGCTTACTTAGGTCTGTAACTCCAGCTTTACAAGGCCAGTCAGACAGAATTTCTTGACTATGCTCTGTAAAACCGTGCCAGAAAACCATTAGTTTAGGTACGTAAAACCTGGGAGCGATATCTGAGATTGTTTTGTTGCTCTTCTCCCACTCTACACGTCATTTTGTTTTTGTCCTACCTTTACACGAGAGAGCTTAGCACAAGCTCCCTTTTAGAAGTTATTTTGATGCGAGCCTGCTTTGTGTGCCAGGAATATGAAATGCATTGTGGGTACCCAGAGAAATGAATATTTTAATGCACCCAATTACTCTCCCAGACATCATTTTTCTCTTGTGTAAAAACAGAAAATGAAAACAAAAGTATTCAGGCTCCAGTGCTGATGTATCTAGAGAGCATTCCTGTAAACACTGAGTCCATGGCATATTTTGAACACCTTTTTCCGTCTGTCTGTGCGGGTGATTGAAAAAAATATGCAAATTCTTAAGTGATCATGAGAACTGAGTTGTTCGGGAACTGAATGCGAAGAAGCAAGAAAAAGAAAAGAAAAAAAATAGCAGTATTCCCACAGTGTTTGAAGAGCACACTGTATTCTTCAACTTCATCGCATATTTGGTTATTTTTCAGGACTTTTCTAGGATGAGTTAATATCATTTTAATAAGCATGACAAAACATTGGTGCATATATATGCACCAGTGTACTTTAAAAATCCAAAAGTAGCAGACAACACTGTTCACTAACTCCACGTGAATTCGTAACTAACTGAATGGACTAATAGTGAAGTATATTCCACATTTAAATTTCTAAGGAAATAATATGAAGCCTATCAGATGGTGAGCAAGTAGAATACTAAACAAACACACGTGAGATAGCAGGACAGTACCCCTCCTAAGGGGTTTGTTTCCTGGGTCTTGAGGGTTGCACAGATATTTCTACATGAGCTGTTGACTGACACGTGGAACAGCAGGTGCTTTTAAGTGAATAAACAATCTATAGGTCCAATTAAGTGATCATAAGCAATCAAATGATCAGACAAATGAGCAAACGAACAAAGACTGAAAACCAATATCCAATCAAGCTGTGTAGAGGGTGCAATGGAACCACACAGCAGCCAGTTAACTCATCTTGTGTAGAATGTAAATGAGTGACTTTGCATTGTTTTTATATTTTTCTGAATTAAGGTATACAAAGGGCTTTTAAAAGGGGCACTATATTTCTCTATAAACCAAACTTATAATTGATTCATTCCATGATTCATATATTTCATGGTCACACAGTGGTATCTCAAGATTTTTCAGCATTTTTCATGTCTTTTACATGCATCCCTCCACATCTACAATACCCCCCTCAGCAACATTGTGCAATCCTACTTTATTGTATGAGGATGGATGGATGGATAGATAGATAGATAGATAGATAGATAGATAGATAGATAGATAGATAGATAGATAGATAGATAGATAGATAGATACTTTATTCATCCATCTTGGGGAAATTCAAGTGTCCTGTAGCTCACACAGACGCAACACAATAAAATAGGTAAATAAAATAAAATAAATTACAGTGCTGTGACTACAGAGTTGTGACTTTGCCAAAGGTGAATGATTTTGTTGATCACAGTAAGCATTAGACTGTCTGGCCCTGCGATGGACTGGCCAGCTGTCCAGCATGTCTCGCCTCATTTTGCCTCTTTGTTTGCTGGGATCGCCTCCAGCCCCCTTGCCACCCTAGATTGGATGAAGTGGGTATAGATAATGGGAACACGGATGGATGGACCTCACCTGCAACATCCAGTTCAATTTTCAAAACAGTATTTTATCCTTCTCCTTCCCTCCTGCTCTGCAGTGTTGTTTGGATTAGAGCAGGGTTGCAAGTCCTTGGTGGCACAGTTCAAACGAGTGAGCCGTGTCTGTGTGCATTTGCATAAGCATTCTTGGGAGATGTTCTGCGAAATTGGGAACAGCTGTGCTACTCATTTTTTGCATGTTCATGCTCCTTTGTAGATCTGGCCTTTAACCTGTAGTATGACAGCATCTGTGCAAATTATTAATATATTGAATTTCAAGAACCCCTTCATGCCATTACTACTGCTAGTAATAATAATATTCATCATTATCATCATCATTTAGCTTAGATGGACTGAATGACTTGTTCTTGTAGGGAAGCAGTCTTCCACTCTAAAAGGATCATTTTGATTCAAAATTATGATGCATTATTTTGATACTGAAATAATTCCCATAATTTATGTCTTCAGACAAAGTGTAAATAAACTGATTGACTGATTGCAAGAAAAGTTCTGCACATTGACTAATTTTTCAGTTTTCGTTACCCAGCCATCCAAAGCAATATTAATTAGAGTCAAATTATTAATTTCACAGTTGGGCTACCTCATGCCTACGATGAACCAACAAGACGTCAAACGTATTAACAGCTGGAATGATTTTGTATCACTGTACACACAAGGAATATAAAAGCCCTTGTGACCATTTATCACATGCTGGAGGTCAAAAAAATCCTTCAAATTCAAGGACAGCTGCCTCCAGTAAGACTGATGATGCTTATCCCCAGTTATCAGGTGGATCTATAAGGTCCTCAAGGGTAAAGTGAGGGCTAAACCAGGCTAATTCCAGGAACTATTATGTAAAGGGCCTGTCAACACTAAAGAGCTGCAAACGTTTTTCTTTGCTGTTCCTGCAAGGCCTGTGGTTGGATTAGTTTGACCCTGGCCTTTGTCAGGAGCCAGCTTGCTCACCTGGAAACATCGGGTGGTTTTAAGTTAACCAGGGTCCCCACTGGTAATCGCTGCATAATATTCCCCTTGCAGTTCATGATCAGTGAGCTCGTTTCACTAGTGAAGAGGTTTCATGAGCCCATTAGGGTGGAGCTACATGAAGCTGTCAATCATTCACTTGTTTGAACCAATCAAAAAATGGTTACTGAGACTATATGGAAGCTCCTCCCATTCTTACTTCAATGAAACTTCACTCACGATGTTTGCAGTGTTCTCTGCTCTGGCCAAAAAGACTCCTTCTAACCACATCTGCAGCAGTACCTTTAGAACAGGCCTGCAAACAGTGTCTTCTGGTTGAAAATGTAAGACGTAACAACATTTTATTCGAAACCCAGAAATTGAACTGTAGGTTGCAATGGTGCACTCCCTTGCTACTTACTTAATGAATTAAAGATCGTTTCACAACATATTATCTGAGACCCTGGAACTTTACTGTCAATATGGCATCTCTTAAAGTCATTGCCATTCATGCAAACAGATTATGGTAGTGATGGAAATGAATATGGTTGAGATTGGAAAGAACTTGGAGATGTGAACGGTTTTGAAACAAAAAAAGGAACATGACTCCATATAAATCAATGTCATTGTTACCAGATGCCCTTGTGACTATACGCCTGTTCTGTCATCACACATCTCTCTGTCACTTGGGTGAGTGATCGTGATAAACACTGCTTGATATCTTGCCTGCAAGCAGACCTAATATTTTGCCCCCAGTTGTCCGTCTGGTCTGTGAGGTGAAGTGAGGACAAGATTACACATACTCGCCCGGGCGTGGTTCTGTGAAGGGTCCGCTCGTTGTCACGGCCAGAGAGATGCAAATGTGTCTGTGTCCATCTTATCAAGGCCTACAGCATGATTTGCTCTGCCTAGAGTCCTGTCACTGGATGACTGTGACAAGAGTTTGGAGCTGCAGAATGTTACTGCAGCAGACTTCGTCCTACAACAGGAGACCTTGTGAAGTCAAGTCATCAAGGGGCATTACTGGTAATTTCTACAAAAGCATATACAAACAAACCTTTCGCATTTCCATCTCTTATCCAAATTGTGAAGATGCGTGTGTCACAGCTACACAAATACTTTGCGTGGTGTTAATGGTCAGTGATAAATTTATCCAAACCATTTAAGGCTCTGTGTTTATAGGTTAAAGTCTCCTTTAATCTTTTTAACCACAAGCCATTATGAGCATTTTTAGAAATCATGATGTCCTGTGCTGACAGGTACAGGTGATTATTGCGGCATCTGAGTAGGCTTGTAGTGGCACAGATTTTCACCATTATAATTGATTGCATATCATTTTAATCATTTGCTTACATAGACAACTGCTGTCTGCCAACCTTAACAGCAAGCTGTCTGACGGTGGGCTGAATAGTCAGTTATTATAAATTCAAATTTACAAATCTTCTTAAAACCTAAACTGAATGAAATAGGTTTAGCATGAACATAATTGTGTTGCTTGATCATTTATTTCCATTTAGCAGTGGAAGATCTGCGTAGGTGCAAATATAGTGGGATGACAACGCTATATTTGATACACAGATGTCATTCAAATGATGTGTCATCTTTAAACAGTGCTACAACATGCCTTCCAGGCTGATATTTAATGAAACCTCGCAGAATTCCCTTGTACAAAACCCACTCTTCCTGGTTCCAGCCCATGCATTTATTTATCCTGCTCCCGGGAAGGAACATTGTATCACATTATCACATTCTTAACTTTTAATTTTCTCTCCTAAACCCATAGCGAAATCCTGTGGGATTCTCGATTCAATATCGCCCTCTACCTTGAAAAGCCATACCTCGGCATTGTAAAAAATGCTCTAGCATTATGTGGTATATCTGGTATGTATCTATGCTGTCTGTCATGTAGAATAAATCCATAAACTGAAACATACATGGGGATCCAGAAGGGATCCGACAATTATTCACAATATGCAATACCTGTGCTTTCATGTGAAAGAATGTGCAGATGATTAGCATCTTAACAACTGTGAATATCTCTATTAGAGCCTTTTGTATTTAATAAATATAATAAATTCATTGATTATTACCTTTGATCTGCCCCTTTACATTGAGCTTCAGTTACTACAGTGAGCTAAAGTCACTTAAGTACCAGTACTAGTCTTAGATTATACCCACTTCACTAGGCCTGGCCAAAGGTTGAATGTTTAAATGTTTTGTGCAAGATAAGCTTCATATTAGGATTAACACGTAAAACAAATTATTTTGTTTTGATCAAATTTTATGAAGGATTGTCCATACAGCAAGTGAGAGATGGATGTTAATACTTTGCGAAGAAAATGTCCCTTATGGGTTTTACAGCAAAATTGAATAATGAAAAAGTGGAAGATTAACAGGTGTTAGTTGCAAAATAGTTCTCCAATAGGCTTAAATCTGGGACATAGTGCAGAAATTCCAAGAGGGAAGCAAAGTCTAGAAGGTCAAAAATGAAGACATGGGAGCATACTGGGAACCTGTAGAATAACCTGGTGAAAAAGTATAAATACAATATTGATGTTATGGGTGGCTGTTGATGGAAATTGGTTTTCCATTCCCAAAGTCCATTTCTGGTTTTGCACTGAGGCTGGTGGGTGGAGCCACCTCAATTGGTTAACAGGCTGAGCTGAGTCAATTGTGCCACCTGTGGCTAATCAGCCACAGGGTATATAGGCCTGTCTGTTTGCAGGGTGAGTTTTATTTGGGAAGAAGGAGTGGAGAAGGTTTGGAGCTTAGCGCCTTGTAATCTGTTCACTTCTTGCAATGGTACAGACTGAAATGGTATACACTTTTGTGACAGCATTTGTGTGTTTGATTGAAATTTAAGAACTGCTGCCCCAAAGTGGGACATTTATTTTCATTGTTTGTAAGGGGACCCCAGTTCAGGAGGATGTTTAGTTGTGTAAAGAGAACCCAAGCCATGGGAATTTTTAGTTAAAAAGCTGTTTTGTGTGTAAAGAAACCATTACACTCTCCTTTGTTTTCCCCAAGTTTGTGTTTGAGAGCTGTAGAACCCCTTCCTCCACATCTCAAAATACAATGCTTTACTTTTTGTTACTTCCCAGCAGGGCGAACACACTTAGTGAGAAGTGGGAAGGAACAATTCAGAGCAAATAACAGAATGAGCTTAAAATTAGCAGCTAATTGCAGTGGAAGGTTCAAGACAAGTTGCTTTCAAATGAAAACTATTCAATTACCTGAACACCACAAACTTGTCAAGCTAAGCAAAGAGCTCAGTGTTGTTACACACAGGGAAGGCCATAGCACAACAAACGATTGTGGTCTTTGGCTGAAATGATCACGAGTCCACTTCTCACCATTTATCTCCAAAGAACTGAAATATGTCATAGCAGTTTTTTTTTCATTCACTAGATACTGAAACTGAAGAGCTTGGGATAATTCCTCTAATACATGCCTCACCACAGGAAATAAAATAAAAATAAGACCTTGAATGTAACTAATGCAATATAACTGTGCTACCCAGTAATCAGGGTGTTATTAGTATGTAACCAAGAGAAGCATCCACTGCTTATCCAGCTGGTCATTCATTCATTTAGGATGTCGCTTGGAATTGCCAAGTCTTTTTTATGATGCAGAAGTGAATTTTCCCTGTTGCTCTCACAACGGCATGAGAAAAACAAGTCATTATGCTATTTATACCAGACAGCAGTTAGGGTGGAATAAAGACCTGAGCTATGCAGGACCTAAATGAATTTTCTGCACAGAAATCGGGCTTCCCGGTGTGATCATTTCGTGGAAAATGCACTTAAGCAGTGCATAACTCAGGACTGGATTCTGCTGTTAGCAAATTTTAAAATAAAGATTTTTTTTTTTTTTTTAACGATGCCAAGGATTGAGATATTTTGTGTTTTGTGCAAGCTGAAAATGGCTTTAATGAGCGATCTGATATGATCAACAAACTGTAAGCTTAACATCTTCATAAATACAACCAGCTTTCATCTACCAAGCAAAGGGTTACACTTTATTTTGTTCTCGCAAAGCACTGTTCAGGGCCCAGTTTCCTAAAAGCCTCTTTACATGAAGTGTGTTTTGGGGAAACAGGGCCGAGAACATTACAGTACTCACAAGTGGTACCATCAGCCCATAAATCTAAATGAGGGAATCAAAGCATCTTCATCCACTCAGTGGAAATGCTAAAACATGCACAAAGGAAAATAGCAACATTAGCAAAAGACATTATTTGGGCTTGTGTTGCAAAACGGTTGCATTAACCAACTTTGTTTCATCTCATGATGTAATTTCGCAATACTTTAGGTCATAATAAAATAAAGAAAAACGTGTTGAGGACATAGTTGTGGTCATGTAAACTATTGAAGAGTACTGCTAGAGTTGAGTATCCAATTTAATGTACTTCTATTACAGGGGAACAGCAGTGCCAATGTATATAATTTGCTTGACATTCCATCATAATATAATTTTCTATGCCAACTCACATTTAATCACTAAACCAAAAACTACTAAACCCTTCAAAAGCCATGCAATATTTTAACCTTTTTATTCCTACCTTATTTTGGATATTTTTGACTCAACCCAAGTGTTTGTCTGATACTAAGGATCTGTTATACTCATGCTCACAAGCCATATCCCATTTTGTTCATTAGTAATTTGTCTTACTGAAAACGCTGTAAATATAGCGACTGAATTGTTACATAGTTTTGCTCTTGGCTCTTCTGACGAGTATTTATTTGGCTTTTCCAGAGAAATTCTGAATCTTCAGCAATCATGAGCACATGTTGTGTGATCTAGCCCAACATAGCTAACTCATCAATCATGAAGGAATTTGCTGAGAAGTGTTGTTAGTGCAAAGCAGGACCGGCCCGGGCCTGTATGGGGTTCTAAGCAGAATTTGATTTGGGGGCCTCCCACTGCCTTGTGGGACATTTCAAGCACTCTTGGGGGGGGCCCTCTGGTGGCCACAGGGGCCCTAAGCAGGCACTTAGTTAGCTTATGCATCTTGCATTTGAATTTCGTGGGGAATAATTTGTTGATGTTGCTTGGCAACAGCGGTGAAAACACCCAATTAGAACAAAGACTGAGGCATGCACACAGCCATGAGGATCGTTTCTGGTGATGTGTATAATTAGGGAATGTCTGAAAAATGTTTGCACTAGTGTGTGTGTGTGTGTGTGTGTGTGTGTGTCTGGGGGGGTGTAGAATGACAAGAAAAGGATGCTGACTGCTAATCGCTAAAGATAGACTTCTTAAGCAACAGCCAAAGCTTGAGTTTTTTTACCCTTAAGATATATATCATATGTTGGCAGATTAATGATAACTTGCTTTACATTTAAAAGACTTTTGCACCCACACACATACATACTCACGCAACCCCATGCATGTGTGTGTGTAAGGGTAGTGAACAAAAGAGAAACTTCACTGTAATGGGGATGATTAAATAGTTGTTGCCTAATTAGGGTATAATACTAAATACTGATCACCATCAAGCTTGTTAAAGAAAAAAAATACCAAGAATACCAAAACCAGGGCTGAAAAAATGGGTATGTATGAAATGTATGTGGAATAGTATATCAAAATCACAGGTACCACAATTCATTTTTTGGTGTGGTGCACCAGAGAAACTAAATGGCAATACATTTGCTTTAAAACGTCATCTATCCAAACAAATACTACTAAAACTAAAACAAACAACAAGTCCTTAACTATTTTATTATCTATATCTTGCTTGTGGTTAGCAAATTAGTGAACCAAAAGCCAGCCATGACAGGCCGCTGTGCAAACGTTATGTATGTCTCCTCCTCTCTAACACACCCAAAAACTGAAGGTTCTTGGGTCACAGTTCAAGAGTTTCTGGCTCTGTTTTCATCTTGGGGGTCACCAAGTTTAAAAATGAATAATTAGATGCATGCCATCCATGCCAGAAGAAAGCCCTTATTGAAAGCAGAAAAAAGCAAATAAATAGAAGCATCTGGAGTTTTCCGTACATCACAAGCACTTTGAATTGAATGGGGCTCGATGATTGGTCAAGATCATTACTGAAGTCTTTGGCCATTTACACCATTGGCACATGTGGTGTCAGAAGAGGGATGCATACAAAGAAAGGAACATTATGAATTCTTTAAAAAAAAATAAAAAATGGGAAATTGTTTGTTTAACAGGAATTGTTCCTGGGGACCTTGTCATGATCAATGACAATTCAAATCTCAAAGTGTAACAATACATTGGCGGAGACCCTGGTTTCCCTTCTCAGGAGGCTGAGATTTAGCCATGTGGAACTTCCAGCTGAATAATGACCCCAGACACCTTTCCATCTCTGCCTCCAGGCTTTTCAACCCCCATTGAAAACCTATGATCTGAATTGAAGAGGGCAGACCAGAGATGTAGAACCTTTTTTGTCCCCCTGGGTTTTAAATTCCAAATTACAATTATTTTCCCCAGAGAATATAGGCAAGTTAATTTCTGTGAAGGAATAAAATCCACTCTGACTGAATCCAGGCCATAATCAAAAATATTTTGTCTCTCTCATTCTATCTTGTGTCACCTTTTTCATCTTCTTTCCCTCTCTCTCTATCTCCCTCTCTCTGTCTCTCTCATCTCTCTCGGCTGTGGATATCTCTCCCTAGCATTGCCATTACTGACAGGAGTGATTTTGGTTCGCAGCAATACGGAGCACTAGAGAGTTAAGTGTGTCAGCAGACTACTTACATATGCTGCTGCAAATGGGAAATTGGACCGAAACAACTTAAAATGAGGAAAACTGACAAACTGCACTCAGATTACCATGAAAGGTGATCTCGATGAACATCTACATCGCCCTTCAAGATGTTTCACAGCAACAGGGCCCAAAACAATCAGCCAGTCTCCTGGCAACCGTGCCACCCCTGATGATGCCTGACATGTCAGCATAGTGCCCTTACCATGCACAGACATCAGCAATAGTGCCAGCTGGGAGAGCTTAGATTTACACTGGACTGGCACTAGTTCAGTAACTGAACTTTGGTGGTCTTATGTACAGAACCCATAGGACAACATGCATCCAAGATTCATGAAGAGATAAAGTCCTTTTCCACTCGCGCATCTGACGGTAATGCAAGCAGAAGCTGCGGGCTGAGGTGAAATCTTCAAGGTCACCTGGACTTTGATATTAAAAATTGACCAGTTCTATGCAATATGTTTCTGTACATACCTTTAATATTTTGGCCGTCATGGGCTTTATACCGCGGAGGCTTTTTACTCAAGGCATGTCAGGCTGGCTCTCTGAACATGAATAAGTAACGCTGATGAAAAATGCATGAACGGACATGCACTGTATAACGCAACGTGAGAGAGAAGCTCTTTAAAAGGTGTCAGAATTCATGACTAAACCAAGAGGGAGATAGAGGCATTATTATATTGTACTTGATTTGTTCATGGAGATCAAATGGCTATATAAAACAATGTGTAAGATCAAGAGCAAATCCTGTCTTGTTAGAAGCACTCAGATAAGTGACAATTACAGACAAAAAACTGCTATGCCGCTATGAAATGGAGTCCAATCACAAGTTAAAACAGATACACAATCAGTAATATTAAAAATGTTCCCCAGAAGAGAATGAAAAGATTTAAAAGAACTGTTGCTCCAGTTCACCCATTATCATGTCAATAAAAATGCTTTATTTGAGCTTTATCCATTTCTATCAAGTATTGTTTCGTTCTTAAAGAATCTGAAACTAAATCTGACCACTCCAGTTAGAGAAAAAAGGAAGTAGGAATTCTGTAGCAGGTCCCACGGTGGCCTCTTGTATGATTCCATGAAGTGTCAGAAGGCTGTGCTCTCAAGTTTAATAAATGAGTGATTCCACTGGAATATAAATAGATGTGCCTGAAGAAGTGAAACAAAATTAAAGCAGTCGAGAATAGCTGGCAACTATTTCCTAATAACAAAGGATGCATATGTCAAGACTGACATAATGTCAAGACTGACAAAATGAGTTCTGTCATGATTAATTAAATATTGACTAATAACAGTCTGTCTGGCTAATTTCGACTGTGTGGGTGCTCGGAACAATTTGGTCTGGTCTGTGCCTTGAAAACACAGAAGTTGGGGGTATTTATGTCACAGGCTCCTACACACTGCTTTCTGCCTCGCTTGTAAGGACCCGTAGAAGTTGGCTGTCACCACCTGAGCATTATCTTACCTTAAATTATGCATTAGCCTGGCAGACACCCCTTATCCAGAGTAATGTACACATTTCATATTTTTCTTTCCTTTTATGTACTTAGATAGTGGGTTATTCACTGAAGCAGTCTGTGATAGGTTCTTTGCTGAAAGTCACTGGCCTACCTAGCAATCAAAGCCAGATCATTTGGCTGCAAGCCCTTGCTTTTAACTACTACATGTAATATATGCCAAATGATATGAAACCTTAGATTTTTAAGTGTTAGGCATTGTGTCAGTTTCATTTCAATTCAGGTTATTTAGGAAATTAAAAAACCAAATGTTTTAATTGAACAGTAAAATGTTATAGGCTTTTTAAAACCCCCAAGTTGAATTAAAATTAATTTCGTGAATTGGCTGAACTGAAAGGGACATGACCTAAACCCTTGTAAAAATATCCTGTTTGGATAAAGTAAGATGATGCAGTGTATCATAATCATATTATACAATAACAAATGGCTCAAGTTCAGGAGTTGTTGACAGACTTGCCACATTTTTTCAAATCATAATAAGCCAGAAATTTTGTTTTGGTTTTGAATTGAATTGTGGACACATTGGAACCGGCTGGATAATCTGATGATAATGTTTCTTTCATAAACAGAGACACAAATCCTTAGAGACTAAAATAAGAAATAAATTAATTAAATTCTAATGCTCCATTGTGTCTCTCAGATTTATGTGATACTGGTCTCAGTAGTCAAATCACAGCCAGTTTTAATTTATTTACCTGTCTGTATCTGCACAGGGTACAGATACAAAATCCTCATTTCAACCCTTTCCAAGTACTCCTTTGGTTTACATGCCAAATTTTTAGATGCAATTGCTGCCAAATTTATGGACAAATGTTGATTGAAACCAGGAAAAAAAGTCTGCAGAACATTCACTGAGAGAAAACCCAAAATAACATACACAATGAATTAGTTGATGATGTATCGGTGTTCTGTGTGTGCTTACTTTTCGCCTGGCCTGAAAATGACTAGTAATGGGTAATGAGAACAGAAAAGCTGAGGACATTATGATGTAGAGGTTTTTTAAGGTTGCCTGGGAGGGGCATTAGGAAGGTTAACTACAGTCATCAGCTGCAGAGATGAAAGATGAGATCGTTCTGTTGCCCTTGCAGGGTGAATACGCAATAATTCCTGCTGGGTAGCGTGATGGTGGAGCCGGTTTCATTCCTGAAAACCTTCCCTGCTGACTGTGTAACTTATAGCTAAGACTTCAGGGAACAGTTTTCCCACTTCCTTTTCATCATTTTAAATGCAGCTGCACGTCCAGTCTCCTTAGCACCTTATTAGACACATTGCATATATTTCATTTTAGCCCACAGCTATCAGTTATGCATCTGTGTGCTGGACCAGACCCTCAAATCAGTCTTTATAAAATTATTTGTAAATGGTTGGCGTTGCCAGTCCCCACTCATCCTTGGTTATATCAGAACACAGATACAGCACCAGGTCCTTTTTGACAAATGGACACAAGGACTTGGGGAAATGGCAGGCTAATTTTATGTAGCTCGTTTTTGTGGAGTTCTGTCATTTCTGTTTTTCATTTTCCCTGCATTAAAAGTAGATGAGCATCCATTGTCCATCAAAATGCATTTTCAGTCAAAACTAAATTGTTTGGTGACATGATTTATCAATTAGTTTAAGATGCAAGCATTTAATATCAGTTTTGGTAAAATGCACATTGTCCTTACAAAACACACTTGATGTTCACCATGAAACAACACCCAATAACCATTTGGCATTAACAAGGAAGTTTGATCCCTTCATATCACAAGGGATGTTGTGACTCAATGCTGTAAGATTGTATTGCATGAGGGAGTTGTAGAAACATTGCAGAAAAATAAAAATATAGACTGAAACAAAGAACTTTTTTTCTGAGAGGCACAATGGAAAACAAATAAATTATAATAATGTGTGTGTGTGTGTGTGTGTGTGTGTGTACATGTGTGGGTGATTTTGTTTTTACTTTTCAGAACTACTGTTCATCAAAAAAACCCAGCACAGATGCGATCCCCTTTAAGCAATCTATGCAAAACCTAAGCATGTTGACAACCTTGAATTTTCAATATTCAAAATTCAGCATGTTCAAGGTTCTTGTGGAAACCCTTGAGGGTTAAATTACTCTTAAATTATACCAGATTATTGTTGTCCAGGGTCTGCTCAAACAGAAACATATGAAAATCAACACTACTGTGCTACAAGGCAGACCCCAGTAAACAAAAAGCAGATAACATAACAAGCACTCGATTATATATACAGCATTTGTAGTGTGTGTGTGCATGTGTGTACTATGAAATATGCCAAACGTAAAGCAAGTAAAGAAAAATAAACACATAGTAAACTTTATGCCAGACACTTTTGTCTTCGAGTTTTGTTAGAGGTGCTACATAAATAAATTGCATTATATTTGTTTTTGGTATTTCATATTTTTCTTCCATCCCTGTGAAAAGAACTATAGCAAAAGCCAAGAGAATGGTCAAAAACTCACTTTGTTCGTTTATAGAGAACCATCAACAGAGAGGATGGTCCAGGGATTCTTAAAATAAGTTCCCATTTTGAAAGCATTGCACACATAGACCAGAAATCAGGTTGTCCAAGTTTTTTGCTCTTGCGGCAACAGAGAAGTAATGTGATTTTCACCAGCTGGCAAAGGTCTCTGGTCTTTATCGGCACTGGGACAGTCAGGTCTTGATACTAGAGCATGGAGTGTAACTCAATAGAATGTGTTAGGACATTGGTCTGATATGTTTATTATATATGTACAGTGAGTAAGTGTAATATATTCAGACTGAAGCATGACACATTCAAATTCATTTCAATTATTTGAGAAAGTGAACTCTTCCTTATTTTTACTTTACGGTTAACATCCCACACGCATTTAAGTTGAGGCTTATCGATTCCTATGGAATCCGTATAAAATAAAAACCATGAAATGCCTTGTCTCAACCATTATTTTTTCTTCTGCTTTGTTCAGTGACCTTGCTGCAGTACTAGATTAAGTTAAATGTGTACCCTCTGTGACTCTCCCCCACACAGTGGGAACAAAAGAAGATTGAACAACAGACTACCGAATTCCGGAGCTCGCTATGTGAAAACATCCGTCACAAGAAATACGACAGAGCATTGTTCTGGCTTTGTTGAGCTTTAATAAGAAGCGGACAATTAACTAATCAAATGCCTGAAATAACAGGGCTTTCCACACCTCTAATTGCTTTTTAATTGCATCCTAATTTAGAACATTTTGGCATATATGTAACTCCTTTCACCTTCTCAGAATGTGGGAATCTTCAAGTCAAGTCAGCTTTATTGTCACTTCCACAATATGTTAAAACATACAGAGGTGTAAAATACTGTTTCTCCTCATCCCTCGGTGCTGCATATATGGCAGACATGACACAGACAATAACTACACTCTACTGTACCCATAACTATTTCTACGACAATAAATATTAAGAAAAAATACATAAATATTCAAAAAACATAACTACAAACATACCTATACAGGTAATATTTTTGAGTGTACAATGTAACATAGGTAATGTTCATTGTGAAGAAAATAGTCTTTTCAGACAGACCAAAGGTCCATAGCTAATGTGCTGGTTTAAGTGGATTGTGCAACATTGTGTGTGTGTGTGTGTGTGTGTGTGTGTGTGTGTGTGTGTGTGTGTGTGTGTGTGTGTGTGTGTGTGTGTGTGTGTGTGTATATGTTGTGGAGGTTAGGGGTGCTTTGGAGTGAGGAGAGTGTTCAGAGTTGTGATAGCCTGGGGGATTAAGCTGTTGCAGAGACTGGTTGTGCTGGCCCGGATGCTCCGGAACCTTTTGCCTGATGGCAGTAAGGAGAAGAGGCTGTGGGATGAGAGGGTCTCATACGACGCTGAAGGCTGTCCTGACGCACCAAATCTTGGAATATTTGAACATTTTATGATTGATGGGTAAAGTGCAGAGGCACTTTCTTGCAAGCAAACCAATGTAGTCACATGATCAGAAAAATAACAAATTCTGGTTTAATCTGAGGTATTTTTTAATGAAAAGCATAAAAATGGAACATTTTGCTATTGATTGTATGCAGTGCATATGAACCTAATAGCCCACCATCTGCAAACATAAATATTTGTCTTTTTTCTTAGCAATGTAATAGCGTGATGGCCAAAGAAAACCCTTGGGGTGGCTTTGATGCAGAATTAACGGTTGTGTATCATTAGGCCCAGAGAGTTGTTTGAGTATGATTAATTACTCGCAGACATCTAAGTGCATAATTCTCAAAGCAAGTGGATACAGTCCAGACCAGAAGCACGGCACTTTGCTGCCAAAAACAGGATTAAAAGTGTGTTTCATAAATTTACAAATATTTTCAATGACACCAACACTATGAGTGAGGGATTTTTTTTTCAGCTAGCCACAGTTTTTGTTGTGAAATATCTTTGTGCTGCATCATTTCTGTGCAATCCATATTGAGAAATTGCACCTACGTTCTTGTCTCCTGTCGACTTCTACCTGAAGTTTCTCGAGACCACTGCAAGAAATCGATAAAAAATTTCTCCTGTCCCTGCCCTGAATCTAGCCCTGTACTTATATTTTAAAATGAATGCATACAGTTCTTCACAAACTGTTCGACAGGTTCATTTTGGTAATTGCTGAACTTTCTGAGTTCAACGACAAAAGTTGGGTTAAATCCATGTCATCTGTAGAAACAGAACTTCTTTTGCCACAGTAAATCTTATAACAAGCTGATTAGTCTAAGCAGGGGCCAATCCCCCAGGGGGCACTGTGGGGTTAAGGGCCTTGCACAAGGACCTGACAGCTCCGCTGATCTTACTGTGAATAAAATCACCAATCAAATGAAGCACCTTAGCCACAAAACTACATGCTACGTCATGATATCAGTGCCACGTATCAGTGTTTTTCCACTGCTGTGTTCAAAGTGGATGGAGGCTGATGCCTATGGTTCGTTCACATGTTTTTTTATTTCTTTCTTTCGAGAAAGCCAAGCCCCTTGTCCCTGATGCTGTGAAAGTGCACAGCGCAGGCAAATTAATGTAGCATCAGCAGCAGACGCCATTGTTTGTTATCAGGATTAGCGGAGCGGGGTTGAACAGCACCCTACGGCTGACAGCATGATCTGATTCCTGTTCTCGCATACCCATATGGAAACCCTGCAGATAACAAACATCAAAAGTATTCCTGCCTGGTCTGGCAAAGTCTACAAACATATCTATAAAACACTCAGTGGATATTTGAGTTGGCATCTCGAAACCCTTTTATATCAAAAGGTGTTATCGCGTTGAAATGTTACCAGATGGTTTTAACACTGATATTTTGAATTTTGAAGTGGCAGGAGAATAGGTGTGTGGCCTTAGACAGCTGGTCAGGTAATGTGCATGTAGCCATTGTCATCAATTTCATTCATATAATGAAGGTCACCAGTCTTCAGGTCTCATTCAGTATGCTGAATTATTATTATTACTCATGACAATGAATGTGTATTATCATCACAAAACGATGGTGATGGTATGGCTGAGACTAAAACATCCAATCACAGGGCTTACAGCAGCTCCATAAACATGTGCTTCAACTCAATGTGATACCCAAAGCCCCAAGATATTCCTTTACAGTATAATATGAACACTGGGTAACTATAAATAGTTAAACAATAGGCAGAGATGAGTTGAACTCATTAACCAAAATGTTTCAGAATTAGCCTATATGAAATACAATGAGTAAGCAACAGACTACAGCTGTCACAGTATAGTTACAGTATGTGAGGTTAATGAGTGTGATGTTTCTAAATTAGTCCAAGAATTAGTCCAATTCACGGCAAGAGTAATATTTTGGCACTCTTATGTCCTCCCTGTTCCAGACATCCCACCAATTACATTACTGCATTATATTTACTTCTTTATATATAATGTCGGTCTCCATCCTGATGAGTTTTATAGGACATCTTCCATCGGAAAATTCCAGTGGAAATTCTTCCTTATACAGCATCTTAGGGGTATCAGTTTAATCACCCATATTGTGAGTACAAGCATAAACATTATTGTCACTTCGCCAATCTTTTTTAAATTCTACCTCTGTTTGTAGAACTTCAGTCTCCGTTTCTGACAAGCTATATATGCATTTTATGGGACATCAGCAAATTCCAGTGGAAATTACTACCTTTATGTTTTATGGATGTCATTGTATTTAATCACTTATATTGCGAGCATGCTTTCCATTTATTGGATTTATTGGTATTGATCAACAAATGCATGTGGATACAAACAAATTATGTGCCTACACATTTTTGATAAATTGTTTGGACGGTGTTAGCCTGTATGAGTAGATTTATAACAATTTTTTTATTGATATATTTGATCCATTGCATTAAAAATATAAAGTATAGAGAGAAAGTCAGAAATACAGGAAATGCACACTTGGCTATAGCTTTTTTCAGGGTGGGAGGGGCCTACTTGGCAGGGGTTTCCCCCATATTGTCATGCCAGACTCCTCTGGAAACTCCTCCCTTCTGCAAGATCAGCTCCTCTCATTGGTTGTGCACACAAACATCAACAAAACCTCCAAAACTGTTGAGACGGAACTTAAAAATAGGTGATACAGAGTCATTTTTTCAAAAAAGAAAAAAAATCATAGAATAGTAACGTTTTCGTGAGGGGGAAAAAGAACCATGTTTCCAGAACCATGTTTTAAAAATGTTCTTTCATTTTTAAAGCAGTAGGTCATTGCTTTGTTGCTTTTTACTTAGGCTACATAGAGCTGAAATACCATGGCTCTGTTTTTGTTATTTAACACTTACAGAGGCAGCAGAGATTGTCATTACTTATTAAAGCTGATGGATTCGGAATGCCTGAGCAAAAAAGGCCTACTTCTATTTTTAGATATGGATCCATCTGGTCAGAATGGATTGTACTGACGCAGGACATCACTCAATTTGCACCAACACTGGTAGCAGTAGTACTTTTTATGTATATCTTTTAAGCATTTATTGCAGCAGAGCTGGATATCTGTTTGCACAAAATCTAAACGGCGATTTTTTATAATATTAAAATGATCCAGCATGTTAGCATCATTAGTGACATGGCAATTGGATCTTTGTTAATAAGAGAAAAACAGCCAATCAGACCCTCTTTTAAAAAACGTTGATGTACATTTGAAAAAGTCTTGTCGGTTATATGTTAATATCTGTATTACATGAGATCCACAGACTTTGACTTGTCATTGTTCTATTTGCATACACGTGCAATGAGAGCTAGCAAATATGAGGATTCATAAAACTTTACAGAATCACAGTGAGTTTGCCATTTCAGGTCCTATGAGAATATCTCAATGTAGTGAAGATTTAGACAAGGCCAATCCAAAACCTTCAGTTAGTTGCTTCTTCCCCAGCCTTCCTGATGAATTTGCATGTGTGTATTGAATCGCTGATTCCCTGCATGACGCAGCTGCACATCCTTTTCGGATCTTAGATAGATGGCCTGATATTCTTCTGTCAGATTTTCTGATGCAGAGCCCGATTCATGGACCCTTATATACCCCAATAGTGGTAACTTGTTCAGGTCTTGTTGTGGCAAAGAATCCCCAACCCATGACACTACCACAACCATAGCTGGCCATTGGTATGGGGTTCTTGCTGCAGTGTGCTGTTTGGTTTTAACCAGAAATAATGGGGATGATGTCAGCCAACCTGCACTTCTAACACTGTCCATCTGTCCAGTTTCACAAGTCTTTGTTGAGGTACTTTTTCGGACAATTAAAGGCATTGATTGAAAGGAAAAGAAAAGGGAAAAGGGATAGTGGAAAGTAATTAAATATCCACATTGTTTTTCCAGTGTCTTTCTGATTGTAGAGTCATGAACACCGACCATTTCCAATTGGAGAGAAGCCTGTAGATTCCTGGACGTTGTTCTATAGTTCTTTGTGTCATCCTGGTTAAATTTAACCCTTGCTCTTGGAGAGATTGATACAGGATAACCACTCCCAGTAAGATTCACCATGGGCCCAAACTTTAGCAAGTTAGGGGCTCTATAGCATGAGCATTAGGAATTTAGAAAGACTTCGTAACCCTTCCACATTGATCAGCATTAATAACATTTTCTTGTGCTCTCCAAAATTTTTGGAATTTTGACAAGTTGTACTTCTGCAACAACCAGCATGCTGACAACTTTCCTCCTGATGGCAAGGACCAAAGTCGATCAAGATTTTCACATTAGCCAGAGCTGGCCGAACTTATGGCAGATTTTTTTATATTTTTTTTTGCCAGTGTTCAAACAGCTGACACAAATTATCCCTTTAATTGGGTTGACTTAACTAGAAGACAATAACTTGTTCAGCCCTGAAGATAGCATATTCACTGACTTTGCACATGAAATAAATTTAAGAGGCACAAGGCTTTGCAGGGTGTACTATGAGGGTGGCTAACTTTGGTAAACATTCAAAATTGAAAACATTTCACAGGCAGCTGTGGCTAGTGGCTAGATATTCATTAGCTTTCATTGTGTTTTTTGACCACAGTAAATTAAGAGCTAGTTAAATATTTTCATTTCCCTTATTATTTTTATAATATTTACCAAAGTTAGCCTGCTTTGTGGTACACCCCTCTGGTGCCACATTTTATATACATACAATTCTAAATCCTAAAGACAGAAAGAAAGAGTTATCCTCCTATTTTCTCACCCACTCAGCTGGGTAATGTCACATTTAGCCCTCTACCTCGACGATTCATTCACTTAGCTCAGTCCAAAATGGCCGCTCTCGCCCCCTGCAGTTTTGTGTGCATCAGAAAGCCCTCTTTTATGGGCCTCCTAAAGGGGGAATTAGCCTTTCACTGGCAGTGTGAGTAAATCACAACCTTTTACTCTCTCACCGGGACAAGAGCACAATGTGCTTTTGGCCCTTGGTTATGCCTCAGGCTAAAGCTAGCTCACATAAAAAACATGCTGTAAAGTATTTGATGAGGTTTTTCCTGTGTTTTTCCCCATGAGTCTTAAAGAACCTAGCTCTGGTCCCAGATTTTATTTCACAACTTCTGGATCTTGCAGAGGATGGGGGTGGGTCCCCTGTAGTTTATACATGTATTTTTATTATTGTGTGTAAAATACAACCTGGTACCAAATGACAGCAGACATTTTCCATGTGACATGTTCAGTGGTGTTTTGCCCATACATTTAATTAATGGATGGCAATAACACAGCAGCAGTAATTTAATGTTGCAATGACAAAAGCACGCAGTTAACATATTTCAATTTTATTTGACACCGCAGTAAATATGAAATATGCAGCCATTTAAGAAACAAAATATGACAAGCTAATAGCATGTTGGCACAAGGCATTCAATGAAAATATTGAATATTTGGCCTGAGATTGTCCATTTTTAATGTCCATAGTGACTCAGCACCTTTGGTCAGTGTAAAGTAAAATTTTAACATCTCCTGAAGTACCTTCCTGAAGTAGTCTTACTAAGGGAGTATCTAGCCTTTAAGACCTTTGACAGTGTATGTGGGCAAATACACAACCTACTATTGTATGAGAGTGCCATGCTTTTTCTCTACAAGAACCGTTTGGAGAATTAATTTTCATGATCGCTGAGGTTACCAAACGGTGCCAGTGAAGATACAGATGTACACTAGCATTCAATTCTGAGCCAGACTTACGGAGTAATGTTGTTTGAATCCAAGCTATATTGTTTTGTTGCAAATAATGAAATATTTAAAGTGATAAAATGTGTGTGTTATGCATAGATTTTCATACATTTTTAATCTAAATTGCCCAGTGATCCATGTGTAAAATTAAATATAATATTCCCCAGCTACTCAGATCATTGATGTACTACTGAAAAGTAATCTCTGAAGGCAGTTAAAATATCAAAGGAAATTTGTAGTGTAAAATGTTCTTGCCAGTTTTGATTGGAACATTCTAATTTTCATCTCATGGAAATGACTGTGAATTAAGTATATATTAATTCTTTACAGATTACATCTTACAAGTAATAGTCCTATGACAACAATGATTATGGTTTATTTTTTTTTCAAGAAAAATTTATATATGGATATTCACATATGGATTTCTGTGATTTATTGTGTTTATGTGACACTATGGATTGATCTGTGATTGGAGATTTGTGAATAATATTCTGATAAGTATCGGACCTCTTTCATTTTTGAGTTCGCATTTTTTACTTCCCTGCCTTAAATGGTTCTGCCATATTTTCCTTAGTGTCAGCTTGGATTTTATATTTTTGTGTCTGTTGTGTTTGTGTCTGTGCTACTGCATTATGCCCAGTGTAGAACAATATGTATGAAAATTGGCCAAAGCATTCCAAAATGCCACTGGCCTCTGAATCAGAGTCAAGATCTGCGATTATCTGGCCAACTTGAGCCAGAGAAAGCATAGACAGACACCTGTTATGTAGCATACTGATGAACTCGTGGAGAATATAAGCCTGTTATTCTTCCTGTGAACCATGCACCTGGCCTCCCGTAAATCCTTCAACCACAAGGGGGAGCCATTTCTGGCCGCCATTTATGTTGTGCGAATGCATTTGTGCAGTTTTGTTGTTTTTGAATTCAGGCCCACTTACAGGGCAACATGAAAGGCTTTCATCATAACATTTAAATTAACAAAACAAGAAAATACATCATGTGTCAAAATTATATCTACAAACCAATGTCAAAATAAATGGTAAAGAGAAAGCTCTTGAATCTTGAAATTTTCAATTCATGTCCAACAGCAGCAATGATTTTGCAAAAGATGGAAAGGATAATGATAAATACCCAAACAAACCATCAGTCTTAAGCAGCACTTTGGAAAGCCAAAAACAAAAGAGGAAACAGTAGGGAATAAGAAAATGGCAGACACTATAATCCACTACAACCACCATACTTTAATTCTTCCATTGATGGCAGGGAACATGAATCATTTCCTTTTTAACCATTTCATTACTGTCATTTACTTGATGGTCTTTTTAATCCAAAGCAATTTACGGTTGATTGAGTCACCAACCTCAGCGGTCCCAGTCATGTACCTTAGCCACTAGACTACAGGCTGCCTCCATAGGTGATTTTCCTTTTAGCTGCATGCAGCATGATAGTGTCAGTGCTCGCTCACATGAGTTTACGACTAACCGTTTTAGAATGAGGTGTTTGGGTAAGGAGAAAAAAACTGAAATTGTAGATGATGTTCTCTATCATCATCTCTTCTGTACATGTGTCATAATCCATCAAAACCCTTGGCTGGTCAGAGAGATTGTACATGTTGATGAGGCGGTACTGGGCAGTACAATGCATTCTGACACTTGTAAACAAATATTTAATCACTACAATCAGCCATGTAGCAGTCACACATTCTATGGTGCTGGCTGGTTTTTCTTAAGTGTGTCCTTTTTTGTTTTCGCTTATTTTGAGGGTTTTCATCAGATTTAGATGTCAGTCCGTTTGAATATCTTTAGCTCAGTCTGGTGATTAGAGAATTATTGGGATCATCTGTATTTTGCAGAATAGGCTCCTAATTAGCAAGTGGGAGTAGTTATCAGTACGTTCTTCTTTTAGCCAATCGGTGTGATGACGCTCTTCCTGTTGGGTATTAAAGAGGCAGCAGTTTGCAAATCCATTGATCTCACTTTGTTCTGAACATTAGCTGTGACAAGTCTAAGATAAAACTAAAAAGATAAAAATAAATAAAAGAAATACATTCTGCTCTTTATAGGTATCACTTGAAGGTTTTTATTTAGACCATTTAAGGCAGTGAACATATCTAGATGGTGAATGTTTTGAGAGCCAGCTTTTTAACTGTTTATTCGCTAGTTCATTACGCTGTAAAAAAAAAGGCAATTCATTGCAAACTGTTGGTTTGCTTCAGTGTTGCCCTAGTCCTGTAGGCTTTCTTTTGTTTTATTTTTTATGCTAAGGACCTAAATATTTTAGTTCCGTAACACTTGAAGAGGAATTTGTTATAATATCTGAAGAGGACAAGTCATCAGTAGGCAATTTATTTCGCCTGTTTTGTTTTAATTTTATGTGGTTGGGAACTGATTCTAAATATTCTTTCCTGATCACCTGAAAGTTGTGATTTCAGTACTGCCGCACCTACACTGTATATGGTACTCTATATTACTATTGTGAATTGCTTATATTCCTTGGAGATTTAGATCACATTAAATAAAAATGACCATAAAATAGAGGTAACGAGTGAAGTGCTCTGTTGAGAATCCAATGCTCTCATTGCCTGGTTCTGTTCTCCAATTGACTAGCTCATTCTTTATTACTTTTGGGAAATCTGGGTCTGACATGGATGTACAGTCATTATGTGGCATTTGCACTGTTGCTATAGCGCGGTGATGCGTGACCTCCATTGTCAGTTCACCAGGCTCACCCCACTCAGAGGGAATGAACACGCCGACCTCATCAGTCAAACGCAGACTCTCAAAAGTCAGGGATGGCAAACAATCCCCCTTGTGTATTTTGTTTCTGCCAGCTTTGAAATATGACTGTACTGTTCTTCGCTATGGAACTGAACCATTGTCCTACACTTTACATTTTCCATAGGCTCCCTACCATACTTCTAGTGCAAAATTCAAGGATATTTAACTTTGAAAACTCTTGTTGAGAGCCCGAATTTTCAATATCAAACTGTATTTGTCAATGAGTGATCATATCACAGACTTTCAGCAGTCATTTCTGCTGGAAAATGAAGCCCTTTCACTGTAAACTGTGTATTGTCCAGGATAGGAGGTTAAAAGTGACTATGTAAAACAATGCAGCACTGCTGTTCCTGTAGTATCTGTATGCTGGCAATGTCCTTCTCATGAAAAGGGTCAAAGTTCATCCTGAGCAAATCAGGCATGACTAATTAAAGCATTCAGAAGGCTGACCCTAATTATACCTTAATTTGGCTAATTGGAGGTATTATGTTTCACACCTTAAAATTATGGGGTAGATTTACCAAAGCCCTCATCACATGGTACAGTTTTTGAACATGCAATTTCAGTTACACAATTTGTAACTGGATCAAATGAACTACCTCACCAAATCATTCTCTCTTAGTCTTCTTGCACCAGAAAAACAAATTTTAATGTATCAAATGTTTTAGTAAATTAGGCCCTATGTGTTTAATTACCTTGCAAAGAGGAAAAAAAAGAACCGAATGAAAGAAGCACAAAAGAGTGGTGTCATTGTTTTTCTCAGACTCCCTCTTGTCCTCCCTCTATAACTATTACAACAACGCTCAAAAAGATCTAGCCAAATTCAGTCGAAAAAACGGAAATCAATGTAGAAAATCAGACAGGGGTCAAATACTGTTTACCACATCGTAACCATTCAACAGTAACTACATCCTAAATCCATTTCAATGCCACTGTTCATCCAGCTTGATATTCAGGTGATGTAGAGAAGTTATGATGTGGGGCCTGTATTTGATGTCTACCTCAATTTAATACAGGAGAACCTATGATACTAACCATATAATCATTTCTGGAGTCTGTTCATACTTTATGTGATAACCCACGTTCCTCACCGCACTGCGTCTTGATTAATCTCACGTCGCGCGGCAGCTGAAATTACATCGAGAACGAAAGAAATGGTCTTCGTCGGAGCTTCACTTTGATCTACAGTGACTCTTTGAAGCTGAAGCTATTAATGGGACGGATAGGTAATTATACACCAGATTGTTATCCGAGAATAAAAAATGAAAAGTCATCAAGTAAAAAAAAATAATAATCATTTCTGTGAGGGATGGGAATGTGGAGTGAAAGTCTGACTTTAGGCACCAAGTGTGTCTGGGTTCTTTTCAGTTTGAAGGGGACAAAAGGACATGTGCTGGTATTTGCTTTCTGGTGTTGGTATAAGTGTGTGTGGGTGTGTGTGTGTGTGTGTGTGTGTGAGCTCACATTCACATGTACCTGTAAGAGGAAACTCACAGGCAGGGCTTGATGGACACTTAAGAGGAGATTTGCTTTAAAAGAAACAAAGTACGACAGAACTGAATCTACTCCTCTGTGATCTAATCTCATCAAAAACCATACATTGTGATCTTCACAATGCTGGCAGGCTTGCCATTGAGAGACTGACTGTAATCAAGGCTGAAGTGCAACAATCTTGGCTTCTGAGCAATGAGGAAACATAATTGGTCTCATGAGTCACTTTTTCCTCTGCCTGGACAGGTTTATGTTTGGAGGAAGTCAGTGTATGCTGTTACAGGTGAGGTTTGAACCCTCAACCTTGTTTTTAGCAGCATACCCTAACACACTGAGCCACAGTGTTTTGTCTGGTGTAGGGTATGATTTAATTCCTTGGTGTAGCTCACTCATTGTGGGTGCAACAACTGCAGAGTGGAGAAATGGTTTTCCATTATAAACAGTCAATGTCTAGTTTTTGTGTGGTTGTTTCTCAGTTACTCTGACCAAGTGAATTAAGACTTTTGTCAGTTTCTTTTGTTTTCTCTCCTGTTAAATTTGGGGGAAGGGGGAGGGTCAGGGGAAGGGCCGGAAGCCAAAGCAGGGGGGCGTCCCCACCGCAGGGGCCGGGCCAACTCAACTGGGTCTTCCATGTCAAAATGAGCAGGCTTAAGATGGTCTATTGCAACCCGCTCTGGTTTACCCCCCATGTCCACCACAAAGTTCTTAGACCCCCACTCCAAGACACGGAAGGGCCCATCATAGGGGGGCTGCAGCAGGGTCCAATGACTGTCGTGGCGGATGAAGACATACCTGGCAGACGGTGGGTCCTTGGGGACTTAGGACTGGAGGAGGCAGTGGTGAGATGTCGGCACGGGGGCAAAAGTGTCAGCGATGCCTCGGGCCACAGTCTGATGAGAGTCAGCTGACCAGGGAGCTGTCGCATCCGGGACAAACTCTCTGGGGACCTGCAGCGGCTAGCCGTATACCAGCTCGGCAGATGAGGCCTGGAGGTCTTCCTTGGGGGCAGAGTGAAGACCGAGCATGACCCATGGAAGGCGGTCAACCCAGTCGCTGCCCGTCAGGCTGGCCCGTAGGGAGGCCTACATGGCACGATGAAACGTCTCACACAGTCCGTTGCCCTGCAGGTTGTATGCCGTAGTGTGGTGGAGCTTCACTCCCAGGTGCTCAGCAACTGCAGTCCAGAGCCAAAGTGAACTGTGGGCCCCTGTCGGAGGTAACGTCCAATGGTGTGCCAAACCGGGCAACCCAGGATGCAATGAATGCCCTGGCCACCTCTGCTGACGTGGTTGAGGAAAGGGGAACAGCTTCCGGACACCAGGTGGTCCTGTCCACCATGGTGAGGAGGAGTGAACCCGCGGGAGGGAGGCAGGGGCCCACCAGATCCACATTCACATGGTCAAAACGCTTCTCAGGCACTACAAAGGGTGCCAAAGGGGCCTTGGTATGACGTTGCACCTTGGCGCGCTGACATGCCACACAAGCACCCACCCAGGCCCTAACATCCTTCTTAAGGCCCAGCCAAACAAACTTGGCCCCTACCAGCTTGGCAGAGGCCTTCACACCTGGATGGGAAAGACCATGGATGGTGTCTATGACCCGGCATCGCCAGCCAGCAGGCACCATAGGGTGCGGTTGGTCGGTGGAGACATCACAGAGAAGGGTGGGGTTGGCTCTGTTGAACATCTCGTCCTCCAGCCTTAGCACAGTGGGGCCCTTCCGACAAGCCAGAATGTCCGAGTCCATGGCTTGGTCCGTCGCCATGGCGGCATAGTCCAGTCCTAGGTGAACTGAAAACGCAACTGCCTGGGAAAGGCAGTCGGCTACTAAGTTGTCCTTGCCTGCCACATGCTGAATTTCTGCGGTAAACTCGGAGATTGCAGAGAGCTGCCGCTGCTGACAACCAGACCATGGCTCCAAGGTCTTGGACATGGCGGACGTCAGTGGCTTGTGGTCCACAAACGCAGTGATCCGGCAGCCCTCCAACAGGAATCTGCAATGTCAGGTGGCAAGGAAAAGACCCAGGAGCTCTCTGTCAAAGGTGCTATATTTCTTCTTACTATCGCGGAGCTGCTTGCTGAAAAAGGCCAGTAGCTGCCAGGCACCACCCACCAACTGCTCACATACCGCCCCCACTGCATAGTCAGAGGCGTCTGTAGTGAGGGCGATCATGGCACTAGGAGATGGGTGCGCCAACAGAGCTGTGTTGACCAGTGCAGTTTTGGCAGCACAGAAGGCTTTGTCCCTCTCTGGGGACCAATCCACCTTGCTATTGGCCCTCTTGCCTTGCAGGGCCTCATACAAAGGACACATGAGGTGGGGAAGAAAACTATTTTAGAAGTTTACCATGCCCAAAACTCCTGAAGAGACTTTGTGCGGGGGCGTGGGGAACTGGTCACTGCGTACACCCTGGCAGGAAGAGGAACCGCTCCCTGTGGAGTGACGTGGTGTCCCAGGAATGTGATGAACGACACTGGCAGTTGGCAGGATTTACAAAAAGTCTGTGCTGGCTGAGCCTTTCAAACAGCTGCCGGAGGTGTGTCAGGTGTTCCTCCACGGGGCGTGCTGGCTACGAGAATGTCGTCCAAGCAAACAAACAAACAAGAATGACATGTCTCGCAGCACAGAGTTCATGAGACGCTGAAATGTCTGTGCTGCCCCTTTGAGGCCGAAAGGCTTTCACAGGAACTCGAAAAGGCCAAAGGATGTAATGACAGCAGTTTTGGGCACATCCTGTGGATGGACCAGCACCTGGTATTATCTGCGCACCAGATCGACCTTGGAAAAGATGGTGGCCCCCACCAAGTGAGCGGAGAAGG
Organism: Albula goreensis; assembly: GCA_022829145.1. Taxonomy (NCBI): domain Eukaryota; kingdom Metazoa; phylum Chordata; class Actinopteri; order Albuliformes; family Albulidae; genus Albula; species Albula goreensis. The sequence goes on from CM040758.1 coordinate 5,423,697, forward strand.
CCTGTATGTGCGGGACAGGGTATCGGTCAGGGGTTGTGGCGTTGTTCAGGTGACGGAAATCGCCGCAGGGGTGCCAACTGCCATCAGCTTTAGTGTCCATGTGTAGGGGGGAGGCCCATGGGCTGTTCGAACGGCGCACTATGCCAAGATGCTCCATAGTAGCGAACTCCTTCCCCGCGATCACCAGCTTGGCTGCGTCGAGGCGGCGGGCCCGTGCATAGACTGGGGGGCCCACGGTGGTGATATGGTGTTCCACGCCATGCTTAGCCACCGCAGATGAGAACGTGGGCATGGTGAGGTCAGGGAACTCAGAGAGGAGGCATTGATATAGGTCTCCAGTGGCAAGCGTGTTCGACAGGCAGAGCACTCCATCCCCCAAGTGTGATGTAAAGAAATGTATGATGCGAAAGAAAGGGCATTGATAAGGCGGCAGTTCGTAACATCAACCAGCAGGTTGAAGGCACAGAGGAAGTCTACACCAGTCATAACAAAGTCATAACGAAGTCCCAGCCAAAGCGCCGCCCACCAAAAGACACCTCCATACCTGGTGCCGTAGGTACGTATGGGCGTGCCATTGGCGGTGTCCATCTGGGGGCCGTGTCCGCCAGCAATAGTGTCCACAATCTGTGCTGGCAGGATGCTACACTGAGCACACGAATTGACAAGCAAACAACGGCCAGACAGGTTGTCGGTGATGACAAGCAAACACGGCCAGCGCCAGACAGGTTGACCCCAAAACTGCATGGCTTGTGACACTGTTTGGCCTTGGCTCCAAACCTAGCATGATAAAAACACATTGTCCATCTTCACGCTGGTGGCAGACAGGGCGTGCCAGATATTGGAGCAGCTCTTTTGACATGCATGGACAAACACCGAACATGGAACATGTTTTAACATCTTTGTGGAGGAGGAGAGGGGTGAACTGGCTAGAGTAGTGCCAGCTGCTGCAGAAAAATGTGAGTAAAAAGGAATGGGGTGTTGTTGTTTCGAGCCGTGGAGAGACAGCTTCCTTCAACCATCAGATATGTTACCATTTTCTCGGGGTCACACCATTAGTTGGGGCCACCACAAGATGTAAATAATCATGATGAGACAGGAGACAGAGGTGAGTCGAGTCTGCTTCCTTTACTCGGGTCCATAATGATGAGACAGACAGAGGTAACACTGAACACTGAACACTCAGGTAACTAAGCAACCATGACAACTCTCAGAATCCGGAACCGGCATATCCCATATACCCTTGCTCTTAAAGGTACAAGCCCTCTGGTGAATGTCTCTTCTAGCTTCCTTATTGTGGGTCACCACAGTGGATATGTTATGTAATGGGTAGCAAGTTTGTGGGAGTTGTGGGCAAACAAACCCATTTTAGGCAACCAGGTGTACCCTGTGGCACAAACATTTCTTCAAGATGTTTCTTGTAGATAAAATTGTATAAAAAAAAAAAAACTTGCCACCCGAATGAATTCTTCACCAATGTGTGGGCTTTTGAGGGGAATCTCACCCAAAACAAATAGCGAAGTCCCTAACTCTAACTAACATTTCACATCACTATTTCCAACTTCCTGTAAACCTCAGAGACGGGTACACTGCTTCATGGTTAAATTGTTATGACCCCTCACAACAACACTTCATGATTATCTGCTGTGTTCCATCTAGACAGTTCCTGTGTTGCCAAGGAAACCGTTGAAGAGGGTTTTTTTCCATTTTCTCCTGATTTGGCCTGACATTAGGAGTAGACTAGAGCAGAATGTCTTTGTGAGAGGTTGCTTATTATAGAGAGGTTCTCAGTCATACATTCCTCTGAAATTCTCCTATCCTGACAGGCCGCAGATCACAGAGAGGAGGAGTAGTAATAATCCAATTATGGGATGAAAGGGATTTATCCAGAGGCAGGCCAAATGTAATTGGACATCAATGTTTAATTTTTAAATTCTGTGTAAATGAGAAGCGTAATTATGTCTGTGTTGGCTCGTATAGAGGTTTATGCTTTTTCCATACAACATTCATAAGGAACATTTTAGAATATTTTGAAGTAATAAGGTGTACATCAGACTCCAGGAAAGAGTTTTAAGTGAGTAACACAATTTTGATTTAACCTTCTGCCACCCAAAAAAGGCAAAAGGCGAAAAAGACAGTTTTGCACTAGTTTTAGTTAAGGCCTTATAGCTTTGTCAATACTGTAGATACATGGTTGATGGCAAACAAATATACCATCAAGACCCAAGACTCAGAATTTATTAAATGTGTTGTTAAAATTGTCGTGGCATACATAAAATATGCACAAACCAGCAAAACGCTTTGCTTTTCTTTGTCATTAGTTTATTGTGACATATCCATGTCGGTTAGGGGGGAAATCTCAACATACGGTTCATCCCCAACATGTCTCCCATCTCTGATAAACTATTGATGAAGATAATTTAATCTATCACATTCTACAAGGGCTTTTACCAAGAGGAGGGCATAAGTGTCCTTTGGTGTCCCAAAAGCCTCTCAAAACTGGCACATTTTGGATAACAATTTTACTAACTTAATTTAACAACAAACATTATATATATATATATTATATATATATATATAATGGTTTTCATTCACTGTGATACATCTTAAATAAAATTAACAAGACAAATTAACATGTTTTTTTGAGCTTTGTTGTGACAGACAGGTGTGCACAAAAGTGTCCAAAAACATCTCCAAAACATTGCATTATCAATAACATTTTACAAAACTGAATATCGTTATCATATTATTATAACAGAAACCAATACTACCAGGGCCCCATTTCCAGATGTAACCAAAACTGTACTTTGTCTGTTACAACCTCCGATGACATGGACGAGGGGTTGGATTTTAGGAGGCAAAGAGAACTATTTACAATAAACATTCAAAAACATAACTTTACAAGAAGGTTCTTCTCAGTTCTTTTGAGTTAAAGTTTTCCAAAGTTTTGTGGTGCCACTCCATGAAACAGCTTCTGTCTGGAATTGCACATAGCGGTACATTGCATTTGATGCATTTCCGGTTTGTCTTGAAGCACTTCTTTGTGGCTACACAGTTTTTCCTTCCTGCTGTGGCCTTCATGGAGGGAGGGAGAAACTGTGAAGGGGTCAATAATACTTTCCACCAAGTTCATCGTGGGTACTTCAGCCCCCTCAGAAGTACCAGCTGCTGCAGCTGGAGCACTTGCTTGTGCAAAGCTAGTGGCAGTGGCTTGTGCCGGTGCTCTCCCTGGTATGAAATTGGTGAGCTCAACACTGAGATTGTGTCCGAACTGCTTCTGTGTCAGCGGTGTTGTATTTCTCAGCTGTGCCAATTCCTTGTGCAGCCGATATACCTTAACAACTTCAATGTCCACAAAGTGGTGGAAGAGAGCCATATGCCACCACTTTGTTTTGTGGTGGACACTGTAGCAGTTGATGCATATGACAAGTCCACATGCCCCCCCATGAACTTGTTATATTCCAAAACTGGTTTTGGAACAGGTGCTGCTTTTGTAGTCCAGGTGTTCCCCAGTGGGTTGCGAACACGTCGCTGCACAATATCTCCCGTGTATGGCGGGTGAATGGTGAAGCACACTTTCAGTTTGCGTGTGTCCATCCACTTGACATACAGCAGCACACCTTTCCACAGGCACTGGATGGATCCTCTTGAGGCTTTCTTAGACGTATCATTGTCCTTACAGCATGAAAACCCTTGGCGGTTTTCCCTGATGGTGCAACATGCTCCAACAGTGCTGGAGCAGGGCAGCACTACTGTAAAAAGTTTCATATACACATGATACCCAGTTCCAAGATGTGACAGATTCAACAGATCCATGACAAAGTCATAGCTCAGTCCGTTTCCAGTGGCTGAGTATGACTTACCAGTTTAACTCTAATGTTGAAGTCACATGTGTACCTGTTCTTGCAGTCTGCCAGGACAAACATGGTACAAACATGTCTACATCATACAAGACTCTTCTTTATTTTAAGGGGGTGCTGGGGTGGCGAAGTGGAACAGGTTAATATTTAGCATGGTGTCATTATATGCTGTGACACCGATAGGGGATTATCGGTGTAGGTGGGCGGCAGAAGTACCAGACGGAGAACAGATTTTACTGGCCACAAATCAGCCGAAGCCGTTTTATTAACAAAAATGGACTTACAAAAGAAAAGGTAGGCCACAAGGCAAATGCAGGCTTAGGGAAAAACCCAAAGGGAAACAAAAAAAACAAAGAACCCAAGGGGGACACAAACTCACGGCCACAGTATACAGTCAGCTAGGCTAACTGAAAGTTCAGTTCTTAGTAAAAACAAAACAGGTTCTTCTGAGAGGGTGCGTCCCTCTGGCCAGTCTGGGTAGGCAGCCCTTAAGCTGGTAGGCCGTGGTCCCCGGGCGGCACGTTCCCCTCAGCTGGAGTCTAGAGGGTGGGGAAGGAAAAACAGAGCCGTTAGCATATGCAGACACTGGAAAAGACCACTCTCCCGAACAGTGGGGTTGAGCGAGTTTTAAAGCTCTCTTGGCTTGATTGGGAGCGGCCGCAGCTGTGTTGGCTGCATTCCTCAAGCAGCCCCAATTCCCTCCTTTGAGAGCGGCCGCTCTCCAAGGTCCTGTTCCTGCATTGCCGCCGCTGTCCAGGGCGTGGGGGTGCTGAAACCAGTCGCTCACTCTCTGACATCTTGGTGTGGGGCCGGTCTCTTGGTGGCCGGGCCCCAGCCGCCATCACATTCCCCCAGGAGTCGAGCCGCTGGTTCCGGTGGCGGCAGCCCAGAGGGCGTGCAGGCGTGACAAGGCGTCGGCGTTACCGTGGTGAGCCCCTGGACGGTGCACCACGTCAAAGGTGAATGGCTGGAGGGCCAGGAACCATCGGGTGACCCTGGCATTGGTGTCCTTCTCCCGGCCATCCACTGCAGGTGCGCGTGATCTGTCACCAAAGTAAACTTACGCCCCAGCAGATAGTAGCGCAGGGCCTGCAATGCCCATTTCACGGCCAGGGCTTCTCGCTCGACAGCTGCGTACCTCTGCTAGCTGGGGTTCAGTTTACGGCTCAGGAACATCACCGGGTGCTCTTCATCGCCATGGACTTGGGACAGCACGGCCCCCACCCCCATCTCCAATGAGTCAGTTTGGACAACGAACGGCAGGTCGAAGTCTGGGGTGCGGAGGACAGGATCAGAGCACAGGGCCGCCTTCAGGTTCTGGAAAGCCTCCTCCTGCTCAGGTCCCCACGGCAGCCTCTCTGGTGTTCCTTTTCTGGTCAGGTTGGAGAGCGGGGCAGCTGTGGATGAGAAGTGTGGAATGAACCGTCTGTAGTACCCGGCCAACCCCAGGAAAGCACGTACCTGGGTCTTCATGGTGGGAATGAAGTTCCGCATGGCCTCCACCTTCCGCGTTTGTGGTTTGAGTAAGCCCCGCCCGATGGTGTATCCCAGGTACTGTGCTTCATTTTGCGCTATGCAGCATTTCGTAGGGTTGGCAGTGAGTCCCGCTTTCCTGAGAGCCTCCAATACCCCCGAGACATGGGTCAGGTGGTCCTCCCAGGTGCGGGAGTGCACCACAACATCATCTATGTAGGCTGCTGCATAGCGCTGGTGTGGCCGGAGTATGACATCCATCAGCCGCTGGAAGGTCGCGGGGGCCCCATGGAGTCCAAACGGGAGTACCCTGTATTGGAGCTGGCCTATGGGGCTGGCGAACGCGGTCTTCTGCGGTCCTCAGGAGCCACGGGAACCTGCCAGTATCCTTTGGTTAGATCAAGGGTGGTGATGTACCGTGACTCACCGAGGTGCTCAATCAATTCGTCAGCCTGGGGCATGGGGTAGGCCCTCAGCTGGAGTCTAGAGGGTGGGGAAGGAAAAACAGAGCCGTTAGCATATACAGACACTGGAAAAGACCACTCTCCCGAACAGTGGGGTTGAGCGAGTTTTAAAGCTCTCTTGGCTTGATTGGGAGCGGCCGCAGCTGTGTTGGCTGCATTCCTCAAGCAGCCCCAATTCCCTCCTTTGAGAGCGGCCGCTCTCCAAGGTCCTGCTCCTGCCCTGCCGCCGCTGTCCAGGGCGTGGGGGGGCTGAAACCAGTCGCTTGCTCTCTGACATCTTGGTGTGGGGCCGGTCTCTTGGTGGCCGGGCCCCGGCGGCAGCCCAGAGGGCGTGCAGGCGTGACAAGGCGTCGGCGTTACGTGGTGAGCCCCTGACGGTGCACCACGTCAAAGGTGAATGGCTGGAGGGCCAGGAACCATCGGGTGACCCTGGCATTGGTGTCCTTCTCCCGGCCATCCACTGCAGGTGCGCGTGATCTGTCACCAAATAAACTTACGCCCCAGCAGATAGTAGCGCAGGGCCTGCAATGCCCATTTCACGGCCAGGGCTTTCGCTCGACAGCTGCGTACCTCTGCTAGCTGGGGTTCAGTTTACGGCTCAGGAACATCACCGGGTGCTCTTCATCGCCATGGACTTGGGACAGCACGGCCCCCACCCCCATCTCCGATGCGTCAGTTTGGACAACGAACGGCAGGTCGAAGTCTGGGGTGCGGAGGACAGGATCAGAGCACAGGGCCGCCTTCAGGTTCTGGAAAGCCTCCTCCTGCTCAGGTCCCCACGGCAGCCTCTCTGGTGTTCCTTTTCTGGTAAGGTTGGAGAGCGGGGCAGCTGTGGATGAGAAGTGTGGAATGAACCGTCTGTAGTACCCGGCCAACCCCAGGAAAGCATGTACTTGGGTCTTCGTGGTGGGACGAGACCAGTTCCGCATGGCCTCCACCTTCCGCGTTTGTGGTTTGAGTAAGCCCCGCCCGATGGTGTATCCCAGGTACTGTGCTTCATTTTGTGCTATGCAGCATTTCGTAGGGTTGGCAGTGAGTCCCGCTTTCCTGAGAGCCTCCAATACCCCCGAGACATCGGTCAGGTGGTCCTCCCAGGTGCGGGAGTGCACCACAACATCATCTATGTAGGCTGCTGCATAGCGCTGGTGTGGCCGGAGTATGACATCCATCAGCCGCTGGAAGGTCGCGGGGGCCCCATGGAGTCCAAACGGGAGTACCCTGTATTGGAGCTGGCCTATGGGGCTGGCGAACTTGATCTTCCCAAAGGGTCCTCAGAGCCACGGGAACCTGCCAGTATCCTTTGGTTAGATCAGGGTGGTGATGTACCGTGACTCACCGAGGTGCTCAATCAATTCGTCAGCCTGGGGCATGGGGTAGGCCCTCAGCTGGAGTCTAGAGGGTGGGGAAGGAAAAACAGAGCCGTTAGCATATACAGACACTGGAAAAGACCACTCTCCCGAACAGTGGGGTTGAGCGAGTTTTAAAGCTCTCTTGGCTTGATTGGGAGCGGCCGCAGCTGTGTTGGCTGCATTCCTCAAGCAGCCCCAATTCCCTCGTTGAGAACGGCCGCTCTCCAAGGTCCTGCTCCTGCCCTGCCGCCGCTGTCCAGGGCGTGGGGGGGCTGAAACCAGTCGCTTGCTCTCTGACATCTTGGTGTGGGGCCGGTCTCTTGGTGGCCGGGCCCCAGCCGCCGTCACAATGCATAGTAGTAGCTATACACAAAAAATATGGAAAATCGGCTCAAAAAATTTTTGTTAATTTTTGGCTTATGAATCCATAGCATTTGTGCCCCAAGAACAAAAATGTCACATATGTGCATTTACTGTCCTCAAAATGTTACATGGCAGCTGCAGCCATTAAGAAGAATGTGTGATCTAACATTCTAGGAGGTGCTTTCTTATCAGAAAGTGGAGGAAAGAACTTTCCAAGTCTTCTTAACTGCTAGCTTTATTGATTTTCTTACTTTTTTGGCCGCACTTATCATTGGGGGTAGGGAATGAGTTTGAAGTTTGAATATGGCCTTCACAGCTGCTGTCCACAGTGCTGGGGGAGCAGAGCTACTCCCTGATACCAGGGAGCCCTTTTTTTGTTAACAGTCACTCTGCTGCACCTCGATTACCTGGAAAAATGCCGGATTCCGCAGCTGATAAGATTTGGCCGGGAGCAATGGCTCTCACTGCTTTTTTCCCTTCTCTGTCCTCCAGCTTCAGTAAAGAAGGCCAAAGCCAGTTAGGTCAGTAATGCTTTGCAACATTGGTCCCATTATAAATCCTTCCTAAGGCTTCCATTAAACAAATATGTGTTTTCAGAATGCACAGAGCTTGTTCTATGCTCTCTATGACTGTAACTCCTGTAGGCATGTTCTCGCTTTCATATCACCCACTATTAAATTGCTATATTTTATGTTAACTAAGCAGTTAATGAGATCCCAGGACACATGCTGTCAATTTAATATCCATGTACAGAAATAGGAGACCATGAGTTAATTGTTAATGGTTATGCTATGTGGTAGATGGCAGGGGCTTATACAACCGTATGATCTATACCCTACTCTCAGTTATTTCATTGTCAAATAATTCATATTAATATGCCACCAAGTTCACTTCTGTTAAATGAATCCATTTAAGGGCTTGGAATTGTGAAGAGTTGGAAGAGATTTATTTTGCTATAATATTTTTTAAATAGGTTTCTCAATCTGGAATATTTTTTTTAAGTATCTTTCCTTTACTGCAGTGATGTAGCAGACTTTAAAAGCACACTGTTACTCAGTAGAATATGTTCTCATTAACGTATGTGTTTGAAATGAGTCGTGCCTGCATGTTTTTCGGGGATGGTGGACCCGCCATTGGACCACAGAATGAAAGAATAGATAATCACCTCAACTCACTGACAGCTAGTCTTATGCTAAAGTCTCACATTTTCTATGGGTTGATGTGACTTCTTCTGAGAATATAACCAGTGGCTTACCTACCTTATATCTGACATTGAAAATCAGTCTGGTTCATCTGTCTACCTGGCGGCAAGGTGTGAGTTGCTTCAAATCATCTGGCAGTCTAACTCTCCAGGTTCTAAGACTAGAAATGCTGTAATATTCCAGGATTTTATTTATTAGAAAATACAATGAGTTGACAATGAACAGGACCGAAGTTTAATGAATCTGTGAAATGCTTTAAAATCTGTTTGTCATCCATCTGACAGAGGCTGGCACTGGTTTATTCAAAAGCTGAATTATTCTCCGGGCTGCTGTACTCAATACAATGATTGTGCTGAGGTCTAGAAATCTCGACAATATATTAAAGATTTCGAGAGTGTGACCATTATGCATAAAGAACCTCTAAATTGCATTATTTACATGATTTATTTATTTGGCATGCACTTCTCACTTTGAACATTCAGTTCATTTCTTCAGCTGTGCATGTACCGAAATGGATGGAGGAGCTCAAGGATATGATGGCAGTGAGCCCACAGTGGAATCAAACATTTCCCTGTTATAGCTCCACATCTTTAACTAGTGGGCCACATTCCCAGTTAATATCAAATCATTACAAAGACCCAGATCGAATTCAATGTTTGTCCTTGACTTTGAATTATATAAAAGCAGGTGTTGTTTTTTTTTTCTCTCACACATCCCTATGGGGGAGTTCATTAAGTGATAAGGTCACCGACCTGTTTGTACTGATTAAAATAAACACTTGCATTTATGTTTGAGTCAAAGTTAAGGGTAAATGCTGATTGAATCCAGGCTAATGGGGCTACACCTGCTAATTATAGAAAATTGTGAATTTAAAGGTTATGCACTGTTACATGCCCTTCTTTTGTTGTTCATAAGAATGCAAGATGGCAGTTTGAACAGACAAAGTTCAAGCTATGCTTACTTATGCTAACGCTAATCTTTCATGATACATTTTAATTGAAGAATCTTACACACTCATCCTAATACTAATCTTGTACAGTAGCAAAGTTTTTTTGTTCCTATCGTTTTTGCATATGAAAAAGGTTAAGACAAGAGAGCCTCCAACTCCTTGGGGATCTACATCATGACCATATCCTAAAGTTGAAGCAATGGTAAACCCAGCAATGACAGCGGATTCAACAGTTTTGTGATGCAAAAAAATAAATAAATAACACAAAAGAAACTTTGTGAGACTAAGAGGCTATGCACATGGAGCAGCCATTTTTAGCCATTTTGGGATGGCTCTTTGGTTCTCTTTGAGGACCTCCCACTTTATTATATTGCGTTCAATCATGTAAAGGTGGAAATGTGCAAGCTCCCTGACCCACATTCCTTTTTCATAGATATGAAATATTCAGCAGTTCCAGGTACATTAATATGTCATCACTTTTATTTTTTATTTTACTGCTGTCTTCCTCCCACAGTTACATACAAATCCTAGCCACAGTATGCATGTGTTTCTCAATCTGACCCTGGAATCATCCTTTGAACATACACAAGGCTTTTCAGAAACTGCAACTTAAGAAACTGTGACACTTTGTAGGCCCAGAAGTAATAAGCTTCACCCCCCATGTGTATACTGTTGGACTAGAGCAACATAAGACAGCATTACTCGTCAGCGTCTACTGGAAGTAACTGCATCATCTCATAAGATGTTTTGGTTTAAGGTTTGAAGTTTGGTTGAGGACATGTATCTGGTGAGGTCATTATTTTGGGCATATTGGTTGTCCATATGAGATGCTATTACCTCAAAAAGGACATTTTCACAGAAAAGCTTGAGATGCTGCTTTCAGTTTTTGTAACCTGTAAAATATCCAAAAAATGAGTACTTTTGCAAATATGTAATTTATTAATTCACATGTACATTATGGATTACCTTGTGTTTTAACTCAGCTAGCACAATACCAAGATCAGATGTAAAACACTGGTCCAAAGGACAGATTTTTCCTTTGTTTATGCCTTCGACTATCTTGTGATCCCAGTCCAGAACAGCACCAAGATTTAAAAGTGGACAGCTGATTTTACAAACGTTCCATCCCATCAGTTAATAAAGTGTTTTGCTGTGAACAGAGTTGCACCTTTGGATCAAGCTGTGTTTGATGTTTACTTCATTTGCCCAGGGGTGGGACCGGGGTATACCAATTTCTTGGTAATTTTGTGTGACATGACTGTATCTTAAAGTTCTACCCAAAAACATGTGTTTATGATGTGCCATATCAAAGGACAGAGATAGACCGTTGCTAAGGTTTGCCGTTCTGACGTGCGATCCGTTGCCGCAGTGTCACCGAGCAGCAGGGGCTCAGAGTCAGGTGATACACCCCTGGTGTGAGTCACTGCAGCAGCAGGCAAAGCAGCAAGCAAACCCAAGATTGGCAAGGATCTGGAAATGTCACACATAATTAATCAGAAAACTAAAATAAGGGAGGAGGGTGGGGGAGTAGTGTTGGTGGTGGTGGGGCGGGGGGCAAGGGTTGTGAGCGATGGTGTCTGTTGTTTTTCCCTCTGAATGATGGAAAGGTTGCCAGTTCACCAGCTTCCTCCTCTCCCCACCCTCCCCATGAGCTGAGTCATCTTTAATGGGCATTGCTGGTCATGTGATTTAGGACCTCATTACATTGGCTGGTCTTAACTGAACCCTGCTCCCTGCATGAGTAGAACACATTTATAAGGCCAATAGGCTTCTCAATCAAAGGGTACATTCACAACTTAAATCTCCCTTCAACAGAAAGACTGCAACCAATAAGAGTGATGCTGTGATATTCAAAGCAATATGTCAGCATATCAACTCTTTGCATTTTGTTTATGGTTTTTATGACATACATTTTTATTTTAATGTATTTTATGTACCACTGCTTACCTGGCATAGATAAAGACACCATTAAACACTTACGAATGTCCCCACACATAAGTTAAGCCCTTCATTACATTGAACATCTCAACCAAAAAATGCTTGTTTTCTAAGACGAGGTTTGACGCATGTCTGGGAGACCAGCCTTCATTCAGTGGCATTGTATAGGCATAATTACCTGCTGTGAAGCTAAAATTTTACCTGCCTCCCTTGACATTCCCTTCTCCTTTAAATTGCCTCTGTTGGCTGAGATAGAGAGGTTAGTTAGCATATCAGTTATCTTTCTCTCTTCCCCCTTGTTCTGGTCCATTTGAGACCAGATAATTTAATTGGATCAGTCAGATTATTCAACCAAATTTTAGGATTGTAAGAACACTGATATACTTCAGGTTTAGTATTTTTTGCATTGCACAAATGCACTACTTTAAGGTAGCACAGGAACAGCACAGGAGTACAGACAACCAAAGGTGTTGCTAATGTGTGATTAGAATGGCAATGCCCTGAAAATGGAGATCTTCCTTCCTTTTTTTTCCCATGCAGCAACATGCACAGACTCTCCCAGGGATGGTGGTACATTTACTAATGATTCTTTTTTTACCTCTTAATTAACACAGAGACTGATTGTCATCACCACAATAAATATATTTAAATTGAGAGGTGGACTTTGCTTTAAGTGACACCGATATCACTGGTTTGCATGCATGTGACCCCACTGGTGTGATTCCCATTTGCCCCTTATTAAATGGGCTCTTAAGCTGAGAGGGGCATTTTGCCAAATTTGATCCCAGTGTTGCTGCCCATTACACCTCTGCAGTGAAATCGTTGTCCTTTGGTTAGGCTCAGTTTGAAATTTTATCTTCAACTGAGGGCCATATTTATGAATCCAGCACAAAGACACTGGTTACACCAGCCAGACTCTATGGCTGAGATATAAAGACTTCTCCTGCAATTAACCGTCTGGGCTGTTGAGCTGATTCCAGCAGTCATCCTCCTGGTGTCCCTGTAGACACTCTAAGATTATCAATGGTTCAACTATCAGAAGAGGCATGTGACTAATTATGCAATTATGGACAATTTATGAGTTTGCATTGAGTGCAAAACAATGAAAAGACAACTGAGGTGTACTGCAATTATAAATCAGCACGGGTGAGTGTCATTCTGCTCCCTGTATTGGGCTTTGTTGCTAGTGGCAACGTGCCAAGAGACCCAAAGTGGGTTTCAGGCAGAAAGGCTACCGCTGTGCTACATAAACACATAGATTAGGAGGTGTTTTTCTGCTAAAATTATAGAAAATTACACAAAATTATAGAATTTCATATATTTACTGTGTGGCAGTGGATGGTTTCTTTTAGCACTATAATTACAGAAAATACAGCAAAAATTGTTATTAACTGGCATGAAGAGTTATAAAAATCTTTTCAGATTTGAAAGACAGGAGCAATTTTTAGATTTTTTTTTTGTTTTGTTTTGTTTTTTTCATCTTGAAATATTCATATTTTTTCCCTTGAAACCTGTTCTTGTTCTAGCTCTGGGTTCTAAGGAGTCTTTAGTGCGAGAAAGCAAAGGCAGCACCTTCAGTTACAGACTGCATATGGACAGATGAATCAAGAGTGAAATATGTCTATAGAGTTGTCTGCAGCCCAGCGCCGCTCTCCAGGGTTCTGACACTCTGGCTGCATGCCCGGTGCTGTCCTGCCTGCTGACTGCGCTTCCACAGTGGCGGTTTGGGACGTCTGTTACAGGCGGAGTGGTGCTGGGCGGGTGCAACTCCTCTTGCCCCGCCACACTCCCCCTTTGTGGTCCAAACGGATGCTTCGGAGGCCGGGTTGGGAGCTGTCCTGTCTCAGATGTGTTGTGTTTCTCATCGCCGTACATCTGGGACAGGACAGTTCCCAACCCGGCCTCAGAAGCATCCGTTTGGACCACAAAGGGACGGTCGAAGTCGGGCGTGTGGAGGACTGGATTGGAGCACAACGGCGCTTTCAGGTCGTGATAGGCGATCTCCTCGGCAGGGCCCCACGGTACTTTCTCAGACGACCCCTTCTTGGTCAGGTTCATCAGGGGCACGGCTACTGAGGAGAAATGAGGCATTAATCAACGTAATACCTGGCCAAACTGAAAAAAGCACGTACTTGGGTCTTGGTGCGAGGCCGCGTCCATTCCTTTACCGCCTTAACCTTTCATTCCTGGGGCTTGAGCAGACCCTGCCCGATGTTGTACCCGAGGTATTGTGCTTCGTTCTGCACTACGCAACACTTGGCGGGGTTAGCCGTCAGACTTCCACGAAGAAGGGCCCCCAACACCGACCTGGGAGAGATGCTCTGACCAGGAGCGGGAGCGGATGACCTCGTCGTCATTGTAGCGCTGGTGAGGCCTGAATATCATGTCCATCAGGCGCTTGGAACGTAGCGGGAGCCCCATGAAGTCCAAACGGAAGTACCCAATACTGGGACTGTCCAACAGGACTGGCGAACACCGTCTTCTCACGGTCTGCGGGAGCGAGGGGAACCTGCCAATAACGTGGTTATAAATCTCGACTCACCCAGCCGTTCGATCAGTTCATCCGCTCGGGGCATGGGGTTGGCGTCGAACTCCGACACTACATTCAGCCACCTGAAGTCGTTGCAGAACCGAAGGCAGCCATTAGGTTTCAGCACCAGCACAATGGGGCTTGACCAGGGGCTACATGGTTCCTCGATGACTCCTGCCTGCTTCATCCTCTGAATCTCATCCACGATAGCTGCCTTTCGTACCTCGGGTATGCAGTAGGGCCACAGTTCACCACAGCATTCCCCGGGGTCCAGATGTGGTATTCAATCACGTCGGTGCAACCTGGGGAGACAGAAAACACTTGGCGATATTAGTCAATGAGCTCTCTTACCTCCTGTGGTTGGTGGGGGCTCAGGTCGGCGCCGATATGCACCAGATCCCTCGGGGCCGGGCTGACTTCCTCCGTGGTGAACAGGGTGGCCCCCACCTCCGTGTGACCAGCCACCCACCTCTTTAGCAAGTTGATGTGGTACACCTGCTGCGGTTTTCTTTCGGCCGGGCTGGTCAACGCAGTAGTTGACCGGCTCTCCACGCTCTCGGATGGTGCAGAGCCCCTGCCAGGTGGGGCTGGAACCTGTTCGAGAGTGGAGGGCTGGCTCACCTGACTGGATGCTCGCTGCTGGGCATGCTGGGCCTCTGTCATGTGCTCTCCTACCAGGGGCATGATATAGGCAATGTGCTTCCGCATGGCTTCCACGTGCTCCACCAGGCTGCGATGATGGGGAGGGCTGCTCTTCCCAGGTCTCTCGAGCGATGTCAAGCAGGCCTCTGGGTTTTCTCCCATACAGCAGCTCGAAGGGGGAGAAACCTGTGGAAGCATGCGGGACCTCACGGATGGCAAAGAGCACATTAGGGAGTACCTGGTCCCAATCCGTGCCGCCACGACCTTGGACATGAACGGGGTCCCCTTGTCCGTAAGGATTTCTTGCCTGGCTGAACAGGTGCACCAGCTCCTGAGCAATGTTTTTGGCGGTGGCTGTCCGCAGGGGCACCGCCTCTGGGTAGCATGGGGCGTGATCCAGGATGACCAGGATGTAATGATGACCATGCGCTGACTTTGGTAGGGGTCCCACCAGGTCCATGCCCAAGGGCTCAAAGGGGGTCTCTATAACAGGGAGAGGGATTAAGGGTGCAGGGGCCGGGTGACAGGGTGATGTTACCTGGCAGGTGGCACATGCCCGACAGTAGTCTTTACTGCCCTGTACATCCCTGGCCAGTGGAACCGGTCTCTGATCCTTTCCCAGGTCTTTTTGAATGCCAGGTGGGCTCCTAATAGGTGAGTGTGGGCCAGGTGGAGTATGGTGGAGATGCAGTCATGTGGTACCACCAGGAGCTCCAGCATCTCCCTCGCATCTGCATGTTGAAGTAGAGGAGCCCACCTCGGACGGAGATGTAGCGGTCCACTGGCTCTCCCTCTCCCTGGTCTTCCCCTTGATCACCCGGACCTGGGCCCAGGCGTGGTGCAGCTGGTCATCCTGGAGTTAGGCGGACCTTCAGCGTTGGCCTCCGCCTGGACAATGGCTGATCCAGGCATTGTAGGGGTCATGCTCACCGACATCAGGCGCCTCTTGGTCTGGCTGATCCAGGCAATAGGGGTCCGGGCTCCTTTCCTCCCTGGGTTCCCCAGGCGGCTACATCTGGCCCCTTTCCCTGAACCCGGGTGGCCTTTAGCCCAACAACATTGGAACCGCCAGCTCAGCGTCCACCCCAGCTCGGACGTCCCACTGGCCCTGGTCATTCTTCACCCCAGGCAGACCGCAGGAACCTTGTGGGCATCCCAGTGGACACAGGTCAGCAGGAGGGGGTTCGGCAGGGTGGGGTGGCCTGGCGAGATGACTCAGGGCTGCATCAGGGTCACGGCACTTCCAGTGTCCAACAGGGCATCCCAGGTCTGGTCTCCCACCGTCATGGGGCATCTGGGCCTGGGCTGCCTGGGGCCTTCCTGGCTGGTGGATAGTGAAGCAACCGCGGCAGGGGTCCAGCAGGCTGGTGCACCACCAGGGTCCGTTGGCATGGGGACGTCCAGTGGCTGGTGGTGAGGTGGGTGGCTTGGGGTTGCTCTCCCTCGGGTCACCCCAGCAGGGCTGGCCGGGCTCCAAGTGGGCCCTCCAGAACCCCCACTCCTGGCAGCGGTACGCCTCCTGGGCCTCTGCGGTTTGGGTGGGAGTGGGCTGGGGTCGGTCCTGGTGGCCTGAGCGCAGCATCTCCTGGGTGGCTTCAATTCTTTCCATCTTGACCAGCTCTTCCTGGTTCCGGAACACGTGTTGCCCCACCGATTTCTGGAGGTCGTAGGGAAGCCCTCGCAGGAACCGATCCACCGCCACCTCTCGACTATTTCCAGAGTTGTCAGGCATTCCGGCTGGAGCCATCGGGACAGGAGGCAGTTGAGGGCGGCGATCTGTGCCCGGGCCAGTCTTCCCCGCTGATACCCCCAGGAGGTGACCTGTTGTGCTGCGGAGGAAGTGGTCACCCCTGCCCTGGCCAGAATCTCCCGCTTGAGGTGCCCGTAGTCCCGGGCCTCGAGGGTCCCAGGTCATGGCAGGCCTGCTGGGCCTGGCCGGTCAGAATGGGGCGAGCAGGTCTGCCCACTCCTGTGGGTCCCACATCTCATGCTGGGCCACCTGCTCAAAGGTCTGGAGGTTGGCCTCGACTTCATAGGTGTTGGTCATCTTCATTAGGACCTCCCAGGCTTTGTGAGTGGGGATGGGCAATGGCGTGGCTCCAGCCCCACGGGAGTGTACTGCCTCCGTTTACTGGGCCATCTGCTCTGCCATGACATGGGCGGTTCGCTGTTGGGCCACGTTGGCATCTACCAGCACCCTCATCATCTCCTCCATGTCGCAGCAACTTTCACTACAAGCAGAAAGCATTAGGGAAAGTAAAGGGAAAAAAAACCCCACCTCAAACGGTAGGGTGCTCTTGGGGCTTCTCTTATTATTCCCCGTAGGGACGGTATACAAAACGAAAAACGCTTTCTCCTCCACAACGAACGCTGGCTCTGATCCAAGTTCGGTGGAGCTGTTGCTTTTGTTCTCACTCACTGTGCTGCCCGCATTATCCACCACTGTGATGCTGAACGGCGAGGATCAGTAAGGTGGGAGCGTTTAGTATTCCAGGCATGCAGCCTGCTTTGATAATGACCAAGAGTGAAACACACCGGTGAAACACAGCCGCTATGAACACACTCGACATAAACTAACAAAACAGGCAGTTCAAATAATGTCAGGAGCGACGAGGCGGGCAGCAGGAAATGTCCTCTGCACGACATGTCCTCGAATTCACTAGCTGGAGTTTGTGGGAGAGACAACACAAAAAGTTAGTACACCCCGAGAGCGGAGACAGCAAATCTCCTCGAGCCTGGGTCCGCGGCTACTTTTGTCGGTCTTCGGTCACCCTGGAGTAGCAGCAGCTGGGCTGATTGGGAATGTGCTGCAGGTGTGCCTTGTTGGTGGTTGTCTGCAGCACAGCGCCACTCTCCAGGGTTCTGATGCTCTGGCTGCATGCCTGGTGCTGTCCCGCATGCTCGCTTCCACAGTGGCGGTTTGGGACGACTGTTACAGGCGGAGCGGTGCCGGGCAGATGCAACTCCTCTTGCCCCGCCACAATATATATGGAGTAATGGTAAAATAAAACAATGGTATAACTTTACATTGTCCTCTAAAAATGTGTGAATGTTCTTCATTTTCATAGAATGAATTTAAAACCACTGCCTTTAGCTGTAGATTGTCACAGAATGCAAGGAAAAACACATGATAGACTAACTATGAGATAATGGTGGTATCAGCTTTCAACATACACTTAGGCCAGGAGCCAAGGCCAAGTAGACTCTTACAAACACGTAACCAAACAAAACAGCCAGTTTCAATGTACATTCACAACTACAAGCAAGACCCTTTTAAACACATATATACTCATGTAAACATACCTTTTCATGGACGAGCACAATGGCCTTGTGTGTGCCAGTTTTGAGCAGGCTAGGGGAGAGCAATGAATTGAAGGTATATAACCCGTTGATGGTCATGAGTATCTTATCCCCACGGTCATGCATTATGATTCAGAAAGCCTGTTTGTCTGGACTCAGCCCCTTAACTCTCAGACATATCCTTCATTATTCAAAACAAGTAAAAGTTCTCCCTCATCACCTTTCAGAATATCATGCTGGACAATGTTCCTGGCACTTAAAATTCCATTGGTGTGACTGCATTTCTATTAGTGGCAAAACCTTTGTTGTATCTCTTTCTTCTGAATACTTTTTGCTTCCTCTGTTGTTTCTAATATATAAAAGATGCAGTTCTCATGGAATAAATATGCATGTAACTGTGTGGGAGTGATCAGATTTATTCTATGAATTATCGTGAAATGCCACCCAACAAAAGCACAAAAAAGGCAGGGAGGGGGATGAGGACATTTTCATGACTTCTTTCCGCAACAGCAAGGTCAGCCTCATTGTGCCAAAAAAGCCATTTGTCCCTCGCCTGCTAATAAAGGGATGGTGACGAAAGCCCACGGGCCCATTCAGTGCGATCCGTCAAGAGGCGGAACGCCAGAGAGGGTTTGGTCCTGGTCTGTGTGTGACGAGCCTGCCAATGCATTCTGCCAGTGAAAAAAAACTGTCACTTGAGCTTCCCGTAAGCCATGCAGACAGCTGGCAAAAGACGTTAAACTGGGTTCTTGGAGGAACGAAAAAGCGACCACAAATGAATGCTTCTAGCATGCTCTGAAAAGCAACAGGCATTTTGCATTTTAAACATGTAATGATGCACACGGAACACTCACAATGCTTATTGATGGATCTGAAATTTGCTGGTGTGAAAGAAATGCTTGCTTGCCGTGTTTGAAACACTCACTTTTATCTGAAAGGCTCACTGTTGTATTGGAACATTGATGCATTTCAAATCTGCAATGAGTCATTTTGGAATACCCACAATGGGAAAGGAGAAACTTCTTTTTTTGTAAATGCTTATTTGTGTCATAGGAAATTACAGTCTTGGGAGATAATGATAATCCAAAACATACATAACGCTAGCTTTTCAACCATTATAAAAAAAAATAAAAAAATGATGAGGTCAACACGTTTTCTGCCATTAACAAAACCATTCAACCATTTTAGATGTTAGCTGTGAATATTTAGCTAATGTTAGCTAACTGTCTGAAAAGGTGAGGAAAATAGGTTGGTGAGGAAAGTAAGGTGTTCAGTTTGAAATTGTTCAGCTGTCTGTGTTACAAAGAAATATAGTTTGCAATGAATGTTTGCTTTCCTGAACAGGCATCAGATTCTCTAACATATTGATAATGGTGTATTACACTGACCAAAAACAGCAATACACAATAAATATGTGCTTGGGAGTTCTGCGTGATCAGCTGTCCAATCAGAAGTGAGGGTTTTCTAGCCTTGGTCCTGAAGCTGCGTTTCACTCTTAGAGTTTGCCTTCCAGCAGCTTCTTGGCTGTGCATGAAAGATTGCGTTGAAATATTAATATGACATAAATGGTACTCTGAGAGGGATTCATAGCATGTGTGATCAAAGTCTCATGACTTTAAAACAACAAAAAAATGCCAGATTCATGCCATCTGTCCAAATTTAGAACACATTTTGTTAATGAAGGCTAATGCGATGATGCGATTTCACTAATTATGCATTTCGCTGTCATTTCCATCAATGACATTATGAAAATGGGCAGGCTGAAATCTCACATTACTGCTCATTTGCAAAACTGTCCCTAAGCAAGGGTACTGAACAGACTTAGTGGGGGCAAGTCATAGAACATTATACACTCACAGTTTCAGAAATCACAAATATCAGAGAACAGAAAAAAGCTGTCTAGTAGATTGAAAAAAGTCAAATAAAAATATTTTGCTTGGGGAAACTGCTTGGGGCCTTAAGCATGAAGGAGCCCCTGAGGGCAATGAACATCATTCAGAAAAAGCCCATAGAATTTTGTGCCTGAAGCCCCAACAATCTCTATGATTGCCTCTGACAACAATTTATAAGAGGGTAATTTTTCAATTAATTTTAGTGTAAGTTGTTTTGTTATACCTTCTTTTTGATACTCAGTTGCTGTGTGTCAACAGTAAAACCACCCTGTACACAGTCAAGACTCGAGTGATGTAGTGTTTCAACTGTGTGCCCGAGTTTGTCCATTATGATGAACTCCATTAAAAGGTAAAACAATTGGGAGATGAGGGGAAGGGTTTGTTCCTGCTTTTGCAATTTATTAATATTGCTTTCTTGGCAGCACTCGATGTGAAGAGAATACCGTTGGGATAAGAGGGTGGAGGGGAGGGTGGAGGACATACGAGTCTCAGAGTTAACAAAAGCTGAGCGGAATAAGGAGATGTAACCCAGAGGGTAGAGTGTTTATTTGTGATTTCCCTCTAAGTGGTCTGAGCTGGTGGGCAGAGCCAGTTGACATGGAAGTAATCGGATGGAGAATTGCATTCTGGGTCATTGTCTGTGAACCCCATCATATACTGTCAATGTTGGCTAATATGTGCTCTGTGAATGTACTGACAGTGTTGTAATATGTAGGTTTATGTTAGGGTACAGGTAGCAATGCAGCATTATGGCACCTATGTTGAGGTTAGGGTCTATAAAGATTAGGTTAGTGATTTCTTGGATTTGTATGTACTGTACAAGCTCTTCCTGTAGTGTTGAGGTGTTGAAGTGCATTTTCCGTTAAATTCATTTTGCCATTGAGTGTTTTCTGAGCTGGAGATATTATATAACATTTATCTTTGCCTAGATTGGATTTATTGATTTCTTCATGGAAAGTTATTGAAGTGTTATTTTCAAAGATGTGGATGTTGGATGTTGATTGGACTGAGGCCATTTCAAATAAATAATTGTATTTTGATAGAACATTCATTTTAAGAGCTGCTATCTGGTATTGGAGTGACAGCGGTAGATTATTACAACTGATTAGTTCATCTTCAAAGGGATTTTTTAGCAATGGGCTGAAGTACCCTGATGTAAGAGAGTTGATGGAAAGTTTCCGAGTCACAGCACCAAGTTCCTGATTCACTCTAGACTTTAAGAACACTTTCGAATTGTTAATTGGCTTAGTATTTCCCGTCCTCTTCACCTCAGCGTTCTGGTACAAAATGGCTGCCGAACATCACCCAGGTGGGTGCAATTAATTGCTTGTGATTGCCCCCTTATCTATGCTTTTAGATTAAAAGTAGTTTGTAAATGCAATCGATTTGTGTTATTACTTCGGGAAAAGCAATAAAAAATGTTGTTGACTTACCTTGGTATAATGCACCACACGATTATCGTTAATTAATTAGCTGTACGTGGCTCAAGATAAATAAATGAACTGAGCAGTCACTGCATGACTCATATTATGGATCTTACACCGCCACATCCAACATTGTCTCACATTCAGAAATGGTTCTCCTTCTTATCCCACAGTTACAAACTAAAAAATAATAATCATTAAAAAAAAATTGAGATGCATTTTCTAGTCTAGTCCTCCAACCACCCAAACCCCCCCATCCTTGATGTCAGCTTCTCCTTGCATGCCAAATGGGGCACTGGGATAGCATCGCGGAGTAGAACAAAAGGGCCGACGGTGACTCGCTCTCACTTTGTGTGAATCTCAATGTTCCCCTCATCAATATTTAATTAAATTCCGCCGCTACCTGTGTTTTGATTTCCCAGCTTCCTCGGGCGACCGCGGCTCACCTAGTTAAGCGGCTTTCTCGCAATGCATTGAGGGCTGACTACCCCTTGTGTGTGTGTGTGTGTGTGTGTTTGTGTGTGTGTGGGGGGGGGGCTGTCTATGACTTACGTACAGGTGTGTTTGTGCAGTGCAGTCATGTGACCTCTTTGATGTTTTAATCCCCGAGAGTACTGTGTAGGAAGCTTTAAGTTCCATGTGATATGGAGTATTTCATTCTGTGACCAGGTTACTGTGGAAAACAAGTTTGCATTGATTTATTACTGATACAGTCTCAAGAGAAAATAGAGGAGGTTGACAGAACCATGGAAACACCAAAAAAACTAACCAATAAAAGGTTTCCACCTCAGAACCACTTAAATATATGGAACGCTATTTTACAACCTCAGTTGAAAATACAAGTTTTGAGCTGTTTCTAGTGGGGTATTGGGCCTTTTTAATGAAAGAAAGCCTCCAGTTCTGTGAGAGATGAGTTTTTACTTGGTTTTCCATTCCCAAAGTCCATTTCTGGTTTTGCACTGAGTCTGGTGGGTGGAGCCACCTCAACTGGTTAACAGACTGAGCTGAGTCAATTGGGCCACCTGTGGCCAATCAGTCACAGGGTATATAGCCCTGCCTGTGTGTAGGGTGAGTTTCAATTCGGAATTAGGAGTGGTAAGGTTAGGAGATTGGTTAGGAGATCTGGTCATTTGGTATTGCTCAGTCCCAACTGAAAGGGTATATAGAGACTCAAGTCAGCATTTGTGTTATTTAAGTTAATTTAAGAACTCTGAGATGATTTCAGAAATGTGGGGTATTAATTTTTGCTTTAAGAGCACCCCAAATTGGCAGAATGTGTAGCTGTGTAAAGAGAAATCAAGCCAATCGGAAATTTGAGTTGCATGGACACCATAATGTTGTGCTTTAGAACCCCTTCCTACATATCATCTCTGAATATAGTGGTTGTTTAGTTGTTGTTACTTCCCTGTAGGGCATTTACTGTTTGTGAGAGTTGGAATATGACAAGAGATGAATGAAATATCCTGCGCACACTCTAACAGCTTAGCATTAAGGGTCGATGATATTTTGATCTTGTGATTGGGGAGGTTTTGGAAGAGAAGCCTGAAAAGAATCCTACATTCTTATATCTAAACAAAGGAATGACAAAGAGTCTCTATTTCTCATTTATATTGAATCCCATCTTTCCTTCCTACCCCGTCTCTCTTTTTTGTTTAATTAAAGAAGTGCTGTCGAGCCTCATGCCTGAAGGGTAAAGAGGTGGCAGCGTCATGTGACTTTGATTGAGCCACTTGATTGGGTGAAGAAATGACAGCTCTTGATCAATGGCAGGCATCTTACCATCTCCTCCATGTGACCTGAAATAGTTTATCCTCAACAGGAAGCCTTTCAGAATGGACCCAATGAAAACATGTGAAAATATAATGGCATCTCCTTTATTTATTGACAACTTATTTGGTTAGTTTGTTTTTACCTAAACAAAGATTCATTGAGAAGTTATTCTTCTAAGGTCATTTTTCATGAATACACCATGAATGATTGTATAACAAATAATTGTTTAGAAATGGTGCTCTATGGCTTAGTTATTTGAGAAAGTGCATAACTGGTCCTTTACCACAAACATCTAGGCCGAGGTCATCTTAACCTAATCTTTTCCAAGACAAGAATAAGATGTTCTGTGTTGCCAAGGAAACATAACAATGGTGAAATTGCTTTGATGCTGGGGTAAACATCTCCTGTGTGTATGTGTGTGTGTGTGTGTGTATGCTTAACCTTGGTGTCCCTGCTGAGTGTTGATTGACAATGCAGCTGCAGAATGAATCTGATCATATTCTGAGCAGACGGAAAAGCAATGTTTCACATGTTCAACACACGGTTGTCAGGGAAGCACGATCAGTATGAGAAGTGTAAATCAGCCTGTTTATGAGTTCAATTTTTTTACAGTATAGAAAATAATTCAACTATTATTGAAATTTTCTATTGATTTATTACCTTCTCATCCTGAGGAAACAAGTGATTAAAACCGTACAGCATTTGTGCTACTCAAACTGATCTTATCAATGACTGACTGAATGTGTAACTGGAGCCCACTGAAAACATACCTGGGCTGATTGTTTGCAGCCCAGAAATAATTCAAAAGTGGGTTCTGTCTGGGGTCCAATTGGACTGCCCAGGAAAACTTATATGGGCTGGTAGTTGGTGCCACAGACATACTTAAGTCAGCTTTAACTAGGCCCAGTTGGACTACCCAAGAAAACTTTTCTGGCATGATGGATGTAGTAAGTTAATCATATAGAGGGCATGTTATGTTATTGGTCAAATTTCAGAACTATACTATTTTGAGAAGCTTTTTAAACCTTTTCATTGAAATAGCTTGATAACATTAGTTACAGAACAGCCATGGTTAACATCTAACATTAAGTTAATGTTGTCTCGTGAACTCTGAACATGATTATGTTCCATTTTTCTGTGGAGTGCTGGACAGTCAAGTGATGTTAAAGGCCATAGCTTTCGAGTGCTGAATTCCTTGATATGATAGACAACGATACAAACACTAAAAAGACTGAAATCTAATGGAACTGGCATGTCTTTCATTTGATACAGTATGCGTTGGCCTGAGTCTATAAAAGCCTGACCATGGGTTTGAGGTGTATGGATTAAACTTGTTGTGTGGGCTGCCAACATTGTTAAAAAAGCAAGGGCGCTATGTCATTATTAACAAGGGGTCAGACTGTCTGACACTTCCTTTGGAAATGCTCTCGCTGTCATTTGTATCAAATCATAGCCATTCCCCTGAAAACTCTATAACTGATGAAACATTTTTACTGTGAGTGTATTTTCCTCTTGGTTGTTGATTATAACCCTGTCAAAGCTTTGCATGGTTCTCTGGAGGGAAACCATTTGCTGTGAATGGATTGTGATGCCGAAGGGTGTTTCGGCAAGGTGGGGCTGCGCAGACACACATAAGCAGGAGGTGGACAGTGAGAAGTACCCGGTGGCAGTTTATTTTACAAACTCAACATCACACAAATCACGATAGACACAAGCAAAAACAATGAGCAATAGTAAAAAAAAAAAAACAGAATTAGCATTAAGCTTAGAGAAAATAAAAATGCAAATGGGGGTGGATTTCAAGTGTGGAGGTTTCCCTTTCGGCACAGTGATATCTCTGCGGTTCAGCTTGAGTCTGTAAAAGAGTGAAAAGAGACACATTTTATTGGCTACTATGGAGAGGAGGTTTTCCTCCCTGAAGGGTCGGGGCAGTCTGCTTTTAAGTGTGGGGTTATTGCTTTCAATTGGCGACAGCTGCAAGTCTTCCCAATTCCCTTCAGGTGTGCTGTTTCGTGGTGAGAAGTAATTTTCATTCTACCCCTGTCCAGGGTGCTGACCCAGGAATAGCAGTTATCAGTGGGCTGGTGCTGTCCAGGGTGCTGAACAGCAGGCCCAGAGGCTGGTTTGTGTCGCAGAGGCCTGGGGTGTAAAAAGGCACTGGGGAAGGGCACCCCTTCCTCTGTCACAGTACATAGAATGCTGAGCTGCAAGCCGTATAATGTTGACTCAAGTTCATTCCAGTGAACCAAAATGGGACTCTTTGTTCCAAAAACAATTTTGTTCTGTGTTATGAGTGGCTGTGGATAGAAACTGGTTTTCAATTACAGGAGTCCATGTCTGAAGCTGAGGGGTTTGTATGACTTCAGTTGCAGTGAATTACTTACATAGTGTCATCTGAAGCACATCACAGCAGTGCCTTTTAAACCACATCTCCCATCATCTCCCAGTCACACCATCCCATTGGCCCAGAGCACAGCAAGCCAGGCCTGATGAGAGCAGAACAGGTCTCAGATTAGTCTAGTTACCATTAGTCTAGGCACCTGAATCCACCTAGCCAAAACCTTTGATCTCATATCACACAGACCATAATCCAGAGACATACAGATCATAAAATAACTACTGATATTTTTATTTACAATAAAAATATCATATGGAATATTGTCTATTGAATGCTGTCTAGCTGAGGACCAAAATAAAAAATACAGACTTATTTTACATTTTGCATTGTGCATAATTATGTGGAGAAATACAGCTTTTGACCTTGCTGAACTTGGACCATGTACCTGTATCTTGTTCTTTTTTTACTTTTATTAGTAAATAGCTGGCTTGGCCAGCTTCACTCACATCGGACTCACTTTCACATGAGCTATTCAGTGGTTGCATTTTTTTGAAGAAACAGTGTGTCATCGACCTTCTCACAGCACCATCAATACATCACACTGCCTTTCTCCAAAACACCTCTCTCAGTGTTCATAATGAATTCACACCCTAAGTAGTCCAAGACATTTAATCACTACAGGATGCTGACAGATCATGACATTATTAAAACACACTATAGTCAGGCACAGGTTACATGGCAAGCAGTCCAGTAAACAAACCCTTCCAGAGTCTTCCCCAGTCACTCATTCCACTGATGCATGGGTCCGTATAACAGAAACATTTAGGCTCACACTGCAATCTTAAGCCTGTTTGCAAGCAGGAGGAACAAATAGGTTTGAATAATGGATTATAGAACAGCTTTGTCATGAAATATGAACATTTGAGTGGGAGAGCCTGCTGTGTGGGGCCTGTTGCTGAAATCTCAGTTAAAATCAGTCACTGTTACAAGCTTGACAGGGTAAGCTCCTCAGGGGTTTGTTATCGAGCCCCAGGTCTGTGATTTCACACAATGATTGAGCAGGTCCTCACAATCCCTTCACTTTCACACCTATGTGTCCCTTTATATCCAACCCCATATCACACCTGTGTGTGTGTGTGTGTGTGTGTGTGTGTGTGTGTGTGTGTGTGTGTGTGTGTGTGTGTGTGTGTGTGTGTGTGTGTTCTCCAGTTCTCCAGAGAGGAGAGAATTCACACTCATTCAGTCTCTAGCCCAACCTTGTTCTTCCAAATTACCCCACGTCCTCATTAGTAATTTTGTTAAAGTTCATCACAGCAATTGGCCCAGCCTTCTCAGGGAAGTAATGCTACTTCTATGACATACATTCATTTTTTTATTTGTCATTGTGATTGTCATGTACTGTACAAATGTGCCAGGAGAAGGCCTTATTCATAAGATTAATTTCCCCAAATTAAGAAACATTCTCTCCACCCACTTACAGGGGCTTTGATGAAGCAATTTCAATTACCAATCATAATTATGATTGCAAGCAAAAGGTTAATATTACGTTTTACTTTTGTGCTCTTCGTAAATTTGAAACATCACCTGAGGTGGGTCATTTAAAAACTTTCAGTAGCATATTGTACAAAAAAACAGACACACCCCCTCCAACAGACACACACACACACACACACACACCACATACACACACACACATACACAAATGCACAATTCATATGAAAAAAGAACACATGAATTACAGAAAAATTAAACAAATCTATTAACCAAATCCCCCTGACTGATCCAAGACTCTCTCCAAGCCCCCATGAAGCACCTGCAGTTTAGAGATTGAAGCTGGTGCTCAAGCAGGTCCATGTTCTGTAAACATCATTTCAGATCTCTTCATGCATTGAATAAAACACATAGTTTTATACCTTTGCTTGTGATGGAACCATTTTGCTCATCACAAAAGCATATTTATTTCACACAGTTCTCAGGTCATTCATATAACAAAGACTCCTGTCTTTAACAGGGTGTCTAGACAGACCTAATCAATTCATTGTCAGCTTTCATTAAAGAACCATGAGTGCTTTAAAGATTCTCTTTTCGCATGCTATATTTTTACATTAACAAAACAAAAGACTAAATACAGATTCAATCAATATTCATTTCACATTCTTAAGGTAAGCTTTCAGTTTTTCTCACCAAACACAATTCATTAAGATAAAAGGATAGATACAGAGGCAATTATGCAGCAAAACACACCTGTTTGTCTTTAAAAGAGGAGTGACATGAGCATGTATGATCACATGCTAGAAGAAGGCAACATGTTTTACATACATCTCGTCTGCTACACTACAATGGGATTATTTTAGGAATCCATTACATTTTATTGGGTCTATTATATTATATTATATTATATTATATTATATTATATTATATTATATTATATTATATTACTTTCAATTGTAATTGACATGACAGAACATGGCAGGAATAGTGGAGAAGTTACTTTATGCAGTTACAATACACATACTTCATCTTGATGGCCACAAGCAGCTGTATGAAGTGAAAGCATTTATAGTGCATTGAAGAGAATGTGCACTGTAATTTACTGC
The DNA here is from genome assembly GCA_022829145.1 of Albula goreensis. Lineage (NCBI taxonomy): Eukaryota > Metazoa > Chordata > Actinopteri > Albuliformes > Albulidae > Albula > Albula goreensis. The sequence goes on from CM040758.1 coordinate 5,451,785, forward strand.
ACACAGACAGCAGCCCACAGATTTTTCTTGATTGGAGCCTGAATCTGGGAGTGTGACCTCCGGAGCGGTCTCTCTGGCAGCGTTTTGATAGCTCTGTGGACGATGCGTTCTTTGTGTCTCTTAGTCCTGGCACTCACATTTCTCATTACGGCGTGCGCCACCTTTTTTTTTTCCCCTCCATAGTGGCACAGCGTGTGACAGGCGGAGAGACAGCAGTGTGAGGGTTCTGTCCACCTCTAAGGCTGTGTGTTCATCTGGCGGGATCAGACCGCCCCTCAATACCCCACCCCCAGCCACCCCCCCCCACCCCCCACCGCCCTGATGTAGCACCATAGTGAGGATCAAATTCATCGCCCTCTCATCTAGAACCTCATTTTTCACTGTCACACAGTGCTTCTGTACCTCATCTTCAAACCCTGATCTCTTAGAGGAAAGGGGAGGGATTCAGAGACTTAGTTTGACCAATAGTTCTCCTTAACACTTTTTTTTCTATACAATCAATGTTATACCTCGTTATGGAGAATGGTGAACCAAATTATGACCAAAATTTATCAAAACTGTTCCTAATTATGACTAAATTGTGATTTTTTTCTACACACATCACAAATGTTTACATAATCCACTCCACAGCTCACAAATAAATTTCATTCAGCAAAGATGAAACTCAAAAAATATTTTTTTTTTCTTATGTATCTAGAAAACTAAACTATATTTCCCTTAATTGTTCTTAGGCATCCGTTATTATTATTTTTTTCAACAGTATTATACCACAGATTATACTTCAGTAATGTGGTTTGTTTTTATTACCCAGAATTCCCAGATGGCATTTTGATTGCCTCACCCTTATTGCCTTTTTGAGGTGCTGGGCTTTCTGCCATCTTGGCAGTGGACTATACGTCCTTCATCTATAATATTCTTATCTGTAGAGATGGTGTTTTAATAACTCGCAGTGTAACAGCTCAGCCTCAAGTTTAAAGAGGAAACAAATTAAATGCATATTTTGACTGTTATAGCATCAGTGATATCTGGCTCAGAATCAATACCTAAATGTTAAAATAGTTTTTTTACAAGCAACCAGTTTTTTTTTTTTTGGATTGCAAGGATATACACTGCACCGCAGTGAACGTACATGAAGTTTATAGGGATACTGCAGCACAGGTTTTTCATCCGGAAACAGCTCGGCTGCAGCAGACCTGAAGAGATCCTTTTATGGATCTCTTTAAAAGCCTGCACTATTCTGTTCTCTTTAAATTTCAAGGCTGTATTATAAGGCTGTGTCAATAAACTGGTATCATATTCACTGTGAAACGTCTAGTATTAGACTCATGGGTATCTGTTAGACTCTTTTGAGCACTGTCAGAGTTAAATTACTTTTAATTGTTGAAATGAAAATGTAATTTATTTAATAAATTAATTTTACTGTGTGGTTATGCAACAGCTTGAATTAGCTAGAATTTTGAAAGATATTCTAGAAATTCAAGGAAGTCGATGTGGTAAGAAATATCACATTTTTGCAAATAATTTAAAATATTCTGTGGGTATGATTATCATTTCATAAAACAAACCTGGTCACTGACATAACGCATGAAACCATCCCCACTAAAATATTATCTAATTCTTCCATACAAAAGTTAGTTAACTTATACTTGGTTGAATAAAAGTCAGTCTGGTTCCATATAGATAGCATCATTGTAAAGTTAGGAAAGAAATGCTATATGATCACAGCCATATAGTTAGAGTCTGAATCAGTTTTCCCTTCGGAGGATATGATAGCACCCAAAACCACACCACTTTGTCACCACCAGAATGCTTCACTCTCGTAATTCTGTCAATATAATGGCTGACAGACACATAGAGTAACAAGATGGAGCAATGAGTAGCTCTGTAGTACGTATCAAAGCTTACGGGCTGTGTGTTCAACAGTTGCAGTTTAAAAAAAAAACAATTTATTAACAATACGACAGCAACAAACGTGACAGAATCACTGGTACAGTGGCAGGCAAATCCTCTCATGTGCCCCAGGATGACTCGTACATTGAACCAGTGTTTAAAGAGACAGATGCAGACAGCCTGCAAACACCCTACAGCAGGGGTGTCAAACTCCAGTCCTGGACAGATTGCCATTTTAGAAACAGGTGTGTGGACCCTTTAGCCAACCAAAGTGCACACCAAAAACCAGTGCGGCCCTCCAGGACTGAGTTTTACAGTCTCTGATTGTGTGTTGCTGTGTTTTTCAAACAGCTGATGGAATTCAATATGACTTCTTTAAAAAGCAGGACAGTTATAGAAGAGTCTGAATGTCCCCAGTGATTTTTCATACTGTTCCCAGCATGCATGTGCTTTCAGCTGATTGTGTCTGCCTGTGATCTCTCTCAACAGTCTTGATATACAACATGGAGCTGTGCATTGTGGGTAATTATGTATGAGCATGAACAGACTGTTGCACAAGAGGTGGAAACAGAGGGCTGTGTAGAGGCATGCATGAGCTCAGACCACAGATTCTGTTATCGAAACAGATACTCTGCTCTGTGTCCTTAAGGCTTTAAGTATTTGATGTTCTAGTTTGACACGTCTTTATTAATTCATGATGGAACTTACAATGTAACAACTGTGTTGCCATCTTGGTTCCAATGAGAAGTTCCACTTTCAAAAATATATTTTTCCTTAAATCACAGAATGGGTTGGGAATTTCATAAACCATGCTCACGTTTTGCCAGTTCTTCACTATGTATGATACAATTATAATTATTCCAGTCTCTGGATGATGCAGGTTAACTAACCAGAAGAACTGATAAAAACAACACTACTCTTGACAGACTTATTGACTGTCACTGAATTCCCAGTCTAATTTAACATTTTTTTTATCAGTGTTTAAACCCTGGACTCAGCTATAGCTAATTAAACCATTAGATCTAACCTTTTTTATAAGTGCGCCAGAGTTGCTCTCTAGATGTATCACAGTGTAACTAACAAATAAGGATTTGGACCTTAAAGCCTGCTTGTGCCACACACAACGAAAATGTGCTAACATTGTTAAAATACCTCGTTGACATGAAAACATACATTTTATTGTGAGGGATAATTAAAAGCAAACCTCAGTCAAATCCAGATAACTGTTTTACCTAAAACATGATAACTCTTTTATCTAAAACATATCAAAGTAATTTGGATATTCTTTGTATATTGTTTGTAACTGTTGTCAGGTGGTGCGTAGTTGGCCATTTTGGAACAATGTTTTGCTTGGTGACTTGTACACGGCAATTAGTAACAGATCATTTGAAGAGTCATCAGCATTTGCAACATTTGGCAAAGTTGCCATTTTAAAAGGTTTTTTTTTTTTAATGAGCGTGGTGTTTATGTGAATAAATACCTCATTAACACCATGCTGGAGGGAATATTTCTAAAAATAATACAAAGGATATAAAGCGAGGAAATCCTTTTTTCTCTTCCAACCCCCATCCCCCTCCTCAGTACAAGGTTTTTGCATTAGCCAAATCGATTTACAGCAGCTGGTGTGAGCGGGAAGGGTGCGACATTTCAAACACACTTTGTTCTAGAAAATGCCGAGTCTCTAAGATGATCCGACGAGTGCACATGTATTTACAGGTTTGCCAATGCCGAGAGCATCCAGACTCACAGCCTGATTTAAAAAAAAAAGAAGAAAAAGTCCATTTTTAAAATAATTTCAGAACAACAAAAAAGTAACAGTACCATATAACCTGGATACAAATTTAAGCAGTTCTACATGTAAGAATGTCTTGAGACCGAACGGTTTAGTGAAGCTGAATTTAACACCAGAACAGAACTATTGAGGATAAAAATCACACTTCAGGATCAACATCAAATAAGATTTTTATTCTGAAGTACTTAATTTACCTCAAATACTTTATAATATACAGCGTTACCCTACACTGTATTTCATAGCTCTACACTGCAGCTCAGAGAACGGTAGGAAAGACAAGTCCTTGTGATGGCTCTCTAATTGATTTAAGTGACACTTATCAATTAATGATAATTATTATTATTATTATCAATGCTCTTGCTGACGCTTGGGGTGTGAGTGCATATATGTCCTAATATGTTTTAATATACTCACAGTGTAAATTATGGTATCCAAGGAATGTTTAAGACAAAATGGAATTTTAAACTGACTTGTAGATTAATTCAAAATGGCTATCAGGCCCCTTCTGTCAGAACAGCTTCATAGCTGAGCTATGAATCGCCATGCAGCTGTATATTCAACACCCTCTTGACCAATCAGAACTGAGTAGCTAAATAACCTGTGGTATCATGCATTAAACTGAAGACTATCTTTATACCAATTTGCCTGACTCTTTAAGCATGGTGAAGCATACTGAAGTTCCCTCAGTCTTGAACAATTTGACAGTGCCTGTCACGGGGAGGTTCCTGGAAGGTTCCGCAGACATCCGCATCATGTTTGGTGAAAGATTCACCGGAGCCTGTACATTCGGCGGGGCCCGGGTCCGTTCCGAGCGGTTTCAGTGGCAGAGAGTTTGAGATGAGGCTGGGAATTAGTGGCGGTAATCGCGACCCGGGGCTCTTCCCTATATGCAAACAGCTCAGTGTCAGGAGGAATTACTGCGCTGCCTACGCCTTCACGGTGAGAAGAGAGGAAACTTCTCACCGAATGAAGGAATGTCTGGCTATAATTGTTAAGAGAATCGGATGTCTGTAAACCATTGCCCAGGAAAAATATCCCCTACACTGTTGAATTGTTGCATTTCTGTCTTTTTTAGATGATTTGATAATAAATCATGAAGAGTTAAAAATCATGCAAAACAAATTAACGTGGCTCTGAACAGAAAAGGTGAAAACATTTATCTCTGATTGGGCTAACAGTCTTTCACTCTGTGTGTAAAAACATGTGGAACCTCAGACAGCATTCAGCTCCTCACATGCAAACATACCAGTGACGGCTGAGAGCATACGGTCTGAACACAAACAAAAATGAAGTTATAGTTTTTTTTGGCTAGCTATGTTAGTCACTAAACACAAACAATTGTTTTGGTGAAATGTTGCTATCAATTTTCCTAATCTGTCGAAACTGCATTAACTTTACAGTCTTCATTTAAAACTCATTTAAAATTTTAACACTACTTTAAGTGCGCAAGCTCACAGAGTACAGTTTTTGTAACACCAGACAATTATCATCATCATCATCATCATCATCATAGACTTCACAGACGATTACCCAGAACAAAAGACAACAATGTGCAATGATTAAAATATCCTTATGTTAATGTTGCAGTAAAAAGAGAACATATCTTTTTGCCATCTGTGCATGTAAGCATGAGTTCAGAGTTAAATATAATATAAGAATGTTTTTTTTTTTTCATCATTTTGCATGTTTCAGTTGGGGACTCCATTCTATGTTGAGAAACGCTCCACATGTGAATGGATGGTCTACATATACATGCACATATGCTATTACAGAGACTCACCTTTGAAGTAAAACATTGATTTTGAACCCATTTAAAATATTTATTTCTGACAAATCATCTAAATCCTCAACATAACATGACATAATTTTTTATAATAAATATATCTGGATATATCAAGCATATACTGTATATCTAACAAACTTTATCTTAAATGCTTGGCACAGCAAACCAAACTGCTTCCTAAGTATTTGTGTTTTTCCCCATCATGACCCTCGTGGCCTTTTAACATTTCGCTTGTGTTTAGAAAAACTGTCAGAGCTGGGATAAGGGCCTACAATACTTGCATGATAGAACATCAAGATAAAAACATAAACATACGATAAAATATAATTCTAAATATGAGAGTGCATGAACATCTAAAATCGTATTTGAATTCAGTGGAGTGAACTGGTGCATACATATTTGGATACTGCCCAAGGTTATGTTTGGGCTTATTTTAATAAAGGAATTATGATCTTTAACCTAAGATTTAAGTCTGGTTCATACAACTTCCTACTGCTGTTATGGCACTTACATACTTGGGTTACTTAACTGTGTTTGAATAAAATGTATGTTAATCGAGCATCAGAAATGGATAGCAGGGGAACATCACACTATTATGTTATGTTCATATAGAAACCAATGATCGTGAAAAAATTGTATAATGGATAAAGTTATTGTTTCCTCGTATGGTTTCTAAAATTAATTGAGAAAATACAATGTTTTGCATGAATGCCCAGGTTGAACCCCTACATCATATCGTCATCTGTTCCATTTTCCATGTCTGTTTCATGTCAGCTGTTGTATTTTAAAGATTCTCATGTACACCATGTTGTTCTGTCTGTCTGCTCAGTATATACAAATTGGTAAATATGCTGTCCAGTGTTTTGCATGTATATTATTGCAATATGACTTCAGTTTCGTAATTTATTATTATGTTGTTGGTGGATCACTGCACACTGTATGACTCGAACAGATCCTTATTGGTATGAATTTTGATTATTTTGACTGTGTTTAATACTTAAACACTCAGATGATTCACTTATAGGCCACATCCTACCCTGTGAAGTGTGTAACTGAAACACAGAGATCATTTTCAATGAGTCATCTCTTCCCACAAGCTCCTATTTGACTAATATTTTCACTCTCTGAATTCTCAAGAACTCAATCTCTTTTTTTTTTTTTGATTTGTGAATAATTTTGGAATTTCAGTTCTCATCATTCTTTTCTGAACCAGTCTTCCCAGGGGTGAAAACAAATCACATTCGCTCACTCCCGCTGAATCTATTGAAATAACCTTTAATAGACACTGAATTAAATAATGTTTGCCATTATTGGTAACAGTGGTATTGCTTCAGTATGGGCAGATTTGATTTCGAATTCTAATTTGCATACAAATAGACTCTAAAACAGAAACAAGTGGCCTGTATATTGTTTGTTAGGACCTATTAGTTTAATTTAGGAAGCATATTTCTTTGTAAAGTAATGTTATTGCTGAATTGTAGTCAATATTAGTCACGAATGGTAATAGTAAAACCGTTTGGTGTTCCATTCAGTTCTTCAGCCATTTTCATCCCAGTGCAGTGTTTGTACTTTTGTCTCAGCCAGCGATAACCAGGGCTTGAGTTATGGCGGGATGCCCTCCCCCTTGGAAAAAATCTGGACCTTTTCTATTGAATATAAAAGCTATATTAATTATATACTTATTAATATTGTATATTAAGCAGTAGCTTGTATGCAGCTGTAATAATGTAGAGGTCTGTTTATGAAATCCCGCACTTGTAGTAATGTTATTATAAACATAAAATATACTGTAAATAATTGGATAGTTTTTGATAGTGTTTGTATTCATAAAACAAGTTACAAGTACATTTTCTTCCCTTTTCTTATGATTATGCAAGCATATAAAAAATGTAGGCATATACCACCATCCTTACACTCTGATGTTGACCATTCCTCTTGAAATTTTTTTGAAAAATCAACCACTGGCGATAACTGTACATCAATGTTTGAGAAATAACATGTGACGGGAACAGACTAGTCCTCTGAACCCTACACTGTTGGACTGAAGCTACTATCCCCAATTCTGAGGAACAAAGCCTGTTTTAATTTAATGTATTTCAATTTAAAATCAGAATCGAGAAACTGGGTGAGGTGAATTACCTGCTTTAAATAAGTTAAGTCTGAGTCACATGACCTCTCATTTTCCATCAATGAAAAAATAAACTCTTGCACCAGGTTGCCATGGCATCCTGATATGCGTTGAGCGTATTCTCCCAGCCAGCAGTGCTATGTGCTACGTTCTCTATGTGTCAACTGCCAGGAAGGACAATCAAATCAAATCAAACAGCAATTTTACCCCATTTCTTCAAATCCCATCTAATGGAAACTGCCTGCACAAACTACTTTAGCTCTGAGTAGGGTTTCACTGTATACGTTACCAGTCTTATGAAATTAGTTTAATGTATTAATCCATACTGCTAGAGCATTTAAACATTTTAAAATGGCAAAATGTTGCCTCAAAGACAGCTCCACAATATAGCTGGGCCTCCTGTATTTTCAGCATGCTCTTAATTAACCTTCTGACATACATCTTTATATTATGGGAGGTGTAATTGGAATCTGCTTTATAGAATTGCATTATGAGTCTTTGTTATGACTTATTTAGTCCCCTGTATTATTACCTGCTTTACAATGCAACTGAATCCATTTCACCAAAATAAATATTTGTCATTTCATTATTTATGAATGAAATGCAAGACTGAACAGGTCGGGATTAGTGCAGTCTTGTAAAACAAGATCAGGGCATGACCCAGAATGCAAATGGGGCTTCTGTAAAGACAAAGCAATAGGACTGTGCTTGAATGTAATTGGATGCTGGTTCATTGGTAAAGCAGTATGGGTATTTATCTTTGGCTCTGTATCAGAAGCACGTCCCCCACCATTATCAAAGTATCATTACAGCTACAGAGTGAAAAATGCGAAGGGGGAAATACAAGGGGCGGAGGGTTAGAAATCGTTTTACGACTGCACGACCGTCATACATTCCCTCCATTGATAAAATCGTTGAACACCGTACTACACACCTTTCTTCTTTTTTTTAAGCTTCTCAATGAGGCATTTTGAAAATTAAACACCATTTTTTCCCTTCCTTAACAAAACGCCATCATTTAACTAGCTTCAGTGTGACTTTAATGCCACTCGTATGTGCAGAGCCTTTAATCTTCTGCGTTTTGCCTCTGTCCCACTGCGCTGGTGTCTCAAACAGGCCTCTAATGTCACAGCAGGTGAGCCGAGCGGCTCGGAAATCATCACCACTGATGTTTCTAAACATCAGCTACCAACCGAGAACAGCATTTTCATCACCTTAATGTCAGGGTTAGAGCAACACAAGCTGCATATCTGTGTTTAAAGGGAACGCAAACTGCAGCATAGCTTTTTAAGAAAGGACTACACTGTAACATTTCCTACCATTTTAAATGAGCTGATTAACCTTTACCACTGCCTAGTAAGTCGCTCTGGATAAGAGCATCTAAAAAATGCCCGTAATGTAATGTAATGTAATGTAAGATGTGTTGTATTCAGGTATACTCAGGTAGGAAGCTGCTTATAATTCATAACATTTTATATACAACATCAGTATTTTTGACACACAGCTGAGTGGAGAGCTACCACCATTCTGACTTGTGCTAGTGTAAATGAACGTGTGTTGGATTATCGGTTAACTACCTCATGACAATTTTTAGCTGTTTCAGCCATTGCTCCTTTTGGTTGTGTTTTTGGAGAGCACATTGCTAATCCAGACACTTATTCAACTTCTCTGTGACTAATGCACCCATACCTTTCAGTTAGAATCACAGAAAGAAAACAGCATAACCCTAACAGAAACTGAATATACTACAGTATATTGTAAGCACATTATTATACTTACAATATATTTAAAATATAATGCAGTATATTGCATTTCCATTATGGAAAATGAAAAAACATAGACAACCCTATCAGAAACATCATACACTGCATCTTGCATTTTTTTTTTCACAATATGTTTAAAATATACTGTAATGTTTTCATGAGGAAAAGTTAGCCAGTATATTTTTGATCTTGCAAAAGCAATTGCCTTAAAACAATTTTCATGAATGTAGATTGGGACCGTACAATAAGACCGAAATCAAACATCTATGATCTACAATGTTTCCATCTGCACCTGCAATATTATCACCACAATTAATATTTCAGTTGGTATCCCAATAAAAAGAATCTCAGGGAGGAGTCACTTCAAAAAAGCCCATTCCTACTTCCAGGAAAATGGCACTTTATTTCTGCTATAATATTCCTTAAAATGGATTCGAAGCGTGTCTTGCATATGGGTTCCATCTCTGACCACATTTTATACATTTATAAATTTTTCAGAGCCTCACCATCAAAGAGAGTGGATGGACAGTGGCTTGGCTTTGAATTGGGTTTCTCTGCATTTATTCCTCTTCGAGCCCGTCTCGCTCAGACGTTCTTTTTGTGCAGCCATCAAGTGAATCAGTTCATAACGAGGAGCTCTGACGGGTCTTTGTGTGAGGTCTCTGTGTAGGGCATGCCCATGCAGATGCAGAATTAATCAGATAAAACAAGCTGCTCATCGTTTGTATTACCAGAACGCATTGCCTACAGGCATAATTGTATTGGTGAGCCAGGTAAATTGAAGGTAATAAAAACATTGTGCGGGACCCAAAAAACATTCTTATTCTCTTAAAGAGCATGTGTAATTCAGTCAATAATCTTGAATATTTTATTTCTTTATGGAGACAAGTGCAGTATGGAAGTTCTTCACTGTTGTACCTGAAAGTACTGTTGTAGATTATGAATATTCATTTAGGGCTGTATTGATTAAAAGCAATAATCAGTGTCAATACCAGTGGTTAAAAAATAATTTTCCTTCCTACTCATTAAATTATTTGATCTATGCAAGCCTTGTATTGCCACCCAGCAACATTTTAAACCTACATCAGTGTAACATTTTATCTCAATAGATATATTTGAAATTTAAATATAAGATGGGTGTCATAGGACCAACCAATATCTAACATTAAATAAGTGCAAAAAATACAATACATCTAATTATGATACAAATGACCATGCATTCCTGGAAATATGTTTTTGAGTGATGAAAAATGATGCACTTTCCTCAAAATATCACATACATCATAATAATCAGAAATATTCAGAGATGTCATCCTGGGACAGTGTCTGAACGGCCATTGGGGACACAGTGGTTGCCAAGCAACAGCTAGGGGGCACGTCTATGTTTGCTCTGACGTTTGGGGTCACCTGCTGTGTGGCAGTCACTGCAGAGAGAAACAGGACTTATTCGGTTTTTCTTTAGATATGCGGAAATAAGGACAGATCATGTTTGCCTTCTAACAGACCAAAAATGAGAAAGCACTGTGTTATGGATAAAGGCGTGGTTGATCGTGGATGGAAGGTTTTTCCATATTTCACCCAGGTCTCCATGAGACGTTGCTTATTATACTAATAATCATCGCTAGTAAAATACCAATTATTTCAGCTTCCGTTTTCATTAGTTTAATATGGTCGGTCAACCATTCTCCTCTCTAACATTGAAGGGACACAACTGAGTTTGTCTTGCTGTAGACCTATTTTCACTTTTTATGCCTGATGCCAAATTAAAATGTAATGATTACTGTTTATAATTTGGCATTTAGAAGGTGCTTCTGAACTAAAGAAACTCAGTATATCTCCATAAAAGGAAAGGAAAGGAAAGGAAAGCTTGAAAACAAAGCAGTATATTGGTAAAGAGATAGAGGCTGGTATTTTTTAAACATTTTTGTATCTGCTGCCAAGTGAGTTGTAGTCTGAACCGAGGTCGGGGAGAAGATCTTGTGTTAGCACAAGCCATGATCTGTGTGTGATGACTGGAGGGAGCAGAAGCCCTCATGGTTTGGAACCCCAGGACCAATGCCTTGGACTGAATATGGGCTGCTACTAGAAGCTACAGGTTCTACCTTGCACACATATAAAGGGTTTTTTGTTTTTCTCCCTGGAGGAAGCTTTACATGTTCTTCTGAGATATTGATATCTCTAAAGGGTTCTTTGCATTACCTTTTTTTCTGAGGGTTCTACATAGATTGATATCCCTAAAACGTTCCCCAGGGAAACAAACGGAGAACCCCTAAAGGAACCTTTTTTTCCCCTAAGAGTACAGTGAAGTAGAGTGAGTAGTTTAGTGGCATTTGTCTCAGTACTTTGGCCCTGCTTGGATTGGCTGTAAGCCAACCAATAAGGTGTTGCAGTAGCTAAGATGAAAACTATCAATGTATTGCTGGCTTTTCTTAAACTGTGGAGAGTAAAATCATGATGTCCTTGTGATTCAAAAACATGAAATCTGAGATCCCTGGAAATGTACAATGTAACTCCAAAGTTGTCTTTTGAGGATGGTAGAAAAGCGATTGTAAAACTTGTTGTTTCATCATAACCACACAGAGCATGAAACAATCATGTATTAATGTGCATGAAAGGTCGCAAGCTAAACTCAGTGTGAATCCTATGAACATTTATGTTGAATGAACTTTATCGTTTTACAGAACTAGTTTTTATTTTCAGCCATATTCATATCGCCACCCAAGGATTTAAAGGCTATCAATCTATCATATAACATGGATATGGATATTTCCTTCACAAGGGAAATAACGCCTTACATATTTTGAAATGCCCCTTGACAGAAAATATGGTTCTTTGTGATAAAATATTCATTTTCCCTGATTGTAATTTATTAATCAGTTTTCAGCCTTGACGTTTAATAACATTAATTGCTTCAGAATATCTCCAGTTGTATAAACGGGTGAAAAGATGAGTTAAATTGCCCTAGAGGAAGGATGTCTGCTAAACTAAAATATACAGTAGCATGAGGCGAATAGGGATAAATTATGCAATGTAATCTATCACTATCAATCAGGTCACAGCGGTAGAATGCGAAAACAGTTTGATGTGCTGCCATGTTCCGTATTCTTTCAGCGTAGTCGAGACCTCGCCAGGTGCACGTTGTTATTCATCAAGCACGCACCAAGCGTCCTCGGATATGAAACGGAAGGTTTGATTGGCGGCATCGTTCCTCCTTCCCATTATCTTGGTACAACAATGAGTGATGAATTGGCTTTCAATTTATTCCCCGCCGCGATTTCTATCTCTCTACAGCCGTGTTGTTTTCCCTTTTTCCTTCCGCAGCAATCAGAGCGAGCTCAGTGCGATCTGAACAATTTCAGGGACCGTGAAAGCAGTCGTCTGGCCGACGGACGGCCCTGACGTTGTTTACTAGCTGTCTGTTCATAACTCCGAACTGTAAACATAAGAGTAGGGGCAAGATTTAGTCTGCATTTTTGCTTAACCTTGAATCGAATAAATGTGGGTGTTTGTTTTCTTCTCACTGATGGTTTAACAAGTTCCTCAGTCATCAAAGTTAGACATGTCATGTGTATTTGTTAAGAAAAAATTGAAACTTTTATTTGGACAGATGTTTTTTTATTATTATTCAGGACATAGCCTGCCACAGAGGTCAAATTTATGACAAAATTATGCTTCTTCATTATACCTGCTAACTCTCCCATTTCCAAAGAGTCTTGTTTTTCATGGGTATCTCATGAACTTGTCCTAGGCACTCATTTCTCCCACGGTTTTATCCAGTATCACTGGTGAAAGTGCTTTAAATGAATATTTGAATTCAAATGTACGCTCATGCAAATGAAAAAACCAACTGTAAGTCAAGTCTCCAATTTTAGAGTCTGCAAGTGTTTCCACGCATTGTAGAAACTGCTTGTTTGCACTGATCCAGGGACTGCTTTTAATGCTCACTTTCTACTGGTTAAGGGTAGGATTTACATAGGAAGAACTGTTCCTAGACCAGCATCACCACTACAGTTTTACATAGCTTAAGTCAGATGGGAGTATTCAATTTAAAAGTTGAGAGAAATAATCCCTGAGTCTTCAGAGAGAAAAAATCTGATTTTCTAATCTTGAGTTTGTCAAATGTGCAGCCTGCTTTGCTCAAATAAACTGTGGTCAGCTGGTAAAGAGTTTCACTTCAGGTGCTGTCCAGTCAGGTGTATGATGGGTTTCATTTGAGCTTGGTTCTTCTGTGTAACGACAGCATGAGATAAATACCAGGTTCCCACAGCTACCAGTTGTATCCAGACAGAAACGTATCTCTCCTGCAAAATGTGGTAGCTTTTCTGTTCTATTATGTGGCTTGTCGGGGGTTAAGGCAGACTTTTTAGGAAGTACATTAGAATAAGTCAACGTGCACAATTGAGCATGCTCGACTTGGGAAGAAAAAAAAATATTCAGAGAACACTGATATTTTGTGTCTGTGTGTGTGAGTGCATGTGTATATAAATATATGAGAGAGGAGGAATTTGGAAAGTTGCCAAAAACCATTCTGACTTTTCAGTTTTCTGACTCCATTAGTCTTATGAGTCATGGTGCTCTGCTTTCCCCGGCCTCATTTCTAAGTGACAATTCAAAGACAAAGAACAAAGACAGGGGAGGACCTGATCTCCCTGTACATAAAAAGAAGCTTAGTCTACTTCCCCTTGCATTATAATATTCCCAATGTGAAAATATATTGAAATAACTCAATTTTAACTTTGGCTCAGACAGTCAGTCTGGAGTTTCATAAGTCTGGAAGTGGTTATCTTTTGTAACCCACTCTATGCAACACATTACAGTGTATAGGTATGCACCGCAAAACGTCCGTTCAGGCAACGTCTGACCGCATATACATCCGTGGTCCCATGAGGTTATAATAGAGTTCAGAAATACCGATTGGAGAATGGGACGTCGCAGACATAACCTATTTTACCCATATACAGGGGGTCCTCGACTTACGAACGAGTTCCGTTCCTACGACTTGTCGTAAGTCGATTTTCGACGTAAATCGGAATTTATACCTAAATTATAAGTAAACACCTAAGTCACTCACTCTGTACACACAACACATGAAAGACATAAAATACAGTAATTAAATGAAACAGTAATAAAAAAAGAGGGAACAATTTCTTATCTTTATTTCTGTGTTCGTATTTACAAATCAAACCGCGTAGGTTGAAACTAGGTTTTTTAAATAATTTATGGAAGTGCGTTGTAACCACGAAACGTCGTAACTCGAGACCGTCGTAACCCGAGGACTCCCTGTATTACCTTGCCAGATACATTACCTGAAATACAGTACAGTATGTGTACATTGTCTTGGCTATTTAGTCAGAACAGGTACACTACAATATCCCATATAGCTTTGATAATATGGTGTTTGCACAACATGGATGTTAGGTGACACATATCTCTATAGAGCTTCATAATGACATAAAAACGATGACACTTTTACATATGTACTACTTTTAATGTAACATTGTGTGAATACATTTAAGAAAGCTCTGGAGACAGTATGGCTTTTTTCAGGCACTGTTTTATTCGATTCACAGTGAATTGAGTTACTTTGCACTAAACAACACAGATACATAACCATTTTTGGGGAGAAAGACACATAAGCACTCACAAAAAGGCGACACGTTAACACAGAGTTCTTCTGCATATGGCTCAGGTTTGCGACGTCGACCGAAGTCGACGGCACGGTCGCAGACGCGTTTGTTCCTCTGGGCGAATGGAATGGCTGGGATGAATACGCCAGCGAGAGTGAGAATCTGCGGCCTTTCGGGCTGATTAGCACACCACACTCATACCAGCTAGCATAAATGGCTATCAACTGTATAAACCATTACGGTTAAGTTTGTACTTAAAAACCAATCATAACTCATTTATAGCTATACTGTAAATCGGCCCTGGACATGCCTATATTTTTATGCAGAAAAACATTGACACAGACAAATTTATGAAACCACTACTGTTTAATAGATATGTTTTTGTAAATACTAAAAAAATTGCAAAAACATTGCTAAGCATTGCTAAGGTGCAATCTGATAATAAGTTGCCATAATAATTTGTGCTAGCTGGGTTGTCACGGTTGTGTAATGAAATGCATTTAAATAAAAATAAAGACACAATAAAATAAATATATACATCAAATTAAAAACTGAAGGACGGTCTAAATCAACACAAAAACTAGTGAAACTAGTTTTTTATCGTTATGAAAAAAACCTGAACAGAAAGCTGGAACAACAGATATAGACGTATACATGTTGCATAACAAGAGAGCACAAAACTATAATGTACCATTGGAACATTAGTCATACCATATACAAAAATATGGACTACATGCGTTGGGACACTATGATTTCACACAGTGCCAGTGTCCTTAATATCATGATTGGAATTTGCTGGTTGAGTTTAATACATGTATTTTCGCATAATATAAATGACACTGGTTTTGATGTACATACATAAATACATACATACGTAGTAAAATCCAAGTGGAAAACCAATGTGACAATTTCCATATTGTCTATCCGACAAAGTCAGAGGCCAATTCCCAGATTCCAAATACAACCTTACATTCTTCTGAACACTTAAACAAGGAAACAAATGCGAGAGAATCATCTCAGCCAGAGATACATAGCGCATATTCACATATACAAAAACTCATATTTGGAGGTAACTGCAGATAACTTTTTTTATATATAAAATGATTAAATTGTACAATAGAAGGCATTCATAGGTTTTACTCTCCATTTTATTCAGGAGAGGACGATTAAAATAAGACAGGAGAGGGCTGTCGTCTGTATGTTGGCGACCCCAGATTCTGAATTTTAAATTATGTATTCTGTTAAATCCCCTGTGGCTACACGCCAACAAGTCAACAGGATGTTGCTGGGATCGTCACGCACTGTGCACGCGCTGAGCTCCTCCCTCTCCCCGTTATTTCTTAGGGCCTGTTCATTTTAATGAGATGATCAGTTTGGGCTCATCCCTAAGAACAGTCAATACCTAGCTGTTCTTTACTGCACTGCAATTGGTTGCACCAAAGAATCTGTAATCCCCAAACAAAAACACTGTTTTCAAATACACCGTTCGTATCGGCCTCAATGGAACGGACTGCATCTTGACCAATCGAGACCATGTTCAAACGGCCAGGGAGAGATTTGTTATGATACGACTCATGTACTGATCACACAGTTTATTCCAAACAGTAATGTTAAATTGGTGGCAATTATTCGTGGGCATTGTAATAAAATCATACCAGTACTGGTTTGAAATTACTGATAATGGAGCAAGAAGCAACATGAGATTGTAATTATTGATGAGTGACACTAGTGGTTGGTAACTATTGATAAATGGTTTAACATTGTTTTGTAATTGCTGATAATGGGAGATGAAATGGTAAATTAAGAATAGTAGATTATACTTACAGATTAATAGGATTAGTACTATATTATAATTACTGAGTAGTCCCACCAGAAGTAAATTGCTATTCCTGGTTCACCAGTGGTACTGGATACAATTATTGATAAGTGGGAGTAGTACTAGATTGTAAGTACATACTGATTTAAGTAGCACTAAATGCCACTGTTGGTTAAATGGAATAACACTAGCCTGATCAGTGAGAGTAGCAATACTTTGTCATTTACAAATCAGTTGGAATAACAGTAGTTTACTTGTCCCTCAGTCATATGGCTTACAATGTTATTTTTTCCACTTGTCAATGCAGAAGGTAGAGCAGAAATAGTACTACTCTTCCTGATAAAAGCAGTAGAGGTGAGTAGACTGGCACAGTCGCATGGCTCAATGGTAAAAAGGCTTTTTTAGGAGCAGCTTGTCATTAAAAGCATAATGAGGCAGACATTTTGAAGAAAAAGTCTAATTCGACTACACCAAATCCTAAATTATCCTAAAATGCTTCAGAGCTTTGTTTCATATATGTCTTACTGTATTTACTGCATACACTATCTATATATGTTATATCTATATACATGTCTCATTTAGTATTTTAAAATATGAATAAATAGTTTTCGCACTGCATTAAATTCGTTTTAAAAGCCTGAGGGTCCCATAGTAAGAAATCTCATTCAGATATTTTCTGCTTACTTTCTTTTCAGAACAGCACTATATAATATCGATATATGCGTTTTTGCTTTATGGGACAATATCAAGTGTATATCAAAGTTCAAAATCCATAATACAAAAACGTAACAAGGACAATACCAGATGGTCATTGAAACTCCACTTACAGACTATAAACACTTACATGCATTTTGAACGGTACTGCTATATCTCTGGGATTATGTCAATGAAGTGGGTCATTAAGGCCGTAGCTGAGTATAACCTGCGTTTTTCCAAACCGTAAAACTTGCGTGAACACAGTATAACGCCATAATGACCCTGATCTTTGGTTTAAAGTGACTTCCTTAAGCTAACCTTCAGCCTAATCAATTGGAAAATGGTGATAAATGTTTTTTTCTTTTCTCAAGATTTTGAAATAAGTCACTTTTAACATAAAAGATGGAGCACATTCTAATCTGTAAATATTAATATGTAAGGTCCGAATTCAGATCTGCACTTAAGTGCTTTTTCCGCTAAACATAACATTGCAAAATTGGGAGACTTAAGCGGAAAATGTACATAAGCGCAGGCCTGAAATAGGCCCTAAATTATTATTCAAATAGACATATTTTCCACATATTACAATTGTGCTGCTAGTAAACTTGCTTTGCATGGATGTTTCTAAGCAACAGTCATGTGATCCTGACAGTAATACGTTCATAAAATAGGATCTTATTTTAATAACTTTGCCAATTCTATGATCAGTATTTTCTTGATATTATAGTTAGAAGATTTTCAAAAATGTGTTTTATTAATGTTCGACAATTGACTTTAAATTTAGTCAAAAATGTAGTTATTAGTGATCGGATGCCAATGTCCTTTTTAAGTACTAGTAAAGATCACTCCCTACAAACACCTTCAGAGAGAAAAATATGAATCCATGAAACAGATGTACATTATATTTTAGAACCAAGCTCATGTATGGTAAAAGAATGTATGGCTAACAAAACAGTTCTGGTACTTACAATTATTGCTATGCATAACAAAAAAAATTAATCAGCAGTTCCATATCCTTAAGCTTTCTTTTGTCAAGTTAAGAGTACAAGTATCAGCATAACCCGTGGTCCTCACGATCGTTTTTCATCTCATTTTAATTGACCATTGTCAACATTGCAAAGTTTTTTGCGATCATAAGGCTGCTAATTGTACACCATATTTAAATAAAACAGTAGGCATCCTTGAAAATTACTTACTTATTTTACAATATTTCTATCTCCTCTTACATGATATTACACACAGCTGTCATAAATTTACAGTATACTTAAAATTGATGCATACGTTTTGCTCGTATACCCCTCCTCCCAAAATGAAAACTAGGTTATTGGTTATAAATATGGCATGTACCTTCAAGGTATGGACCTAAATGGCTTTTTACTGGAGAAGCTGTCAGCACAATCAGTCACAATCAGCATGTATCCGTGTATTAATGAGTATTAAGACCCCCTTCCTGTATTGCAACTAAATTAAACGCTTCATCAGTTGCTTAGCTACGACCGCGTTTTGTTTTGTTATTATTGATATAAGCTTGGTAATCATACTTCCCATTTACATTCAGCTGTTTCAGTTGTGGTATAATTGTGGCAGTACTTTGCCATAAGTCACATATAGTTAGGTGGTGAAAACCGGAGTATAGTTATGCATATAAAACCATCAAATATGTATGTTTTGGCCTTGCCCCAGAAATTGGATCAATCTCTTATCATGCATATGACAATTTCATGACAAAAAAGTACAAGTAAGTATCAAAGTACAAGCAAGGGGTTTCATAAAACTGAGTTATCACTTGAGTGATCAGACCTATCCCACTGTATAAGTGTTCATTCTATAAAATAGCAAAAACCATTGTATCCCCAGATCAATTCAAAAAATGATTGCAGGATCCTGTCCAAGTTTAAAAAGTGGCACAACATTAATTTGATTAATTCATTTCTTTTTGATTTGATGCAGGCACAATTACCTTTTTTCATATAGGCCTCTGAAGAGTATACTGTATTTTTTTTTTTTAGTTACCAAACAGGCACAGTGAAAAACTGATGCTTCAATCAAGGTTGAGAACTAAATGAGAACCATGGACAAAATGTACAGGTGAGTCACAGAAAACTTCTTCAGCAATCAAGGACTTTTTAGGTAGTTCAGAAAACGCTGTAATTCAGAGCAGAATCTCATCTTGGTTTCTCCTCTCTCCGCAACCTTTCCTTGCCTTAGCGTGCATTCGTTAGCCCGTAGTGGCTCTGAGCACGAATAGCGTAATTCCTGACCCTGCATAAAATCGCTCTGTGAATTTAGACAGCACTGTGGATACTCTCTCTATAGCACATGCAGCATAAGTTTCCTACTCCTTTGGAATATATTTATCTAAAGAAGCGATTCTACACACAGCCTGCTAGCTACAGCATTGACGGCTGGACCCTCCCCCTCCCATCCTCCACTACACTCCATTGGTCCATTTGCCTTCCCAAGGTTAGCGGGGGAGGATTTATGAGCGATTTTTCTAACTTCTAAGTACCTCTATGAATGGTATTTAAAAATTGTATTCTTGTACTGTATGCTACATTTGTTTTTGTTTTTATTTTATTTATTTTTTTTGCTTTTTAGTTATGTTTTTGTTTGTTGTTTTTACAAGTAGAGATATCCCACCCAATAGACAAGGTTGAAGAGGCCAAAGGCGGTAGGGAAGAATATCCGGGCGTAGGAGTCGATCTTAGAGACGCGGACATGCATTCTGTTCTCCCGCCACGCGCCCGAGCGGCAGTCGTCAAAGCAGCAGAAGAAGCCGGCGCAGTCTTTCCCGTCCAGGCACTCGTAGGCATAGTCATCATCGTCATGGTAGGGGGCAATGTTGTTCATCTGCAGTAGCGATGTCCCGGGCCGGATGTTCACCACTGTGGATTTCTGTAGGGGGAGAGCAATGGTATAGGTAAGGGCTGAAGGTAGTCAAGTGCTCATCATCCAAATCAACATGCTCTCTCTAAGAATGACTTCACACATTTTTAATGCAACAAATGTTGGCTTTGTGACATCAAACTACCACCTGATCTCAAAATGTGAGTCCCACAATGGTGTGTGCAAAAGAAAAAAAAAGGCAGTAAAAAAAAAGGGCTCTCCCTTTCCCTTCAGTCTCTCTCTCCCTCTGTCAGACATGTAGCTCTGTGCTTGGCTCTTTCCAGACAAAAGATGACAAAAATATGCAATATCCTAAATGTATGATCCATAGCAGACCTTGTGCCCATTATTTTAAATTCAGGGCCAAGTAACAATGAACACAAAGTGGCCTGTTCCGTTACCTTCTTTACTAGCAACAAACAATATCATTGAATTGTCCAACCTACCATTCACAGCTGTGACTTTTAACAAATCCAGGGTAAGAGAAACCGCTCACCTGTGTGTTGCTGGCTTTAGTTTTCTTTGTTTGCCGGTTGCTGGTGAAGTAATGGAGGGTCCCGTACTCCATGAGGGCGGCGAAGGTGAAGATGAAGCAGACAGACACAAACAGGTCCATGGCCGTCACGTAGGATACCTTGGGCAGGGACTTTCTGGAGATGGTACTGAGGGTCGTCATGGTGAGCACCGTGGTGATACCTGTGCATGAGACCCCCGTAAAAGCAGGTCATTCAGCCTTGCCTGAACACAGAACCACACACCCTGACCACAGCCGTGAACACCATGCTTGCACCACCAAAAAATACTAACCAGAGAATTTTACACTCTGAGGATAAGATCATGCACAATGACTGTTGCATCTAATACTATAACTCAAATGTATGACCTGTAACAGAGCTCGATCCCATTATGTTAAATTCATGTCCAAGTAACAATGAAATGAAAGTGGCCAGCCCCATTACCTGCCTAATGAAATCTGGGTTGGGACCACATCTTCATTGACCTGTAGCACCACTGTCCCTAACACCACAGACTAAAACATCTTGAACAAAGATTATAGCTCAAACGGACGGAACAGTAAAAATAATAGTGAAACGGAGCACGTAAATATGCCCCAACATGAAACTTATCCATTGTTATGTGGTCGACACAAACATTTCAAACGGACCGGAGAGAGACCTGTAGTCAGGATCCTATGGCTGCATGAAGGTGAATTCAGGGGAATGGCCCATACCTAAGGAAGTCCTGGCTGGGACAGCATCTTTGTTGATCCAGAAGGAGACCCAGGACAGCACCACGATCATGCTGCAGGGGATGTAGGTCTGAATGGTGAAGTAGCCCATCCGCCGACTCAGGTCAAAGAAAATAGTCATAATGACGTATTCTCCTAAGAAGAAAAACATTGAACACAAACATTATTTATCAAGCTGATGCTTTAATCCAAAGTGATTTACAGTGGGCCAGCCCACCCTGGGAGTAACATGGGGGTTAGGGGGACCTGTTCAAGAGGTGAACAGCTGCACTGCTGGCTACCCTGATTCTTCTGGGTCCTGGCTACACCTTAGCAGCTACCATGTCTCCCACTTGAGCCACCAACCTTCTGGTACCTAATATCAGATTCCCACCTGTCAAAATGAAGGGCATAAAACCAGGTTTACAACCTGGCTGAGTACTAAACATCAAGGCAAGTTTCTCAGACTTGAGTAAGAACATTTTTTTAAAGGGAGATATTTTGGAAATGTTCTATTTTGTCTGGGCCTAGGCTTAATCCATGTGCAGGAAACCTGCTCCCAGAAGTGACTGTTTTGTGTTAAAGATGACCTCAAATATCAAGTCTTCTTGAAAGTGGGGTCTGATAAATTCTTTCAGCATGGGTCTGTACTTGAGTATCATCAGTGTGACAATCTTTGAGACTTGACAGCTCAGTCTGGACACTTGGGTACCTTTCGCACTGACAGACTGGAGTTTGACTATGGCAAAAGACCAGGGCAAAAGACCAGCTAGTAGTACACTGGAGGTAGAACCTGACTGCTTTTGCATGTGGACACAGAAACTGTGCGGGCTGTTTGTTCTCATCGTGGCCTAATGGAGCTTGATCTAATGTATGGTTCATCTAGCGGACTATAGAAAGAAAGGAACCTTTGTCTGAACTTTGCTCAATGGGTATATGTTACCTAAGAGAATCATGCAGCAGTGACACAGAGCAGGTCATTTGGTGTTGATTTAACTATAACAGTTTAAAGGAGTGTTTAAATGACATACGATGTACTTTATGAGACTCTTAAATTAATCTAGCAGTGAGACATAAAATTAAAAAGAGAGTTCCAGACTGGAGGAAAAAGAAATGAATAACAGAAGCAAATATCATGAATAAAACAAATAAAATGAATCAATATTTAGGAGACATTCTTATCCAGAGTGACAGTTACAGTGTCACATATTACACACTATTCATTTACATGGCTGGATATTTACTGAAGCAATTCAGGTGAGGTACCTTGCTCATGGATACAATGACAGTGCCTTAGCTGGGAATCCAACCTGCAACCTCTGTGCCATTAAACTAGCTCTCTAACCATTATATTACACTGCCATCCCATAGGTCCTCTCTCCATGTTTTAGTGATTAACCAAATCCCACCTGATTGAGTGTGGGCAACGTCAGAAGTGTTTCGCAGTCCAACAAAGGCAAACTGGTACAGCCTCCAGTAGCGCTGGTCCGCCACCTCCACCGACCTCCTCTGCCATCGGTACAGTATCTCATTTTTGGGGTAGCCATCTAGAGGACAACAATGGAACAACAACAACGTCACAACGCTGCAGCGGACCCACCATGCGATCCAAAACACAAGGGGTTGATGACGGCAAGCGACTGAGGCAAAGTCTGAAAACGCTTAAGCGGTGCTAGAGGAGGGGAAGGGATGGATGGATTCCCTAGCCAGGGAAATGCCCTAGCCGCTGGCTCCTGCAACCTGACCCGGCGATGGAAGCGGACACAGACAGATGGACTGCGTTGCACAAGACCGGCAAAATGACACACACACACAGGACAGGACATGAATCATGTAGCTATGTATAATTTATGAACTTCAGACACCGACAGTCATTTTTTTGGTGGAAAATGTGGCTATCTGTCTCCTCTCTGCAGAAGCATAAGATGACGAATACGGCCTGGGGCTTGAGGCCTTAGGATGGGACAGACTCTTTGACTTCTTACTGAACCTCAGGCGGATATGTCAGTGGATCAAAGGTGACACTGAAACACCTACAGCTGGAAAACTCCAGGGGACAGGAGTGCTCGTCCATAGGAAAGTTATGCAGCTTAAGGTAGCACTCCGCATTAATTGTCAACCTGACGAAAACAAAAAGAAATTTCAAAAGAAAAAAAAAAACAGGTAATCATTAAGTAATTTCACAGGTACATCACATAATTTTGAAATGCTGGCTTGGGTTTCAACTGATCGGAAAACAAGTCATGCCGGGCTCTTGTATGTGTATTTTATTTTACTTCATTAAAAAATAAAAGAATACATAAATTTCCATTTGTTGTTTAAAAATTAAATAAAACAAACAATGTGATTGGTTATTAAACAAAAGAGGACTACAAGACAGCACAGATGCACAAGTTATAGCTGCAACAGACGAGGAGTACTGAACAAAGCTAACGAGCAGTGACGTGCTAACGAGTATGGACGTGCTAACGAGCAGTCCCTACCTTAGCGTGTACATCACCCGCCCATTGCTCCACAGCCTCAGGAGCCGGTTGGGTGTGGTGATCCAGTGGGCATCAGACTTGCGGGAGTTTCTAAAGAAAGTGTCCGGGATCCAGATCTTCCCCACCATGTTGCTATTTAGCATTAGAAGCTTCATGGAGCTGTTGAACTTTAACCGACTGTCGTACCACGTCTGGGCGAAGAATATATCAATGGTGTATTCCTGAAAATAAGAGAAACGCACTCAAATTAATATGCTATTAGAGATGGGAAACGTGTGTTGACCCTAGTAATTAGCCAATATTCAATTAATTAAGCAAAGATGTGGTAAAAATCTGATGTCCCAAATTATTATTTAAAAAATTGAGTAACAAGGACATGTACTCTATCACTGTAAATTGTAAACTCATGTATCTGAAATAATGATAAACTGATAGTATGTTTTAAATAAATGAAAGCACTTTTAAATAGGCTAAGATGTAAAAATTGAAGTAGTCCTATCTGTTGGAGAGTATAAAGTATTTTTAAGCCCTAAATATCGATGACACTTTAATTGCATGACACAACCTCAGTGGTAAAGACATAAGTGATGTTCACAGCATGCAGGCAAGCCTATCTAATATCTATTTTCCTGGAAAGGTTGAGTTGGTTTTAATTGTTTAATGTAGAAACATTATCACTGTCTTTTTCCATCATACTGTATTTTATTGCAATTCCATTAAGTGAGTATGAAGCACTCAACTATTTACCTTGAGAAGCAGTTAGTCATAGTAATAGATCCTAACAGAGCCAGAAGTCCACTCATATCAGCCTGTCAATGAGGAACTCACTCAAGCGCTACTTCCATGAGCCCTTTTCCTGACAGCTAGCGAGCGCACCGAAGCCCACGTCTCAATGAAACGTGCGTTCAGAGTCCATTATGGGCCAATGATTGAATCTGATCGTTTAACTGTCAAGTGCGTTTCTGGGGCAGACGGGAACGGCTCCCCGCTTTGGTGCTGTCAGTGAATTACAAAGACAGCTACCAGAGCCTTTTCTGGTTTGTGACGTATGGTAAAAATGATAATGATGTTTATTATTATTATTATTATAGTCGTCGTTGTAGTATAAACATAATTATCTATCTGATTTTATGGACATATAAAAAACAAAGCTAGTGTTGAGTAGGACATTAACAGCATGATACATACTCCCAGTATAGTGCATGCAGAGAAATGATTAATTAAAAGATGTAAGTCATTTGTCTCTCCTACAGTGTTTCCTGTAAAATCAGTGGGGCTGTGTGTTTGGGGGGTAGCAGTGGGGGTGTGGGTGGGTGGGGAAAAAAGTGAGAGAAAGAGCTGCTTACAGCTTCATTTAAACTGTTACTTAAGAGAAAACTCAAATGATATTAACTTGAATGATCCTTCATACGATTCAGAATATGACAGTTCAAATTTTTATCGATAATAAAAAATAGTGTTGCACTTCTTTGTCTCACTCTCTCAAACTCAGGTAACACACACCATATGTTTTGGCTCTCCAGGACCAAGAGTGAATATTGGTAGTGTAAACCAATGAAAGAAGCCATAGAAACAGGATTAACTAAGTATACAAAAACGCAACTGTTCAGCTAGTCCTAACTGGTGAGCTGGAATTTTAGCTAAGGCAAGCAAGCTATACTCCTGTATCATGGTGGCCAAAGTCAATAACACCAGCGTAAACAGTTATTGGGGCATAAAAGCTCTTCACAACATTTCTCACAACAATTGTGCAAGTTGAATTAATGTATCCAAATGCCATCTTCTCCCAACTCACCCAAATCGCTCAGTACTTGAAAATTGCTCCAGTTTAAACACTACAAGAGTGTTTAAAGTGGAATGTTATTCTAAATGAGACCAAATGTTATTCTTTTTGTTCCTTGCAAATCAGAAATCTCCTGTGTGACCAATTTAAGACTGACTATGTGATTCTACCATCTGTTTTAAATGTACTGAACAAGAGGCATCATACTCACCATATTGATGGGGTCAACTGGTCCAATGCTGTTGACGTATACTGCTGTCTCAATCACGGTTGGCCTCACTTTAAAGGATAGCAGTGAGAACGCAGTGTGAACCATTACAAATAAAACGGATCCAGCTTTGACTCAGATACACATAACTACAGTGGAGACTCTTTGAATGGCATGGCTGAGGTGTGGCATAAATCTTCTCTTCGTGGTCATTCACAGCAATTTATTGTTCCTACACTCAGTGCAGCATTTGCGGAGTTAATGAACTTAAATCTTCGCACAGCGGCTCTACACTTCAATCGATAACGATTTGGCACTATAGCAGTCTGGCCAACCAGAAATCAATCTCGTCTGAAAAAAACTCGAGACTGGACAACCGTCTGATCGCCTTCTACTCGTAAGCAAAACATGCAGATCGCAGCTAAAAACCTGGAAAGTTGGCCACGGTTACATAACAGACAAAAGATCTCAGGCTGGCAGTATTGATTTTCTGTTCAGACTATCTAGGACTGGATTTAATCGATATATGTCCTTAATATTGATTTTTGATTAAATGTAGGGAAGCACTGGTATGGACTTTCTGGGCTGATTTTGATAACATATGCTCTCATGGCTTTGCAACAACAAGTAGGTAGCTTAATTTGGAAACATAAAAGGGGTAAATAGAAAGAACATGGGTTCTGCTTTTTTCAAACTAGTCCTCCCACTACAGTGTACATAGTGTATGAAGCATATTGTACTTAAATGAGAAGGCGTTTGTGTGTTGCAAACAATATTTCTTTACAAAAAAGAAAAGGCATACAGTTTATGATATCATGGATCCACAAAAATTAACTTTTTAGACACAGTAAAATAAATGTAGTTAACTAATTCTATTTTAGATATTTTTACACATAGATATTTTAAATTACTCCATCAAAATGCAGGGCAACCTGAAAACCCTGTAATGATTAAATGTAATGTTTATTTAGAGTTATTTAGTTTGTTAGTTAGTTAGATTTTACAAATTTGCAACATTCTAAGCCCAGGTGAAACCGACATGACGAATGTGATTTTGTTTTTAAGCTGTTTTATCTTTAAAAAATTGATGTACTTCTGTCTGGGAAGAACCTTATAGCCAGTCTAGAACAAGATCCCTGTCTCACCACTGATTTCACCAATATAACATCTAGCCTTGAATGGCAACACAACCATCATTTCACCAGGAAAAACATCAATGGATACATGCAGCTCATTGTTAAAGTATCATTTCAAATCTTTATCCTTTTTTTTGCATTGGTGGGGGTTAACAGGTGGTGATCATGAATGGAATCAATGAAATATTATTATAGGAGCAGAATGTCCATGCATATACTGGGAAATATGGTTTGGGGGTTATGGGTACACACCGAAAAAGTTTCTAAACAACTGGCTAATGCACAAACATTCTTCAGCTGTATATTAAGAAGAAATGAACTTCTCACATATTGTGCAAATAATTAATATGGAACCATATCTGAGGCTAAACATCATTTACTACTGATAGCAATATGTGGTGTGATATATTGAGTGATATTTAAGCCAAGATCTCCCTTTTGCTTCACAAACTCAGTTTTTTTTCATTCAGAAAAAAAACAGAATGAGCTAAGCAAACTCTGTGATTAAAAAGTCACTCTTGCATTTATAAGTAAGTGAAAGTTAAGGATCACTGTTGATTTGATCCAGGCCCAACTGAATTTTTTATAGCATAGTCCTACTATCTGATGGTAGATAAAAGATAGATATAAGAAATATATGAATAAGAATACATTCATGCTATGAGCAAAAGGGAATTCATGGAGCATGACTGAATTCGCTTACCTCCAATGTCGGGCCGCAGTTTGTTGTCATAGCCTTGCAGCAGTTTATTTAGGATCAAGGTGACATCGCTCTCATAGACCTTGGGCGACAAAACCCATGTTTTATTTATGGGTACATCTTCATAGTCTTCCTCTTCCAGTTTGTTCGGGCCAAACGCCTCACTTGTAGGAGAAAATGGAGAAAGCAGTTTACAGGAAAAGACTCATGATCACAGAAGACTGTGTTTGACCTCAGGGGTCCCTGTAGCAATTTCTCCATGAGATGTACTGGCAGCGGTGAATGTAGTTGTGTGTGTGTCAATCTGAATGCAATCATAAGGTTGTTTCACTTGATCTGAAAACATTACCAAGATGCCAACATACTGAAGACCTTTGTTTTCAAGGGGTAGCATGCCCCGTCTTGTAAAATTTCATTTGAAGGCCTTTTCCACTGCTGTTACTATCTCAGTCGATTCGGGAATACTTAGACTTCCCCACGTTCCTCAGAAATGCGTACTGCCAGCAGTCTCTTTCAGTTTTCGCCATCAACCTAGCCGAGCTGTGCAGTTATTGTCTTACAGCTCAGCTTCACTCGCAGCTGATGCTTGCAGGCTACAAATTCCTGACCGATCGGACGATTTGCATTTGCAGCGTAAGGTGGGGGAGGAGACCCTCCCTCCCTCCCTTGGAGATTCGGTAGTCTACAGCTTGCTGCCCCGCGAGACAGAACTGACATCATCTGGATTAGATTCAGTGCCACGGGGCTCATCACTGTCTCAATGCCCGGGGCTTAGCTGGGTACATCACCACAGACAGGCGGCTCCTCTTTCTGCAGACTAAATTCTAAAGGCTAAAGGCTGTGCTGAGACATAGATGTGGTGAGCTTGCATTTGCTCGCACGCGCCAAAGATAACACACAAGCAAGAACTCTCTGACCGTGGATATTGGGAGAAGGCTGACGTTGGCGTCACTTTCCACAAACTCAGCTCTCCCTCAGTGGGTGATGAACACACACACACACACACACACACACACACACACACACACACACACTCAAACAGACCTACACACACATTCACATCCACAAGAGACTGCCTGATTCTTACAGCGGGATGCTGATGCTGTTTCTCCTTAATTAGCTGATATGAAATACGGGTAAAGGACTGAAATTTTGGGATTTTTCCAGGCAATTCAGCTGTTTATCCTGTGTGTCACTATCTATTACAGATTGTCTGCACAAGTGACACACAGGAAAGGAATGAAGAAGTAGGTAGAATGGACTCATACCTGTATCTGTTTCCAAGCATTTGGGGTAACATTAGCATGTGGTGTGACATTTTGTCACTATTACATTTGTAGACATTTGGAAACACACACTGCACAACAAGGGTGATATTATAACAAATAAAGCTTCAAACAGCATCTTATACAACGTCATAGCTTTTGGAAGCAATAAATTATGCAATTATGTGAACATTTAAGGGTTTCATGACACAGAAAAAAAGACATTATGGACATGTCAAGAAGCTGACAGATGCAAGAAAAAAGTGTACATGGTCATCATGTTTTGTAATGATTTATTAAATAACTGGGGTATTCTCATGCCACTGTCTTTTAAAATTATAGTGAAGCGCACTGATATATTGTTCAATTAGCACAAAACCTGGAATTCTGGGCAATCAGGAATTCTATAATCTTTCCTTCTTGAAGAATTGTGTGATATCCCACAAGAAGTGGTTCATAGCTGTTCATAACAGTTGCATGGCAGCACTGCTGGAGGGATTGACGCTGTTCTGAATGCAAAGGCCAATCCAGCTTCTTTTTAGTTAATATTCATGTTGTTTAATGTTACCAAAATATTGTGTTCCCCCATGTATGTTTAAGGCAGCACTTCCTTTTGTCATAGATTTAATCTCTGCATTGTGCTTTTCCCTCCCAGAAGACAAGCCTGTCAACCGCTGTTGGTTTCAATGCTGAACAACAGTGTGCGACAGTACTGTCAAAAGTGTGGAATGCTTGCTTAGTAGGTAAAACTGTGGCAAAGATATGCAGATACTGCATGACAATCTCTCTCTATTTAAACAAAATGTAATTCATAGGGTTGCAAATTTTGAAGAGCAGAATTTTAAGGTCATGCATCCTCCATTTAGACGATTGATGTAAAATGAATAATGGGACCGTATTTTATGGACAGTACCTGCATAGATGTAGGTGAATGTCACACATTTAAATGACTTATCCTTGTAAACATTTTAAGACAATTGCCTTCTTCTTCCAACACTGAGCTATATCTTCTATTCAGCCAGTGTTTTAGATAGTGATGAAAGTCATTTTAAAATGTCCCTGCCACAGTATGCTCTTAGTCATAATTACATTGTACAACCAATTGGCAGCCATCATCATGCCAAAGGCTGTTTCTCACAGTTATTTTGGCATCTGTCAAAAACCACCTTTGCAATGGTTTGAGTGAGAGAAATCCAATTGTGGATGATGGACACCGGCAGATGGTAGCCAATAAAAAACCACGTTCCATAGCCTGCTGGAAAAATCCACCATTGTTGAACATTTTAGGGATTGAATTCTGACTGAGTAGTACATTGCGGAAAGGAGACCATCCAGGACAGTTGTCTGCTCTGAGTTGCTTCCTAAATGAACATATTCCATGCACTCAAACATGGACTGTTTTTTCGACATTTTCCGTGACGAGAAACAGTAATGTCAAACTGTTTTCTGCCCCGAGAAAACAAAACGTCAACATTCACGCTCTCCACCCAGGCACACTCTCACAGCAAATCAGAAATGCATGCCTACCCTAACTTCCATATGAGCCCCATGCTACTGTGATATCCAAAATAAACATTTTAAACACTGCATCTCCAATCATTTCTATGAATTCAAGAGACTCCTGTAAATCAAAGATACAGCAGACTGTTGCAAATGCACAAAGGAAACAAGCCCATAAAGACAAATTTGCTTCCCAACAGTGGTCAAACACGTCACCAACAAACTTACCAAAAACCGAATATTTACTCAAACAACTACATTTGTCAATGGTCAGCAAGTTCTTTTTTTTTGTTAAACAAGTACATTTTAGAAATGCTTTGCCGTGTCTAGGATTCACTGTGTTAACTCCCCGCTGAGTAGCAGAACATGCTCTCTGCTGCAAGTTTACAGTTCGGCACACAGAGGAGAAATTATAAAGGACAGGTCGAAATACACCCACACCATGCCTGCGAAAGCCATTTTAAAGTCATCTTGGGAGTCGGCGTAAAATATCACCACTACTGACAGTATTAAGTACTGTGTATGATTAACTGTTAGGGGGAGGGGGAAGGAGGTGTAACTGTGTCACCTTATCTTAGTTTCTGTCCATAGACACAGAAATGCCAAACGCACTCTCTGAGGGTTGAGGTTAACCTTATAGCCTGTGACACTGTTTTTGAAATTCACCAAAGTAGTGATACCACATTTTGTACAGTTAAACAGACGTTTTGGTGTATATGCAAATTTGTATCAAAGTACACTGTATTTCTGTCTTAAGTATTTGTTAGGACACCCTTCTGAGTCTTTTTTTTTTTTTTTTTTTTTGTCTGTATGGACAAAGACATACTGTATGAAGTACATCTACTGACTGGTATATCTGAATACATGTGATATTGCTGTAGCATATTAAAATAAATTGAACATCTCTTCCACAACCATAAATCACTTTTTTGTCCGGGGGGTGGGGAGAGGGCGCAGCTGGACATTGCCATGGAGACGCATGCATCCTTAAAACCCTTTTTGCCGCATATATAAAGCAACCGAGAATAACTCAAACACACCCCCTGGCATTCTGACTCTCTATAGCCATGTCGCCACTCGTGAAAAACAGGTTCCACGTATGCCAGCTATTAATGAACACTTTCCTTACTTTATACCTCAAACGGAAATATGTATCTTAAATGCTTAGAAAAACATAGCAGGCAAGCTCTCATAAATACGCAAAATAAACTAAATGTATAAGAGGGAAGAGACGCTACTGTTTGACTTGGCGCATAATTCGTCTTCTGCTCAAGTACATTGATCCCGGGGAACGAGGTAGCTTCGGCATTCCAAGGTTGTTCCTCTTCTTCAAGTGACATTGCCCGGTAACACAGAAACAGCGAAACCGATTAGGTCCGCAAGAAACCAGACACACACGCACACACACACGCACACAAACCGGTCTAAAACGGCAATAGTAGCTTCCACAAATAAAGGCAGAAGAAACTGGAATTTATTTCGAATAACCAGCTGTGCATCGTTAATTCATTACAGTGCATACTACAGACATGAATATCAGGGAGGTTTCTACACCACAATATTGTGCAATTACTATGATTTTATTCAAATTTGTAAGGCACTTATTCGTCTTAAGTATTCATAGTATTATTATACAAACGAAATTCTGCAAGCATAGGGTTAACCAGGAAACGTCCTAGCCCATTCGCAGGGTCTGAGCTCGCTCAAAGATACACATGAATAATACATATTTACTTAAAACTGTCCACTGTGTAGTCCAAAAACGCATCACTCTTTGACATGCACCGTGAACAGCAACCTTTGTCACATCTACATCTCTCCTTTCTCTTTTTTCTCTCCTAATGCAAACTTACCAGACTCGTAGGCAAGCTAGGAACAGCCAAAGAACCAAGACTTTCCCTCCGACACGATGCAGCCAAGCCTCCGACCCAAGCGCGAAATCCCCACCGTTCATCGTCTGTGAAATGATCGGAATTCTTAGTCTGGAAAAAAGAAAACACGCAAATATATTCCCTTTCTACTTCTTCAACTGTTTTAGTGTTATTCAGCGGAGAGCGGGCAAGGTCCGGATGAGTGGATTGACGGTTCAATCTACCAATCGTTGTATTTGAGTGTTGCATACATTATTTTTATAGTATCGTGCTCCAGTAAGGTGGGGTTGAGGGGGGAAGAAACAGACTTTCTATATGATTTGACAGAGGCGGCTTGCTGTGTAACGAGCTTCAGCGCGTGATGAGCATCAGCATCTTGCTTGGGTTCTTCATAATCCTCGCGCATCGCCAGGATGCACTACAGGACGGCGCGTCCACATTCAGACGGAGATAAAGTCACTGGGGTATATTTGTAGTGTGTAGGACGTGTACAGTCAGTCCACACCACGAGTTATGTAATAATAATAATAATAATAATAATAATTAACCGTGGTTTAAGTTGTTCAATGTATGTCAATAGAGCATCCTATTTTACATATTACATACTTTCCAGTAATTTATAAATGACCTTCTATATGTTGATTATTATTATTGTAATAATTATTATTATTATTGTTATTATTATTATTATTACTTCAACTTATACATCATGAAAATAATCTGTAATGTTACACACTGAACAAATCCTGGCATTACTCTGAATTACCTTTGGCATTTCAGTGATGGTAAGAGATTAAGTGAATAGTTAACGGATATTTTGTATTCAGTGGCACAGGAGGAAGAGTTATGGAGGGGAAACCATGAGCAGTAGCAATGGAATGTTACCATGGTGATCCCTTTCATTTGCATTCCAATCTCAGTCTCCCAGCAGATCCCTCTTATAAACAAATATATTTGTCATTTTCAAACTGAACTTTGTTATCAGTGCATACAGTAATCATCCTAACAGTAGGTCTTGGTTTGGAAAAATGGCAGTATGGGTCTGATGTATACCAATTTTTGATGGTAATAGTTTTACCTGTAGGTTTACCTTCAACTGTGTAAAACTGCTTTGTATAATAGGAAGTATTTTGTTGCGTACAAACAGTTACATCGGCCAAACACTGTAAGAACAGCTTACCAGTGATGTGACTCTCCGCCAGGTGCAGGGAATCACACAGTAACACCATGGTAACAAGCTCTGTTGCAGAACAAAATCATTAGTAGAAATACCTCCCACCCCCCACCCCCAACCCCCCCATTCCAGAGGGGCATGGGCTTATCCAGCATAGCACTAAATCTGACCTGCAGCTGACAGCCAGAGGTGTCCCAGTGCAGGAAATGGGAGGCTGAATCCTGGTTTGCTGGCTTTGCTCCTTTTCCGTGTGTGTGACCCCTGACATGGGTCAAATATATAAATACGTCCCATAGATGTCAAAACGTTCCTGTAGGTAACATAGGAATTTCAACAGGAATTTCTCTTTTCACCAGTAAACACAGACAAAGACACAATTCTTCATCCATACACTCTAAAAAAAAAAAAGAGGTTCAATTCTTTATAAAAAAAGGAATTTAATTCATTCTTTGTTTGTCAGCCTGGGGGCGGACCCTTAAAGGCTCTTCCAAGATATCAATAACTCTGAAGGGCATATACAGAACGTTAATCTGAGGGTTCTACAAAGAACCGTTTAGATGTTACCATTCAAGACAAAGCTTTAAGGGTTCACTAGGGGAACCAAACAAAGAACCCTTAAGGATTTTATTTGACTTGTGTGTATAACAATTTGTTAGGTTAGAAGATGTAAGACATGTTCCTGTTGTAGTATACATATAATAAATATGTTTTTGTAAACTAAATGATCTGAAAATGGCTTAGCATTCATAGATTTAACCTGTTAAATGGTAGAGCAGTATAATATGGCACTGGTTAATGTGATCTTGACAAGTATGGTAATAATGAAGTGGTAAATGGGTTTATACCCTCTAATATGAAACTAGCCCATTAGTCTCCTGTTGTAATGTATGCCCACTAACACAGACATGAACCTACCCCAAGTATGCTGCATACAAGCAAACCTTAAAAAAATCCTAAAAACCAGTCTTCCAGGTAATGATTAAACCAAATCTAAATACGAAACAAAATCAAAGCCAAATCATATCCTATACTAAAAGACTTCTTTCAGTGGAGATCCTCATTGAAGTTTCCTTTCATCAAGGACTAGGCTGAATCCATGTCTGGGAATCCAGTTCAGAATGTTATAACCCTTATCCACAACTGTCCAGTAGATGCTACACTCTATCTAACCTTAAACCTTACCAGTCTTGTGAAATAGTATGTTGTTGTGGATATAGTGTGCTTTTGACATAACATCGTTCTGCTGCAGTGCCTCTCCATATCTGTGTGTCACTTTGAATAGAGGAAGTGGCTTCAATTTCCCTGCTCTGCTGTGTATGGAGCTGTGGTAGGTAACACTGGAATTGCAGTTACTGTCTCCTGCTGCATCTCAACAGCCACGGCCCGGAGGCCATTAAATCTCTTTGTGAAGAGCCAGTCATGATTGTGGATGTCAAATGGTGATAAATCACTCAAATATGACGTCTTATCCAGATTGCCATCTTTTCAGCACAGAGAATTATACAGCGATCTGATGGATGCTGTATATTCGTTTACAGGCCTTCATTCCTTTCCGGTCCAGGGATATCCTTTAAACAATGTTATTTGGTGGTTGTGGGTAGGGTTTCTGGCATTCCCCTCAAAAGCCCAGGGTCTGTGTTTTTCTGCTATTTTAAATTCCCTTTGTGAAAAATGAATGTTGGGCCATAACAGTTTTTTTGATGGTTTAAATAGATTTTTCATTCATGCGAACGTCAGCCGTGATTGATATGCATTGCACAGTGTTACGGGAAAACAAAAAAGCTTGTGGTTTCCACAGAAGTCCCGGGGCAGCTGGGGGAAGCTGCCGCAAGCCTTGGCCAGGATGACTAATAGACGGAGCGGAATCAACAATGCTGTTTTCATGGCAAAGACTCCCACACGCTGGCAGAGCAGGAGCTTGAGGATTTACGGTTCGTCCATTCACACATCAGTATTTCGTATTTGATTTTCACATTTACCAAAATACATAAAATATTCATGATTTTATTAATCACAGAAAGGTATAATTCCATTTCGTTTTAAGCACAGCTGTTCTTTTTTTTTTTTTTGCGAGACTGGTGTTGTTAATGCGCTTTCCCAGTTGCTAGGCAACCTTATTAACTTTTTCGTCATGCTTGACTGGCAAAATCTTGAGTGTCACACTTTGATTTTTTTTTTTTTTTTTTGTCAAAACCCAATTCACTGTCCTTGCATTCTTTCAGACCTATTAACACTTTTGATTGATTCACACTTTGGGTTGGATGCTGGATTAATGTTATATATTACAGCATATTCATGTATTAAATTAGCCTTGCTTCTTATTTATTTCCCCTCTCACTCAATGAGTGGGTAGTTATACCATAATATGCCAATCATTTTGTATCATCAAATATACTGAGTAAAATGTCTTAGGTGTTATACACATATATTTAAAATAACCAAAGACTTTGAAATGATACTCACACATTTAATCATTTTAATTTATTTTTTAGCTTTTTCATTACAAAACACATTTGATGTTTTGTTATTAATAATATTTAAATAGAATGATAAAGTACACACAATGGATACAAGCCTGTTAACAAAATTGGCCAGGTTTGCAACCACAACAACAAAAAAGCAATGCTTTCATATACATGTTCTCTCCTCTGTTCATTTTTATGATTTCAAAATTTTTGAACATTTGAAAGGTACTGTTGTAATCTATTACAAATGCACTTCAGAGGAAAACATTGCCCACCACATTTTTAATGCTGAGTTCTCATTCACAGCTTGTATACTGCATCTATTTTTATAACAAATATGTCACTAACAGTTCTTTGGAGCTTTGTGCAAAGAGTGGGGAAACTTAAGTTGCTGGTTGGTTCCTTACTGCCAGCTGGCACAAAATGGCATCTGTACAT
The DNA here is from genome assembly GCA_022829145.1 of Albula goreensis. Taxonomy (NCBI): domain Eukaryota; kingdom Metazoa; phylum Chordata; class Actinopteri; order Albuliformes; family Albulidae; genus Albula; species Albula goreensis. Next base: position 5,488,417 of record CM040758.1, read on the forward strand.
TTCCACTGGCAGCTCATTGCCAGTATTGTGGTTGGCAAACTCCACTCAAGGCCTAATACATTTCCAGAGAAATGTCTGGTTTTTTCTCCAATCGCTGCAATGGAATTTTATTAATTATTAGTAAATAAAAGGTGACTGCGTACTAAAGGTACTGGGATTTTCACATTCCAGACTCTTGAATATTCTGGCTAAATTGTGCCTACACTTAGCCCAAACAAGCTGATGACATTTGCCCAAAATTAACAGAATAGAAATGAAGGGACCTAATTTTTTGTCAGTTAAGTTCTGTGGGCCTCTATTGTTATTAACAGTATTATAGATCATTAAGACTCTAAGTGGTGCTGGTGTTTCTCAAAAGCCTGTTCCCATCATATGGTTATGAATGAAGCTCAGTTATGCTGAAAAGACATTAGGAAAAGGGCAATGTGAGAAAATCGAGGGGGGTAACGACTGTCATTCTATACAGCTCTGAATCCTTTGAATTGTTACTTCCCTGATCACCGTCACCATTTGTGAGCCAGAAGGTTATCACTTTGCCTGGTACCAAAGTTGTTCAATGCACATGACCCTGTATACTGCTGCTATCCATGGTGCTGATCACTGCCATTGTAAATGGGCCTGAATACAATTGCTGTCCATGGTGCTGAAAATTCCCACTCTGAGTGGTTGTGCTGTTATCTGTCATCTTGACTTCTGCCTGAGGTATTTCTCTTTTGTAACAACTGCTATAATTTCCTCATCTTTGTGTCGTCATGAGCAAAAGGAACCTAATGTTGTGCTGGTCTATTTAGGCCTTATTTCTTATCCTAATTTCTTATTCACTTCCACCTGTTTCACAAAGCCTGGGAAAAGCTCCTCTAACACATACCAACCACATTGACACAGAACTTTATAAATCAATACCTTATCAATAAGGTAACTACTTTCTCTGGAGTTATACTTCATGTGTAGCTTGGCTTGCCACTTCCTGGTTGTTTGTAAAGTTGTCTGTAATATTACCATGTCCCAACTTCATGAGTGGACAAATTTTCCAACATTTCACTGCCGTTGGAGTATGCTGAAAGAAGGCATTTCACCCAGAAGTAATGCAAAAAGTAATTTATAATATAAATTAATTAAAATAAATATATTTCTTCAAAATGAGAATCAATTTGCAAAATGATAAATACTGTATTATCAAGTTCTATACCAACAGGGTTTCAGTTTGGGCTAGAGCTTTGTTCTCCAAGTTTCATGAAATTAATATAAGCAACAGAAAAGGCCTGTCCATCATACCGGACCCAGTCTCTTACAAGACTCCTGTGCCATTGGTTAAGATGTAGTGTCACCAGCATGTTATTTTATTCATTTATCCATTTTTCAGTTCTTCCATTTTGTTGAGATACATGATCCATGCTCTTTATGGAATAATATTAGCCTTACTGATTGCATTAGTATAAATGGCTCATGGTAAATAATTTAAATGGACAGTATACGGTAAATGGATGTAGGCACTCAGAGAATAAGTAAATGCGCTGATAAATAAACACTGCCATGGCAGAATTCCATTTCACCCCCACATATGCCAATTTGGGTAAGTTGCCTACAGTATACATTAAGAAGCTAATGTACTGTGGAATTATGCCCTTGATTATCACAGTTGCAACATTAAATTGCCCCAAGACACTGACATAAACAAATCAGATCGCTGGAGGATGTTTCAGACCATTTTGGACTGAAAAACAGATTATATAAAACGGTACTGGCTCAGCTGTTTCCTCGCCCTCCTCTCCTCCTCTCGGAGCTGTTGCTTAGGCCTTGTTTGCTCTCACAGCGGCCCGTCTGCCATCTTATAATCTGTGCATGTACTGTCAATAATGAAAGACTTCATCTTTCAGTGACCTCCTGCAACTTTTATGCATTACCTGTAAATAATTTTGTTACATTTTTCAGCAGTTTTGTATACTTTAAGATACACTTAACCATCCTGTTCTGACATGTCTATTCAATGAGCATTGTGTTTAACTGATGGGTTTCTAAAAAAACAAACTTTTCAGCCTTTGAACCAAAACTGTGGTGTCGACCGCAGACGGAAAGTGAAAAGGAAGTCGACTCCTGTGTGTGACATAGTTTTCTTGAAATTTGATCTGTCATTCCGGAGTTTTAGACGGTGTTATTTTACAGATCATTGATTGGGTTGATGGTAACCATCACCTAAAAATAGAACTCCACCAACACAAGATCATGACTCATCAGTGGCAGTCACTGACCATTGATTTCTCCAGAGAAACAAAACCATGTAACGTGGGCTAACTGGTCTCATTAAGTGTGTTAGCATGGTCAGTCCCATTACGTTATGGGCATGAAAATTAAGGATAATGAAATCGTAATCAACATAAATGATCACTAATGGATGTTGGCAGTTAAAAGAAATGTACAAAGGAAAACAAGGATATCCGTTTTATTTTTACATCTTTTATTTTGTTTTATATCTTTTTTTTTATCTTTGCTTACATTTTAGGGTCATGATTATTGACAACTGCAAAACACAATGATAGCCCACACCTGGGCATGACAGAACTAGCATCATGTTGTAAGATTATAAAGTGATTTCTGACCACTTTGAAGCACAGATATTGACCACCCCACATCACGATGCCTGAAAGAGCGCTATTACCGACCACTCCAGAATGTTGTCACTGATAGCCCCAGACCTGTTATGGCACTGAATGGCTGTCGTTTTTTGTCTGATCCCAAGTCTATAACCCCAGAGCAATTCAATCTCTCCTTCATCAAAAGGGCGCTTTTAAGCAGTTTTACTGCAACATCCCTCTATTTCAATCAAATCCATACCATCAAAGCAATCAACTCTCCATAGTCTCCAACAGACTATTTTTTCAGAACAAACTGCATCCTTTCACGATGTTCCTTTATGATATGTACGTAGAGCAATTCCAAATGTGACCAACTAAATCCCACAAATTCATCTGTTAGGAAATTCATTTATAGCCTTGGTATACGCCAGTCCTGTCTGTAGTTAAAAGCAGGAGTCATTCAATGAATGAAAAGATACAGCGTTTTATAACTCTTAATTGTTCACGACTGAACAAATTACAAATCAAATGGAACAGACCTTTATGTAATTCCATTCATTGAAACAAATTTTAGAAAAGATGTGAAAATGATAACACTGGCCATTCTTAACAGTCTTTTCACCACAGTTATTTTAAAGGGGGGCCGCTCAATGAAACCGTTGACTCATAAGCAGCCTTCTCAATTAGCAGGCTCTCCTTGTGGGAAGGAGAGATGGTGCAAAATATGTCGGTGATCATTTTTTCTTTATTTTTGGTGAAACGGTAAATCCAGCATCTACTCTAATTCAAATACCCTGGTCATATGACCATGCCAATAATGTCAACAGTCCTTAGGTAAGAGCACCTGTGACCATAAAGATGCACGGCTGGTTGCATTGGTGCTTACGCTTGAGTGTAATCGATTGCATTGAGTGTATTGTGTGATCTCTGCATAAGTTCCATAGATATCAGGCAACAATGCTTGAGCTACCATAATGTCTATAAACAGCAAATACATATTTTTGTTCAACCTGAAACAATAAAAACATAATTAGGATGATCTCAATATACCATATTTTGGTAACTAGAAATATAGCTTGCACAGAAATGTAAATGCAATGTTTGTGTCTAGACATGTTTTGCCATTAGAAACGATTCATGTGTTTGGATCAGAATTTCCGATAAATCATATTTCAACACTGTGAGAGTGTAACTTTGTGTAACATGAGAATGCATATGCAACCAAAGCAAATCACCAATGATACCAGCTATTTGGAAAACACTGTAATTTAAAGACATATGACAGCTATACCAATGTCACCATACTGTCACTGCTTATCAGTAATTAGATGTACCATCACAGCAGGTGACAATTTCCTGGAGTTTGTTCTGGATATAGAGTAGAAAAGAATAAAACTGAATTGCATACTACATTAAACTACAGAATATGAATGGAAAAGCTTTCCATTTGTGATGTTTTCCACTGTAGTTTCTGGCAGATTTCACAACATATTAGTATCTCCAAAAAGCAACAACAGCAAATTTCACTGACACCCACACAGAATGCAGGGCCAGCCCATTCTGCCCCCCCCGGTGTAAACATGGTGTCTTCCAGCAGGGCAGAGAGAAGCTGCTCTCTGTGTACCAAGTTCTCCAGTTCCAAGCTGGAGATTCACCTTTCTGCACACCTAACAATGAACTGCAACCAAAGAACCTCTGAAAGAATGGGATTAGTTCTCTTATCCTCTTCATAGCTCACTGCTGACGAGACAGAGAGATCTCACCTCACAATGCAGAGAAGAAATAACAATGTTAGAGGGTAAATTTGTCTGGTCACAAATGGATAAAGCTTCAAAAAATAACAAAAAAGCAAAACATTTGTCTAAAAAAAATTTTAAAATAACATTGATTGCCCTTTGGTGTTCTCTCCTGACTAACTCTCCAAACTCAATTAGCAAATGCATTTCAGAAGTGTGACACGGGATGCTATTGGATAGACAGCCTAATCTATATGGTTTGAAGAAGAATGCATGCTGGCCAGAATTTCTATCCAGAGACAGTGTTGTTCTGCCAATCATAGATCTTTTGTAGTGTCTTGGTCCCTGTGGCCTTTTACTGCGCTGGTGTCTCTCTTGAAGCAGATCAGAGTGCAAACTACTTCTCCTGTGTATAAAAATGTTGTTTTGCAAAATGTAAAGATCACTGCATCAACAGATATAAGTTTGCACTTCTGGGTACATAGGGTCACGTTTTCTTAGTCTTAGTTTCCTGCTCAAAATAAATACAATGGAAAATGAATATTTTATATCGACATATTACTTTAATATAGCATTGCTATTCTGGCAGTGACAGAGGCAGTGTTTAAGGGCAAGTTTTCGAAACTAACATTTCAATCATGTTCATCATTTGGTCTATAATAGGCAATCAATTCCCACAGCTTTATAGTCAGTCAGCTCTATTAATAAGATTAAATGCATTTCATAAGATGATTGAATGTTTATGTCGAAGCCTGGCCTGAAAGGCGGGCTCACAGGGTCTATGAGGGAGGAATTCATATTCGCAGACGTTGGGCTGTGGCGCTGTTTGAGAATACCGCCATGATGTCTCAAGCTGCCTCAGCTGCTAGTTTATGAGTTTGAGGCCTTTATCCTTATTTGTGCTTACACAAGCCAGCTGTGTACCTTGCAATTGTGGGAAGCATTGAAAGCAAACACATAAATTAAACAGCTAACATGGCAAAGCTGTTTCTTGTTGCTCCCGTATGATACTTGTGGGCATGTCAGCTCATCTGAATCTTGAGTTATGTAGGAGTTACACAGGGGTAGCTTTTTTAATTCCCTATGTAGTGGCAGAGATAGATAAGTAAAATAGCGAAGGAAAACATTGATGATACACTTCTCCTCCATTTTATCTCCTGCAGTTGAATTTTCCCACAAAAAATCGGATTTACGGAAATCTGATTGGTTACCGGTAGGTGAAGTTCTCACACAGCGGGGTCAAAGTTCACTGATTTCAACTTTTATTCCTGTACCATCAGCTTGCCCTGATTTGCCTGCAATCCCATTATGCCCCACACAAGTGGCTCCCCTCTTCTCATTCTAATTGAATAGAGGTGGCATTGCCAGCTAGCAAAACTGCTGCTAGTGTATCTTCACTGTAACTCTCCCTGACTTGTCTACAAGAGAAATCTTTAGATAGAGGCAACAGATTTTTTCAACAACATATGTAACATGGCTGGGTCCCTCGATTGTCTCTCACTGCCACTTGCCTCTCGCCCGTGGGACTGCATCAGCAATAAGCACTGTTGTGGAGATTCTGTTCACCTTTTAACATGTTCCGTGTGACTCCATGGCCAAGGAATGGGGGTCTGGTAGAGGGATAATCCAGTACGTTTAATCCTCTATGCTGATATACTTCACTTTCATCATTGTTGTTGTAGCAGGATGCTAACAAGCTGACATGCTGATGAAACGGGGATTTGAAAACAGAGCTTACTCCAGAGTCAAAATAGGTAACAGGTGGGCGTCAGGAGGCAGACAGATGCAAATCTGTGTTTTTTATAGCAGACTGTGAGCTGCAGTATTTAGACCAACCTCATGTATTTTCTAGAGAGTTCTTTGATTATGCTTGTGCTGACTTTCACTGTCTGTATATTCAGTGTTATGTCTCTTGTTCTGCTGTGGGTGTATGAATGCATATAAGTGAAATTATGATATTTTTGTTGTCTGAGATTGTGACCTTACAGTTCTTGCCCAGTCTTTCATTCTGTATCATGGATATAGAATTGGGGGCTTTTCTTCTCGGCCAGCTAGCCTAGTAGTAGCCAGTCAAAACCAGTATCACAACATTCCAAGGAGTACTGAAGCTGTTCTGAAGGCAAACGATAGCCCAAAACTTTGTTATTTAATGCATATTCATATGTTGTTTGATGTTTCCGTTATTGTGTATGTGTTAATAGTTCTCTCTTCACAGCATGTACATTATAGCTTACCAATGAAATTACTAGGAATTAATAAAGTAGTCCATAAATTGGTTAAACAAGGTTCTAATGAGGGTTTTTGGGATTGCCACATATGTCATTGACTTTGCCATACATCCATATCAGCTGAATACTGTTTGGAAAATATGCGATAAAGTGTATTAAGAAAGGAAATGCAAATTAATTACATTCTAAATAGTAAACAAGCTTCAGTAATTGTTTACACATGCTCATCATTTTATGACAAGGAAATTCCACTTAACAGATGAGAAAATGTCAATGACATCCCATTTCTTGTCATTTCACTCCATGCATGAATGTATGCAAAGTAATCGAACTGGAATCATACAAATATATAAACCACATACATGGAAGAGATGCTTACTATCATGTAAGTAATCAAAAGTCCCTTGCCCGAAAAATAAGTAGCTTTATACCTACAGCTAAACAGAGCTGTATATAGTAAAACCCATGCAACGAAATAATGTTAACGGTATTAATTTACACTAATAATATTCATGAATCTGCTCCTCCAATCTCTTTCATACTTCAGTTATACTAGCCCGAGAGTTAATTAGAACATTGAGGGGCACCCAGCCAAATTATTAATGTGTTAGCACATCAATCTTGCTGCTCTGTGAGCTTTTGGATAGTCATCATTAATTTTCAAGTCTGATTATTATCACAAAAAATAAATTAGACTGAATGAAAAGATAGCCATTGATAAGATGGAACATGTATGTTGTTCAGGCATGATTTGCAGTTAGCAATTAGCTTTTCAAAAATCAACATGAAATACTGAAGCAGAAAAATGTAGTATTTCAAATAACCCACAAACACAAATAGATGCAGTTAATTTCTAGGCTGGCTTGATTTGGAATCTGAATCAGTATACATGTATGGTGTGTTCAAAATTTTATTTCCTTTTTAAACTAAAAGATTTGTAACTGACAGCAATATCACCATGCAAAGTAGTCAGAAGAATTACAGCAAAATTAATTTGCTTCCATACAAAATGATACAAATAAAAATAAGTTCCCATTCACAGTGTAGTTACTTTTGTCTCACAATTATAAAATAGTTATTTTGTGTGATTGTGTAATTTAATCACTGAATTGCAATGTCGTGCACCTCACTTCTGAACACTGAATAAGTGCACGCTACAATAACAATTCTCAACATACCACACTTTTACTTACAATAAAAATGATTATAACAAAGTTATTTAAATATATCCTTCAGCTAACAACAGCAAAATACTAGAAAAGCAACAAATGAACAAAAGGGAAGGCATCAAAAATAAATCAAAATAAAATACAGAGGGTTCCTTCAGCTTAAACATATTTGCAGCATATACACTGAAAGTAGGTAATTGTAATGTATTATAAATAAATAAATATTTTTTTTTCTCAAGGCTCTCTTGTGCTAGCCTTGATACAATATACAGTTCTTGAACAAAAGGAAGAAGGTAAGTAATAAATTAATATTGAGAAGTACTATTCCCTGCAATGTTATTCTTTCTGTGTCAAAATGATGCTCCAATATTTTGGTTATTTAACCATTTTGTCTGCTTAGATGAAGAGAGCAATCCATCATGTCATTTCTGTGCTTGTTTTATGGAGGTGTAGCCAAAACAGAGGAACCATTACGCTGGGCCGCGCTTGCGTGAGCTCAACGACTGAAAGTCTGCAAGAAGTTTAGCATTACCACAATGACAGAGTGAGAGACTGTTAGATGGTTTTTGTAAGCACGATGACTGATCGTCTGAGAGAAGTTCCGGGAACTCCAGTAAGGAAATACACCATAGCAACTCCAAAAATGACAAACCAGCTGGCCAAAAATGTATAACCTGATGACTTGTCTTCCTGTGACACCCATCTGTCATGCTAGGTGTAGCAGGAAGAGGGAACATTTTATCATGTTTTGATTGAACATTCATAAAACTTCCCAGACAGTAATTACATCAACACAAAGTACACTGGTTATATATCTCTGAAATGCATGCATAGAAATTACAACGGAACAGGTGGATTGCTCTTCTTCATTACTTAGTGATTAAGCAAGGACTTAATTGTCAAAGTGCTGGAGTATCTCTTCAATGTAAAAAAAAATGTTGGCTCTTGCTTGAGCAAAAGAGACTGGGGTAGAAAAAAGGTAGAAAAATATGGATGTTTCTTTATATGGAATATATATAGAAATGACATGTACTTTTTTTATACAGAACTGTTTGAAACAGATTATTAAAATATAAATCAAATACAAAATATAGGGAAATCAAACCAAAAATACAAACTAAAGAATCTTGCATTGGGTGAAAAGAAAATAAATGGGAATCCCTTGGATGTGAACTGTCCTTAAGGTGCTATGGAAATGAAATGTATTGCATTCAAATGATTGCAGATGTTTTTGGTCCAAAACATTTTATTAAAAAAGGGGAAAATTTTGTATCTGATGACTAGACATACCTCCTAGATGAAGCTCAAAGAGATAGGTGATTGAAAAAAGGAAATACATGAAGAACTGTGATCTTTCCTCGATAAGCCACAGTAGAATGAAACTATAGTGCAGAAATCTTTAATGCCAAGACTTGTCATGTAATTGAAATGAAAGCACAACTACATACCAACATACCATTATTTGGTGACACATTATGTAGCTGTAATACCCATGTAATTACACTGTAATTACAAATGTCATAACTGTATATTAACAGCATCAGTAAACCTTTGTACCATTTTATCATGTATTTAAAAATGCTACCTCATGAATTCTAAAGCTACATTTAACCCCACCCATTAAGCTTCCATGTAATTACAAATGTTGTACCAAAGTGTTCTTACATTGCACTTACAGACAATTTACAGATTACTTATGTAAGAGCTACCAGCTCTAAAATGCGACTTTAGATTTTCCTTTTTAGTTGTCACCCAAACATTTTACAGTATAAATAATAGATAAATGCACACATATTCCAATACTTACAGTGATGTATGTAATCTTCAAAAGCACTGTGGAGGTAAAAAGGATACAAAATATATCTATTTGACACAGGTACTTGGTAGTCCCATGCCAGGCCCAGTGCATAAATTAGCATAAATTAGCACTGTTTATGTGGCATGTTGACAGTTCCATATTCATAAAACGACGCTACATGGTTGAGGTCTTCTATTTCGAGGGAACGAGACCCATTATGACTGGTTCTCTGTTGAGGTACGTGGCCCAATAAACCAGGTTGAAGCTCCCGAAGAGGACGGGGAACATGATCCGGGACATGCGGTCGATTTTGCTGACGCTGTTGAAGGTCTTCTTGTTCTCTGCAGGCTTGGCCTCGGGCTTGGCTTTGGCAGGGTCGGTGGCGGAGGCTGCGCCCTTGGAGATGGTGGGCAGGGTCGAGTCTTTGGTGATGTTGGGCGCGTAGTTAGCCACGGCTACGGCATACGCATTGTTCTTCTTCATGATCGAGGCCTTCTCTTTTTTCTGCGGGGATAGAAAAAAAGGGTCATTTCCCAGCAGAAGTCTGCCTCGGTACGCATGACCAATCTTTGGAGAGGTCATGGAAAGGTTAAGGTGTCAATGCAGTTTTATGGGAAAAGAGACATGATTAAAGCCACCTTAGCTGAAGGCCTGACCAGGATTCAGTCAACCGTTTTCTTTTAAAATCAATGCAAGTGTTGGTTCAAACATTGTTCAAAAACTATTACATTTTGGTTACAGCTGAATCTGCCTAACTATACAGGCTGTAGACAAAAATCTGTTCCCATTAAATATCACTTCCATTTATTTATCACTTCCATGTATTTGTTAATCAAAATGAGAGAATTCGAAGAATACAAGTGAATTATCTGCAGATAATTTTGACATGTATGATTTTAATAAATTAGAGATGTGTTAAAAAAAAACTTGAATAAGAGTTATATTTGTAGCAATCCTACATGCAATGGTGCTGGCTGGAAATTCTTTTAATGATTCTTTTTCATTTTTGCTGATTTTGAGAGTTTTTCCTTGATTTCAATTTCAGTTTGTTTGAATTCGTTCTGCTCAGTCTGGTGATTAGAGGATTATTGGCATCATCTGTGTTCTGACTGGCTCCTAATAGGTAATTAATAGCAGTTTTAAGTGCATTGTCCTTTTAACCAATCAGGGTAAGACCACACCCTTCCTGTTGGGCTTTTAAGGGACAGCAGTTTGCCACCCCACTGATCATTTGAATCTCATCTCATCAAGTGACAAGTGCTTATGGCTGATGTAAAATCTTATTCCGACAAGCTCTGATCTTCATAGAGATTACTTTGAGATGTATAGCTGGATTTGAAGACCAATTGAGGCAGGACACTTAGAGTTTTGAGGGTCAACATTTTGGAGGCCAGAATGCAGAGTGCTTTATCTGGTTCACCTGTGTGTAGGCTGGAGAAAAGCAATTCACTGCAAGCATGTTGGTTTTCCTCAATGATTATCTAGCCCTGCAGGCTTGATTTTATTTGTATTTCTTTGATTTTGACTGTCCCCTTAAACTAAGTATTTTTGTTTCTCCAAAATGCATTTGTTTCCTTGAGGCTTTTGTTTTATGTGTAGATGCCAATATATCATCAGGCAACTTATCTTCCCTGTTTTGTTCATTTTATGTGGTTGCAAACTGATTTTAAATCCTCTTTCCTGATCAGCTGAAGGTTATCACTAGTGCAACTTGGTTTTCCCATATTGTCTGAGCATAAAATATATCATGACAAAGGCGAGTTTTCAGTCTTTATTTGGACTGTTTGGACACAGGGTAAGAAGAGTAATACACACATTTTTATAAAAAAAAAAAAAGAGTTTTTTGTTAAATGTTGGCCCTTCATGTGAAGGAGCATGAGGGAATGGTTATTCTCTGTATGTGTACAGAGGCACAAATCTGTCACTTACACTTAACCAGAAGGGTCACTCTCCGTGTCTGCTGGAGAGCAGAGATTTTGACCCAGCGGCAAAGACAAGGAAAACACCCAACACACACAAGACTCATGAGCCTCAACTGTCCACCCACATACTGGATTGGCCAATTGGACAGTTTCCAGTCAGCAGATATCCAATGCATGTCTGCAGGAGACCACATGTGGGAAATTTTAATAAAACAATCAATTTGACCAGCTGTCTATATTTATAAAATGTAGGCAGGGGTGTAGAAGAAGTTGGATTGGGGGGCACAAGCAACAAATTTTAATATAACAGGCTTGTATTATTGGCAGGGAGGACAAAATTAGCCAATACAAATATTTCCCCTACATACAGCAACATGTAGGTGGACACCCATAAATATTGGAAAGAAACAAAAAAAGACAAAACAGAGATGCTCCAACGATTATCTAGGTTAAAAATAAAGCATTTAGTTATTTTTGCATTGCAAGCCTTTCTCATGACTGTATCTTGAAGATGTCAAAATCACCTTCCACAAAGTCGCTAACCTCTCCCGATGAGATCTGAGTCATAGGATACGGTGTCACATCTTTTAATGTGCAGAATCTAATTGCACTCACGTTGGTGCTTGGGAAAAACTCATTAAGGAAGTAAGCATACTTGAAATGGACATCTTTCCTCGATGTCAATGCATAAATTTCAGGGCTTATGGGAACACTTAGGGGAGTTTTTTTTTTTCTTTTAAGGATATTTCACTGGCTCTTTCGTGACCATTCAGACCAAAAGTTCTGCTGCTCTTTAAAATACTGGAGCTGGCTCAAGCACCACCAGGAGGAACCTTAATATTCGGCTGACAGACCATGTTGAAAATATGCAATCTCTTTTACATCCATCTGGCCAATGTTTGAGTTCATTGTATTTAGGTGAAACTAAGCCTGTTCCTGCCATTGTACAAACATAGCATTAACCCTTAAAGTGATTCTCAATTCTGTTCCAATGGCAGGAATATCTGCAATCTGTCCAAAGAAACTGGAAGACATTACAAATATGACTGTACCTTATTGTATTAATAATGGAATCATTTGATGAACCTCATGGAATCATTTGATTAACCTCATTGTTTAATTACAGTATTTTGATATGATTGACTTATATGTCATAATTAAACACATATTGAAGTAAAACTATCACATTTCTCATTGTTTAAAAACAAATATTAATCAAATTTTCTGGCTCCGTTGATTTGGTTCAATTGAAATTTTATTTTATAACAAACTCCCCTGACTTCGGCTGATGTCCTTCACAGGATTAGCAACTCTGCAGTCTCATATCTGGGTCTATGAATGAATGACAGTATAATGATGTCATGTGAAAATTTTACATTCATATTGACAGAGGGGGAAAAAACAGAGCCAAACATACACTGCCAAGTTCTGAGAAACGGTCCTTAGCCCTGCACAGCCAGTACTCACTCTCAGCTTTCTCATCAGAAAATAAATGAACTGTCTGGGAACAGTCATTGTTCCAGAGGGCAGGAAGAAAAAAAAAACAAAAACTGAAATTAGGCAGCTGGACTCATTTAGATGGAGCTGGCTGCTTCATTAGTTTTAAAAAGAGTTCATTTCAACAGAATCACTCTTTTGATAGCTCCCTTGATACATATTTGAAAAAAAATGTGCATATGAATGAGAAATGTGGTCATTGTGTTGCAGACTTGCACTTCAAATGCTAATAAGACCTGTACAAGTCAGCCATCCAGAATCTGGAAATTATTCAAATTTTCTTGCAGCGGATAAACTGTCCAATTACTTGCTATTGGATGACTTGACAACTGATCACCTTGGTATTTATTTGTCTTTTGTAGGGAATTTTTCTTTCTGTCTCTACTCTGCTGTTGTGCAAGTCATCAGAAGTTTGGTGCGAGAATCTTTCTGTTCCTCAAACCTGTGAAAAAAAAAAAAATTTTAGAGGCATGCCGTTTTTTTCTCTTTTTTGAGGACAGACGATAGCCTTTTGTCTTTTCCTGATTTTAGTTGAAATCCACTTCTGCCATTTACTCGCCTTTGGAAACATTCCTGGGAAGTTTTTCTACCTTGGGTGGAGGAAGGAAGTTATGTTCTATCATTTTAGGAGGAAGAGTCGGGCATTCCATTTCTTCTTTCTTTTGAGGAAAGACTATAGACATTTCTCTTTTCCTGATTTTAGGTGAAGCATATTTCTGCCATTTATTTGTCAGGGAATCACTCCTGACAACTTTTTCTACCTTGGGTGGACAAAGAAAGTGATGTTCTATCATTTTAGGAGGAAAAGTAAAAAATTTTAGGGGCATTCCATTTTTTCTCGGTTTTGAGGAAAGACTTTAGCTATTTGTCTTTTCCTGATTTTAGTTGAAATGTACTTCTGCCATTTAGCAACCTTGGAATCACTCCTGACAACTTTTTCTACCTTGGGTGGAGAAATGAACTGCTATTCTATCATTTTAGGGGGAAAAGTCAAGAATTTTGTGGGCATTACATTTTTTCTATTTTCAGAGGTAAGACAATAGCCTTTTGTGTTTTCCTGATTTTATGTGAAGTACACATCTTGCAATTACTCGCCTTCAGAAACATTCCCGACAACATTTTCTACCTTGAGTGCAGAAAGGAGATGATGTTGTATCATTTTTAGGAGGAAAAGTCAAACATTTTTGGGGCATTCCATTTTTTCTCTTTTTTGAGGTAAGGCCATAGTCTTTTGTCTTTTCCTGATTTTAGGTGAAATACACATTTCTGCCAGTTTTTACTAAGGCTAGTCTTTTTGTCTTCTCCTGATTTGGAAACATTCCAGACAACATTTTTAGTACCTCAGCTACAGAGAGGAACTGATGTTCTATCATTTCATGAAGAAAACTCAGAAATTTAGGGGCAAACCAGTTTTCACTTTTTTAGGTAAGGCTATAGTCTTTTGTCTTTTCCTGATTTTAGGTGAAATACACTTCTGCCGTTTGGAAACACCAGACAACTTTTAGTACCTCAGCCACAGAGAGGAACTGAAACATTCCAGCAAACAACTTTTAGTACCTCAGCTACAGAGAGGACATGATGTTCTATCATTTCATGAAGAAAACTCAGAAATTTTGGGGCAAACCAGTTTTCACTTTTTTTAGGTAAGGCTATAGTCTTTTGTCTTTTCCTGATTTTAGGTGAAATACACTTCTGCATTTACTCGCTTTGGAAACATTCCAGACAACTTTTAGTACCTCAGCTACAGAAAGGAACTGATGTTCTATCATTTCATGAGAGAAACTCAGAAATTTTGGGGGCAAACCACTTTTTCACTTTTTTTGGTGAGGCTAAAGTCTTTTGTCTTTTCCAGATTTTTGGTGAAATACACTTCTGCCATTTACTGGCTTTGGAAACATTCCAGACAACTTTTAGTATCTCGGCTTGGGAAAGGACATGATGTTCTATCATTTCATGAAGAAAACTCAGAAATTTTGGGGGCAAACCAGTTTTTCACTTTTATTTAGGTAAGGCTATAGTCTTTTGTCTTTTCCTGATTTTAGGTGAAATACACTTCTGCCATTTACTCGCTTTGGAAACATTCCAGACAACTTTTAGTACCTCAGCTATTTCAGAGAGGAACTGATGTTTGTCTTTCATTTCATGAAATAAACTCTGAAAATTTGGGGGCAAACCAGTTTTCACTCAGAAATTTTGGCAAACCAGTTTGTCAAGGCTATAGTCTTTTGTCTTTTCCTGATTTTAGGTGAAATACACTTCTGCCATTTACTGGCTTTGGAAACATTCCAGACAACTTTTAGTACCTCAGCTACAGAGAGGAACTGATGTTCTATCATTTCATGAAGAAAACTCAGAAATTTTGGCGGCAAACCAGTTTGTCACTTTTTTTAGGTAAGGCTATAGTCTTTTGTCTTTTCCTGATTTTAGGTGAAATACACTTCTGCCATTTACTCGCTTTGGAAACATTCCAGACAACTTTTAGTACCTCAGCTACAGAGAGGAACTGATGTTCTATCATTTCATGAAAAAACTCAGAAATTTTGGGGGCAAACCAGTTTTTCACTTTTTTAGGTAAGGCTATAGTCTTTTGTCTTTTCCTGATTTTAGGTGAAATACACTTCTGCCATTTACTCCCTTTGGAAACATTCCAGACAACTTTAGTACCTCAGCTGGGAAGAGGAATGATGTTCTATCATTTCATGAAGAAACTCAGAAATTTTGGGGCAAACCAGTTTTTCACTTTTTTTAGGTAAGGCTATAGTCTTTTGTCTTTTCCTGATTTTAGGTGAAATACACTTCTGCCATTTACTCGCTTTGGAAACATTCCAGACAACTTTTAGTACCTCAGCTTGGGAAAGGACATGATGTTCTATCATTTCATGAAGAAAACTCAGAAATTTTGGGCAAACCAGTTTTTCACTTTTTTTAGGTAAGGCTATAGTCTTTTGTCTTTTCCTGATTTTAGGTGAAATACACTTCTGCCATTTACTCGCTTTGGAAACATTCCAGACAACTTTTAGTACCTCAGCTTGGGAAAGGACATGATGTTCTATCATTTCATGAAGAAAACTCAGAAATTTTGGGGCAAACCAGTTTTCACTTTTTTGGTAAGGCTGTAGTCTTTTGTCTTTCCTGATTTTAGGTGAAATACACTTCTGCCATTTACTCTTTGTCTTTTCCTGATTTTGGGAAACATTCCAGACAACTTTTTTAGTACCTCAGCTACAGAGAGGAACTGATGTTCTATCATTTCATGAAGAAAACTCAGAAATTTTGGGGGCAAACCAGTTTTCACTTTTTTTTAGGTAAGGCTATAGTCTTTTGTCTTTTCCTGATTTTAGGTGAAATACACTTCTGCCATTTACTCGCTTTGAAACATTCCAGACAACTTTTAGTACCTCAGCTTGGGAAAGGACATGATGTTCTATCATTGAAGAAAACTCATGAAGAAAACTCAGAAATTTTAGGTGGGGCAAACCAGTTTTTCACTTTTTTTTAGGTAAGGCTATAGTCTTTTGTCTTTTCCTGATTTTAGGTGAAATACACTTCTGCCATTTACTCGCTTTGGAAACATTCCAGACAACTTTTAGTACCTCAGCTTGGGAAAGGACATGATGTTCTATCATTTCATGAAGAAAACTCAGAAATTTTGGGGCAAACCAGTTTTTCACTTTTTGGTGAGGCTATAGTCTTTTGTCTTTCCTGATTTTAGGTGAAATACACTTCTGCCATTTACTCGCTTTGGAAACATTCCAGACAACTTTAGTACCTCAGCTACAGAAAGGACTGATGTTCTATCATTTCATGAAGAAAACTCAGAAATTTTGGGGCAAACCAGTTTTCACTTTTTTTAGGTAAGGCTATAGTCTTTTGTCTTTTCCTGATTTTAGGTGAAATACACTTCTGCCATTTACTCGCTTGGAAACATTCCAGACAACTT